>CM053416.1:4403778-4553065 GCA_028644305.1 Xerus rutilus | reverse complement strand
CTTAGCGCCTCACCATTGCTGAGGTTGGCTTTGAACTCATGATTCTCCTGTCTCAGCCTCTCTAAGTGCTGAGATTACAGGCTTGAGCCACCGTGCCCGGCTATCTTATTTTTCTTTTATGATAGAATTTAAAAGAGCTACTTTAAAGATTTAGAGAGGGTTTCAGGTGGCAGATTTGCTTTTTCTGATCTTCCAAATTCCTCCCCTCCCTCTGTCCTTCCTTCCTCTCATAGACCAGCTTTCCTACCAAGGATTCCTGCTAGTTCTTTGCATCTCTCCCACTCCCCCAAAATTGGAGGTTGTGTGGTCCTGTCTCCCTCTAATACAAATGCATTATCTTTTCATCTTGATCTTTTAAGATGAAGAATTAGACCTGTTTCTTGCGTAGCTAACAGGAAATGACAAATTGTTGAATAATTCTGACAGGAATGATTTTGGTGCTTGCTTAGACAACAGGAAATGATGCACTGAAGGATTCCCTAGCAGTCCACAGATTGATGGGGGCGTGGGGAGAGGAGGGCAGGGTGCAGCTATCTGAGTCTCTCTATCCAGGTAGTGGTTTTTTAACTGCTCAACCTGCTTTGTAGTCATTTTTCCTTAGATCCTCACACTAACAGCTCACTGTGTGGGTGTATGATTAATTAAAGTATAATTCACATACTACTATAAAATTTGCCATTTAAAATTACACAAAATACAGTAGTTTTTCAGTATATTCAAAATATTGTACAACCATCATGTTAATTGCAGAATATTTTTATCACTCCCCAAACAAATCTCATACCCATTAGTAAGCACTCCCCTACCCTGCCTCCAGACCCTGGCAAGCACTAATCTACTTTCCATCTCTCCAGATTTTCCTATTCTTGCATTTCATATAAGTGGAATCATATAACATGTGGCCTCTTGTGGGTGCTTCTTAGCATATTTTTTTCAGGGTTCACTCATATTATAGCACATGTCAATACTTCATTCCTTTTTAGGACTGAATGATATTCCATTGTACATATTTACCACATTTATTCATCTTTTTCTTGCATTTTTTAATTTGTTCTAATTAGTTATACATGACAGCAGAATATTTTGGTTATAGTTGGGCACAGTGGCGCAAGCTTAGTAGTCCCAGCACTTTGGGAGGCTGAGACAGGAGAATTGCGAGTTCAAAGCCAGCCTCAGCAACTCAGTGAGACCCTGTCTCTACATAAAACACAAAATAGGGCTGGGGATGTGGCTCAGTGGTCGAGTGAGTTCAATCCCCAGCACCCCAAAAAAGTTAAATGAAAGGGGCTGGGAATGTAGCTCAGTGGCAAAGTGCCCCAGATTCAATCCCCAGTACTGAAAAACTAAATATTTGAACATGAAGTCAGGAATTCATTTTACTGACAAATATCCTTTGACCTCACTCATAGAGTTTTTAAATATTTTATTTGTGATTATATATATAATCATTAAGTTTGCCCTCTTAACCATTTACATTTTATAAATATTTAAAAATATATAGTTCAGTTATATTAAATACATTTGTAATCCACCATCTTCAGAACTTTCTTCATCTTGTAGAACTGAAACTGTACCCATTAAATAATAATTTCCCATTTTCCCTTCCCCTAACCCCTGGAAAACACCATTTGAAGGACCTCAAATAATTGGACTCACTATGATATTTATCTTTTTGTGATTTGCATATTTCACTTAGCAAATAATATCCCCAAGGTTCATTCTTCTGTTTTAGGTTGAATAATATTCCATTGTATATAAATCCCAAGTTTTGCTCATCTACTTTTTTGTGGATACTTAGGTTTTCTCCCACATTTTAGCTGTTGTTAATGAGGCAGCTATGAACATGACTGTACAGTATTTCCTCAAAGCCCTGGTTTCCATGCTTTTGTGTGTATACCCAGTTGCTGAATCAGATGATAATTCTATTTTTAATATTTTTGAGGATGAACTATGATGCCGTTTTCCACCTTGGCTATACCATTTTACATTCCCACCAGCAATGCACAAGGTTTCAGTTTCTACACATCCTCACAACCCGCTCCCCTTTTTAATTTTGGTTATCTCATGGGTTTGGGTGGTATTTCTTTGTAGTTTTTGTTGAGCATCTTTTCATATGTTTATTGGCCATTTTTATACCATCTTTGGAGAAATGTTAATCATCCCTCCCCCATTTTTGGGGGGTATACTAGAGATCGAACTCAGGGGCATTCAACCACTGAGCCACATCCCCAGCCCTATTTTATATGTTATTTAGAGACAGTGTCTCACTGAGTTTCTTAGCCTCCCTTTTGCTGAGGCTGGCTTTGAATTGAGATCCTCTTGTCTCAGCCTCCTGAGCTGCTATGATTATAGGCGTGTGCCACCGTGCCCCACATTCATTTCCCATTTTTGAATTGGGTGGTTTTGTAGTTTAGTTTTAGAATTGTCTATATGTTCTCTGTACTGTTTCCCCACCAGATATGTGAGTTGCAAATATTTACTCTCATTCCAGAGGTTTCCATTTTACTCTGTTGACATTGTCTTCTGATGCACAAAATTTTGAATTTTCATGAGCTCTATTTTATTTTTTTTTTCTTTTGTTGTCTGTGCCTTTGGTTTGTATCCAAAAGATTATTGCTAAATCTTTTGTTGTGAGGCTTTGGTCCTATGTTGTTTTGTTGGTCCCCCCCCACAAAGTGTTTATAATGTTTGCTCTTTTGTTCCCCAAAGGGTTTATAATGTTTGCTCTTTTGTTCCCCAAAGGGTTTATAATGTTTGATCCAGTTTGAGCTAATTATTGGTTTATAACTTCAGTCTTTTGTCCGTCAATGTTCTGTTTTCCAGCACTATTGATTGAAAAGGCTGTAATTCTTCATAGTTTCCTTTTCATATTGTTCACTGGTAGTGTATAGAAATGTAACTGAGTTTTATATATTGCCTTTCCATCCTGCTACTTCA
The DNA here is from genome assembly GCA_028644305.1 of Xerus rutilus. Classification (NCBI taxonomy): domain Eukaryota; kingdom Metazoa; phylum Chordata; class Mammalia; order Rodentia; family Sciuridae; genus Xerus; species Xerus rutilus. The sequence goes on along the minus strand of CM053416.1, from coordinate 4,550,128 downwards.
CTGAATTTATCAATGTTAACAGTTTTTTTGTGGGGAAAGGGTACAATTCTGAAGGTTCTATGTATATAAGATATCTGTGAACAGAACTAATTTTCCTTTATTTCCAGTTTTTACAACTTTCATTTCTTGCCTAATTGTTCTGACTAGTACTTCCAGTATTATGTTGAATAGAAATGATGAAAGTGGGCATTCTTGCCTTGTCCCTGATCATAAAGGAAAAGTTTTCATTCTTTCATTATTGAGAAGCTGCTTACTGTGGGATTTTTTTGTTGTTGATTTTTTTGATGGTGAGGTAGTTTCCTTCTGTTCTCATTTGCTGCTGTTTTTGTTTGCTTTTGTTTTTATCATGAAGGAGTGTTTAATTTTGTCAAACGCTTTTCTTGAATCAAATGAGATGATCATGTGAGGTTTTCTCCCTCTTCTGTTAATATGGTGTGTTACATTGATAGATGTTCATGTGTTGAACCATCCTTGCATTCCAGGAATAAAATCTCATTTGGTCATTAACATCCTTTGAATATACGGCTTTTAATTTAAGACACCATTTTATATTTAGAAAACTGAAGATTCCTCACCAAAAGAAATGAAACTGTATGAACTAATAAATGAATTTAGCAAACTATCAGGATGTAAAAATCAATGCACTTATCAATGTATTTTGTTGAGGATTTTTGTATCAATGTTCATAAGTGATATTCTGCAGTTTTATTAGTGTCTTTGGCTTTAATATCAGGGTACTGCTGCCCACATAGAATGAGTTAGAATGTGTTTCCTCTCTCTCTTTTTTTCTGGATAAAATTAGAAATGAGTAGTATCAGTTCTTTAAATATTTGGTAGAATTCACCAGTAAAGCAGTCAGGTTCAAGATTTTTGTTCATCAAAAGTGTTTTTTTTTTAATTACTGATTGATTCTTTCTACTGAATAGGTCTATTCAGATTTTATTTTCTTTGTGATTTAGTCTCCAGATTTGGTATTTCTAGATTTGTTTCATCTAGGTGTATGGTATTATATTTTTTATTTCAAATTTCACTTGCTAATTGATGGTGTATTGGAAAATAATCAATTTTATGTTAGCCATGTATCTTGCAACCCTGGTATAATCACCCATTGAGCAGTTTTTTGATTCCTTCAGATTGTCAACATAGACAGGCATGCCAAATGCAAACAAGACAATTTTATTTATTTGTTATTTCCTTTTCTGGTCTTATTTCATTAGCTAGGACTTTCACTACAATGTTGAAAACAGGGTGAGGGGCTGGAGTTGTGGCTCAGTGTTAGTGTGCTTGCCTAGCACATGTGAGGCACTAGGTTTAATCCTTAGCACCACATAAAAATAAATAAAATAAATGTATAGTGTCCATCTACAACTAAATATATATGTATATTAAATATATATCTATGTACACTAATATATGCACACATACACATATGTATGTATGTATAACAAATGGTGAGAAGGGGCTTCCTTATCTTGTTTTAGTAGGGAACCTTCTGATTTCTTACCATTAAACTGTTAGCTCTAGATTGTTATAGATACTCTTTATTAGGTTGAAGAAATTTGTTTCTATTTCTAGTTTGCTATGAGTTTTTGACATGTGTATTTGATTTTGTTAAATGTTTTTTCCCCCTGAATCTATTTTTATGCTCCTGTGGGTTTTTTTTTAAACCTGATGATAGTTTATATTAATTGATTTTCAATTATTGAACCAGCCTTGCACACTTGGGATAAATCCTACTTGATGATGGTATGTAATTATTTTTATGCATTACTGAATTTGATTAGCTTATATTTTAAGATTTTTGCATCTACAATCATGGACATATTGGCCAATACTTTTCTAGTGTTGTTTTTGTCTGGTGTGGCAGAATTCACCAGCAAGTCCATGTGGGCCTGGTGTTTTGGGGGGAGAAGTTATTTATTCAATCTCTTTTATAGAAATGGACCTCTTCAGAATTTGTTTGAGTTTTGGTAGTCTCTTTCAAGAATTTGTCCTTTCTACCTAAATTTCTAGGCATGGTGGTATTCATAGTTTTCTTTATTATCCTTTCTAATGTTCATAGGATGTCTAGTGATATTCCCTCTTTAATAATTTCTCCTATTAGTAATTTGTGTCCTCTACCTTTTTGTTTTGGTTATCCTAGCTAGAGGCTTACCAGTTTTATGTATCTTTTCATTATGTCTTTTCTTCTGCTTACTTTGCATTTCATTTAAAGCTTTTAAAAATTACTTAAAAGCTCTTCTTTTTGTAGTTACCTTAGGTACAATCCTTAGGTACAATCTTGTGTATTGGTTTTAGGTTTTTATTTTTTACTAATATATGAATTGAAGGCTGTAAAGTTTCCTCAAATTACTGCTTTTACCATATTATACACATTTTGGTAAGTTGTGTTTTAATTTGCAATTAGTTCAAAAATGTTAAGATTCTTGGGCTGGGATTGTAGCTCAGTGGTAGAGCACTTGCCTTGCATGCGTGAGGCACTGGGTTTGATCCTTAGCACCACATAAAAATAAATAAATACAATAAAGATATTTGTGTCCATCTACAACTAAAAAAAAAAAGTTTAAAAAATGTTAAGATTCTTTTGAGAGTTTGTCTTTGACCTATGTGTTATTTAGAAGTGTTTTTTAATCTTGTATATTTTGGGATTTGTCAGTTATCACTTATGTTTAATTTATGTTGTGGTCTGAGAGTATACATTATATGATTTCTATTTTAAATAAATTAAAGTAGGTTTTATGACCCTTATGTGGTCTGTCTTGGTGAAAGTTCTGAGCTTGACAAGCATGTCTATTCTGCTATTGGATGAAATAATCTATGAAGGTCAATTGTATCCAGTTGATTGACTGTTTTGAATTGAAGTGTGTCCTTATTTTAATTTTCTGCCTGCTGGATCTCTCCATTTCTGATAAGAGGGTTGCTGAAGACTCCAACTATAATGGAGTCATCTATTTTTTCTTGCTGTTCTATTAGCAAAAATACTTTTGCCTTAAGTATTTGGATACTATATTATTAGGTACATATACATTAAGAATTGTTGTCTTCTTGGAGAACTGACCTCTTTGTCTTTATAGAATGCCCCTTCTCATCTGTTCTCTTTGCTTCTTTTGAAGTCTTCTCTGTCTGAAATTAATATAGATACTATCACTGTCTTTTGTTAGAAAGATATATTTTTCTTCATTTATTTTAAATCTACTTTTTAGACAATGTATGGTTGGGTTGTGTTTTTTTATTCTAACAATCTTTTTTTGGGGGGGGTAGTGTATGTGTTAGTGTGTATGCATGAACACTGGTGGTTGAACCCAGGGTCTCAAGCATGCTAAGCATGGGCTCTGCCACTGACCTACACTCTTAATTCAATCTTTGTCTTTTAATTGCTATATTTAGACCATTGACATTCATAGTGATTACTTATAGTCATTCCTTAGCATCCATGGAGGATTAGTTCTGGGACACCCTCCCCCCCCATGAATATGTAGGTGCTCAAGTGCCTTATAAAAAATGGCATAGTATTTGCATATAACCTCTGCACTTCCTCCCATATAGTTTAAATCATCTTTAGATATTTATAATACCTAATACATCACAAATGCTATTTAAATAGTTGCTATGCTGTACTGTTTGTGGGATAATGATGAAAAAATCTCCACATGTTCAATATAGATGCAGTTTTTTTTTTCTTCAAATATTTTCCACCTGTGGTTGGTCATATCTGCAGATACAGAACGCTCAAATATGCAGGGCCAACTATAGTTGTATTAATATTCATTTTATTGGTTACTGTTCTCCATTTCTTGCCTTGTTCTTTGTTCCTATTTTTGTCTACCCCTTTTTGTCTGTCTTCTTTGGTTTTAATTGTGCATTTTATGCTACAAATTTTTCTTTTTTCTTTTTAGCCTATCAGTCGTATTTCTTGTTTTACCATTTTTATTAATTGCTCTGGAGTTTATAATATGTATCAACAACTAATTGAAGCTTACTTTAAGATAACACTGTACCACTTCACAGGTAATGTGAGTCCTTATAACAACAAAATCATCCTAATTCCCAGGCCTTGTATCATTGCTGTCACTTATTTTACTTATAGATTAACATATATATGTATACATGAGTACTATTTGTGTAAGCATACATAAACATTGTTATCATTCTGAGTAGACCATTAGGCCAATTAAACATAAGAACAATGAGAGTTTTCATTTTACCTTTATTTATTCTTTGATACCCTTCCTTTCTGTAGATCTGAGTTTCTGACCCATGTTATTTTCCTTCTCTGTAATGAACTTCTTTTAACGTTGCTTTCAAGGCAGGCCTACTGGCAACAAATTCTCAAAGTTCTTATTTGTCTGAGAAAGTCTTTGTTTCTCCTTCATCTCTGAAGTTTCTCAGGGTACTGAGTTATGGGTTGGTGGGTTTTTTCTTTCAGTACTTGAGACATTTTGCTTCACTCTCTTCTTGCTTGAATGGTTTCTAAGAAGTCATGATCTGATTCTTTTGCTCATCTGTAGGCCACATGATTTTTCCCTCTGGTCTCTGGGTTCTTTCTTCATATTTGGTTTTCTGTGATTTGAAGACGAGTGTCTAGGTGTGGCATTTTCAGTCTTTACCCTGCTTGGTGTTCTGTGGTCACTGAATCTGTAGATTGGTGTTTGATATTAATTTGGGGGAAATTCTCAGTCATAATTGTTTTAAATATTTCTTTTGTATCTTTCTTCCCTGGCATTCTTACTTTGTATGGTACACCTTTTGCAGTTGTCCTTGGATTTTCTATCTTGTTTTTTTTGTTGTTGTTGTTGTTGTTTTACTTTTTCTCTTTGATTTTTATGTTTGGAAGTTTCTACTGATGTATTCTCAAATTCAGAGATTATTTTCTGAGTTGTGTCCAGTGTATTAATGAACCCATCAAAGCCTTTAATTTCTGTTACGTATTTCTGAGCTCTAGAATTTTGTTTTGTTCTTTCTTAGGATTTCCTCCTCTTTTTTTGGTACCAGGGATTGAACTCAGGGGCACTCGACCACTGAGCCACATGCCCAGCCCTATTTTGTGTTTTATGTAGAGACAGGATCTCACTGAGTTGCTTAGTGCTTCACTGTTGCTGTCTTAGGATTTCCTTCTATCTGCTCCTATTTCCATCTGTTTTTGCATGTGTTTACTTTATCCAATTATCACCCTTAGCATATTAACCATAGCTGTGTTAAATTCCCTGATAATTTTAATATTCTTGTCATGTTTGGTTCTGATGCTTGCTCTGTCTCTTCAAACTTTTTTTTTGCTTTTAACATGCCTCATTTCTTGCTAGCCAGACGTTAGGTACTGGGAAACAGCTATAAATGAGTTTTAATGATGTGGTGGTAAGGTGTGGGGGCAGGGGAAATGCCCTAGGTCTTATGATTAGTTCTGTCTTTTAGTGAGCCTGTGCCTCTGGCTCTAATGTCTCTTACCTCCTCCTCCCATGATTCTCTGTATCCACCCATCTGTCTCTGTAGTTTTCCCAGGGGAGGTAGTGTTTTGCCTTATTACTTCAAATAAGTTATTTAGGAACATGTACACATGTATTTGTAAATCATTAAGAGCAACTATTATGTCTAAGCAAGAGACTCTGAACAAGAGGTTTATAGAAACTATTTTCCCCTTTGAAATTATACAGGCAATTTTTTTTTAAGATGGAGAAGTTGCTTCCTGGGATCCTTGTTTTAAGTATATAGGCTAGGGGTTGTGGCACACACCTGTGGTCCCAGTTACTCTAGAGGCTGAAGCAGGAAGATCATTTGATTCCATAAGTTTGAGCCTGGACAACATAGCAAGACCCCATATCAGAAAAAAAGAAAACAAACTTTGAATCTCTTTTGCTTCCTATGAAATGAAAAGCATTATGAGTATGGTTAGGAGATCTTTGGCCTTATGAAAGATATTTTCCAGAGAGATCATCCCCAGTTGGAGGCTTATAGAGGTCTTAAATGTCTACCTGGAAACTGTAGGTCTTCATGCAGTAAAGAATAAGGAGTCACTACAGGCTGAGCTCCTAGGGTCTGCCACAAGCTAGGGAAGTGCTCACCACTACAGTTATGTTTAAGGAGAAATTCTACCACCTAAGTCTGGGGGTGTGTGTTTGTACACATGAAAAAGAAAACCTTGCCTCACAAAACAGTTGATAAAGGAAAATCATGGATCAGGATAGGATCCATATCTTTATTCTACGAGTGGTTATGACTTCTTTATGTAGCAAACTCTTTAGAGTAATATAACCCTGGAAAATGTAATATGTACATTACATAATGTGTTCTCAGGACCGTGTATTATATAATCTACTTAAGACACTTCAGAGACAGAGTATTTTAAGTACACCAGCAAGCTGCTCAGATTCATTGTAACAGCATCTCTCTCTCTCTGTGTGTGTGTGTGTGTGTGTGTGTGTTTGGATAGTTTTAAACACATTTTCCCCTCTAAGATTAAACTTTATAGCAGGGGGGAAAATCCTCATACCTTTTATAAGCTGCTTATTGTTGTAACACAGATTAACTTCACAGCACATAAAGAGAATACTGGAAAACACTTGCATGATTAAATATGCCCCTAGAGGATTAAGTTTTTCCACATAATTTTCAGCCAGTGCTATTAATAACGTTTCTGCATTAAACTTTCTGTACATCCTGATTGCCTGTCCTTTGTTCTGCCCATCTGTTAGTTTTTCCACTGTCAGATTTGTGGCATTACAAAATTATCTGTGGAAACATAGGCTTCAAATCTGAAAGTTTAATAAGATCCAGCAAAGTATCATGTCTGGAATTATTCCAGTCTTTTTTTCCCCTTAAGTTTTTGTCCATTTCAAACTCATTTCTTCTTTTATCTTACTGAAATCCTGGCATAAAGTAGCTATTTACCAAGCTTAGGGGTTCACTCAGAAATAAGTTGATTTTTAAATACAAAGTATTTATAATTTTGAAAAAGGTCATTTAATTTTCATGCATGTTCTTCTCGAGATAACATCCTGGTTTATAAGGAATTTCATTATTACTGAGGGATTTTTATATTAAGTGCCTTTTATCCAGACCTTGGTTGTCCAATTAATTTTCTGTGGCTAATCAGCCTGATACTTGACTTTGTGGGTGCTCTGCCCCTCCAGGTCTTTAGGGCTCCCAGCCTCTGATCCCACTGCCTGCAGGTCATCTTTCCTTACCAACCTGGGACTGTTCTCAGGTCCATCACTGGTGCTCACCAGATTCTCAGTATTGCCCTGTGTCTGTTACTTTTTTCCTGCCAGTCACAAGGGTCTGGGCTTTGATGGGTTCTTAATCACCTTTTCCTAAAAAAAGCTTTTCTGCCCTGAGTTGGGGCTTAGATTGCTTCCACGATGATGTGCTTTGGTCAGCTTCCCTTCTCATAGCATCCCTATTTTGCACATGCTCCATGTCCCTCCTGTCCTCATCCTCTTCTGGCAGCAAATGACCCTGTGCCTGCTGCTAATATCCAAGTTCCTCTCTCCCTGATGTCCTGCCTCCCTGACTTTTCGCTATAGCACCTTTACTCACCCTGACCACCTCACTCTTATGCCTTGGGGAGAGCTGCCAACCTCCTCATCAGTGGAAGAACTCTGCCTCTTTGGAGCCCTTCTTCTGGCACTGAAATTAAAATTTTAATATATTTAAGTAATATATGCACATGGTTTTAAAGATTAAAATAACTCAGGTTGAGTATCTCTTATCTGATGTGCTTGCAACTGTATTTCAGATTTTGGAATATTTGTGTATCTTAGAGTTCATAAAATTTGTTTCATATTTACCTATATACACAGCCTAAAGGTAATTTTATGCAGTATTTTTGGTGTACCTTTGTTATGACTGAGACCTACCACTTGAGGTCAGGTGTGGAATTTTTCATTGTGTCATGTCAACACTAAAAACATTTTGGATTTTGAAGCATTTTGAATTTCATATTCTCAGATTAGGAAGCCTCAACCTGTAGAATAAAATAATATTTGCTATTTGCTTTCTGCAGTTCAGAGTTCCTGTGATCATTGATCCTTAACTGTGACAATCATTTTTATATGTTTCTAAGAACAAGTTACTTTTCTGATTGTTCTCTTAGCAAAACTATTGGCCTTTTATCTTACTTTTTTATTATGATTCTACAGCTCATTTATTCATTTGGCTGTGGATGTACACTTAAGTGGTTTCTAGTTTGGGGCTATTGTGAATAATGCTGCTGTAGACACTTGGGCTTCTGTCTTCTGCACATACGTACACATTTTTGTTCTGTCTGTGTGTGTAGAATTGCGGGATTATAGGGCACATAAATGTTAAACTTCTAAAATGATTGTTTTATTTTGCACTTCTGTGAGAGTCCTGGTTTTGCATCTTTGTCAGCACGTGGTATTTTCTTACTTTTTCATTTGAGCCTTTTGGGTAGGTTTAAAAATACATTTGGTTAGCTTGTATGTCACATTTGTGACAAAATCCTTTTGTCTCTCCTTTTCCTGTGATCCTTTAAATTTCTTTTTCTTGGTTCTTCCTCCATCCGGTATTTCTTTTCTATCAAGTAAACTTCAGAATCAGTAACCTCAAGTCTTCTAGAGTTTTTAGTGAATATACATGAAACTTTATTTGCAAAAAATTGGGATCTGAACTGGAAAATAATATTGTTCTAAGAAGGATAAAAATGATAAATACTAAGCCTGGAGCCGGGCGTAGTGGCGCAAGCCTGTAATCCCAACACTTAGGGAGGCTGAGACAGGAGAATCGCAAGTTCAAAGCCAGCCTCAGCAACCGCGGGGCACTAAGCAACTCAGTGAGACCCTGTCTCTACATAAAACACAAAATAGGGCTGGGGATGTGGCTCAGTGGTCAAGTGCTCCTGAGTTCAATCTCCAGTACCAAAAACAAAAATACTAAGCCTGAGTTCCATCATTGTCTATTTTAGAGATAATTTTTCTAAATTTTCCTTTTGGTTTCCCTTTTGACAAGTGTGTCAGTCAGCTTTTCATCACTGTGCCAAAATATGAGAGAAACAATTTTATAAGGAAAAAAGAAGCTGGGGCAGTGGCACATGCCTAAGATCCCAGCAGCTCAGGAGGCTAAGACAGGAGGATCACAAGTTTGAGGGTAACCTCAGCAACTTGGCAAGGCCCTATCTCGCAATAAAAAATGAAAAGGACTGAGGACGTAGCTCAGTGGCATAGTGCCCCTGGGTTCAATGCCCAGTATACCGCCCCCCCAAAAGGAAAGGTTTATTTTGGCTCATGGGGGCAACAGTCACTTGGTTCTGCTGTTTTGGGGGCTATGGTAAGGTGGAACATCATGGCAGGGAGCCCCTCTCATGGCAGCCAGAAGCAGAAAGGAGAAAAATGAAGGAGATGTGAACAAAATATACCTTTCAAGGGCCTGCCCTCTGTGACCTACTTCCTCCAAGGAGGCCTTACTTCAACTTGTTGTACCTCCCAATAGCCTATTAAGCTATTAATTCATCAATAGATTAATCCAGTGGTGAGGTTAGAACCTTCATGATCCAGTCTTCTCCCAAGAGTCCTTCCTCTGGACATTGCTACCTCATTTATTGAGCAAGTCTTTAATACATGAGATTTGGGGGGACATTTCAGGTACAAATATAGCAAGTTCTTGTTAGAAATGAAAGTCTTCATATACGTTTAAAATCTGCACCTTTCTTTCTAAAAATACAATTATTTTTTTGCAGGTTCTTGATCAGTATGAACGAGAAGGATTTAATTTCCTAGCGAAGGTGTTTAATTCTTCACATTCCTTCTTAGAAGACTTGACTGGTCTCACATTGCTGCATCAGGAGACCCAAGCTGCTGAGGTAAGAACAAAACAAACTTTCTATACTGAGGAATGATATTCAAAAACTATTTGATATTTGTCTTTATGGAAAAAGGTAGAAAGCAATTAATTTTGACCTTTTTTCTGAGAGCTCATATCACTAAGCAAGTCTGCTAGTTTTGAGAAGAATCTTCAGCAGTCACTGACAATGGTGTGTGTGGGTTGCCGTCCATTTGCTGCCTAATGCACAGAATTAATGATACACTATAGGTTATTGATTTCCACATACCCCTTATCCATACTGAAGATGTGCATAGTGTGGGCATTGGAGAGATGCATCCAGTGTCCATGTATCAAAATGCAAGTTAGCAAAATCACTAGGCTCTGGCCGTGGCCTTTAGAAACGACACACCTGGCTTGTATTTCACAATTTGGTCAGTCATCTTAAGCCTTGAATATTACTATGAAATGGATTTCTCTGTCACAACCTGGGGGAATTATGATTTGTTTCTCAGCTAGAATATTTTGCTGCTCTTTATTTCCTGGATCATTACAAAAAACCTCCCCCCATAAGACTGAGTTTTTAAAAATAGCTTATTGTTTTTTGAGTTTTTTTCCAAATGTTCAGTGTCCTTAGAAAAGGGAATGCTGTACATGGCGATGGAGCTATTCAGGTCACTTGGCAAAATGTACAGTTCCTCAAAATGGGTGACTAAGTGAGATCAGCATCTCCTAAATCAACATCTTTCCCCCTTCAGCACCTGGGTGAAGGAGAAATGGGGAACTGTTAGGAGAAATGGGGCCTGTCACAGCATTTCCACAAGTTGCATAAGGAAAACCTTGACTTCCTGTGTCCTGCAGGAGTGGTATAGGTGCTGAGTTGCCATTAGTCCTGTTCACTGGTAAGCTCCCCACAACAGGTTGTGTATCCTTGACTCTCAGGGAGGCCTCAAGTGGTAGGTAGATAGCCAAGCCCAATACTGGACCAGCCAAACATGAAAAGGTTGCTGTTTGGAGGGGTGAAGCTGGCACTGAGTATAGGAAACCATGTGGAAATAGCAGAGCCAAACTCCTTGGAGCTTTAAGCAGATAAAGGTGAGATTTTCAGACACTCCAGGGAATTAAGCTAGTACATGTACAGTGCTGGACTTAGAATGGAAACTGATTCTTTAACTTTCTTTGGTGTCATTAAACAAATTCTTCCACTGATGGTCAATAGTTAGATCCCTAGGGAATCACTTCTCTTCAGTTTCAGGAGATGAATGGCGTCTTTGCAGAACTTTGAGCGACTCTGACATTTTTCTTCCAAAGCTATGATTGAGTTCTCAGAGCTCAGAACATATTGACTGTGGCTACTATTTTGTCTTTCGAGCAGTGCCGTCCTGCCTGATGGTGTGGGAGAAGTAATGGAGATCTGTGCAAACATGCAATCAGTTGAGTTTTGCCACCCAGCTAGAAATAGTTTATATATTTCTCTTTGGTTGATTGGAAAAATTGTAGCTTGAAATTGACTCACCTTTTACTCTTCTAAACAGAGCAAATGCTAGGATAATGTGCAGATTCCTTGATTTTTTTCCTGGTGTATTTTGCATTTTTGTTGGTCAAATGTTGATAGCCTTTTTGAAGATTCACAAGAGAAGAGGATATTTAAGAGAGCAATGGTGACTTACTGGGTGGTGGGGCAGAAGGGGCATGGTTTCACCTACAAGCCTGAGTTTTCTTTTTGAATATTCCACCATTAAATTATATTTATGGTTCTGGAATCATAAGGCACACATCAGATTCTAGAGATGATAAACTGGTTGGCCTATGAGCTAGATGTGGCTTGTTCTGGTGTTTTTGGCCTGCCCTACGTGTTAAATTTTGAATAAAGCCAACATTGGAAAATCACGAGTTTTACATAAAAGTCTAGATTTTCCCATTTCAACTTCTTTGAAAAAATCAGATCTGGCAACTGTAGGCCCACATTCCTTCATAGTGATGCTTAGCTAGAGCTGAGAATGACATTTTATAGATTGCTAATGCACTTGATACAGTCTGAAGATGTAAAAAAAATTTTCTGTGAAGGGCTGGGGTGTGGCTCAGTGGTATTGTGCTTGCTTAGCGAAGCAAGGGTTGAGGTTGGACTCCCAACAAAGTGTACACACACACACACAAAATAAAAAACACTCTTCCTTCTATGCCTGTCTCTCAGTCCCCAGTTCCCTTCCTGGAGACAGGCACACTTGTTAGTTTGTTGTCCAGAGATGTTCTTTGTGAATATTTTCTATTTATTTGCTGCTCTGCAGTTGCTGACACTTACAGGTATTTGGGTTTATAACCCTTGACATAGAAAAAGATTTTCCTTTAAAAGCTCTACACAGAACTGTTTTAAGAGAAGGCCTTAACACACAAAATACAGTCTTACCAGAGGACTTAATAGCAACAAAAATCATTGTCCTACCTACATCATTTTATATTACTATGAAAAACGTGTGTGTGCTTATAAGCAAAATAAAAGTATATCAAAAAACAAACATTTACGTAAAGGTAGTGTTTTGAATTACATACTTGATTTCCAGTGCCTTTACATGTATTCAGTGATGAAAGTACAAAGTTAGCTGGGCATGGATGTACACACCTGTAATCCCAGCAATTTGGGAGGCTAAGATAGGAGGATTATAAGTTTGAGGCCAACCTCAGCAACTTAAGCAGACCCTCAGCAATTTAGTGAGATCTTGTTCCCAGATAAAAAGTAAAAAGGTCTGGGGATGTGTCTCAATGGTTAAGTGCCCTGGGTTAAATTCCCAGTACCAAAAAATAAACAAAGTATAAAAATCTACCTTCCATACAGAAAAGCCCCAACTTATTTATATTAGCAACCCAGTTCATCAACATTAGAATTGCAAAAGATTCAACAAGATAGTTATATGTGACAACATCATTGTATACCTTGTTTAAATAAAAAATATGTGTGTGTGTTTTTATTTTTTTGTGATGCTGGGAACTGAACCCAGGGCCTCATGCATGCTACACAATTGCTCTAAATAAATATATATTATATGTTAAGTATATATAAAATATTTATTAATTAATACAATATATTAAAAAATTACTGAAGATCTTTTGAAAATTTGATACTAGGCACTATGGTAGTCACTGAATACAGAAGTGAATGACACACTTAATCTTCTAAGTTCATAGCTGTGTGTAGGAAGAAGAGATGTAAATCCTGAGCTCTAGTGTCACTAAAAATGCATTTCTATGTGAAGTGCTGAGAGAATAGTTGCTCCTGCCTGGGGGAGTGGGGTGTCAAGGAAAGTCTCCCAGGAAGAGAACAAATGTTTTCATTAGTTTTGAAGGATGATAAGCTATTTTTAGAAAATAAAGTTGGACTTTGGCAGGGATGGGGAGGACCAGGTACCCAGGGATTCCTCATCCGATTCAAGTCTCTGAGGCCTAGTCTTTAGAGTGTTATTCAGAATCATGAGAGTTGAGCCAAAGTTACCTAAAATCAAGATGCTTTTTAAACAGCAGCATTATTGAGTTGTAATTCACGTATCATGAAGCCCATCCTTTTTCAAAATGTATAATTCAGTGGATTTCCATATACTCTGGATTGTGCTACCATTACCACTCTCACTCTCAAGCATTTCGTGGCCTCCCAAAAAAACTTTATAAAGTTTCCTGTATCTCTCAGCACCTATGGTCTGTCTGCCCCTACATTTTCCTTGGTGAATGAAGAATGCAAAACTGATCCCACTAGGGATAGCAAGTGCCTTTATTTTCATAGAAAGGGGCACATTGTATTGGATTAGAATGTATTTCCAAGGCAGGACCATCCAGATGTGGTGAGAATGACTAATATTTTTATGACCCTAAATTTTGCACCCATGTTGCCTCTTTCACCATCACATATCCAAAAATGACTGCTGGTTGCTGGTGTAATGGTGTTGCTATTGGGATTAGCAAAACTCCTAGGGAGTTTTGCTGGAGGAAGGGTGGTTGTGTGAGGGCACAGGTTGGTCCTGGAGCCCAGGCCTGCAGAAATGTATTCATCTCAGGTAGTGATGATTTTAAGGTAATATAATGAGTAAAGGCAACTGACAGCACTGGAGATGGATGAAGTTGGAGCCTAGAGGGAAGAAAAGAACTGGTAAATTAATTCAGCCAGACAAAGGAAAATTATCTTCTATTTAGCACAAGGAGGAAAGGCTATAAAACTAGGGTATAATCTTTTTTATAAATTTAAATGAAAAACATGTTTTAAATGAGATTAATGTTATCTCAGGTTAATGTTGAAAATATAATCATCACAGAGCCATTTGCCTTTGTCAATGGTATAGTTAGTTCATAATGAAGGGGCCTCAGACAGGCATCTATAGTCTTTGTAACCTATCTGGTTGCCAAATTATAGTTATGTTCTACTTATGGGATATTAGAAGGCCCTGCAGAGGAAGGGCCCTGCTCAGCTCCCCACCTTCTGTTGCCAGATAAATAATTTTTTACATTTATTTTGATGGCACTTACTGGAAATGGTTTTGGGTCTTTAGAGATTGGCCCTGACTTGGTATTCCTCCTGGATCTCTTTTTATCTTATTTGGAGCCTAAAAAAACAACATTAAAGTAGTTAAACAGCAAGGTGTTCAAGTCATAACTCTGTTCTGGAGTTTGCCAATTTTATTTTTAATTGCTGCATCTGTTGAAGAAGGTCTGAATCAAACATGAGAATGCCTTTCACAAAATGTGCTCTAACTTATCCTCCTAGGGTTATTTCTCACCCTGTGGATGAAATGTCAGTTTGCACGTATTTTCTTTGTTCCACTTGTGGGTTCAACATTGTGCTGTGAGAAATGCCAAAATATTTTCCAACTTAATCTAGCTTAGAGAAAAGGCTTGATTTATTAGAGAGTTAATAATAGAAGCCATATTGGTATATCCTTGAGAATTTAAAATTCCCAAATTGAAATTCCCATAACTCAATTTCTCTTAAATCCTTCACCCTCATTGTTGAAAGTTTCTAAGTTCCATGATTCCAGGATTAATTTAGGCTATATTTTATTTCCTTACCTTGACAATATTGTCAGTATTTGATGTTGTATCCTGCAGTTGTGATTTCAGGGTTGCATTTATGACATAGCACTAATTTAATTTGCATTTTTGTTCAGTTTTTGTGAACCAAAATTTGCTTCTGCAGATTTGGGAATTAATAAGCAATCATTTAAAAATAAAGTTTAGCAGCATCTATAACATAGGCTATAAAAATCATGTGCAGGCTGACAGAAAGGAACAGAACTGAGCTGATGGGTCCATCCTGAATTAAAATTCAGATTCTGACTCATCCTACAAAATTCAGAATTCCAGAAAATAGAATGTCTATTTCTCTCATAGCAAGAAAGTCATATTAAAAACATTACAGTCATGTGATAGGACTTCATTGGCACAGCAGTTTACTATTCAGCAAAGTAAATAACACAATTAACAAGTGTTTCTGCTGGGCCTTTTGCACTTACATTAAGTTTTTGGCCTCTCCCGCTTACAGCTGGTTTTGATTTGTTCCTGTGGAATATTCTTTTTGTTTTGTTTTGTATTTAATAACAGTCAGATATTTATGCACGGCTTCATCAAGAGCCTCTGATGACAAATATGCCTTTGGAGGCCAGTAGAATCTGTGGGAAACCCCGTGTCAGCACTCAGACCTGTTTCCAATGGAGAGAGAGTACTCTGGGAGCTGACCTCGCCTGTTCATAAGTCCAGTTCTCTTTTCCCAAAGTCCTCTGCAGCTCTCTTCCAACCTGTGCTGGACCATTCTGGGACTGCACCCTGCCTTGATTTTTTCTTATGAAGCAATCCCTCAAGGCACAGTCTTGGCCCTCACTCCTAAGTGAGGGGAGGAGAGGCAGAAATAGCAGGCAGAAAGCCATTTATTTCTTAGGTTGGAAACTACAGCCTGGTTTTTTAACTAAAGCTTGGCAATATCTCATTCAGAACTCCCTTTATAAAATGTGTCCCTCTTAATTGTCAGAGTTATCTACAGGGATTTGAGATGTTTAGATGAATTCATATTAGGGACGAATCCAGTTGGAGAATAGACATTGAAGTCTGGGAAGAGCTCCCCACCCCTCAGAAGAAGTCTCAGCTGGCATAATCCACTTGGAGGCCTCTGGAAGAGAGAAGGGGGAAAGCATAAATGCTGAAAGCAAAGCAAAGATTAAGAAATAGAATGCGGAAATTGAGTCCTCCATGAGTTTTAGTCTTGGTTCTGCTAGTGTTCTCGTGAATGACCTTGGATTAATAATATCAAGTGTTTTGGACATCTCTTTCCCTACTTCAAATGAGAAGGTTGAACCATACATAGGTTGAATATACTGGGTATAACCAAGAAAGAAAAAGATGGTTCAATTTTTAAATCAAAATGCTGTAAAATACATCAAAGCGACGACCTGTTAATGCATCTATAAATGTCTTCCAATATCTATTTTATCTGACTGCCATTGCTAGCAACTTTTAAGCACAGTCTTTTGAGATGTAGGTCTGCTTTGGGCCTTAGCATTTCTCATAACTTTGTATTGATTGGTGTATAATGGTGTATATATAAATCCAGAATGATATAATCCAGCCTAATAACTTAGTTCATATTTTAGACTTTGTGCCTAGGACTTTTGGCTGCTTCATAAAGTCAAGTTGACCCTATCCATAGTTGAATATATTTATAAAACATGCCATTCCTTACCCTTCAGCACAACTTCCAAAGTTGAACTCCAGAGCTCTCTGGTTTTAAGTAATGGCAGCATCTTTAGAATGCTGAACATTTAATATCTAAGGAATTTTTTTTAAAAAAACAACTGTGTAGTATGATAATCCTCAGGGAACATGTGAAGCATCTGAGCCCTGGTCTAGTCAGGTAGTCTGAGTTCGTATCCCACCTCCAGCATGTGGTGTGGGCTGTGCGAGGCCAGACCCTGAGCAATAGTCTTGGGTGAGACTTTGAGTGATTAACCTCATTGACTTCATTTTCCTCACTTGTGGAATGGAATTAATAATTTCTATTCCTCGAAATTACTATGAGCAATTAAACAAGAAAGCACCTAACAAAAGAAAAAAAAATAAATTGGACTATATCAGAATTTAAGCTTTTGTGCACAAGACACTTATGTAGAAAATGAAAAAATAGGCCACAGAATGGGAGAAAATAGCTTCATATAGGTCATATCTCTTAAGGGACTGATTTTCAGAGTATGTAGGGAATTCGTACAATTTGGTGATAAAAAGACATATAGCACAAATAAAGGAATTTAAATATACATTTCTCCAAATAAGATATACAGATGTTCAATAACCACATGAGATAGTGCTCAACATCATAAGCCATCAGGGAAAGGCAAATCACAACCACTATGAGAAGCAGTGGTGCATGACTATAATCCCAGCAATTTGGGAGGCTAAGGCAGGAGAATCATAAGTTGGAGGCCAGTCTCAGCAACTTAATGAGATACTATCACAAAATGAAAAGGACTGGGGATGTGGCTTTCCCCTGGATTCAATCCCCAGGATCAAAAAACAAAACAAAACAACACTAAAAGATGCCACTTTATACCCATCAAGATGACTAAAATAAAAGACAATAACAAGTGTTGACAAAGTTAGAGAGAAATTGGAACTCTCATACACTTCTGGTGGAAGTATAACATGCTTTAGCCACTTTAAAACTGTTTAGCAATTCTTTGAAAAGTTAAACACATAATTACTAGATGGCCCTGGAATTCCACTCCTTGGTATATACCCAAGAGAAGCAAAACACAAGCACACAAAGACTTGCATACAATTTAAGAAGTTGGAAGAAAGAATTTTGAATGCTTTCATCCTAAAGAAGTGTTTGAGGAGATATGTATGTTTAACCTGATTTGAACTTTATACAATGTATGTGCGTGTATCAAAATATCAGATGGTACCCTATTAATATGTACAATTCTTATGTTTTATTTATTTTTAAAATTTTTTTTAGTTGTTTATGGACCTTTATTTTTTTATGTGGTGCTGAGAACCAAGCCCAGTGCCTCACACATGCTAGGCAAGCACTCTACCACTGAGTTACAACCCCAGCCCCAATTCTTATGTTTTATGTATCAGTTAAATTCAATTTGTTAAATTGTACAAATGCTTATAACACTATTATTCTTAATAGTAAGAAATTGGAAACAACCCAGATGTCCATCAAATGATCTGTGAATAAAAACAAGATGGGCATTACATTGGAATAGTAGTAGAATATCATTTGGCAACAAAAAGTTTAAAAAAAAAAACCTATTGATACTTGCTCTAGTATGGACGCATCTTGAAAGCATTATATTATGTGAAAGAAGCCAATCATGACAGGCCATTTATTAAATAATTTCATTTATGTAAAATACCAAGAATTTTAATATCCATTAAGTCAAAAGGAAGAACTGTTTACCAAGGTGTGGTTATGGGGGTTTGGGGACAAAATGAGCAGTGACTGCTTGTGGTTAAGAGTTTCTTGTGGAGGCCATGAAATGTTCTAATTTTTGACAGTGGTAATGGTTTCACAACTGTGAACATATTAAAACCATTGAATCTTATACTTTCAATGGGTGAATTGATTTGGTATATGGATTGTGACTCGGTAAAGATGTTTTAAAAGTAAGCAAGCGTACAGCCCTTATGCGTGTAGTCGGGGCACTTCCTGTCTCCTCTCTCTGGCTCTGTCTGCTTGCTGTGCTCATTTTCTGTCTGACAATGCTGCAGAAGGACATACTCTCACAGTTTGTAGGAATAGATTTTGCATAGATCATAACAGTCTCTTCTGTTTTTGTTGTGCTTCAGCCATCAAAACATTGGTCTCCGCTCACTTCAGGGGCAGTATGGAAGGGGCCCTCTGGCTAAATCATTCCCTTGGATGCTTTCTGGGAGGGGACAGAGTCAAAATGTCAGTTACAACCACCAGTAGAGGGGTTAGGGGAAGATGAGAGCAATTTGTGGCCTTTTTTGTTGTTGTTAGTTTCAGCAAGTGTTTCAAAGATGCAGATCTCAACTTGGAACTCAATTTTTTAAATTCCCCCTTTGTGACACAATTTTCTTTTCTTTTCCACCTGGATTCAACAATTAATGTTTCGCCACACTTGCTTTATATCATTGTCACTCTCTGCTCACTCACTCATTCTTGCACATATTTTCTCTTTTTCCTGAACCATTGCACAGCCCATTCTGTACGTGGTGACACCTCTCCCCTAAATTTTGTCATTAATCTGCGAAGAATACAGACATTCTTCTGTGTAAACAGAATACCATTATCAGAGAACAAGGAACTAATTCTATAATGACAAAATCTAGTACATGTCCAGATTTTCCCCATAATTCACAAATTTCTAGCCATTTGTTTCTTCCTCTAGTATTATTTATATATATTTATATATATTATATATATAATATTAATATATAAATATTGTATATAATATATTACTATTAATATTATATTAACATATATAATATTTATATATTTATATATAAATATTATATTAACATATATAATATTTATATATTTATATATAAATATTATATATAAAATATATATAAATAAATATATATAAATAAACTCAAGTGTATCTTTTCCACTCCCTTGACACCCTGATCCTCCCCTCCTGGAGGAGCCAGGATCCTAGTGGCCTCCTGCAGCAGAAGTCCTGCTTCTCCAACAAGGACCACCTGCTGCTCCAGGGACCAACCACCAAGACATGCTGGTCTGATCAGGACAGCCCTATGAACTAGCCAGCCCTGAGCACTGCCTCCTACCTATCCAACCCCAGTGCCTCAGGTTTTTGAGAAGATAGCAATAGATCCGTGAAGGCTGTTTTCAGTATTTGAAAAAGCCAAAGAGAAATAAAACTTTGAAGAGTTGAGAAGATTATGTTGACCATTGAGACTGCCTTGTTTTGTTTTGTTTTAAATCCATTTCTGTTGATTCAGAGCTGAAGGGAACAGTGATTTCCTAGACTGGGTCAGAAGCTCTGGTGATGATATGTGCCTTTAAGACACACATGATTAAGACAGTGAGATCAATTGCTGTGTGTTGCTGGGTTGGAAGAGTTTATCAAAAGTGAGTCTATGAGTGAGAAAATGAACACTAAGGGAATGTGGGAGGTTAGCATGCAGAGAGAGTCTCTGGCCCAGGGCACAGCTGAGTCCAGCTTCCTGGCTGTGGGTTGGTGGTGGAGGTCTCCCGTGGAGGTGTTCCTACAGTTTGCCCTGCGAGTATTCTTCTAGGGGCTGTATTTTTACAGCTGACCCTTCTTACTTGCAAATATAACAGCAGCTATGTGTTGAATTTGGGGGGTTTCCATATTTTGAGACTGTAAAATTAAATTGATCTGTGGTTTTCAGATCTTAGTTTTGATCTATCTTCTCAGTTAGCTGTGGGGAAACAGGGCAGGAGGCAATATGAAATCTCCTAAGGTGTGTATTTTTTTAAATTAAATATTGTTGATATTTTATCACAACTTCTATCAGCCAACAAATAATTATCAACCTTTTGCTATATTCATGACGGTGTAGGAACCAAAGAGGTACAAGCCAGGCGTTCAGGAGACTGGCATGTATACATGAAGAGGTAAGATGGAAAAGTAACAAACTGCAGGCCAGGAATGTACAGAGTCCTGCCTGTGGTACAGGCACTTCTGCAGGATCTCAGGGGGTCAGGTGCAGAGAGGGCTCCAGGAGAGAGCTGGGTTTGGAGGTGGTTCTTAGAGGTTGAAACTCCAAGTGTAGGAGAGGAGAACTAAAGAAGGGATTCTAGAATGTCCCATAGCAGGACAGCATCTGAGATCCCTGATGCAAAGTGCCAAGAGGCAAAATAACCATTGCTGACTGCTTTATCTATAAACTTGGGGCATTTGTGTAGCTGCCTTTTGATAACTGCAGCAAGTGCCCAGGGTCAGAGAAGTGAATTAATAAGTTCACTGGACATTGTTCAATTAATACTGAGCTGTGCTATTTATTTATCTGGAATGAGAATTGTTGGTCTTTGACTTGATTAGATCATTGCAAACTGTCTTAAGTATTTTTACCAATTGAAGTGATTACGGTGGTATATGGGAGTTTCTGTGGCTCCGTATCCTTGCCAAAATCTCACTACCATCGTTAGATTCTTGCCAATCTGTTAAGTGTATAACATTATCTCAATAGGCTTTTTCTTTTTTAAATTTATTTATTCTAATTAGGTATACATGACAGCAGAATGCATTTTGATTCATTGTACACAAATGGAGCACAACTTTTCATTTATGTAGTTGTACACAATATAGTTAACACCATATATGCAGTTATACATGTACCTAGCACATTGTTGTCCATCTCATTCCACCATCTTTCCTGTCCCCATCCCCTCCCTTCCTTCCCCTTTGATCAAAGTCTCTCCATTCTTCTTATGCCCATTGTGGATCAGCATCCACTTATCAGAATATACAGGGGGGGGGTTGGCTTACTTTGCTTAGCATGATGTTCTCCAGCTCCATCCATTTACCTGCAAACGCCATAATTTTATTCTTTTATTGCTGAGTAATATTCCATTGTGTATATATACCACAGTTTCTTTATCCATTCAACTATTGAAGGGCATCTAGGTTGCTTCCACAGTTTTCACAATTGTGAATTGTGCTGCTATAAACACTGAAGTGGCTGCATTACTGTAGTATGCTATTTTTAAGTCTTTATAGGCCGAGTAGTGGGATAGCTGGGTCAAATGGTGGTTCCATTCCAAGTTTTCTAAGGAATCTCCATACTGCTTTCCAGATTGGTTGTACCAATTTGCAGTCCCACCAGCAATGTATGAGTGTGCCTTTTCCTCCACATCCTTGCCAACACTTGTTGTTTATATTCCTGATAACTGCCACTCTGACTAGTGTGAGATGAAATCTTAATTTTGATTTGCATTTCTCTAAATCCTAGAGATGTTGAACGTTTTTCATATATTTGTTGATCAATTGTATATCTTCTGAGAAGTGTGTGCTCAACTCATTAGTCTATTTATTAATTGGGTTGTTTGGATTTTTTTGGTGTAAAGTTTTTTGAGTTCTTTATATTTCCTGGAGATCAGTGCTCTATCTGATATGTGTGTGGGGCAAAAATTTGCTCCCAAAATGCAGGCTCTCTCTTCACCTCATTGATTGTTTCCTTTGCTGAGAAGAAGCTTTTTAGTTTGAATCCATCCCATTTATTAATTCTTGCTTTTATTTCTTGTGCTTTAGGAGTCTTGTTAAGGAAGTTGGGGCCTAATTTGACATGATGAAGAATTGGGCCTACGTTTTCCTCAATTAGGCGCAGGGTCTCTGGTCTAATTCCTAGGTCCTTGAACAATTTTGAGTTGAGTTTTGTGCATGGTGAGAGATAGGGTTTTAGTTTTGTTTTGCCACATACGGTTTTCCAGTTTTCCCAGCACCATTTGTTGAAGAAGCTATCTTTTCTCCAATGCATGTTTTTGGCACCTTTGTCTAGTATGAGATAACTGTATTTATGTGGGTTTGTCTCTGTCTTCTATTCTATACCATTGGTCTACATGTCTATTTTGGTGCCAGTACCATGCCATTTTTGTTATTATAGTTTGGTAGTATAATTTAAGGTCTGGTATTGTGATGCCTTCTGCTTCACTCTTCTTGCTAAGAATTGCTTTGGCTATTCTGGATCTCTTATGTTTCCAAATGAATTTCACGATTGCTTTTTCTGTTTCTATAAGGAACAACATTGGGATTTTAATTGGAATCATGTTGAATCTGTATAGTGCTTTGGTTAGTGTGGCCATTTTAACAATATTGATTCTGCCTATCCAGGAGTATGGGAGATCTTTCCATCTTCTAAGTGCTTCAATTTCTTTCTTTAGTGTTCTGTAGTTTTCATTGTAGAGGTCTTTTACCTCTTTTGTTAAATTGATTCCCAAGTATTTTGGGTTTTTTTGAGGCTATTGTAAATGAGGTAGTTTTTCTAATTTCTTTTTCAGAGGATTCATCGCTGATGTATAGAAATGCATTTAATTTATGGGTATTGATTTTATATACTGCTACTTTGCTGGATTCATTTATTAATTGTGGAAGTTTTCTGGTGGAATATTTTGGATCCTTTAAGAATCATGTCATCAGCAAATAATGATAGTTTAAGTTCTTCTTTTCCTATTCATATCCCTTTAATTTCTTTTATCTGTCTAATTGTTCTGGCTAGAGTTTCAAGGAGTATGTTGAATGGAAGTGGTGAAAGAGGACATCCCTGTCTTCCTGTTTTTAGAGGGAATGCTTCCAATTTTTCTCCATTTAGGATGATGTTGGCTTTCAGTTTTGCATAGATAGCTTTTACAATGTTGACATTTTCCTACTATCGCTAGTTTTCCTAGTATTTTGAACATGAAGAGGTGCTATATTTTCTCAAATGCTTCCTCAGCATCTGTAGAGATAATCATATGATTCTTGTCTTTAAGTCTATTGATGTGATGAATTACATTTATTGAGTTCCTTATGTTGAACCAACCTTGCATACCTGGGATGAAACCCATTTGATCATGCTGCACTATCTTTTTAATATGTTTTTGTATGCAATTTGCCAGAATTTTATTGAGAATTTTTGCATCAATGTTCATCAAGGATATTGGTCTGAAGTTTCGTTTTGTTTTTTATTTTGTTTTTTTGATATGTCTTTGGTTTTGGAATCAGGGTGATACTAGCCTTATAGAATGAGTATGGAAGGGTTTCCTCCATTCCTATTTCATGGAAATATTTGAGGAGTATTAAAATTAATTCTTCTTTGAAGGTCTTGTAGAACTCGGCTGAGAATCCGTCTGGTACTGGGCTCTTCTTGGTTGGTAAGCTTTTGATGGTATCTTCTAGTTCCTTGCTTGAAATTGATCTGTTTAAGTTGTGTATGTCCTCCTGATTTAGTTTGGGCAGATAATATGCCTCTTGAAATTTGTTGATGTCTTTGGGATTTTGTATTTTACTCAAGTATAGATTTTCAAAATAGTTTCTAATTATCTTCTGTATCTCAATACTGTGATATTTCCTTTTTCATCTCAAATTTTAATAATTTGAGTTTTCCCCTTTTCATTAGAGTGGCTAGGGGTTTATCAATTTTACTTATTTTTTCTAAGAACCAGCTTTTTGTTTTGTTGATTTTTTTGAATTGTTTCCTTTTTTCAATTTTTAGTGATTTCAGCCCTGATTTTAATTATTTTCTGTCTTCTACTTCTCTTGGTGTTTATTTGTTCTTTTTTCTAGAACTTTGAGATGTAATGTCAGGTTGTTTATTTGTTGACTTTTTCTTCTTTTAATGAATGAGTTCAATGCAATGAACTTAACACAGTCTTCATAGTGTTCCAGAGATGTTGATATTTTGTATCAGAGTTCTGATGTACCTCTGAGAATTTTTTTTATCTCCTCCCTGATGTCTTCTGTTACCCATGCATCATTCAATAGCGTGTTTAGTCTCCAGGTGATAGAGTACCTTCTATTTTTTATTTTATCATTGATTTCTAATTTCGTTCCATTATGGTCTGACAGAACACAGGGTAGTATCTATTTTTTTGTATTTGCTAAGAGTTGCTTTGCAGCATAACATATGTTCTATTTTAGAAAAGGATCCATGTGCTGCTAAGAAAAAAGTGTATTTACTTGCTGATGGATGAAATATTCTGTATATGTCTGTTAATTCTAAATTATTGATTGTATTATTGAGTTCTGTGGTTTCTTTGTTTAATTTTTGTTTGGAAGACCTGTCCAGTAGTGAGAGAGGTGTGTTAAAGTCACCCAATATTACTGTGTTG
Source organism: Xerus rutilus (assembly GCA_028644305.1). Taxonomy (NCBI): domain Eukaryota; kingdom Metazoa; phylum Chordata; class Mammalia; order Rodentia; family Sciuridae; genus Xerus; species Xerus rutilus. The sequence continues at coordinate 4,525,563 of CM053416.1, read as the reverse complement.
TGATCTATTTGATTCTCGAAATTGAGAAGGATTTGTTTGATATATGTGGATGCTCCATTGTTCGGGGCATAGATATTTATGATTGTTATGTCTTGTTGACGTATGTTTCCCTTAAGCAGTATGAAATGACCTTTTATCCCTTCTGACTCTTTGGTTTGAAGTCCACTTTATCCGATATGAGGATGGAAACCCCTGCTTGTTTACACAGTACATTTGAGTAGTATGTTTTTTCCCATCCTTTCACCTTCAGTCTGTGGATATCTTTTTCTATGAGGTAAGTCTCTTAAAGGCAGCATATTGTTGGGCCTTTTTTGAAAATCCAATCTGCCAGTCTATGCCTTTTGGTTGATGAGTTTAGGCCATTAACGTTCAGGGTTATTATTGAAATATGGTTTGTATTCCCGTTCATTTTGGTTTATTTTTGGTTTTTAACTTGACTTGGTTTCTCCTTAGATTGGCTTTTCCTTTAGTGTAGTTCCTCCCTTGCTGATTTTCATTGTTGTTTTTCATTTCCTCCTCATGAAATATTTTGCCAAATGTTCTATATAGCGCAGGCTTTCTCATTGTAAATTCTTTTAACTTTTGTTTATCATGGAAATTTTTTATTTTGTCATCAAATCAGAAACTTAATTTTGCTGGATATAAGCTTGTTGGTTGGCATCCATTTTCTTTCAGAGCTTGGTATATGTTGTTCCAGGATCTCCTGGCTTTGAGGGTCTGGATTGAGAAATCTGAAATCTGAATTGATTTCCCCCTGTATGTAATCTGAACCTTCTCTCTTGCAGCTTTTAAAATTCTATCCTTATTGTATATGTTAAACATTTTCATTATAATGTGCCTTGGTGTGGATCTGTGGTAGTTTTGTACATTTGGTGTCCTGTAAGCCTCTTGAGAGTATTTGATTTTCCAATTCATTCTTCATGTTTGGGAAATTTTCTGATATTATTTCATCGAAGAGATTGTGCATTCCTTTGGTTTGTATCTCTGTGCCTTCCTCTATCCCCATAATTCTTAGAGTTGATCTTTTCACGTTATCTCATAACTCTTGGATATTCTGTTCATGGTTACCATCTTCATTGTGTGGTCAACTTTATTTTCAAGATTATATATTTTGTCTTTATTGTCTAAGGTTCTGTCTTCTAAGTTACATAGTCTGTTTGATGCTTTCTACTGAATTTTTTATTTGGTTTATTGTTTCCTGCATTTCAAGGATTTCTGCTTGTTTTTCTTTCAGAATCTCTATCTCTTTCTTGAATTAATATTTTGCTCCCCTATATTTGCTCTTATCTCTTTGTTGGAATGATCAATTGTTGCCTGTATTTGCTCTCTAATCTCTTTTGGATTGATCAATTATTGCTTGGAATTGCTCTCATATTATTCTGTGCTTCACAGATCATTTTAATTATGTACCTTCTGAACTCCTCTGACATTTCATCTACTGTGAGGTCAATGGATTATATTATGGTAGCATCTTGGTTTGATTCGGGCATTTTCTTCCCTTGTTTTTTTCATGTTGTTCATGCATCATCTTTTCGAGCAGTGCCAATCTGAGGTATTACAGTTTCTACCCTATAATCTTGTAGTGTCCCTGCAGGTTACCAGTACATTACCTCTGGTGTAACTGGATCTGCAGGGACCTCTGGGATGATCTTCCTGTTCCTGGCTGTTGTCTTGAGACAGAAGTAGGCAGGGACAGCCACCCATTGGTAGATGGGGGCCTGCAGCATGGTGTCTCTTCCTCCATGCATGTGCGGTCAGTCTCCTCCGCCACCTCTGTGAGTTGGGCCAGGGTCAGTCTCTCATTAGGCTTTTGATCTGCATTTTCTTGATCATCAGTGAGGTTAAAGTTCTTAGGTTTATTGTTTAGATTCCGCTTCCCTGATGGTTTATTTCTCTGCTTCATCTCTAAAAATTCCCATATACCCCACTTCTGTAGCTCCTGTTAAAAGAAAGCACAATAGAATGTGACCTAGTTATTCACTCGAAAAATATGATGGAGCCCAGAAATCTGTGTCCCAATACCAGATGAGCTATGTGACTTGATCAGAGTCCACCTCTGGCCTCCACATTATTCTTTACTAAATGAAAGTATTGGTTGGTTTTTAGAGAAGCATGTCTCAGCCCTAGCTGCCCATCAGAATTATCTGGAAGCCTTTTTTTGAAAAACATAAGTATTTAGACCACACCGGCACCAGAATGCCTGAGTCAGTCAGATTAGAAATCACCAAATCCCTCTCAACCTAACTTTCTGTAGTAATGATAGAATAAGTCTTCAATGCCTAGATTTCATGGTTTTGATCACCCTCCTGTGCATGCTCTGAATTAACCCATTAAGGTTGATTGAGATCCTCATCACTACCCTTGGTGCATGTATGAAAACACAATTGGTGTAACTTTATCTGCTTTGCAACCAAAGAAATGGAAAAACTGAGCTCTATATATGTGCTATGACTTGAAATGCAATTAAATAAATTAATAAAATAAAAAATAAAAAATTTTAAAAAATGCTAAAAAAAAATGAATTAACCCATTAAGTCCCAAGTTTTTAGTTCTGGGACTATTTCAATGAAATTGACATAGGTGCATTCAAATAGATTTAAAATAAAAATCTAGAGAGAATTAAATAATTTATTGTCATTAATAATGTTAATGGCCAGGCACGGTGGTGCACACTTGTAATCCCAGTGGCTGGGGAGGCTGAGACAGGGGAATCGTGAATTCGAAGCCAGCCTCAGCAATGGCAAGGTGCTAGGCAACTCAGTGAGACCCTGTCTCTACATAAAACAGAAAAAAGGGCTGGGGATATGGCTCAGTGGTTGAGTGCCCCTGAATTCAGTCCCTGGTACAAAAAAAAAAAAAAATTAATCCCATTAATATTATTGCTAGTTATTTTCCTGTTGCTTTTCTCAATAGAACCCTAAAAACACAAATATTTATTTTAAAGTCACCACAGGTAAAATATGTATTGGTCAACTTAAGTTTTTAGGGTTGTCTATAAATAGGACCCTGGGACATAACGGATTAAGTATGCCAGAGGACTATTTCTCTGTAAGATTGTAATATATTTTTGTAAATGAGATATAAAAAATGAGGAAACTCCTTAGCTGAGTCTATAAAGGAAACGTGGTGTCAACATCCAAAATACTCTTGTAGCTGCTTTACTTGCAGCACTAACAGGGTTTTCTTAAATCATTGCCTACAGTGGCAATCTATACATCCAAAGACAATGTTAAGATATTAAGCATGAGCCTTAAAAAGAACAAGATACACATCAGGTGTGTGGACAGAATACAACTGACAAGGTTGAGTTTGTGAATCTCTGACCTGTAACTTCCTTCTATTAAATTCCATCCCATTGCCAGGGCCTGATCCTTGAATCCAGTTGGCTAGAGGAACTGCTCAGTCCTGGAACCATGGCATAGCCAAGGTGAACCAACTGTGCTCCAGGGGCAGCTAGCTAAGACAATTGCATTGCCCTCCAGGACTGGGCCATGGGCTCGTGGTTATTGGGGCCAGCAAGGGGCACTGTGAGAGGTACCACACCATTCCATCCACTTCCATGTGTCTTCATAATAAAAAGTTTCTAAGATTCTCATCAGTTTAGGGGAGTTCCCCCCAACCTCCCCCCTTTTTGGGTACTAAAGGTTGAACGGAGAGATGCTTCAATGCTGAGCCACATCCTCAGCCCTTTTTTATTTTATATTTTGAGATGAGGTCTCACTGTTTGCTAGGGGCCTTCGTAACTTGCTGAGGCTGGCCTTGAACTTAAGACTCTTCTACTTCAGCCTCCCGAGTGGCTGGAATTGCAGGTGTGTGACACCACGCCCAGTTTCAGAGCTTTCTAGGGCTGTCTGCCACTCATAACCATATTGCATGTGGTTAGTGGCACCTTGTATTCTTTCAGAGCATGTTTACTTGCATATACTCAGTTAATCATCACAGCAATAATCTTTAATAAAAAGCTTTTTGGAGCCATCTAGACCCTGTTTACAAATGATAGAAACCAAAAGCTCAACAGAGTTTTGCATAAAAAATAATTTATTGCTTCATGGAACTAGGCCATAGACTCCTGGCCTCAAGGAAAGAGCATCTTTCCAGTGCCTCTAAAAAAAAAATTCCCAGATATGGACTGCGATTGGCCAAGCCTGGGTCACATGCCTTATCTGTACCACTTGTAGTAGTTGGAGAAGGGCTGCACTGATTGGCCAACTTGGGCTAGGGCAGGATGCATGATAGGTAGCCTCCCTCAGAATGACGTGGTTGGAGTGACAGGGGAACAGGGTCCCCAAAGGAGGGGTGGTTGTGGGTGGATAGGTGCTGAGCATATATGACAGAGGTCCTTTATAAGTCTATTTTGCTCTTAATTCTACTCCCATATCTGTTCCTGTCCCCACTAAATAATTCTGCTTTTCTGAGAGCAATTCAGATTGAGTTTAGTGCCAGTCGTGAAATTCCAGTCCCCAGATTTGTCCACAGGTGTGACTTACGCTGCTTTCTGCATTTACCCCCATCTTCTCATCAAACCACAGACACCAGGAAAGAATTATTTATTCATCAAGTCTCTTAACGAACTATCTGCACAGCATCCCACACCACCACCCCTCAAAGAGTTTTCTCCAAGGTTAGGGTTCAGCACATCTTCCTTCCTCCATAGCATACAGATGTCTCCTCCTAGGTGCATGCTCAGCCCTTTGTCTTTGCATGCTCCTAAATGCCATCATGAGGCCACAGCTCTTGGGGTGGCTAAGGCAAGTGCTTCTGACCAAGTGTGGTCTCAGGAGCAGGAGCCTGAGACCAGCATGTGGCTTCATCTTTCAACCCAGAGGGCCGTGGTCAATAACAGCACCTCTGCTTCAGGACATGTACTTTTAGTCTGTTCAGCAATCCAAAAATAAAAATAAATTACTTACCATGCCGAAACTTGTTGATAAGCCCAAATCTATAATTAGGAACATAAACGACACAATACAGGCCTCACACAAATGAACAGTTGTGGGGTATTATGGGCCCCTGTGGATTATTTGGCTGAAGAGAAGGGGGAAGGATAGGCTTGTTGCTGTTGAACAAATTGCTACCAGATGTAGATTTCAATAAACACCACACTGTTGCTCCCCTGCCTGGAGGTGCTATGAATTTCTTGAGGCAACAGAGCAATCAGTAAATTGGGGACACTTCCAGGATGAATATAGCCTCCTGGTGTTCCCTGTCCCTAGATGTGTGTCTGTCTGATACAAAGAGTCTCCCCTATCTGAGGCTTTGCACCAGTGTAATGTCCAGACAGTAGCAACCCCGATGGAACCTAAAAGAATCCTAAAATGGGGGTTCAAAAAGACAGTGTCACGAGGTGAAGGGTGGACATAAGCGGAGACTGCCTAGGGCAGTACATACTCAGAGCCCACCTTGGGCCACATGTGGACAAAGCACACCTACCCTACCTTCACTGAGTGGAAAAAATGGAAGAGAGGCAACCATGAAGGCAGTGGCTGCATAAAGGACCAGCCTTCAGACGGTGGTGAAGGAGTGCTGTGCGAGGCTGGTGTCGGCCTTTACCAACTGCCACCATAAGCCAGGGAAAACATGAGCCTGAGATTGGGGGACTGGAAGGTTCCAGAACCTTCTCACCACTTTGCTGTACCTTGAAGGGAATAGAGAGGAGAGACGTACTGAGACTAGGGTAGGGAGAGGGACATGTGACAAATTTTAGTTGAGGATATTATTAAGCCTTTCATGTGCCATAGAATCAAGTGATTCTAGATGTAGGGTTCCCCCCCACCAGTTATGACTCTCTAATATAAAAAAAAAAAAATCAAGCACCAAACGCAAGGTTGGCCTAAACTTAACAGAGAGGTGTGGATCACTAACCTGAAGGTTTCTTACTTTCCCTTGCAAACTAGATGTACAGCCTCTGGGGAGCAGGGACCACACCTTCCCCCCACCCTTTGTACAGCTCTCATGGCTGACAGGTGCTATGAGAGGACTTTGTGCATAAGTCCTCAGAGAAAGACAATGGTTGAATAACACAGTGTGTTTATATGAAAAACACATTGACTGCAAGAGACCACATGATCATCTTGAGTTACATGTGAGGGTTTAGGGGCCATAGGAGCCCCTTGGAAACCCTAGAGTTGAAGTCAGTTGTACAACATCAGGTCTGAGTTCAGCCTTCCACTGACATAGCTCTGCCTTGCCTTGACCTCCTGGGAGTTCCCCATGCCACCAGGGTAGTCTCTTCCTCTTCCAGGCAATGATGACATGATGGCTGACCTCCAGGGCCCACTGTGTTCCTCGGTGTACTGAGCATTCATTAGGATTATTTCATTTGATCCTCACCACTTTATTCCACAGATGAGGAAGTTGAGGTACATGGAGGCCCTGTAATTTGGCTCCAGAACCTATGTTCTTTACCACTTTGTAGTGAGTCTCTTACATTTAGGTTGACCTGCCTAGAGCCAGTAGAATTACTCTTCTAAATGACAGGCCTTCATATGACATGGTTTTCACATTCTGTATTCTCTGTTCTCCACATTTGTGCTTGAATAGGTTGTCATGTTCTATGATTCCTACCTCTTCAAATCAGAAACTCATTTTCACCAATGCATAAAGACTCCTGGGACTAACTCCAAGAGATGACCAAACTCAAAAGTGATGGATGTACAAGTGAGGCTCTGGAGTTTGTCCTGCCTGCCACTCCTCATACACACATGAGGAGACAGTTGGTAATTTGAGGGTTTATTGTTCATCTTGTGGAGTTGTAATAACTCATTTACTACAGAGGTCTGCTTTTCAGAGGGACCACCTTGCTGGTTTCTAGACAGTGGCAGAGAAGACATTAACAAATTTTTAACACATCGAGATCCCCTTTCCAGCTCCATGTGGCCCTTACTAGGCTCCTTGAACATTCTTCTAGAATTACATAAGTTTCAGCTTTGTTAGTTAGAATCATGTTTGCCAAGACCACACTTTGTCACTTTGACTTGAAATCAGAAGTTTCCAATTTCTTTTCTTGGATCTCATCAGATGAAAGACCCCCACAGTGGCTGTTGTCCTCCTGGGCACTTCAGCTCTTACTTATCTCATCCTCCAAAGATCACCTTATTTTCAAGGTGTACAGAGGGGCCAAGGTGCATTCTCTTCATTTGTGCTAAGTACGGTCAACCTGGCACAGGACAACCCAGAACACCTTAATGGAAACCCAGGAGAACAATTTCTTTGGCCTTAATGAAAAGGAAAAAACAGCTTGGGCTCATGCATTTAAAACAGCCATGAACTTCTGAATCTTTACCAAAATTTTCTTTTCTTTTCTTTATGAAAAGAGCAGGTCAGATACAGGTACTTGCTGAGATGGGAGGTGAAGGTCTGGGTTCCCAGGACTACTTGGGGCTTGGTGGCATCACCCTGGTAGAACCCAACCCAGCCAAGGGCCCTCTTGACCCAAGTACACCCTGATACAAAGGGCTTCTGGTGTGCATGCCTTTTGTGTCTAAGAGAAAACCCTGGGAGTTCTTCAAGCAGCAGGTGTTTATTGTTGGACTGCGAAGGTAGGCAGGTATACAATCTGTGGTGCCACACCCAGTGTAAGAACTGGTATCTGCAGAAAATACAACAAATATTTAAAAAGAAAGAAAGAAAATGAGATTTCCGTTCTATGAAATGTTCAGAATAAGCAAGTCCACAGAACCATAAAATAGATTAGTAATTACTAGAGACTTTGGCGGGAAGGTAGTCTGGGGACAGTAGGAAATCACTGCTAATGGACACAGGCTCTCTTTCTGGGGTGATGAACATGTTGTGCCATTGGGTAATAGTGACAGTTGCACAACTCTGAATATACTGAAAACCACCGACTGGTACACTTTAAATGCATTAATTTATGGTATGTGAATTATATTTTTTAAATGAATGAGAAAGTGAAACCGATGAAAAGCTGCAGTAGGCACTTAGGCAGATAGTATGACGGGAAAGAAGAGGGGATTCTGTAAAGATTCCGTCCTGCTAATCTGAGCTAGTCAAGTCCTTTGGAGTTAGCCCTGGAAGAATAGAGAGCCAGTTAACATAGCTTATTTACAAAGATCATTATGAAGATTCTTTTAAAACCTGAGTCACATTAGAGTAGAAGATTCATTAGGATTAGGAACTGTGCTTTACAGAGTAAAGTAGAAGAGAAGAATAATTTTTTTTTGGATAGGAAACTGTTAGTGTTAAGACCCACTTCTCATTTCACCAGTATTCATTGAGCACCTACTATGTTGCCAGCCCAAGGAAGGACCAATTCATTTTTCCTTTTTTCTTTTTTTCTTTTTTTTTTTTTGTGGTGGAGTGGTGACTAGGGACTGAACCCAGGGATGCTCTACCACTGCGTTATATCCCCAACCTTTTTTATTTTTTATTTTGAGACGGGGCCTTGCTAAGTTGTGGAGGCTAGCCTTGAACTTGCAGTCCTCCTGCCTCGGCCTCCCAAGTAGCTGGGATTATAGGTATTTGCCATTGTGCCTAGTGGAAGGACTACTACTTATCTGCAGGAAGTGCAGTCTTACAGGCCATAGCAGGTCTAATAGAGAACAGGCCAGTCACAGAATGCTGACTTGAGCATTCTGTTAAGATTCATAAGGATCCATAAAGAGTAGTGGGAGCAAATAGCCCCTCCCTTCTTACCAAGCATGGAGCAACTATATTTCTGTCCACCATGCCTAGACAGAGCCACACTCAAACTGAAAGATTCCCTCCCTGTGCGGTGAAGGGAGGGAGGGATCAGCTTAATGTTGAGGTTGCTGAGAGTTCTCTAGATTGCCCTGGAGGAGAGCATACGGGGGTGTGGACCTTCTCACTCTGTGGCCTGAGCCCTGAATGTCCTTAGGGTGTGGAAAGCCTCATCCACAAACTTTATTAACTTTTTTTTCTGCCTAGAAACAAGCCAAGATGTTTCAGAATAATTCTGAGTAATCCAGAGGCATCTTTGCAAAAGATAAAACCAGAAAACTCCAAAGGATAAAAAGAAGTGCTTGCTAGAAAATATTTCCCAGCCTCTGCTGTCCCTCGGAGCCAACAATAGCAGAGCCTCAGTGAGCAAGCGTGTAATGAGAGCGAGAGAGGGAGCTGCTAGAAAAGGGTGGAGGAGGAGGAGGCTATTTAAAAGGCCCTAAAGTGCTGCAGCTGTTTGGGCTAGTTTTTCTCATTTCAGGGATGTTCCAAGCCCTTTGTCTTCTATGTGGAGCAAATTCATTTTGGCTCTCTGATGAGTCATCCTGCCCACAAATAATCTGTCTTGGAGTAGCCCTTATGAAAATAGATGGCTCACATTGCATTGTAGGGACTGGCCATTGCGTGTCCCTTCCGTGGGTGGGCTGTGCTGTGCCTGCCTGTATCCACATGTCCAGGCTTCTAAGGTCTGAGCACACTCTTGGTGACACAGGAGTGCCAGAGGAGACATCTGGAGTCTGAAGCCCAGGCAGGCATATGAAGGAAGGATAAGGACCACCTTTACCTAGCTTAGTTCTTCTTTTTTTTTTTCTTTTTTAATACCAGGGGATTTAATACCAGGGACACTTAACCACTGAGCCATATCTCCAGCCCTTTTTTGTATTTAGATTAAGAGTCTCACTGAGTTGCTTGGTGCCTCACTAAGTTGCAGAGGCTGGCTTTGATCCTTCTTCCTCAGGCTCCCAAGTTGCTGGGATTACAGGCATGCGCCACCACAACCTGGCCCAGCTTAGTTCATTATTTTTTCTTTTTTTTTTTTTAATATCTTTTTAGTTGTCAGTGGACTTTATTTATATGCAGTGCTGAGAATCGAACCCAGTGCCTCATACATGCTAGGCAAGTGCTCTGCCACTGAGCCACAACCCCAGCCCCTAGCTTAGTTCTTTTTTTTTTTTTAATGTTTATTTTTTAGTTGTAGGTGGACACAATATCTTTATTTTATTTTTATGTGGTGCTGAGGATCGAACCCAGTGCCTCCTGCGTGCTAGGCGAGCACGCAACCACTGCGCCGTAACCCCAGCCCCCCAGCTTAGTTCTTAATGGGGATCTTTAGCCAGATCTGGGAACCAAACTGACACAAGACAGGCTAACAAGAGGTAACCATACAAGTTTTATTTGGCATGTACAGGGGAACCTCACAAGAGAGTGAAGACGCAGAGAAATGGCCAACACAGAAAGCTTTCAAATAATTTAGATGAAGGATGATAAATTGGTGAAGAAGTGATAAGACAGAGGGTTCTGGGTTAGGAGCCTTAATCTTAAAGTTGGCAGGTGGGAGGTAAAAGTTGTTAATCTGCACAGATCCATGGCAGAGTCAGTACCCAGGCATGGTGACAAGGGTCATTGCCACCCATGGTACAGAGAAGCCTTCTTTCTCACAGGAATTTTCTGGCTTGCTACGAGTACAAAAAGGACAGCTCAGATAGCTCTTTAGGTGACTGCTGCTTTTTAGGGGCCCTTGCCTTGAAATAGTCCACATGGCACATTGCCATATTTTGGAGTGGTGTTTTTTTTTAGTTCCTCTACTGTAACCCCATTTTCCACTGGCCTGGGTCAGCCTGCTGCCCACCCCAAAGCTTTCTAGATCTCATAGGTGCAACCTTTTCTCACAAGGGTCTTAGGAGAATTATGCAGGAAGAATAGACGGCATCAGAGGAAATCGGTGTGGGGGTAAATATCTTTCATTTCCACCTGGATCTTGCTCAATTGAGCTTTTCCCTTTAGGTAATATTTTCTTTACTACTACTGAGTCAGCAGATCTGGCCAGGGGTTGGTTGGTTGGTTTGTTTTGGTACTGGGGATTGAACTCAGGGGCACTTGGCCACTGAACCACATCCCCAGCCCTATTTTGTAGAGACAGGGTCTCACTGAGTTGCTTAGCGCCTCGCCATTGCTGAGGCTGGCTTTGAACTCGCGATTCTCCTGTCTCAGCCTCCCAAAGTGCTGGGATTACAGGCGTGCACCACTGCACCCGGCTTGGCCAGGGGTTTTTATTCAGGATTCTCAACAGAGACATTGAGCACTTCAAAGTAAAGACTAGAATGGTTCTGTTGGGCTGGGGATGTAGCTCAGTGGTAGAGCAAAGTCCTCAGCATGTGCACGGCCCTGGGTTCCATCCCCAGCACTACAAAAAGAAAAAAAACTGTGCAAGAGTAGAATGGATATTTATTGTTTTTCCTTTTTAGGAACATTAATCTTTTCCCTATTGATCTCCTTGAATTTACCCCCAAGAGATCACCCACAACCTCACCCTCATCCCTTGTGCTTTTCTGGTAGAGTTTGCACTACTGTTGGCTTGGGGCTGGAGTGTAGTCAATGAGACCCCAGACAGGCAACATATCCTGTTTTCCAGGTGAGGATGATTGGTTCAGAAATGGACAAACATCCCAGTCATAACCAAAAGCCCCTGAGATTGACTAGCAAGCCATCATGAGGAGTTAGCATGTGACAATGTGAGGTCTGGGCTGGGGCTGCCTTCTGGCAACTGTACGTCCACACAGAGAAAACCAGTTTGAGCATAGAGACCACACAGGGAACAGAGCTGAGACTGGCGGTGCTGAGAGGAGGAGGACAGATGGCCATGATATTCTCCTCCAAGCCCAGAATGCAGCTGCCATGCAGGTGGCACTACCCTGGCCTTCCTGGGCACATGAACCAATAAGTTCCCTTTTGATTGGAGCAAATCAGGGTTTCCTATCCCTTGCAACCCTGAATTCTAGCTCCCTCAAGGCAACATTTCACTCATACCCATCATCTGGCAGAGCGCCTGCCATGTGGAAGAAGCTTACAGTATGTGTTTACTAAATCCATTCTCCTTGAGTTGATCAGATGAATGTCAAACACCTATGAGAACAAGATATTTTTCTGGATGCCACAGGGCCCTGCTGTCTAGTATGGCAGCCACTAGCCAAAATTGGCAGTTCAGATTTAAGTTTACATTAGTGGCTATGAAAATGGTAACTTTGTTTTCTCAGTGACACTACCCACATTTCAAGTGCTCTTTGTCAGACAGTGCAGATACAGAGCTTCTCCAGCATTGCAAAACGTTCTCTGGGACAGCACTCCTGTAGAAAGTACAAATACGCATAAGCCTCAGTCGCCTCCGGGGAGACATGTTTTCACCATTATTCATTTGGAAATGATGGAAATCAGAAAGAACATGACATATAGAAAGACAGCCTGACTTATGAAAAGGATAATTCGTGAAAAGTCAGCCCAGTTTCTCTCAAGTTCCATTATTTACATGTAAATTCAAAAGAAGTAGTCAGATAAATTACTGAATAGATAGAGCCACACATTGTAGAGTAAGGTATGCCAAACTTTCAAGTTCTCTTTCACATATGAGGATCTAGAACTTAGCCTAGAAACTGAAAATTCTTAGAATACCCTGTTGATTATTTTTTTGGCAACCTTTTCAGAAAATGGGTTCTTAATTTTGATCAGCACTTCATTCAAGTAATAAAGTTCAAAAATTTATCACAGTCCATGTTCCATTTTGATACCCAGTGAGACTCTCACCAAGCAGAACTTACTTCAAATTCCTAAACTATCTTAAATTCTTTGAAACCATCCAAGACAGTCTTTTTTCTTATTTCTCCTTTGAACTTCTACAGCATTGTCCATACTAATATTTTCTTTCTCTTCCTTCTTCCTCTCTTCCTCCTCCTAACTTTACCAAGATACAATTCATATACCCTACAATTTTCCCTTCTAAAATGTACAATTTGGTGATTTTTAAAATATTTACAAGTTGTGTGCCCATTGCCAGGATCTGTTGAGAACATTTTTCATCATCCCAAAAAGAAACCCTGTACACTTTAGCAAACAGCCTTCATTGCCACCAACCCCACATACCCCAACAACCCTAATGGCTGTGAGTGGTGTACTTTCTTTTCCTCTACACATTTGCCCATTCTGGACATTTCATACAGACAGAATCTATAATATGTGATCTTTTCTGATGGGCTACTTCCACTTTGCATAAGCTTCTCAAGGTTCATCCAAGTTGCAGCGTGCATCTGAATTCCACTGCTTTTTAAGTCCAAGTAGTATTCCAGTGTATTCATATGCCACATCTTGCTTTCCTGTTCATCCATTGGTGGATGTTGGGGTTGTTTCCCCTTTCAAGCTATAAAGAGCAACTCTGCTATGATCACTTGTACAAACGTTACCTGCACATACTTTTTCAGTTGCTTGGGGTGTGCATACTTGGAAGTGAAATTGCTGAATCATAAGATGAGTCTGTTTCATACTCTTTTTTTGTCAACATTATATATTCTGATACTTAAACCTATCATATTTAGCATCTTGGCTTTACTAGGAATTTTCAGTCCTGGAGGGCAGAAAGCAGTACTGTTTCTCTCCCTACTCCCTCCAGTATCAACCACCATGTCTAACCAAAAAAAAAAAAAAGAAGGCGGCACCATAATCACTATTTGGACACGAAAACATAGCAGAAAGAAGGGAGGACTTTGGAAGTTCTCTCCTTGGTTTAACTCTGGTTAATTCTGTTCATGTTGTATCTGTACTCCTTTAAAAGTTTTTGGCCTCTCTGATGCCCAGGTATTGGAGGCCACCAGATGTGCAAATGCTGGTATTAGGTGTGGGACACCCCACAGGTGTGACTATTCCAAGGGAAAGTACTCTGCATGGTCAGCTTCTAACCTGTTCTCCCTCCAGCCAGCAGTGAACTCCATTCTGCTGCTGAAGAGTGGTCAGCTGTGGGAGAATAAGGTGTCTTTGCAAAGAGGAGCTTCAGAGTCTGCTCTCACTCACTACCAGTAATTAAAACAATTAAAGACACTGTGCAAGTCATTAAAAAGAAAGTCTCTCTGCTTTTCCTCCCTCCCTCAGGCCCTAACAAAATAGCCTCACCAAAGGAGAGGAGAGGTACTACCAGCCTTATAAAATGCAGGCCTGTGGCTGACTTCCAGTGCAGACCTGGAAGTCAGATTTGGATTTTACTAGGCCTGTGGCTGTCTTAGAGTCCACTTTGAGGTGAGATCAGAAGTTCTGTTTTCCAAACTCTTGCCAGCAGGAAGGACAAGGCCAGGCAGTATAGTCAGCAAATGGTCTTTTCTCAATTGATAGAATACTGGGTATGATAAGTGGCTGCTTTGAAGTAAGCAGTGTGGCGGCTCTGCTTTTGGTTCTCCAGCACAGGACAACCATGAAGGATGACAGACATGAGAGAGAGCGCCACAACACCCCAGCTAAAATGAGAACTTCAAATGAAAGAGAAAGGGAATCTCTTAGTGGGCATAATTGATCTTTCATGAGCCATTATCCAGAACTCTTACTCTGGATAATCTTTCTCTACTCAGGAGTTAAGTAAACTTAAACAAGTGAAAAAATTTCTGTTCTTCTCTTCCGGATTGGGGAAACAGGGTACTAGAACATAAAGTCAGAACGTGAGGTGAGCGTGATGGCTCACGCCTTTAATCCCAGCAACTTGGGAGGCTGAGGCAGTAAGATGGCAGATTTGAGGCCAGCCTTAGCAATGTGGCAAGACTGTCTCAAAAACAAAAAACTTTCACACTGCATAGCATTTAGGAGGCACACAGTAACCATTACTGGCCCAGGGATGACAGATTTCATTTTATGTGTGCAGCTGATTAGTCCTGTGTGGTACTTTGGAAGGTTGTTTGGGAAGGATTTTTTTTTTTTTGGTACCGGGGATTGAACTCAGGGGTACTGTGGCCACTGAGCCACATCCCCAACCCTATTTTGTTTTATTTAGAGACAGGATCTCACTGAGTTGCTTAGTGCCTTGCTGTTGCTGAGACAGGCCTTGAACTCAACAATTCTGTCTTGGCCTCCCCAAGTGCTGGGATTACAGGCATGCGCCACTGCGCCCAGCTTGGAAAGGATTTCTGAGGCTACCTTCAGGCTCAGCTTTGAAAGACAGTCACGTAATGAATTAGTGACATCTACCGACACCTGAGAGAATGTGGGAAGGTGATGATCATCATGGTGAAATGTCAACATGCTGAAAGCCTTTTTTGGTATCACTGCAGATTTTGACATGAGACTAGCTCTCTGTTCGTAGATGATTAGTATGGTATGTGTAATACATAAATACATGATACATTGTCTAAGACACATCTTGGCTGACATTCAGCACCAAGAATCTGACAAATGTATGCTTTTTACATTTACATTCTGTCTGATTCCAAAAAAAAAAATATTTAAGATAGTTATATTGAAAACAACTGAGATAATTAAATGTAAAACCCTAGAATGAGAATAAAAAGAGCCAAATTTTTTTCTGAAAGAAAGTGATTATGTTAGAAAACTTAAACTGGATAGCTTCCAAAATTCAACATGAAATTTAACCTGATAGTTCCTGGCAGCTGAAGCAAAGAGGGATGTGATGGGCTACCTTTCTCTTTTTGCCTGACAACACCTCAGAGTATTTGGTTTTGAGAAAAGGGAAAATACAGGCAAATTTGTCACCCTTCCAGGCCTGTTCTAATTAGCCTTTTTAGCAAGGCAGTAGCCCTCAGTTAATAATGAAATCACTGAGGAGCAAACAAGAATGCCATCATAGAGCAAGCCCCATTTATTTGGTAATAGCTGTATTACTAATTGTTTGGTACACTTTAGCCAGGCCACATATAATAATACTAGTTTGTCCTTATCCATAATTTCACTTTTGGCAGTTTCTCATTATTACTCAAGGTCCAAAAACACTAAATGGCAAATTACTGAAATAAACGAGTCTGAGTTTTTAAATTTTGCCCTGTGTTCTAAATAGCATGATAAAATCCCTGACGGTCCTACTCCGTCTTCTGGGGACATGAATCCGGAGTGTTGGTGCTATATAAACTACCTTTCTGTTAATCAACTGGCAGCCATCCCAGTTGTCAGATCAGCTGTCACAGTATTGGAGCACTCATGTTCAGATGACCCGGATTTTATTTAATAATGGTCCAAAAACATAAGGGGAGTGATGCTACTCTTTATTTTATTGTAGTCTATTATAATTGTCCTTCATTATCGGTTAATATAAATCTCTTGTGTCTAATTTATAAATTGAACTTTTTCATATATATGTATAGGAAAAAGCATAGTCGAGACAGAGTTCACTGCTGTCTTTGGTTTCAGGCATCCACTGAAGGTCTTGAAACATGTGTCCCCACCCCAGATAAGAGGGAACTGTTTTAGTAGCTGATCCTTATGTGGCAGACGTTGCTCTAACCACCCTACGTATATTAATATATGTAGTCCTTGTAACACCCTGTTAGGAACAGTGCTCTGGGGTCTGTGCCATACTTCCTCTCCTCCAAATCATGCAGGGATTTAAGTCACTACACTCTCACCATTTGGTAACAGACTCTGAGCCATCACAAGGTGGAATGTCTCACTTAAAGGAACAATAATCAGTTCAAATATAGACAGCCATAGCACTACCTACCCTGGTGGGTCAATTGTTTGCTCCCCAGATTTACTTGTTCTCTTGGCATTATGTTAAGGGGACATCTTGAGTGTCAAAGGAACAGAAGGGCTCTATGTGGCAATCTTTGGCATCTTTCAGTAGTGGCAGGAAGGTGGTCATACATGCATCCTCTTGTCCTCAGGTGCCTATAGTCTACCTCTGGCTGGCTATACTGCCAAATCAGTCTTTCTCATGGCTAGTTCTCTCAACTGGGGCAACTGCCTGGGATGCTGTGCTAAAAAGGGTTCTCTGCCAGGCTCAGACAAAGTGAGACAGGTCAGCACTGAGTAGTGACACCTGCTGTGGGCCAGGGAGAAGGTCTCACCAGGGCTTGTCTTTGCCAGCAACGGTTTTATTCAAGATCACGTGTCTTCAGATTATTCTCCACTCAAGACGAAAACAGAATGTAGTCATTCATGAAATACATTAATCCATTCCATGAAAATTGAATGCATTCCTGCTTTGTATAAGACGCACAAAAGAGAGATGGAATAAGTCAAAAAGTTCCTATACTACCTCACCTCTCAAATTTTATTCTGGCCAAAGACACAATTTTAAAAAGTAATTTCTGTACAGTGAGATGGTGATGATTCTTATAAAGTGCTGCTAGGGCACAAAGGAAAGGGCCACTGACTGTGCTTGGAAAAGGCAGACAGGTCACTCCGCACAGAGGTGTCAGCTAATCAAGCCCCATTTCCACCCTGTGAGTCACCGGGCATGACCAATCTCCCCCAACCGCTCCCCCGCTTTTTTTAGTGACTGCCCTATTCAGGATACATACAGTGCCACCATTCGTAACTCATCTCTTTTGAGCCTTGGTGAAGTTACACACCCAGGAAGAAGGGTATGTGACTAATTTGTTATGATGGATCAATATTTTAGAAGTTTAGCTGGAGCTAAGACTTTTGGGAAGACATGGGCTGGGTCAGGGAATGTGGAAGCCAGGGACTTAGAAATAGGGTGGCAAGTAGGATGCTAACAGAGAAGATCAGCACCAGGGCTGCTGGAGTGCTGGATGGTTTCCCTGCCCCAAGTCTGCCCCTAAGTTCAGAGTCTTTCCTCCCCATCATTAAGGGGTTTTGTCTTGTATGGATGGCCAGTCAGGTATAGCCACAGACTGGGAAAGAGGCCCAGGAAAATCATATTTATTGTGCTTACAGGTCTAGAAGGAGAGGGTGTGGCATGCCATTCAGGGCCATATGAGAAAGAGAGATGCCAGAGTGGCCAGGAGGCAGAGGCGAGGGGAAGATTTAGATTATAGCCTTTATGGGGGTCTCCATGGAAAAGTTGAGGATAAGCACCTTAGAGTTTGGCTGGTTTGAATAATTTCAGTGGGTCTAACTATGGGGCCAGTGCCTAGTCACTGGTCCCTGGATGACTAAGGCAGATGAATTTTCTTTCCTGAGATGCAGGGGCAGATAGAGGAGGCCTGACTGGGTAATTTGCTTATCAGAGGCATGCTTCTGGCTGGGGCTTAGCTGACTCTAAGAATTACCTAGCCTTTTCCCACCCACCAGAGCAATCTTTCTCTAGCTAGAGAAATTTTTAAAGATTTCCAAGCATCCTAGTACACCTAAATCCATCATGTGAGGGCCCTGACTCTTCCCCTGTATTTGTTGGATTCTCACTCTTTTCTTGACAACCAATGATACCAGCTTTATAAGTTCAAGAGGACTCACATTGCTGACAGAGGCAGAAAAGATCCCACTTAGCAATGTGCGTATACACCCCATTTCTGCTTCCATGTCCACCCACCTTATGGTGGAATGTTGCAAGAAGTGGGCAGAGCTCTCCCCTGATTGGACACTTACTAGCCAGTTGCTTAGGGACTTTCTCCATCCTGGATAAGGCATTTCTTGTGGGCCTCCCATCCTGCTCTCTCATCCCTTTCTGTGTTTAGACTTGGTCTCTTTCAGCTCTTCACTCCTGGTGCCATTTCTAAATTATTGCAGACTCTTCTTGATTTCAAATGACCTAAACTCACCTTGAATCATCATAGGCTGGTGGGAATGCTAGACCTGTGCACATACCTGAAAGAAGTGACCTTGGCACACTCAGGACTAGCAAGAACAGGCTCTCTCCCTGCAGAGGGGCTCCTGCAAAGCAGGACATGGCTGCTGACAGCTCTAAGCCAAATAATCACAGCCTCCAGCATGGACACAGACTGGCCAGGTCCTCTCGCCTTGCAAATTCAAGAATCTGGGCCCAGTGCCCATTTTGGGGCCAGTCTGGGTAGTCTGGGGGGCGAGATCCGTTAAAGAATGAGGTTGGAATTGGGGAAGAGTTGATTCCCAGAAGACAGGAAGGTGCTGGGCAAACAAAAATGAAGGTGTCTGTGACAAACCAGAGAGTCTGCCAAGAGAGGAATGATTAAGTAATTTAAGTGACAAGAACAAGTTAAAAACAACAGGTTTAATATGCTTTCAGTGTGACAGTGTGTGCATGCACACACATACAGTGAATCTTTCCTAACTGTCCCTTCAGATGAACTGATCAGCCCTTGGTAGAGCATGACCTGGTATCCATGTGGGATGCTCTCGCATGGTGGGCTGATTTCTAGAACACCTCATACTTCTGTTCCCACTAGTCAAGGCATATGCGTGCCAAGAGCCATCCATGTTTCCTACCAAACCCAGGAATGCCAAATGGGCCTGTTGTCATTATACAATTCAGTTAAATATCTGCAAATGAAAAATGAATGCAGGAGGAAAGTCATTGCTGTGAAACCAAATTTAATTCATAACGTTATGGCAGCAAGTATCCAGAAACAGTGGCTCTTTTCCGTGGGGATGTGACTTTTTCCTTTATTACAGAATAGATTCTAGAGATACTCTTAGGATTAAATAAGATAATGTTGCTAAAACACTTAGCACAGGTCCTAGCACGTAGCAAGCACTTGAAATGCCGTATCTATCATTGTCGTCATCATAATAGTCACATCTTAAAGTGAGATATAGGCATTTTTACTGTTTTATGTTAGTCTTGTGCCAAACAAGGATGTCATTTCCATCCCAGAGTTTAATGAATTTTATTTTTTGATAAAAATCAGAAGTCATAGACCATAAATCAAAATCATTTTTTGGATATCAGATCAATCCCTTAAAACATAAGTTTTGTGTGTGTGTAAGAAAGGACACCTCCGGAAGGCTCTAGAACTAAGTGAAAACTTGGTTTATTAGAATGAGCCTATGGCACCTCCTGCTTCCCTGGTATGTTTGGCTTCTGTTTAAAAAAGGGGGGCGGGAATAAAACCCCAAAATATCCTGGAATATGAAGAAGGAGAGCTGATTGAAAGTCTCCAGTTAGCTTCAAGGGCCTCTCAGTGCATCAGAGCCCAGGCTGTCTATTCATAGCTTTGCTGTCTGGACCCGTCTTCTAGAAGTTTGTACATTCTTTTCATTTGTATCTTTCACAGAAGGTAGTAAAATTTAGCTCTAATTATATTTAGGGCATCTGGATTCTAGTCAGTGTTTCTGGCTCAGTTTTAGAACCTAAAGTCTGCGGCATATTCCTAATGTGGAAAATGGAACAATCCCCCAGGCAGGAGAAGGACTCCATCGTTCAGGCTGCTGTTACTATAGAGAGGAGCAGCTATAGACATCACAAGACTTGTTATACAAGGCAACATGATTACAGCGGCTTAGAGACGCTTGCCAAGTCCCTCAAGAATTTATGACTTTGAATTCTGAATGAGGCATAAATGATTTTTTTTTTAATTTTCTCCTTAATTTTGGACCCCATATGGAGTAGGTGAGAATATTCTCCAGCAAATTCTAGAATGCTTAGCTGCTAAAGATCGGTTAGGTTTTGTGTCCAAGCCCTCTTGTAGGGGGCATAGAATACTTGCTTGGCAGAGACACAAAGCAGTCACTCATTCCTGTTGCCACTGCCAAGTTAGTTACTGCTTGTCTCCCAGTGGGAGACAAATGTAGCTCCTTGGGGAGCCTCCTTGGAGGCAGCGTGGTGTAATGGAAAAGCAGCGTGCTCAGAGGTGCGAGGCCTGGAGCACAGCTTCCGTGCTCCCAAGCTCTGTGATTTCCAGCAGGTTCCTTAAACTCTCTGGGCCTTCGTGGCCTTTTATGAAATCCAGGGACAGTAATTAGCATCTCAGAGGGTCATGTTAAGGGTTAAAGGCTGTTAAATACCACATGTAGAAACTCAAATGTTAGTTGCACCAATAGCAGAACAGCAGCTCTAACATACTCACTTGAGTTCATAGATCTTGGAATTTTGCTCCTGTCCCAAAGCAGGGGAGTTTTACAAAGTCTCTTACCCTATCTGTTCTGCAAATTCTTTGGTTTCTCTGGAAGCTGACGAGAGAGCATGGGGTACTGGTTGAGAACAACTTTGGAATCAGACAACTGAGTTTTAGTTCACTATTTAGTTCACTATTTGTGAAGCCTTACACAACTGTTTTCCTCGCTTATCTGTAAAATGGACATGAACCAACCATTCTCTATTTCATTCTCTACATGGCTCTTATTGCTATTTACAATTATTTGTTTTTCTAAACTGTCTCCCACTCCAGTTCCACTCAGACATAATCCCCATAAAGGCCAAGACTTCACGTTTTGTTTACTACTTTATGTATCATACCTAAGACAGTGACTGGTACATTATTGCTATTTATCCTTTTATGCCAGAAAAACACAGAATTTTTTTACACCCCCACCCCCAGGTCATAGCTAAATTTATATACAGTAGCTGAGTTAGAGACTGGGCAGAGATGCTCTGAGTTTGGAAATGCCAATGTTCTTACAGTCAAGTT
The DNA here is from genome assembly GCA_028644305.1 of Xerus rutilus. Lineage (NCBI taxonomy): Eukaryota > Metazoa > Chordata > Mammalia > Rodentia > Sciuridae > Xerus > Xerus rutilus. The sequence goes on along the minus strand of CM053416.1, from coordinate 4,504,381 downwards.
TCTATTTCCTAAAGATGCTTACTCAGTTTTAGTGGCACAGTTTGACTTGTGACATAAGAAGACTGACAGGCAGAAGTCTGACTCAGGAAATCGGCTAGGAAAGCGCCTGACTTTCCCTGCTCGCCCTAAGTATGGCTGGACAGGGCTCAAAAAAGTCTTGGGTTTCAATTTATCTAGGAAGGTATTTAGCAAATTATTTTTAACCGTTTGGATTTAGTACAAATCACCCGAGGAATCTGCAGTCTCTGCATAAGTAAGGAAAGAGTGAGTGGAGCTGAGAGGAGAGTGGAGCTGAGAGGAGAGCGGGCTTCCCTGAAGCATCCCTGGAGGAATGGGCCACGCCTCCCCCTTTCCTCGCCAGGCCCCTAGTACATCTTCCTTGACTAATTTACTGAGGATCTTGGAGATCACCAAAATTCTAAGGGTTTTCATAGCCACTTGGACTTGGGCACTTGGCAGCTCAAGACAGTGGACAGATAGATGTTTGGCCTCTGAGTTTTACATACTTCATTAACCCTATCCCTGGGAATAGTTTTTATGACAGTGAGCTGTGTCTTGAAGAAAACTGAGCCCTGAGAACTCTCAACCCATCTACCTCATTCTCTCAAGCCCTGGGACCTGTCCTCTAAATTCCTGTGACACCCCAGATGGGCTTGAGAGGTCAGCGTGGGTTGGTCCTTGAACATCCAGAGACTGTGTGTAAAACAGTCTATGTGTGTGCTCTGAGTGGCTGGAGGAGGCTTGGTTTCATCAGACTCTCAACAGATATCATCTTTGGTCTAAAATCAGTTTGGAACCACTACCCTAAGTGGACCTAATATATTCCTGTAATGTTTGTGAGCTCTGCACATTTGCCTCTGTGTGGGTGTTGAGGACAGACATGCTGAAGCAGCGTACAGCTGCCCAGTCTTGTTAGGCCTTTGCATATGGCTCTCTCATCTCTCACTCAGTGTGCTCATTTGCACAATTAAGCCAGGCCCATTGGTAATCAAGCCCTGACTTGTCAGCAGAAGGTGGCTTGGATGAAAAGGGTAGGAGGAAATTCTATAAACAAGATGTCTCTATAGATCTGGCTTTAAAAATTAAATAAAGCCACACCACCGGCAAATCCACCTTTCAGTCAGCTGATTTTCTTCCTTTGGTCACGATGTACCCGCCATCTCCATACTCTAAGAATAGGGATGGTGATAGGCCTGCACCTGAGGAACTTGTATCTCCAATCAGGAGTCTTCTCATTCTCCCTGAGCCCAGCCAGATTTCTTCCAGGCCTGCAGACAATACATTTGTGTTTGTGTGCTTTAACTACCCAGTAAAATGCTTCTGTCTTGCTGTTACAACAAAATTCAGTTTACTGTCAGATACAGAAATCCCCAGCAGTGAGCAGCTGCTGCTGGGTGTGAGCATATATCTGTTTCTTAGTGATGCAGATTCTTTCATCTGCAGCAGGAGTGTGGCAGCTTCTGTGTATTGTGTATCATGCACTGGGCTCCTTGAACTTGGTCTTATTAATGTCAGATTCCTGTTTTACACATGAGGATGTTGAGGTTTGGAAAAGTATAATCAGTGAATAGTTCAAAGGGAAAGGATATAGGGGGAGGCCAGGGGCCATCAGAGGGGATGAAGCCAGACCTTCCCTACAGGATACTGGGAGCTGAGCACCTGAGAGTGGGAGGGACTTAGGTTGGGGAGATGACCTTGGCAAGGAAGGGCTGAGGCTTGGAGTCTGAGAGAAGCACAGGCCTGGATCATCTTGTCTTTCTCATTAGTCTTTCTCCATTGAGGTGCACATAACTCCATGGACCAGAATTATTCTCAGGTCATCTGCATGGGATTAGTTTACAGTGGCTTGGGGTTATCATCATAGACATCTGCCTCCTTGTCTGGCTTTTCTCTGTGAAACTCCCCACAGCCATTTCCAGTTGACTAGAGCAGGCCCCAGTGAGCCCTGCATTCAGTCTCTGTCCCTTCCACAATGGCCTCCTGGCTTCCCTTTCCAAAACACAGGTCTGACCATGGTATTCAGAGATTGCCAATGGATAAGATCAACTCCTTACCCCAGCAGCCACAGGCAGGTACAAACCTGGTTTTAGCCCCCTGGACTCTGCACTTCCTACCTCCCCATTTTTACTTGTTATCTCTGCCTGGCAAAGGCCGCCTCAGCCTTCAAGACTTCATCCTGCCTTAAGGCTCCCCTGCGTCCTTTCTCCCCTGAATCATCACTATTTGTGAACTCCTTGAAAATAAATACTATGTCCTGACCATCTTTGTATAACACCTGGCACCTGCTCGGCACTTAGAACATTTTTGGATGAACAAATGGATGATTGGATGTGAGGAGGTGGAAATGAAGGATCAGGACATAATAAATAGAAAACCTACTTCTATTTCCTTCCCTTGCCTTGCTTTTTGCTGTGTTGCTTCATTCTTGGAAAGGCTCTTGCCTCATGATAGCAAAAGTGGCAACTGGTAGCCTCAGGACAATATCCCCAAGCTCTGCCATTCCTGTGAAAGAGCAACTGATTTGTAATGGCCTTAGCTAAGATCCTGCTTTATTGGTCCACTGATGACCCAGTTGCCATGGTGGGTGGTAGAGGTTGCTCTCTTAGATGTGGAGTATGTTCCATTTCCACCCAAACCAAGTGACCTGAAGGTCAGGGAGAAATTGGTAAAAAGTTAGAAAACTGTCATGATTAAAAAAGGACTAAGCAAGATACCTGCTATGGTTATATTTCCTTTCTTTTTTGTTGCTAGTATTTTTCTTATTCTCTATAACCAAATGATGTGAGAGACCCCAGGCAAGTATCTTGTGTTGTCCTTTTTCTGTGGACGCCAGCTTCACAGGATCTTTGAAAGTGGTCAGTTTGCTACCTGCTTTAACTGACTTTTTACCACAGCCTCTGTGTTGGTCGATAGCTGCAGAATTTGTGTGGGAACCTGGACTGTCAAGTGAAGTGATGTGCACACAGCAGTTTGTTGTGATGACTTGTGTTTCTTGGCATCACAAGGAATGGTTACATTCCCAGTGGTCTTCAAGTTGTAATCCTGTTGTGAGTTCTCTCCTACTACATAGGTTTAAAGCATATACAATTTTCAGGAACATATTGTGCCTTAACTTTTTTATAGTTAACTGATCCTTTCTGATATTCAGTAACCTCTTGCTTCATCTGTTTTGTGACTTTCTGGTATTTAGCCCCTGGCTGCCACTTTTCACTCTGATCAAGCCATAAAATGCCACTATTTACACCTTCTTCCTATACTGGGAATAATCATAAAACATTACTTTGGGCTTTGTTTTATTTCTTCTTATTTATAGCTTGTGTTTTCTTGCTTTTTCTGTGTCTTGGTCAGGTTTGTCACTGCCACCAATACCTGAGATAATTAACTTAAAAAGACAGGTTTATTTTGGCTTCCAGATTGGGAGGTTTCAGTCCATAGCGGGTTAGTGCTGTTGCTTTAGATAGTACATCATGGTGGGAGCATGTGGTGGAGCAAGATGCTCACATCATGGCAGCTGGAAAGAGAAAGATGGACTAGAAGACCCAGTATTCACTTCATGGACTTGCCTCCCAATAACCTAACTTCCTCCCACTAGGCCCCACCTCCTGAAAATTCCACCACCTCCCAGTAACAAAACCCAATATATGGGCCTTTTGGGGGATATTCAGGAAGCAAACTGCAGCACCCAGTGTGCTTCCTCTAACAGTAGCACATAGTGTTTTTGAACTCCTACCACTTGCACAGGAAATGTAGTTTTTTGAGTACTAATTTTCTGCTGAGCACGCAAGATGCCCTTTCTCCAGATCATCCCATTTATTCCTCATAGCATCCTTTTGTAGGATGGGTATCATTACCACCACTTAAAAGATACAAAAATTAAGGCTAAGAGAAGATACTTTGCTACAGGTGGGAAATATGGAATTCAGTTCTGACTCTACTAGGCTACCTTCCAAAGGTTTGCCTAGAAGTTTTAGGATACTGGAAAATTATGAGATCCAACTTCTGAAGTAAAGCCAAGGGCATAAGATTAACACATTTGAAATGACGAGTGTGAATTTAAGATGAGGTTGTTGCTAAGTGCTGTTACAGTGCTGTTCACATTAAAATGGTGAATTCTGACTTTCAAATCTATTCTACTTCTGTCTGAACCTCACCGGGATTGTATATAAGTGTTAAATCAAGAGTTTAACTTAAATATACCCGAGTACCAGTTCTACAGTATGGTGTTTCACTTACTGTGCTGAGAATGTAGTCATGTTCATCTCCTGTGATTTCTCTTGAACCCCACAACAATGGAGAGCCCCAGATTCCTTTGCATATGCCCAACCCCCATGTTAACTGCTTTTTAGAGCCCATGAACTCCTTCCTAAGCACAGGTCACAGTTGTGAACTTGTCATTGTACATCTCATTTGTCAAGACAATGTCTGGGGAAGATGTTCTGTGTCCTGGATACACCACTTGGTTGAATTCAGTCCGGTTCAGCTGAGGCTAACTGAGTGCGCGGTAAACTAAAGCCCACTAAGTGGCAGCTGGCACACAGGGGCTCTGCCGCGTCTGCCATGTGCTTGGACTCCTTTAAGAACTGGGGATATTGTGGTCAAGACAGATGAGGCAAGGTGTCTGTTTTCCTGGAGCTTGTGTTCTAGTTCCATGAACAGGTGAAAAAGATGCTTTCAGCTAGAGATGGGCACAATGTTGAGAAGGAAGCAGGGTGCTGGGTACAGTGGATTGGTGCAGGGATACACAAACTGAAAACAGGCCAGGAGTTAAACCAGTTAATGCAAGGAAGTTCCCTCTGAGAAGGTGGCTTCTGAGGCGAACCCTAAATGCAGGGGGCCAAATGTGTGTGAGAGCCATGGAGGCAGAAGGATTATCCTTCAGAGACTTGAGTGGGGAACAGACTTCATCTGTGTGAGGCAGGACAGGAAAGGCCACAGCCAGCATAGCAAAGCATGAAGAAATAGGGGGACAATGTAGGGAGAGAGGTAGGAGAAGGGAGCAAGTGACATGGGCTCTCGTGGGCCATGAGAACCAGTGTGTGCTATGCTTTAAAAAGGAGAGTGACAGGGATTGATTGATATTTGTGTGTGTGTGTGTATGTGTGGTACTGAAGGTTGAACCCACGGTCTCATGTGTACCAGGCAAGCACTCTATCCACTGAGTTACATCCCCAGCTCTTTTTAAAATTTTGACATAGAGTCTCACTAAGTTGCTGAGGCTCTTGAGTAGCAGGGATTTTAGTCATGTGCCACTGCCTCTGACTTTGCTATTTTTAAAAAGTCCTTGCTGCTATGTGGGGAATTGATTAGGGTATAGAAAGGTGGAAACAAGAATGTCTGGGGTGTATGGTAAGCAAGGTTGATCACGTTGTTGTTGTTGTTATTATATACCTAAAGGAATTCAGGTTTTTCATAAAGGTAGTGATGTGCTACTGTAATAGCCCCATCTGTTGGGAACTTATCATGTAACGGTCACATGGCTTTATGTGCATTTCCCCAACAACACAGCCATATGCCAAAAACTCCTATCAGTTTAGCTTATTATTAGTGTCACAAAGGGAAGTGGGCAGAGCCTGGGTTCAGGGCACTCATGGTGAGGAGAAGGGACAGGAGCAGCATGATTGGCAGGTGCTCAGCTCCTTGTCTGAGACCTGCCAGGAAGCGCATGGAAGGTCCTGGGGTTTGGCAGTTCCTTTGAGATGCAAAGGAAAATATCTGCACTAGGAACTCCTGAGGACAACGGGGGCTGGTGAACCACTGGGGATTAGCTATGTCTCTAACCCAAGAGACAAAGTAAAAATGGCAGCTTCCCAAAAGAGAATTTGGTACTCTTCATGAAAATTCTTTATCTGAAATGGAGTAAGATTCTATTAAAAAGGAGTGGAGGGGCCACAGGGAAGAGGGTGAAACTCTTGGGTCACACGTGCCCGCTGCAGGAACCACCTCATGGAACCAACTCAACAAAGCAGCCTGCCCTATCTTTAAGACTATTTTTATTTAGCAACTAATGATGAAATTGCCAATTCTGACTTTAAGACTAACAGCCTAGTCTTTTTTTTTTTTTTGCAGTGCTGGGGCTGGAGCCCAGGGCCTGGCACATGCTAGGCAAGTGCTCTACCATTGGGCCACACCTCCGGCCTAACTAATAGCTTTACATAGTAACTGCCACCACTCGCCAATCAGAGCTTGCCAGCTCCCCAGAGTACCTTAAGTGCCAATGAACTTTCTTTCACATCAAGTTGCATGGATTAATCTGTCCTAATAAAACCCCAAGCTTTGCTTTGTTCTCTGGACTTAACCAGGGGCCAAACTGGCCTGTGCATGGGTGTCTTGGATTGCAATTTTATTCTTTATTCCCAAATAACTTCTTTTGTTAATAGATTCATCCCTACCCCCACTAGGGAGAAAGATTCATCTTTATATTTTTGTTTGACTTTGACAACTTAAAATGTCAGAAATATAACCTAGTGTCAGAATTAAATTCCTGTACGTTCTCCTAGCTCAGGTTTAAATTAACATGGTCTTGGAAAATCTCTCTTGGCCTTGCTGTGTCCTAGACCCGAGGTAGGCAGGTGATGTGTTGCCTAACCTAAGTTTGTCTGTATCTGTCTGTCCATCTCTCTCACACACATACCCAGCCCAGGACCTGAGCATTCCAGGCTATCTCAAGAGTGCCAGAGCAGTATGTTGTGTCTTAAATGTTTGCCTTGGGACAAAAATGAACCCCTAGTGTAATTGTGTTTCCCGTGCTCAGAGTCTTTTCACAGCCCTGAGGTGGCATCACTATTTACCAAGGACTTCAGGGCTTATTTGGGCACAGGAACCCCACTGCCAAGTGTGGGTCATGTCCTGCTTCTTTGCTCCCTATGGTATAGGGAACACTAGAGCCCAAATCCAGTCTCACCTATCAAAACAGTTTTTGGTTTAGGGCTTGCTTTTCCTGCTTCCTTGAGAGGACTGGCTCTGGCTGCTAGTTTTCTCCAGTTTTCACTGTAGCAAAATCTGGAGTCTGTGGAGTTTACTGCTGGCCAGGCTGCATATCAATTTGCAGAAAATGGCTGCAGTTCCAGGAATTGCTGTCTCCTTGTGTTGTTAGCCAAATGCCCCAAGCCTCAGCAGTGGCCAGGAGCTGCCAGTGGGTCTAAATTTTATATGGTGAGCATTTTTATTTTATTTTTTCTTTTTTTCATAGATGAGAACTACAGTTTGCTAGAGCTGAGATCATCCAAACCATTTCAATTAGGACTTTGTGTCAGAACATAATTTCACTTTCCAGAGATACAGTCCTGTCCTGGCAAAGTGAGGGCACAGAAATAAATAGGGTCCATAGAAGGAGAATGATTGCTGGAAGGTAGATGGGATGGTAACTCACTTTATTTTCAATGACATTAAACAAATCAAATCAAATCCTATCCCCATTTATTTTATTTTGGCCAAATATTCTTGTCCACAATGAAAATCAGATGGTTTTCTCCACCCCCATCCTCCTTTTTCCCCCCAAAGCAAATGGCTACAAACACTTACTTAATATAATTTACTGGAGCTTTTTTCTAAAAGAACATTTATGTTACTTTCTTTTGTGCATGCAGTAACTTTTGATCAAAACATGACTCCACTCCCTTATTTAATGTTGAGCATCTGGATTAAAGGCTTCTTTGAATCTTAAATACAGATTATGATTCTCTTTCCCTTTAAGCAAACCACCATAAAACCTTGGCACTTTTCCAGTTTTCTTCATTAAAGCTCTCTTTATTACAGTGTTTTTGGATGGCAGTCATTAAATGATTGTTATGCACAATGGGCACTTGATTATAATTATTTAACTGGCAATCAGTTATTGCAGCAATTTGGTGGTGTAATTAAAAGGGAACATGTTTGTACCTGCCAGCATCTTTGAGATCTTCAGTTCTGGATAAAGCGGGGAAGCTAGATGTAAACATTCGGAGGAAAAACTCAAGTGCTTCTCTGAAAGGAATCTTTTCCTTTATTCCTCTCCAACCTTGTTCATGGCCTCTCTTGTTCACATAAGGCAGATGAACAGTGGTTATAAAATAATATGTGGATAAGAATGTGTGTGCTCCAATCTCCTGAGTCAATAAATATGTTTAGTAACAAATGTTAAGTTTCTCCATGTGCTAAGAAATGCCAGATAGCAGACTGTTTATATAATTCTGCTTTTTTTTTTTTTTAAACACGAGTATGGGAGAGTTTTTCTCCTTCTAATTGTGAAAGTTTGGTATTCATTTCTTGACATATAAATTGATATGGGATGCCGCTAATAAAAAGTTGATGTGAAAGGTAAGTGAAACTCATCAGCACACAGTTGGAAAGCTGTTGATAACTGAAGGAGTTAGCAACAGGGTGATGGCCAAGTTCAGATGGGTCCCTGCTTAACTCAGAACTCTTTCAGTTCCGGCAGATTCTAACCAACCTAAGCAAAGAAGAAATTTCTTGGCTTAAGTAGCTAGATGTTATTGGAACTGTTCATAGGATTTGAGGAACAACTGCAGAAATCAGGGCTCAGGGCTGGGGACTGGGATTCACTGTGTCCTGGGCTCGCTGTCCATCTCTCGGCTGAGCTTACTTGTGCTTGGTTGACTTCATTCTGAGGATGGTTCACAGCCTTTTCCCTGTGGCAAGAAACATGGCTACCAATGGCTGGGATTCTCATCTTCTGATCTTAGCAACTGGTGGAAAACATCTGCTTCCCACCTTCCATAAATCAGTGTCAGGAAAGGACTCTGGCTCTACTTGGGTCATATATCCCATTCAGAACTGATTTCTGGAGCCAAGGAGAAGACCATATGATTGGCCAAGCCTGGATCACATGTCATCCTATGGGTGGGGCAAGGAAGATACAGTCTTGGGATTGACCATTCTGTTAAGGGCTTGTCAGAAATTTGTCCCCAGCTGGGCATGGTGGCGCACACCTGTAATCCTAGCACTTTGGGAGACTGAGACAGGAAAATTGTGAGTTCAAAGCCAGCCTCAACAATGGTGAGGTGAGGTGCTAAGCAACTCAGTGAGACCCTGTCTCTACATAAAACACAAAATAGGGCTGGGGATGTGGCTCAGTGATTGAGTATTTCTGAGTTTAATCCCCAGTATCAAAAAGAAAAAGAAAAAGAAAAATTTGTCCCCATGGTAGTACCCCAATGCCTGAGAAAAACACATGATTATTTTTAAAAATGAATATGAAGATCTAAAGTATCCAAACTTAAAATATATTCTCTAAATGTTTTCCCAAAGTAAGTCTCCATCTCTCTCCTAGAGACATCCTACCTTGTAGGACCAAGGTATAAAAGTATCCATCTGAATTTCAAATGACTGCCTCATCTTATTAAGAGTCATTCTCTAGTCCCTTCATGTGGTCTAAAGATAGGGTCCTAAAGAAAAAGACCAGGCACAAATTAAAGATGTCTTCTACAATGAGGTGGTTACCATTTCTGCATTACCATCAAGGGACACAGAATTTGAGGTTCCAGGGAGCATAATTTTTCAATCACTGTCTCAGGGTAAAGACCACTCACAGCAGTTTTAGGTGATAAAATTCTCCACTTCTCTCTTGGTTTGCTTCCATATTTGAATCTGTGGGTGCAAAGCAAAACAGTCTGCAGAATAACAGGCTTAAATAGCAAAAACCTTGAAAAATAAACCAGAATTTAAAATACAAATTTTAAAAATCTCTTTCTCTCTCTCACTGTCTCTCTCTCATATGATCTAGTGAGTTACGGGGAAGTTATGAATCGTCCTATTTATTGCACAAATAAGGAAGACAGTTGAAATGTGCATGCTTGAACTTGCAAAATAAAGTGATTCTCAATTTCCCTTTCTCTTATTAATGTACATTTATTATTCAACGAGTATTTAATGTGCACAAATGAGATATTTAAGCTCTGGGTATCTTGAGTGACTAATGGAATCACACCTGAACACTCAGGGAGAAAGCAGCTCCTTTGAATATGTGAGTGTGTGTTTATACACATGCACACACTCTCTTAGTTTGTGGATATTGGCTGCGGCTCGAGGAGTTTCTTGGGAATCTAATCTTCTCAATGGCGAGCTACACTGTTGCCTCTGCCAGCAGTATAGTTCATGTGGACTTGATGCCAATTTTCTTTTTCACATATGTGAAATAACAGTTTGGCACATAGCAGACAAAACCTGGACTCCACAGAGAAGACTGGTGCTTTTCAGAAAGTGAAATGGACAGTTTGAGAGCTCATTTTTTTCTTTAGGTAAACTCCGTTTTAATTAAAGGTTGCAAGAGATTGCCATAATTGTGTGAATCTCAAAGAGTCGAAGACCAGTGCAATAAAGTATTTTCATTTTTATGGAGTTTTTCTGGGAAAGGCTGCTCACTGTATGACAGCAGAGTGCTTAAAACCCAGAACCTGGTGCCAGCACAAAATCCAAACACCATAAAGTTACTTTCAAAGCTCAGATATTTATCGGTCCCCTCTCTTGGAGCACGGCATCTCTCAGCTTGTGCCAGCTCAGAATCACCTTCCCAGCCTCCTTGTCTTCTGAGAATGAAGCCTAAAGTAAGGCACATCTTCAAAAGAGGAAAAGAAAAGCTGTTGAATAGCAGTCATCAAGTGAATCACATTGTCCCCGACAGAGAAGACTTAGCAAAAAACTGCCAAGGGAGGCTGGCTTGTGGCTCTGTCGGTCACTGCTGAATGTGTGCATGGACTCTGCCCCTGTTTCTGAAAACCCAGCTAACCTCCTTCCTGCAGATTTCCTACATCTCACCCTCTGTACTTAGGGATGTGTGTCCTTGCCAGATTATAAAATATGGAAGTGACCAGGCCACTCCTTCTGGCTTTCAGGGCTTCTGCGGTGCATGGGAATCAGTCAAAAGCCTTGTCATTGGTTCTCTCTAGTTCCCAGCTTCACCTAAAGACACTAGGGGAGGCTTTGCCTACCATCTGGGCTGGAAGTATATCAGGATCTGTGAAGTCTTTGCTCATAGGGACTTGAAACCCAGGCTCCCTGGTGAATTTCCATAACAAAGTCATTGCCAGCTCACAGCTGTCAGGGAAGGCTTTCTGAGGGGAGCAGCCAGGACCTGTTCACCGGTGACAACTCAACAAGTAGCCCTCCTGAGCTTGTACTTTGTACAGGGTTCTTTGTTTTTGGTTTTTGTTTTTTGGGGGTTTTTTTTGGTACTGGAGATTGAACTCAGGGACACTCGACCACTGAGCCACATCCCCAGTCCTATTTTGTGTTTTATGTAGAGACAGGGTTTCACCGAGTTGCTTAGCACCTCGCCATTGCTGAGGCTGGCTTTGAACTCGCAATTCTCCTGTCTCAGCCTCCCTAAATGCTGGGATTACAGGCTTGCGCCACTGTGCCCGACTCTCTGTACAGGGTTCTTTGTAAGCAGATGCTCCAGAGAACAGACAGGAATTAATGTGCAGTGGGGACAGTTTCAGTTGGGGAAGAGAAAGTTCTGGAGATAGATGGTGTGATCTTCCTACAACATTGTGAAGATACTTAGTGCCACTGGACTGTACACTTAAAAATGGTTAAAATGGCAGATTTCTTTATGTATAATTTACTCCGATTTTTTTTTTTTGGTCAAAGTTATTATTTGCCATAAATTCTAAAGCCCACATATATCCCCTAGCAAAATGTAAGCAGATGCGACTTTCCACAAGGACTTGCTTGGCATTCCACATTTCTGATATTTCACAAACTGGGTTATTATTTTATATTTTTCCTGTTATCAGAATATTGTGTAAGGTCTTATTTAAGTTACATGTGACAATCCTTTGCAGCAGAAATACAGAATCCCCACTGATGAATCGTATGAGCCTTTCCTGAGTTGGGCCTGAGTTTCCATCAGTACCAGTGTGCCAAAGATGACAAGAGCCTGTTGAGCTTAGTGAGTGGAGCAGGCCTCAGCCTGGGACTCAGTTCCAGGAACTGCCTCTGCCTTTAACCAGGGATATGATCACGGACCACTCATTTCATCCTGGTGGGCTACACTTTCTGTTGTTAGGCTGGAAGTGAAGGCCCTGTGGAATTGTTAAGACCAGCTGTGGGAACACTCAAGAGGACTTGTAGCATTGTGCTGGGGTCATAGGGAAAGTGGATGCCAGTTGTCTTTCTCTTGAGGCTTTCCTGTTAGACTATCCTGCATCCTGAGAGTCCTCCTCTCCCCCTCCTGATACCCAGGTCCTCTCTCCCATCACTGCTCTCAGTACACTGTGCTCTGCCAGACTTTGAACTGGAAAGTTCACAACAGGAGCATATTGATGCAGTGTGAGAGGGAACGGCCGCCTCAGAGCCCCTGGCTGGGTGCCAGTGACAGCTGTGGAAACAGGCGTGCACAGTGTCTCAGGGTGTTTGGACTTCCAGCCCTTTCAAGAAGGGCCTCAAGGCCTCACTATCTCACTCCTCAGACCCACCACCTTTCCCTGGGTCAGAGCCTAAACTTACTCTTGGTTTCCTTTGACCTCTTGTCCCTCATTCTAAAGCCAGCAGCAAAGAAAGATGCTTGTTGACACAGACCCATGTCTTTTTGGTGTGCAGCTTGGCCCGAGCGGGTGTTCTTCAGCGTGGCATGGAAAGTCCTATCAGGGGGCTGGGGTTGTGGCTCAGTGGTAGAGCGCTTGCCTAGCATGCGTGAGGCACTGGGTTCGATTCTCAGCACCACATACAAATAAATAAAAGTCTATCAACAACTAAAAAATATTTAAAAAAAAAAAAAAAAGAAAGTCAGTCCTATCAGGACACTCACTCCTCCTTCCATGTGCCTCCACCCTGCTCCTGGTGACAGGGAACCATCCAGCCTGGCATTGGGCCTCACCAGGAGCTAGAATTTAGTGTTGAAAGACAGGGGACTTTGGATAGTGAATTCATTAGCATTTCTCAATAATAGCATCCTTCTACATGTCATAAATGTCTCAGTGATAAGAGCTGAGCCCCTGGCCCCCAACACTGTGAATCACAGAGACAGCAGGCCAGGCTACCAAACCAGTTCTTCTCAGTCCTTTCCTTGAGTTTTACATCAGCTATATATAGTTTAGCTCATAAATATTAAACATACATCTCGCTAAAATTTTACCTATACACCTGTGTAAATGCCACCAGGGTGAGATACAGAACATTTTCAGTTCTCCAGAGCCTCCTTCCAGTCGGTGCCCCCCAAAATAATGACTGTCACCCTAGATTAACCTTCCCCCGCCTTATGCCTATTCCTGAGCCCACCTTGCCTATATAATATCATTTTAAGAATTCAGAATTAGGGCATGCACAAGGCCCTGGATTTGAACCTCAGCACTACAAGAAAAATTTTAAAAAATCAGTGGCTATTGTGACAAAGAACAGTGATGATTTTAGGAACGCTTTTCCTGCCCTTTCCTCCCCCCTTGCATTCCAACATGACTGCTACCATCTCTTTGACCCCTAAACCCAGCTGTGGAGGAGGAAAGGTGACATCCCCATCCTCTCAGCTCAGTTGTGCTGTATCCCAGAATCTGGAAGAGAATAGAAATAGACACCAGGACACCTGGCCCCATTTTCTAGGTGGGGCTAGAGTGTTTCCTAGAGTCAGCACAGGCTCAGTGAGCTCCCAATACACTAGAATCTTGCTCTATGTGTGTCCTGGTCTGTTTTGAAGTTCCTATAAAGAGGAGTTGTCGCATCATTGTGCTCCTTTTCACTGTGTTCCTTGTACACAGTGAAGCTGAGCTGTTGCAGGCGAGCAATGGAATGAGATGTGATGGTGGTTTTGCAGGAGGCACCCAGAAGCCCCCTTTCGGCTTGTGCTCCCCCACTCAAAATCCTTGTATTTAGAAGTTTAATGTGTTTATGCTACCATAAAAATATCTACATGGAGCTGGTATTATATTGACACTGGAGCCAAACAGGAAATTGGAGGACTCACAGATATTATCTGCCCTAATGCATTGGGTTTTCTGCAGACCAGCTCTGCAGCCAATCAGGACAGACTCTGAAACAGAATTGAAAGGACTCATTTATTTGACATGTATTCCCTGGGTCTTGCAGACTGCGTCATGTGCATCATGTTCCCAGAGTTCTAAGGGGAAGAGAGGGAGAAAATCAACACAGCAAGAAAGAATTAGGACAGATTCCATCATCACCGAGAAGATATAATTATAACATTTTTGATATGGGGTAGAATTTGGTGTAATTCAACGATTATATATAAGCATTTATTATGTGCATAGTATTGCACAAAGCACAGTTCATGGCCTCAGGGGAAGGAGATAGGCCAAAAAGATTAAGACTTCAAAACTTTTTTTTGCATATTTATCCATGATTTAGATAGGACAAAATTGGTACATCTAGCATATTTATGGATGATGGTAAGTGGGAAGGAGTGATAAAACCAGGATCCAAAGAGATCCTGACAGACAAGAGCCCAATAAGGTGGGACACAGTGGGCACAAGTGTAGTGAGGAATTTAGATCTTAAAAACAAAAACAAGGGCTGGGATTGTAGCTCAGCGGTAGAGCGCTTGCCTCACATGCGTGAAGCCCTGGGTTCGATCCTCAGCACCACATACAAAGCAATAGAATAAAGACATTGTGTCCATCTACAATAAAAAAATATTTAAAAAAAAAAAAACAAAAACAAAAAGCAACCTGAAGTTTTCATGAGTACAGAATGGGAAACAAGACTGAACAGCCCTGTGAGAAGAAGTTTTAGACACTTGCAAGCACGTGAACAAAGCTGTGGTATGCAGGGGCCATCACTGTAACCACCTGGATGCCAAGTTTCCCTTTCGCCTTTTTTCACAACTGTGGTTCCAGGCACTATGGTTCTCTGCCTGAGTTCTAGGCACCAGCACGCTGCTTCTCCTTGTCTTTAACATCCCACGTTCACCCTTTATTTTCTCTTAATGGCCCACAGCAAAGACGGGTGTGGTGTTAATTTGCAGTGGATGTTAATTTAGTTCATTTGTAAGTCGAGGACTCACACTCATCACATAATCTTTTGCTAGTATATGACACTTTGTTTCATTTCCAGGCATTTTCCTATGATATTGATAAATGCAGGCTTGGTCCTCCTACCCCACAGATGAGCAGGCTCATACAGAAGAGGGGCAGTGATATGTGACAACAGGTTAAAAATACAGAGATGGGCTTGGTTCATAGGAGGAAAGGCCAATAGAGGGAAGACATTATCCTTCTACTAAAAAAATATTTCACAGAGAGAGGGCTTGGCATTGGCAAGGCCAAGTTAAACAGGATGCAGCCTTCTCTCCAAGCCTTTCCACTGCTGCGTGGTCTCTGCTCACACCGCGCCTCGGGTCACTTCCTAATCTGTGAATGGGTTCACTGACCTGTAAGGAGTGGGAGGTGCAGATTTTGTTCACATAAACTCATTCAGAGAAGTGATCCTGCAAGTTTCCCAAGGATAAGAGAATGCTTGTCCCCCCTTCACACCCCCCTCCTCCACTGTAAAATAACCACCCACCCACCCACCATGGCAAAAGCTATAGTACAGGGCTGCATTGGAGGCAGATGGGGGCCAAGTTTATCCTGGTCCTCTCTAGGGCTTACTGAGGTCTTGGCTCTGTCTTCACTAGACCAGTGCCTCCCAAAGGGCCTTAGGGGCTATCAGAGGGATAATGGTGGGGGCGGGGGGTGGCACTTAAAAATACCAGAGGGCTGGGGACATAGTTTAGTGGTAGAGCACTTGTCTAGCATGTGCAAGACCCTGGGTTTCATCCTCAGTGCTGAAAAAAATAAAGAACATCAACCAACCAACCATCCAGAGAAGACCTACATGACCGTTTACCAAACTCTGACATTTTATGATACCATGACCAGAGGGAGTATGGAATCTCATTTGATCTTAAACCCAGTTGAAGTAAAACACCATGAGTTCTTTATAGGCTACCTGTAAAGGCTGCAGTATTATAATTTTCTGAAGCAGTGAGGCAGATCAGTGGGTTAATTTTCATTTTACATCTTGTCTGTGAGCTGTCATCGAGAGGCGGGCTTGGTACACGAAGCTAGTTTTAGTTCCCCGTAAGTCTGTCAATATTCCTGTCATTGTGTATGTTACTGTTGTTATACCAATACTTTACGGGAGCCCAGATTATGATATTCTAATAATACAGAGGCTTTTGTTGATATAAATGAAAATATTGGCATGAAATCTTAAAACCACAATTTTGGCTCTACTTACAAGTTCACAAAAAGTCTTGATCTGACTCATTAGGTAGATGTGATCCTTCATTGGAGACTTAATGTTTCTTTGCACCTTAGGTCGTAGACCTGTGTTTTGTTTTTTGTTTTGTTCAAATATATATTGTCGTTGTTGATGGACCTGTATTTTATTTATTTATACATGGTGCTGAGAATCGAACCCAGGGCCTCACACATGCTAGGCAAGCACTCTACCACTGATCCACAACCCCAACCCCATAGACCTTTGTTTTAAGAGTGAAAAGTTAAGGCTCAGGACCACTGTTTGATCCAACTGGGATTCAAACCCAGATCTCTTGAGTCATTCCAGTATTTTTCTCCTAATTAAATCTACCCTCACCCCATCTTTTTTATTGTTATTTTTAAAATACTTTTCTGGAATCAAGACTGTGGTCTCCAAACAGAATTCCCACAAACTTGATTCCTGTATGTCCCAGTTAGAATTCTAAAACAGCAATTTTCCGAGAACAGTCAAGGAATACAATTCCTGTTATCAGAAGTCATGGTTTGGCAGCTTTGCTGCATGGTATCCCATGTAGCAGTGCTGTTGAAGGAGGGGACTGACACCTGGTATAGGCAATTGCTTTTGCAAATACCACTTCTTCATGTGATACAACATGCCACCTTCCTCTACCTGCTCCTATCCCTCCAATCCCTCTAGCATCTTCACTAGGGTTAATCTTCCTACAAAACTGATTTTTTAGCCGGTCACCCCTGTAACTAGATACCTCCCCACTGGCCCTGTATTAAACATCCAAACTCCTCACTGTTGCCTCTTGGAGGCAAGAGCTCCCAGCCAGAGCAGTGTCCTCAGTGTCTCTAAAACATGCCACAGTCATTCCCTGTCCTCCATTCTCATAAAGATTTCCTTCTTTCTCTGCCTTGGACTGGGGCCTCTGAGCTCCTGATACGGCTTCTGGTGTAGGAGACATTGTAGGCCTAACTGTTCATACCTTGTGACATTGTTGCTATGACAGAAGCTGACTGTGGGCTTCTATGGACAAATTTTCTAATTTCTTTGGTCCCCAGTGCTGCTAGAGTCTCAGGAATTATTCCACAGAGCTCTGAACCCAAAGAAATGTGCCATTGCTATGTGCTATTTATTAATAGTTAAGACTAAACAACTTACTAAGTGCATAGTTATATCCTAACACCAGTAGCCATTTGAAGAGAACACATAAAAAACAAATCCAACAATTTTTTTCTGAAATAACCAATTACTTATGAGCCAAGTGATGCTGTTGGTACTGCACAGCTAGTCCCTTGACCTCAGAATATGAGGGCCCCTGCCATATGCTTGTCCTGTTCTACCTTGATACCTGCACCATATATGCTCTTTGCAAAATTTCTGCCCAAAACCCAGTGTGCAAAGTTATGGGATTGTCAAATGAAATGCAGCACAAACTAACACTGGCACTGTAAACCTACCTTGATCTTTAGGTTTTTGCAGTGCCTGAAGGATGTTGGGTATTATGTGGACTCCCTCAAAAGTTTAAAATATCCCATGGCACTGATGGATTCACTGCAGTGCCAAGGTACTTTGGCACAAGGGTCTAGAATATAGGTATAATATCACACTTGCTTGTTCCCCAAGGTGCATTGTGAAATATGATCTTCATATAAGTTGTCAATAAATTATTAGCTTTTTTGTTGTTGTTAGTGGGTACTGGGCTCAAATGCTCTATGACTGAACCACATCCCCAGTCCTTTTTATTTTTGATTTTAAGGCAACATCTCGCTTAAGATGCCCAGGCTGGTCTCAGACTTGTAATCCTCCTGCCTCAGCTGTCTAAATCAGTGGGATTACAAGCATTCACTAATGCATGCTGCTTTATTAGCATCTTAATCCTTTACCACCTGATGGGCCACAAGAGCCATAGCTTCAGCAACATGTTGAGTTCCCAAAGCAATAATTCAGAGAAAATCTGTTCAAACATCTTTTGGGGATGTTGTAAAAAAATTACTGAGTAGAAGTTGCCTTAGATGACCTTTTAATTCCTTCCAGGGCCAAGTTTCTTTAATTCAGTAGCCACCTATGTAGCCTAAGACATATCAACGCAATTGCATGGTCATGGAGAGAATGAAACTTTTCAAAGCCTCATGCTAAAATGTAAAGCAAGGAGGAGTCTAACAAGCTGAACTTGTTGTGGTGGAAAGAGCTAGAGACACAAAACTGCTGTTTCCTCACTTAAGGTAGATTTGTTGATATACCTCCTTCTTTCCAAATTCCACAAACATTGTAGTAGCATGCCAAGAAAACCAGAATACGTTCCAAAAAGTAGAAATAGCTCAAAAAACATATCACTATGTTATACAACTAAAAAAAAATGCACATTAAATAATTTAAAACTAGAAAATAAAACTCTCCCACTGGGAAATTTAAAAATTACTGTTGGGTCAACGTGAAAACCAAAACCAAAATTCTAGGCCATGTAGAGAATAATGTGAAAATTCTAAATATGGCATTTTTTTTTTTGAGTACAGCTAATACAGTGGTAGGAAAAATTCACCAGCCTAAGTTTTTATATGACTTGCAGAAATGAATGAAAATAAAAGAAAGTGTGTGTGTTAAATTAAGAAATCATAACAAGAACAAAAAAATTAACCCAGGGATACCAGAAGTAAAAGCTTAGAAAAGTGCTTGACTTACTAGGTATTAGATGTTACTATTATTTAGTTATTTAAAATATGGTTGAATTTTTGTTTGTATCCTAGAGATTTTTCAGTACCATTCAGTGTTTTAAAAACAAAACAAAGTTTAGAGCTGGTGGTGTAGTTCAGTGATAGAGGGCTTGGGTAGCATGCGTTAGGCCCTGGATTCAATCTTCAACAATTTTTTAAGTTTCTTTCCTTAAGACAGAGAAATTTGAATATGGACTCACTGCTGTTGAATCGATGTTAACTTTCCTAGGTGTGATAATGTTATTGTGGTTGTATAAGAGAGTGTCCTTAGGGGACATGTGCAGACATAGTCCAAGGATGTCTGCAATTGGGGACTTCTCAATGATTAGGTGAAAAAGTAAACAGATATTGAGAAATGTAACAAAATATTATTGATTACTCTAAGTAGGTGAGCAGCAGGGAGTGCTCATTCAAGTTTTCTCTACGTGGGGAAGTTATCAAACAAAAAAGTAAAATATTATTATAGAACACCAAGGTATAGAATGTGTCTAGTAGTGTGCCTTCAAAAAATCATGTATGAATGTGTTTGTTTATATGCTTTTATAGGTATAAACAGCCTCTAAAAGGGTACACCAGAAACGGACAGCT
Source organism: Xerus rutilus (assembly GCA_028644305.1). Classification (NCBI taxonomy): domain Eukaryota; kingdom Metazoa; phylum Chordata; class Mammalia; order Rodentia; family Sciuridae; genus Xerus; species Xerus rutilus. The sequence continues at coordinate 4,484,924 of CM053416.1, read as the reverse complement.
GTGGTTGCTTCTGGGAAAAAGAACCAGTTGGTTGAGTGTCAAGACTGGGAGGGGAGGCAGCTTTTGAATCTTGTACTATGTGTTACATCTCCGTCGTTAAAAATTTATACTGTTTTGGTTTTTTTAAGATCTGGTCCTGTGCGCAATTTCACTGTTGTGCTCCACTTGCGTGTGTGAGACCACTTAGGGTAAGGTTCATTTCTCTATGTCCCTCTCAGACTGCCCAACTCTGCCATCTGTGTGCAGTGGGCTCCTCGGGCCCAGCATCCCACCCAAGCACAGAGCAGCCCTTTGGCCTCATCTCTATGGAGGTTCCATAAGGGCGTTTTTACAGCTGGTTGAAGGTGGTGAGCATGTGACCTGGTCCTCAGGGCAGGGATTAAAATAAGGTGTGGGCTTCCTGTTTTCACTGTGACTCAGATGTGTGGGGGAACATTTCTGTGGAATTCTCTTAATATATAACTTGTTTACCCTGACACCAGAGAGAGGCACCTGTCCCTAGAAGTGACTTCTAGTGATTAGGACCAGAACTAATAGTCCTTTGGATGTGGCTTTGTACCCAAAGATTTTCAGAGTGGGAAGTGTCTTACCTGATGATCTAAACCTCTTCCTTCACAAATGAAGATACCGAGACCAGGCGAAGTCCGGTGACTTAGCCAAGTCACACAGGTAGTAGCTGGAACGTACTCAGTGGCCTGAGACACCTGCAGAGATTCTAGGCTCTGGGGCTTCTGCAGGCAACACATGATATCTAGTGAGTCTTCCCTCCTGCCAGCTTTAAGTGGCATTGTTCCCTTTTCTTCTGAGAGTGACTAAGCAGATCAGCTTGTCCATGTTAAGGACTCTAATGCCTGCAGGATCCCCACAGGCTGGCAAGGAAGCCACTGTTACCTCCCACCAGAAGGAGGCAGGTAAACTGGAGAAGGATGTCATGCTTTGCCCTTAGCACATTAAAGTACCCAATGGGGAAATTTGACACAGAGCTTGATTTTTTTCTTATTACTAACTTTATTTTGACACATTTCACATATGCAAAAGGACTCAATGAAAACCTGCTTACCACCACTTACCCAAAACGTGAAGCAAGATATTTAGATGAAGTTCCTTGTAATGACCCCCTCCTTTCCTCAGCCTCTCCTCATTGTTGCTTATTATGACTCCGTAGGCCTCAGTACCCTTGCTGCCTGTGTGATGTTGCCCTAGGTAATCTCTCATCTTAGTTCCATATTTTAAACCTTTATACGATGATGTCAAGTTGTACAGATGCTTCTGTAACTCCTTTTTTTCACTTGAGTATAGTCGTTTTTTGTTTTGTTTTTGTTTTATTTTGTTTTGGTACCGAGGATTGAACTCAGGGGCACTTGACCACTGAGCCACATCCCCAGCCCTATTTTGCATTTTATTTAGACACAGGGTCTCACTGAGTTGCTTAATGCCTCACTGTTGCTGAGACTGGCTTTGAACTCACGATTCTCCTGTCTCAGCCTCCCAGAGTGCTGGGATTACAGGTATGCACCACTGTACCCGGCTATTTGAGTGTATTTTTAATAATTTATTTTAATAGGTATACAAAAACATGAAACTGCATATTAATGGGATAACATAACATTTTGATACATCCATACATTGTGTAATGTTTAAATCAGGTTTCTGTGTCTTGCATACTTCACTAAACAGCAATTTCAAGTTCCATCCATGTTGTTGCAAATGACAGGATTTCATTCTTGTTTATAGCAGAATAATATTCCATTATGTGATATACTACATTTTCTTTATCCATTCATCAGTCAATGGACACTTATATGTTATTTCCTTCTCCTTGCTGTTGTAAATAGTTCTGTGGTGAACATGGGTGTGCAGAGGTCTTTTTGATGTACTGATATCATTTCCTATATCTAGGAGTAGGATTGCTAGATCATATAATAGCTCCATTTTTTATTTTTTGAGGAATTTTCATACTGTTTTTCACAGTGGCTGCACTACATTTCTATCCACTGGGCATAAGGGTTCTCTTTCTTCTACATTCTCTACAGGATTTATCTTTAGTCTTTTTGATACAAGCCATTCCTACTGGAGTAAGGTGATATCTTATCATGGTTTTGATTTTCATTTCCCTGATGATTAGTGATACTGAGCATTTTTCAAGTATATGCTAGCCATTTATTTATCATCTTTTGAGAAATGTCTGTTTAGATCAATTGTCAATTTTTTAATTGGATTTTTTTGCTAGTTTTGGAGTTCCACCAGAATACAGTGGAATATGCCTGTAATCCCAATGACTTGGGAGACTGAGGCAAGAGGATTGCAAATCTGAGGCCATCCTCAGCAAGTTAGTGAAGCCTAAGCAACTTAGCAAGATCATATCTCAAAACAAAAAATATATATATAAAGGCCTAGGGATGTAGCTCAGTGGTAAAACACCCCTGAGTTAAAGCACTAGTACCAAAAAGCATTTCAAGTTCCTTATATCTTCAATATCAACCCATCATAAGATGTATACATTCCACAGATCACCTCTGCACTCTCTTGATTATTTGCTGTGTGAAGCTTTATAGTTTGATGTAATTCAATTTGTCTGTTTTGCTTTTATTTCCTATGCTTTTGAGGTCTTGTCCAAAAAAATTCTTGTCAATTCCAACGTCCTGAAGCATTTTCTCTACATTCTCTTCTAGTAGTTTCATGGTTTCAGATCTTATATATAAGTCTTTAATTCATTTTGAGTTGATTTAATGAAAGATAGGGTCTAGTTTTACTCTTTTTGCATGTAGATATTCAATTTTTCCAGCACCATTTATGGAAAATTATGATTGTCCTTTCTCCAATACATATTCTTAGCACATCTGTCAAAAATCAATTGGCGGGCTGGGATTGTAGCTCAGTGGTAGAGCGCTTGCCTCGCATGCGTGAGGCCCTGGGTTCGATCCTCAGCACCACATACAAAGCAATAAAATAAAGACATTGTGTCCATCAACAACTAAAAATAAATATTTAAAAAAAAAAAAAAAAAAAAATCAATTGGCTTAGATGTGTAGGTTCACTTCTGGGCTCCCTATTCTCTTCCACTGGTCTGTGTGTCTGTTTTTATGCCAATACCATGCCATTTTGATTATTGCAGCTTTGTAGTATGTTTTGAAGTCAGGTGTTATACTGCCTACTCCTTTGTTCTTTTTGTTCAAGATAGCTTTGGCTATTTTGGGTTTTCTGTGGTTTTATCTAAATTTTTTAATTGTTTTTACTAGTTTTGTGAAGATTGTCAAAATATCAATGACAAGAATTGCATAGATCACTTGACATGTTAGCAATATTGATTCTTCTAATCCATAAGCATGGGATATCTTTCCTCATCTTTTGTGTCCTCTTTAATTCTTCCCCTCACCCTGACCTTTTTTGTAGTACTAGGGATTGAACCCAGAGGACTCTACCACTAAGTTATATTCCCAGCCATTTTTATTTTTTATTTTCAAACAGCATCTTGGTAAGTTGTCCAGGCTGGCCTTGAACTTATGATCCTCCTGTCTTAGCTTCCCAAGTCACTGGGATTACAGTTGTGTACCACCACACCTAGATTTTTTCATTTTCTTCCATTGGTGTTATAATTTTCTTTGTAGAATCTTCCACTAGAGTTTATTTTTAGTGTATTTCATTTTTATGCTGCATGTAGCTTTAGTTCAGCCATTTTTACCACAGCACAGCAATTTTATTGTATTTTAGTTGAAAATCCATCCATTTTAAGTTCTTTTCATTCTTTCGACAGTATAAACAATGTTCCAGTTACCATGCCTGTGCTTGATCCTTGGACATGATACAGGCAGACTGTAGAATTTGAGAGCCCTTCTTTTCTCATTCTCTCTGTACCCTCCTCTGGTCAATACAATCAGTGTGTGGAATCAGTGGTTGAGCATCCTCCTTCCTCAGGGATTTGTGACTCATAAAAGTGAGCATTTATCTGAGAGTGCACTGGTTTACATCAGAGTTTTTAATTTGGATAGTGATTCATAAAAGTCACTGGAAATTTTGTTTCTTGGTGTTGATTTTTGTTTTTCTCCAAAATAAAGGTTCCAAGTGCTTTACCTCAGACCTATTGAAGTTAAAATTTCTTGGAGAGAAGAAAAACATTTCTTGGAGAAACTCCTCATGCCTAATGCCCTCCACTGATTTACTACCCCAACTATATTTTTGACAGGGAAAGCCGAGGATACCAGCCAAATCTTTACCTCCTCTACTTCTTGATAGACATGGAATGTGGGCCTCTAGACAGTAGGCAGGCCCTATGAAAGGAAGTGGGCCTCCAGGGGAGAAACTGTTGTAACATCAGAAACCTTCCTGGGATGGTCCTAGGCTGCTTGTGATACCATTTGACTCCTAATCTGCATCATCCATTTTAAAAACTTCTCCTTGAAGCAGGCTGGTATATGAGTGTTTTTTTTTTCCTTCTTCACTAGAAAAGGAAACCTTAGATACTAAGTGTGTTGATCAGTTTTCTGTTACCATAACAAAATACTTGAGATAATTAACATTTTTTAAAAGTTTAGGGGCTGTGGCTGGGGCTGTAGCGCAGTGGTAGAGTGCTTGCCTAGCATGCGTGAGGCACTGGGTTTGATCCTCAGCACCACGTATAAATAATAAATGAATAAAATAAAGATCCATCAACTAAAAAATATTTTTTAAAAAAAGTTTATTTTGGCTCACAGCTTTGGAGATTCCAGTCCGTGATCAATTGGCCTCATGATTTTGGGCCTGTGGTGGGGCAGCACATCATGTCAGGGAGCACATGGCAGTGCAAAACCATTCATATCCTGAGCCACAGAGAAGAAAAAGGGAGAGGAATGACCTAACTTCCTTCCACTAGGTCCTACCTCTTACAGATTCTGCCACCTCCCAGTAGCACATGGGGATCATGCCTTTAGCACATGGGCCTTTGGGGGATGTTCAAGGTCTAAACTGTAGCACTAGGGCAATCACTGAATCCATATTGTGCTAGATCTAGGGGTTGGAGTCTGCCTTCACTAAGGTTGTGATCTGCTGCTAAGGGCTGCACATACATACATTTATAAATGAAGGAATTGTATAAGGCCTACCAGAAACACATAATAGGTGGATATACAGTAGGGGATGATGCCAGTTTGGGGAAGAGGAAGGTTTCACAGAATAGGAGGCATTTGATTTGTGTTGAGACCTGGTGGGATTTTCACAGAAAAGATGAGCAGCAAGAATAGCAGTTCAAAGGCCTTTTTTAGGTATCTGAGAATGAGATGCATGGAGGAATGATGTTGAGAGATACAGCTGGGAAGGTTGGTGGGTTGGGGTTAGGATGGGGAGCATTCTGAATATCCTGAAGATGTTGGGAGCCACAAATTCACGTGAGGCAGAGGAGAAAGGGCCTGTCAGAAAAATGCCTTTGGCGGGCAGGAAAGACATGAACTGGAAAAGGAGAGCTGGAAGCCTGATGGAGAGTCAGGAAAAGGGCATGGCACTAGAGAAAAGGAAGGAAGGGATGACTGAAAGGAGCTGCTCTGTCAGGAATGAGCAAGATGGAGCTCAGTAGACTGAGGGCAGCTTTTTCTGTTTCCACTCATTTGTCAGCATGGTCAGACAGAGTAAATAGCAGTATTTGTATCAATAGTTAAGGCTAGGAAAACAAAATGCAGGGTAACGTGGAAATAATTACATCCACTTCTAAATAAGCACAATAATTGCAGGCATATGAAATAAAAGAGCATCGATTAAAAACATTAGCGAGGGCTGGGGCTGTAGCTCAGTGGTAGAGCGCTTGCCTAGCATGCGTGAGGCACTGAGTTCGATCCTTAGCACCACATGTAAACAATAAATGAATAAAATAAAGATCCATCAACAACTAAAAAAATATTTAAAAAAATGTTAGTGAGCTATTCCATGTGTCTTGACTTCCATGTGGTATTCCCTACACACTGAAGTTGAGGAAGGAGAGCTCTTGTCTGCATGTGTGTTCAGGGAGCCAGTGTCCAGTGCTTCTGCTCTACCACTTGATTGACTGTGTGAGCCACATCACCTTTCTTAAAACAGGATTTTTCTGTTGCCCACATAACCTCCAGCTTCTGCCAACAGCCATTATGCCTGTCTCCTGGAACATGCCCTTCGTGGTACTACTCACCTTTGTCTTTCTTAGGAAAGGGAGCTGCTTGCTAAGTTCCTCTGAACCCCTTCCATGGGTCATGTGATTCAGTTCTAAATCTGAGATACTGGAAATATATGCAACCGTATTGGATTAGGAGCTGAAAGTGTCTGAAAATTCCTAAAATAAGTGATGGTATTCTTGACCTTTACTCTTGGCATGAGCCAACATACAGAGCTGATGAGCTCTGAGGAGTGACTATGTTCTCATGGTTATTCAGCAGTGAAACTGGGGCAGAAAGAACTTGGCAAGATATCCTCAGGTGTGTGCTTGCTGCAGACACTGCTCTCTCTGCCCTGGGAGAGTACAGTGATGTTTTAGGCATGATGAGATAGAGGTTCCCCAGGCTGCCAGAACTGAGCTGAGCAGTCAACTATCTGCGTGGGTCAAGGTCTCACCCTAAATTATAAAGCCCAGAAACTTGGTCTTGTCAGAGTACCCAGATACTGATACATATGTACCCACTAGAGAAAAACAGAACTTGGTGGTGGGGGGGTATCTTTTCATCAGATCCTTTGGTCAACACATTCTACGTGGAAATGCAAAGTTACAGTGGAATAACTTGCCGATCATGGATCAGAGCAAGTTGGTGATCTTAACTGGCTGTGTCCCTTCTCAACTGTAGAAATATATAACTGCCAGAGAATGTGACTATATCTCTAAAATCTAGTTAGCACAGCTCCTAGGAGCAATGGCTATTTCTAGGTCTGGACAATAATCTTTTTCAAAACTAAGAGGCCATACCCAAAGGATATAGGACCAGGTCAATCAAGCAAGATAAAGAAGCAAATGGAAAGGAAGAGGAAAAACTCTGTTCATGACCTTTTATGTCCAAAAATGTCCTAAGGGATCTACAAAAGAGACATTAGAATTAATCAATGAATTCAGTAAGGTTGCAGGGTAAGTGTACAAAAATCAATTGCATTTTAAAGACTTGCAGTGAACAATCTAAAAATGAAACCAGAAAAGCAATTCCATATGTAACAGCATCAAAAAGAATAAAACACTCAGCTGGGCGCAGTGGCTCAAGCCTGTAATCCTAGCACTTAGGGAGGCTGAGACAGGAGAAACGAGTTCAAAGCCAGCCTCAGCAATGGCGAGGTGCTCAGCAACTCAGTGAGACCCTGTCTCCACATAGAGATGTGGGTCTATGTGGCTCAGTGGTCAAGTGCCCCTGAGTTCAATCCCCAGTACCAAAAAAAAAAAAAAAAAGAATAAAACACTCAAGATCAGTTTAACAAAATAAATACAATATTTTTATTCTGAAAACTATAAAACATTGAAAACTTAAAGAGGCTATGAAGAGATGGAAGATGACTCATGCTCTTCAATTGGAAGAGTTAATGTTATTAGGATGGCCTTATGGGGGCTGGGGTTGTGGCTCAGTGGCAAAGCGCTTGCCTCGCACATGTGAGGCACTGAGTTCTATCCTCAGCGCCACATAAAAATGAAAAATAAAACCAAATAAAGATATTGAGTCCATCTATAACTAAATCTTTTTTAAAAAGAGATGACCTTATATTCCAAATTATTCTACAAACTGAACTCATTCCCTATCAGAATTGTAGCTATCCTTTTCACAGAAATTGACAACCTGGTTTTGAAATGTATGAGGATCTGCACACAGTGGCACATTTCCAGCAGCGGAGGAGGCTGAGGCAGGAGGATCAAGACTTCAAAGCCAACCTCAGCAACTTAGCAAGACCCTGTCTCTAAATAAAATATCAAGAGGCTGAAACTGTAGCTCAGTGGCAGAATGCTTGCCTCGCATGTGTGAGGCACTGGGTTCAATCCTTAGCACCACATAAAAATGAAGCAAATAAAATAAAGGCATGCTGTCCATCAACAACTATAAAAAAAACTATTAAAAAATATCAAAGTGGACTGGAAATGTGGCTCAGTGATTAAGTTCCCCTGGGGTTCAATCTCTGGTACCAAAACAAACAAAGTATATGGAAATTCATGGGACCCAGAATAGCCAGAACAATCTTGAAAAAGAAGTGTGAAGTTGTTGGTTCCAATTTCCTGATTTTAAAACTTGATACAAAACTGTGGTGATCTACATAGTGTGGTACTGGCAAAAGGATAGACATGTTGATTAAGCACATACATCTATGACTTAATTGAGTTTTGACAAAGATGCAAGTCAGCTCAATGGGTCAAGAATGGTACTGGGACCATTCCAAGTCTACATGCGAAATTATGAAGTTGAACCCCTATTTCACACCATTTACAAAAATGAAAATGCATCATAAACTTAAAGCAAGAGCCAACACTCTAAAACCTTAGAAGAATATAGCCATAAATCTTCATGATCTAAATCAGGCAACAGTTTCTTATGTATGACACCAAAAGCAACAGAAGAAAAAAATTAGATAAATTGGACATCATCAAAATTGAAACATTTGCTCTTTGAAGAACATTATCAAGAAAGTGAAAAGAGAACGCACAGAATGGGGAAAAATACTTGCAAGCCATATATCTAATAAGAGATGATATTCAAAATTTATAGTGAACTATTACAATTTATAGTTTAATAAAAGACTTGCCGGGGGACTGGGGCGGTGGCTCAGTGGTAGAGCGCTTGGTCAGGTACCCCTGAGTTCAATCTCTGGTACCAAAAATAAAAATAAACAAATAAAAATAAAAAACTGGAATACCAAAGATGTATAAATCGTCAGTAATCAAATGAAAAGATGTGTAAGATTATTAATCATTAGGGAAATGCAAATCAAATGACAGAGTGACCACTCTACACCCACTAGAATGAAGAGAGACAATAACAAGAACTAGTGAGGATGTAGGGAACAGAAGCAATTTTTGTTACTTTATGTATTTGTTTTAAATTTTATGAACCATAGAAATGTATTAATACAGCCTAAGTTCCTCTTTTTTAATATTTATTTTTAAAATACTTAATATTTTAAAATATTTATTGGTATTTATTTATTGGTAAATTAGGGTCTAAGTTGCCCAGGTTGACCTCTAACCAAGGATCCTCCTGCCTCAGCCTCCTGAGTCACCGGGATTATAAGCATGCATCACCATGCCCAACTTTAAGTTCCTCTTTTAATGAAGTGTTTTTAAATTTGTCCTTTCTATTGCCATTTTTTGTATACTGTTTAATATGTCTTAATGGTTACAAGAAGTTTTAGAATTAACCTATTTTCATTTACCTCACCAAACAAAAAATTTTTTAAATACTGGGTTGCATTTACCCCTTAGAAACTTTTTTTTTTTTTTGCTCCAGTTGCCATATATTTTATTTCTACGTAAGTGATAAACCCCAGAAGTTTATATGCCATATATTTTATTTCTACATAAGTGCTGTTCTCATTATTGCTGTCAGTAGTCTGTTTTTTAATTAATTCTTTTTAGTTATACATAATATTGGGGTTCATTGACATAATTATATAAGCATGGAATATAATTTGCTCCCATTCAGTACTCAGTACTTCCCCTTTCCCTTCCCTCCTCCCTCTCCTGTTTCCTTCCCTCTACTCATCTTTCTTCTATTTATAGTTTTTTTTTTTCCCAATTAGTGCATTATACACAATAGAGTTTTACTTGGCCATAAAGAAGAATGAAATTACAACACTCGCTGGTAAATGGTTGGAACTGTCAGTAGTCTTTATATTATCCATACATTGACCCTTCTGGAATTATCAATTCCTTCTTATAATTGTATACTTTCACATCAGATCTTTGCCTTTGAACCTAAAGAATGTTCCCTAGTATGTTCATTATATTAAGCATCCTTTAATATTACTTAGAGTATTCTCTATCAGAAATTATGAATTCTCTCAGGTGTGTTTGGTGGATTTTTTTTCTTAATCCTAAGTCATCTTTACTTCACATTTTTTCTAGGAGACATTTTTCCTAGGTATAAAATTTTAGGTTGCCATTTTCTTTCAGAAGTACTCAAGACTGTATTCTCTTGTTTTTCACTTGTGCAGTTTTTCTTGAGAAATCAGCATTCACTCTTATCATTGTTTCCCTGAGATGTAGTATGTTTTTTCAGTGACAGTGTTAAGGATTTTCTTCTTATCTTTACTTTTCATCAATTTGACTGAGATGAACCTAAGTTTTGTTTTCTTTTTATTCCTCCTACCTAAGGCTCATTAAGCTTTTTGAATCTGCAGGGTAGATATGTGCACTCAGATTTGGAAAAATATTTGTCACTACTTTTTCAAATAATTTCCTTTCATGGAAGTCTAATTACATACACATGAGATAATTCAACCACGTTCCAAATTTACATTATGCTCTGGTTTTGTTTCTTTGTTTTATTTTGAATATTTACTATTGATCTGTCTACTGGCTTACTAATCATATCTGTATCCAGTGTGCTAATAAACCCATCCAGTGAGTTCTTTTGCAGGGATCCTGTACCACTGAGCTACAGCTCCAGAACCTATCCCCCATTTTTTTTGCTTGTTTGTTTTTGTCATGTGGATTGAACCCAGGTGCACTATTACTGTTGAGCTTCATCTCCAGACCTTTTAATTTTTTTTTATTTTGAGGTAATCTTGCTAAGTTGCAGAGGCTGGCCTCAAACTTGGGATCTTCCTGCCTCAGCCTCCCAAGTAGCTGGGATTACAGGTGTGTGCCACTGCACCCAGCCATCCAATGAGTTCTTAATCTCAGAAGTTATTTTTAGAACTCCTGGAATACTTTTTGGATTTTTCTCATAAATTCTAAATCTCAGTTGAAATATTCTATCTTTCTATTCAGTTTGCCTATTTTTTTTTCTTTTGAACATGTCAGTCACTGTTATTATGAAGTCCTTGTCTGCTAAATCTCATATCTGGATCATCTCTATATTCAGTCACTAATTTATCTCTTAATTTTTGGTCACTTTTTAGAGCACATTTGAATAACTAGTAATTTTTTATTTTTTTTATTTTTTATTATTTTTTTATTTTTTGGCCTGGTTTAGGGTTGTTGGACAGATATATTTCAGTATTCTCCTTACTTCTAGAATATGGTTAATGATGTTATGGGTGACCTTCCTGAAGTCCTGACTCAATGTTTGGTGTATTTACATAGTCTAACTTGACCCACAGTCCAGCCTCATACTGTGTAGTATCTGGCATCTCCACCTAGCCTTGGCTCTCGCTTCCCAGCAGGTACTTCCTCCAGGCTTTTAGGCACCTCGCCCTTCAGTCTGCAATCCAGGCATTATCCAAGGATCCCTGGGTAATTCCCATGCAAGTTTTTGGATTGTCTCCCTGAGCTTCACCCAACTCTGCCTCCCTCTTCCCAAACCCCAGGCTTCTTGGCAGCATCAAACTCTGATTCTGCCTCATCCCTCTGTCAGGACATTGTTCCCTGCTTGAACTCCTTCAGAGGTTTCTCTTAAAGCCTGGTCAATTATTTTGCATATATTTTGTCCCATTTTTCTCATTGTTTATGGCAGGGAAGTAAGTGTGACACCATCTACTTTATCATGGTCAGAACTGGAAGTCAGCATTTTGCTCTCTTGGTTTCTGTTTTAGTTCTTTAGATATTCATTTTAAAAGGAAAAAATCATGGACCATTTTGATTTTTAAGATTATGTCATAATTTTGTTTTTCAGTTATATAGACTTGGGATTCCTTTATCACTTAGCTAGAATATGACATCTTTATTTTTAGCAGCATCTTTGTTAATATGAGTGTTTCAATTGGCCCATTCTATTTTGTTGCTCACTCTATTAGAAAATCGCTCTTTCAGCCGGCCGCAGTGGCGCACACCTGTAATCCCAGTGGCTCGCGAGGCTGAGGCAGGAGGATCGTGAGTTCAAAGCCAGCCTCAGCAAAAGTGAGGCGCTAAGCAACTCCATAAGACCCTGTCTCTAAATAACATCCAAAATAGGGCTGGGGAAGTGGCCCAGTGGTTGAGTGCTCCTGAGTTCAATCCCTCGTACCCAAAATAAATAAAACATTGGTTTCTTTAAAAAAAGAAGAAGAAGAAAGGAAGGAAAGAAAGGAGGAGGAAAGGAAGACAAAAAATAGCTCTTTCATGTTGACTTGGTGTGACATTTGTCTCCTCTTGAGAATCTGCTCTAGCTTGACCCTGTTGTCCTGGTAAGCATGGTCCTGGTCACAGCATATCCTGAACTTCTGTCCTGGGTGACTCCTGCAGTGGCAGCCACTGGAATTTAATTCCTCTGCCCTGAGTTTTTTTTTTTTTTTTTAATATTTATTTTTTAGTTGTAGGTGGACAGAATATTTTATTTTTATGTGGTGCTGAGGATCGAACCCAGTGCCTCACACGTCCTAGGCGAGCACGCTACCACTGCGCCATAACCCCAGCCCCTGCCCTGAGTTTTAACTCCTGAGAAGAATGGCAAGTAGGCTGCGTTAATCCCTTGCAACTCATGAGGACATGTCATCACATCCCTTCTTGTTGAGCTAGTTTCATGATGGGGACAAATACTTCTTTGATTAGTCCTTGGTGTCTGACAGTGAATGGAGCCTTAAAGGGCACATAAAATGGAAGGGAAAATAATGAAAAATCTGATCATTTTAATCTTCCCCCAGAAGCTTGGCTCCTTCCATTTTACATCTATTTCCTCAAGAAGTTCTTAGTGCAGTGTGATAGGTACCAGAATAATAGAGCCAAGTCTAAAATGATAAAATAGGCTGATCACATCCAAAGGATACCACAAATTGGTAATATTTGGTCTCTTGCTAAGAGGGACCTAGGGTGGCTGATGATTAAGGATGGAAAGGAATCTTTACTTTCTATTCTTTTTCCCTTTTGCATCATGATCCTTGTAAATATATTACTTTAAAAAAATGACCAAGCCCATGTATTTGGCTTTTGATCTTGCTGAAACTTCCTAAAATGGCAAGAAAGATATACCTTTCCCAAAGACCTGAAGGACAATGAGAAAGAACACAGACAACAGCACTAAAAAAATTTGAGTCTGGAAAGAGAGACAAGGAAGTGATACTGTAAACCAGTTAGAAGAGAAAGCCAACGTTTTCCACAGAGCCCCTTAAAGAACTGGAAAGCGAGGACTATCGATGCATTATAAAGTGGGAGGTCAATATGAAGCTAAAGACAGGAGAGTTGGTCCCAATTCTGACAAAACATCCTCAGCTCCCCACCCTGGTTACTCTCAGTAGGACTGCTGCTCTGCCCTGCATTGGAGAGTGTGAACCAGGCTTTCGGGACTAGGGCACACCAGCCAGAGTGGAAAGCTGGGTATGTAGCACTGTAAAACATGGGATTAAATGAAAGTGTTCTTACCATATACAGGAGTGTCAGAGCTTTTTCCCACACCAGGCTCCCATATCACAGGTCCTCAGGCTAAAAGAGAGTGGACAGTCCTTCCCCCGGGGAATCAATCTAACCAGCTCAAGAAAGATGTCAAGGACTCTGACATGATAGCTCAGCCAGACAACCCTATGGTGAAATTCATAGTAGCCTTCTAATAGCTGTGCAATTCCTCCTCCTTAAATACAAGCAGAAACCAGGTATTACCAGACATCTCACTAAAATAATAATAATAAATTCGAATGACTTCAGCTAAACTATTGAGGATGAAGACATCATAAATATACATGCAGATACACAAGATCTCAAAAATTTACCCTCTTAACCCTATTCAAATGACTTCAGGATGAACACCAGGAAAAAAAAAGTAAACCAAGAAGATATGGAACATAGGATGTGGATGATTCCCACATGGGAGAGAGTCAAAGTAATCCTCATAATAATAGTGAAGGGAAATCTCAGGGTGACAAGTGGTCCTATAACACCCCATGAGGTACTAGAAGAAATTGGATCAGGTCGGTGGGGCCAGGACAGATTGTGTTAAAAAGAGAGTGCTTACAAACCTACTGTCTGAGCCTGTCTTTAGGAGATACCAGACAATTGGCAGAGAGTTTGGTAATAAATTAACACTAAATACAGAAACAATAAAACAACAGATAAGAGAATTTTAGGAAAAACAATGTAGTACAAGAAGGAAAAAGTAATCCTAGGGCTGGGGGGATATAGCTTAGTGGTAGAGTGCTCTCCCACCTACTGGTACAAGGCCCTAGGTTCCATCCACAGCACTGCATAACAGCAACAACTATTATTATTTTTATTATTAACATCATCATCCTAATGTGATATATGACTCACCCAGATATAGCAATTGGGGAGCCATAATAATGTCAACACTAGATATTGATTTCACTGCAATTATAATTCTGTTAACAAGATAGGAAGACAGGAAGGTAAGATTTTGCAATCTTGGAGTTGCATAGCAGTGAAATTGAGCTGAATTGTCATTTTGAAGCCCAGATGGGAAACATTATATAATGAAAAATATCCAGAAGTCAGGAACTCATAATATAGATACACCATTTTAAGTATTTACAGAGGTAAATACTTTAAAAATATTAAGTACGTCTGTATAGAGCATGGGGGTCAAGTGATTGCTATTTTTCATAACAAGCATTGGAATTATTTGGCTTTGAAAACTATATAGCTTCTGTATGACTATAATGAAATGAAAACTTCTGTAAAAGACCAAACAAAAGGAATTATGAAAATGGACAGACTGAGTTTGTAAGGATGAATAGTTCTGTTGCTTGAGATATGAAATGTAGTCCCACTTAGGTATTGAGTCTTCTCCCTTGTGTGTCTATGTTAAAATTTAAGACATGAGCCGGGCGCAGTGGCGCAAGCCTGTAATCCCAGCACTAGGGAGGCTGAGACAGGAGAATCGCGAGTTCAAAGCCAGCCCCAGCAATGGCGAGGCGCTAAGCAACTCAGTGAGACCCTGTCTCTACATAAAACACAAAATAGGGCTGGGGATGTGGCTCAGTGGTCGAGTGTCCCTGAGTTCAATCTCTAGTACCGAAAAAAAAAATTAAGACATGGACCTTTTGCTACTAATAAAATCATAACCCATGATTATGCTTGGTTATTGTTCTAAAGGAGCATTATCATTTGAATTGATTTCACAGAGAGGAAAATGAGCTGTCATTGAAATAACCTTTGCTGAAACGGCAGGATCTTTCCAAATCCTTTCCTCAGACTTCCGCAGTCTTCTAACTGCCACTCCCAGTTCTCAAGAGTCCTTTCAGTTTAGTCCTTTGCCAAGAATTGAGGAAATTTGGGTGTCTACAGGACCCAGAACCCTTAAGGCCAGAAAAAGTGCTTCACAGATGTATGTGTCCTAGAGGCAGGCAGACATCTTGACAGGTGCTCAGATGGTCTAATTGCGAGTAGTCAGTCTATCGTAACCTGGTCACTTCCGACTACACTCTGGAGCCATGCAGAGCTGGCAGGCACAGAATGTGGGGTCAGACCTAGATTCAGCTCGTGGCTCTGCCAGCTTTGTGACTTAAACATAGTCCCCTGATCCTTTGTAGAATAAAAAAGGGTCATAATCACAGGGTGTTTTGGGGTTATCAGGCAAAATAATGCATGTGGGAATGCTTTATAAATGGAAAATTCTTACACAAGTCTTGATTTCAATTAGTGTGTCTCTACAAGATGCCTTCTTTCTTTGGTATATTTATTACTGAGTCCAAGTAGGCTATATATCAGCTAAGTTATGGGCTTAAGTGCTATAACAGAAACCAAAAAATATGGCAGCTCAAACAAGACAGAAATAAGGTTTTCCCTCATATAATCAGTCTAGAGCTGTGTTCTTCAGTATGGCAGCCACTAGGCACATGTGGCCATTTAAATTTAAATCAGTTTAAATTAAAAGTTCATTTCCTCCATTACCCTGGCAACATTTCAAATGCTGATGCCACTTGGCTAGAAGCTGCTCTGTCGGACAGCACAGCCAAGCCATTTCCATCCTCACAGAAAGTTTTCTCTTGGGTAGTCCTGATCTAGAGGCGTGGTCCAGAAAACGATGGGTGGCTGTGGTCTCAAAGGCTGTGCATGAGTCAGAGTTTTTTGTTTTGTTCTATTTTAAATATTATTGCCCTGACATTCCCTAGGTAAGGATTTATAAGTGTTTTGTGTCACAGATCCCTTTGGCAGGATGATGAAACCTGTGGGCCACTTCACAGAGGAATGTTTTTAAATGTACAAGATAAAATACACAGAATTACAAAGGAAACTTAATTACATTGAAGTATATTGATCAAAGTGTTAAAAAACCAACTTGTGACATAGTGATATGTGCTTAATTCATACATCAAATAGTGATCCAATGACAAGTCTAGTGACTAGTTTCAAAGTAGTGACGAGTGTGATATTTCTTTTTTGTTTGTTTTATTTAGGCTTACATGTTAACAGTGCAAATTGATTCATTGTACATAGAGGATAACATATCAATTCTCTAGTTGTAAGTTGTATAGAATCACAACATATATGCAGTCATACATAAAGTTAGGGTTATTATGACGATCATATCCTACCACCTTTGCTGTCCCCATGCCCCCTCCCCCCTTACACCCTCGTGAACAGAGATCCACCATTGTTCCCATGTCCTTCCCCACATTATGGATCAGCAGAGTGTGATATTTCAAAGTGATTCATGATAAGCATAATGTTGATGTGAAAGTGTCTGTACTTTCTGTTGGTGACAGAGTCATGGGTATTTATTGTGAATGAAAACTATGGTTTGTTCTCTACGTTGTAACTGAAGTAATGCTAAATTTCAGAAAGAAGTTAGTGAAAGTTACAGGGTTTTTTTTCCCTAGACATCAAAATTTCTAGACAAATGGATTCTATTCATGGACTCCCTTGGAGAAGTCCCGCTAGGTGTTGTCAAGGCTGGGTCAGCAACTTCACACTCTGGAGTATGGGAAGAAGAAGTAGAGGACATATTTCCCTTTAAAGGGCATCACTCCTGAAATTGTTCACACCCCATTGGTTGGCAGCAAGTCACATGGCTATAGGGAGCATGAGCTGGCAGCCTAGCACCTTACTGGTAGAAAACTAGGGCTTTGTGTGGTAGAAGGGAGAGGGAAGAATGGCCCTTAGGATAAATAGCAGTCTCTGCCACAGTTTGGATCATTGCTGTGGAATCAAAATAAGAAGTGCTTTTGCAAAAACACATTGTTTACTGTCACTTTCAAGTGTAACACAGGTATCAACAGGAAGAGTTATATTCTTTTTAGCTGTAGTCAGGCCCCCATGATGATCCAGATCCTGAGGCACACAATGTCTAAGAGAGCATATTTTAATATATAGTCCCCAATTCCACACCCATGCCTGCAGTTGCTGGCAATGGTAAATGATTAGCAAAGAGCCAGCATTTTCACAAACATCCAAAGTGTCCCTTGCCGAAAGCAAACCCAGTGGTTTCTTAGGGAACCAGCAACACGTTAGGTGTTTGACACTGTTCCTGCTGACCAGTATTCTGAGTGTGAGAACGTGAGGAGGAGACAGTCTTTTTCCAAATACACAAATCCCTTGGGCCAGTGCTCCTTAAAGTTTAAAACAACAACCCCTTGTGTTGTACAAGCCTTTAACTCTTCAGAGAGCTTTAAGTACCTTAACTTTTCTGAATTTACTAAAACTCTTAGAGCATTTTTTTTCTTTCTCCTCTTCCCAAGTTAGTTAAATAAATAAGCAATTATGACGCAGCTTCACAGGGCCTGCAGCTTTTAACTTATAAATGTAGGGTTTGAAAAGCAGTGCTTAGAGGCCAAGTTGGTTGGCTTCTGTTGGCAGAAGGGAGCCAGAGCTGTTCCAAACCCAGATAGCACTTAAAGGACCAAGGCAAGCCCTTGTGCATGTTCATCTAAATCCAGGGAGACATTTTTTTTCTGATGCAACATGTATATGCTGTGTCTTTTTCTTTCAACTGCCAGACGATAAGCTCCTGTGGGGCAAACCCTGGGGTCTTTGTAGCCCCCACAAAGCCTGGTATAAGCCTCTTGCACATCCCATGTTTAGACGTGCTTGCTGACAAATCATTTCTATTTTATGAGCATTGAAAATGGCCTTTTAAGTAAGTGACGTTTTAACATTTGCTAGATTAAGGGTGATTTTTATTAATCTTAGGGTCACTGTTATTTGGTGCTATTTTCTTTTTTGGCCACCCCTCCCCCAATCCATCTCTAATTTTAAAATGTGATTCACTAGGAAAATATGATTCCATTAATTGAATTCATTTGAGAGCCAACTTTTCAGGAACCCATCTATTTCTGTAAAGTGAGATCCGTGCATAAATGTACTATTTGGTGCCAGCACTCAAATTTTCCCTGACTCAGTTACTCCAGTGAGTGTTCAGACATCTTCCCATAAATTAGGCAGCCATACTTGAGAGGGTTGTCTGCTGGGTCTTGTGATTCAGCCCAGGATCCCGATAGCATCTTGGTTAGAAGATATAAATAGGCTTTGCCTGTGGCTATTTTTATAAGGGAAGCTTTCTAAGTTGATTTCTTTGAACCCAAGAAGACTTCCTCCCTGTAGCTTCCCATTTTCTGGGAGATCCTTTCTTTATTCTGCCCTTCTCTCTGTCTTTTCCGCCTCCCTCAGCCAGCTGGTATCTGCAGAAATTAGGAAGGTACATGGCTGTGACAGAATCACCTGAAATCATATATCTTCATCCCTTTTGAAGATCATCTTTCTCAGTTTGGCCCAAGAATGGCACCTACCCCGCCCCTCAGGCTACAGGATCTCAGGTGCCAGCTGCCCTGTCTGAAATAGATCACCAGCCCTCCAGCAAAACAATTTCCTACATCCATACTTGAATGAATACTGTGCCATTTGCCTCTTGTCTTGGTGAGCTTGGCCCTGCACCAAATTAAAATAAACAAATGCCTGAGTTATAGCTGCTGAGCCAAACTGCCTTATTTGAGGTTCCTACTCTTCTACCCTAGTGCAGCCCCACTAGAAACCTAGTCCCCACACCCAGGGCACTTGCCTAGGCCTTCAGGGACGGGTCCTTGCCCACCAATGCCCTGTTAGTGGCCAACACAGTTGGCAAGCTCCCAGCAAGGAGAGGTCCTTCCTTGGAGGACAGCCTTCCTTTGCCTCCTTTCCCCAGGTTTTCATACTGCAAACAGCACATTCTCTGCAGGAAAAAAAAGCTGACTCTGCTCTCTTTCCACCTTATATTTTTTTGACCACACTGTTCTTGGCAGTTGAACTTCTAAGCGTAGGGTAGGATTGATGGCTTAAAGTGTAAATATTTAAGTTGCTTGGCAATATGCCGTTTGGAGCCTTTGCTCCCCGGAGTGCTTGGCCAGCATCTGTGGCTTCACCCACACAGTGGCCTCCAGTGTCTCCTTCACTTTGGCTCTCAGAGGTGGCCCCCATCCCCTGCCCCAAGCCAGCCTGACTGCTGAAACCCTTTCTCCCTTCCTGGACTGAGCACTGGAAGTGAAAGAGACCATTCCCAGGCTGAATAGTGCCCTAGAGCCTGATGCTGCAGCCTAGCCAAGGGGACCACAAAACCAGGTCACCCGTGCTCCAAGCTTCGGTGCCATCCTTATCCACATCGATCTATGAAGATCAAATGAGATGATGTATTAAGAGCTGGAATGATTTATGAAAGGTGGAGAGCATAAGCAGCAAGAACAAAGAGAGTAGCTGCTACGATATGGGCACCTACTAGGTACCAGACACTGTGGTTAGAGCTCCACATGAACTGTCTCATTTAATCCTGACAGCTATTTTTAAAGTCTTGGTATGCCTGTTTTATAGATAAGGAAGGGTCAGGTTCAAAAAGATGAGGCAACGAGTTCAAATCTAGGGAACGCGGTATAGTCCAGATTTGAGGCTGGCAGAATGACTTTGAGATTCATGCTGTCTCATCTATGAGCCAGGTGGTTTTTCTTCCCATTGCAGGATTTGCAAGAGAAGCATAATTAACTTTTTTCCCCTCTGTGGTGCTGGGGATTAGAACCCAGGGCCTTGTACATGCAAGGCCATAATTAATTTTTAAGGTGGCTATTTATAATTCTTTTTCTTGAAATATTTATCTTGCCTTTTGTTTTTGGATCAGCAAGCAGCTTCCTGAGTGCAGGCCTTATTCCCCTCTACAGAAGGAACGCAGTAATTTTCACACTAGGAGAGGGATGAATGGTCCAGGAAATGCCACCCACTCTTGTTACACACATGTTCTAACTGCATATGTTAGCCAGCCTGATGGTTATTCTGTCATATAGACCACTAGATGTCATGACTAAAGCTCAGAAAACACATGCTCCCTTTCTCTGTTGTTGACAATAGCCTGATGTACATAGGCATTTTTGTTTGTTTTGGTAGTGGGAATTGAACTCAGGAGTACTTGACCACTGAGCCACATCCCCAGACCTATTTTGTGTTTTATGTAGAGACAGGGTCTCACTGAGTTGCTTAGTGCCTCGCTGTTGCTGAGGCTGGCTTTGAACTCGCGATCCTCCTGTCTCAACCTCCCAAAGTGCTGGGATTACAGGCGTGCACCACTGCACCTGGCTAGCATAAGCATTTGAATCAGCTCTGCTTTTAAAAGCTTTGGTACAACCAGAAGTTCATGGAGCGCTGACACCTCTTTACTAGCTAGCCTCAAGAAGAATTAGAAATGAAAGATTCAGTTTCTGTGCAGAGCCATGATCCTGTTGAAAAGACAGGACTAGCATTGTAGCTCATTATGATGTATGTATTTGGCAATATAGGAGCAAGCACATCCTTGAAGAGGATTCAGAGGAGAGGGTAACGTGAGCTTTGGGGCAGTCCTCATGGGAGAGAAGAATTTTGGGTGGCTATCATCCTATATGGGGAGAAAAAGAAGAATGCTCCAAACAAGAACTAGCCAAGTGTACCCGGTCAAGGTTTTAAAAGGCTGAGCTCCTGAGAGGGTGCGGTATAAATTACACTTCATTTTTAATTTAAGGCACATGATCAGACTTACCACTTTTCTCAACTGAGAAACGGTCCTGGTGATTTTGCTCACTACATCTTAACTGTCTATTTGCATATGCTGTCCCATGGTGATGAGAGAATTGAAAGTACATGAGCTCAGGTCTATATGTGTGTAACTACACACACGTGCTGAGTCTCACAGAAACACAAAAAAGTTCATGCACTCAAAAAAGTCACTTTCACCATATGTAAATTTTTTAAAATATTTCTTAGTTATACGTGGACACAGTCTTTATTTTATGTATTTTTATGTGGTGCTGAGGATTGAACCTAGTGCCTCACACATGCAAGGCAAGCGCTCTGCCACTGAGCCACAACCTCAGCCTACCATATGTAAATTTTTAAAAAATATTTTTAAGTTTGTAAGATGGGCCCTTTTTCTCAAGGAGCTTATAGTTTAATGGGGGGATAAGACAATAAATTATCTTGCATGGTTAAGATGGTTCAGACCACAAGAGAAGTTGAGAAAAGAGAAGGCTACAGTGGTCAAAGCCAGCGTGGAACACTGCTGTCTGTGGGAAACCTGAGCCGCTTGATGGTCGAGTAGCTTCTGCAGTGAGATTGTGGAGTGTGGAGTAGCCCGAGCACAGGCAGGAGCAGGGAGCGCGTGCTCTGTATATCTTGTTTGTCCTTAAGGATAGGACACAGTTCCTAAGCTGATGTTTGTTGAGCAGTGACTGTGCCAGCTATTGTGTTAAGGGCTGGAGACCCTGAGATGGGAAGAACACCTCCCCACGTTCACCAAAGAATATGTACAGATAGCAAATAAGCAACGAGAAGATCAGCATCCCATGTCATCAAGGATAGCAAATTAAAGCAACAATGAGATACCACTACACCCCTGTCAGAAGAGCCAGAATCCAACACAGGCACCACCAAGTGCTGGTGAGGATGTGGGCAACAGGAACTCTCATCCACTATTGGCAGGAATGCAAAATGGGACAGCCAATTTGGAAGACAGTTTGGCAGTCCCTTACCAAACCACACCTACCTTTACCAGACAACCCAGCAGTCATACTCCTTCGGATTTATCCCGAACAGTTAAAAAATTTAGGTCTACACAAAAACTTGTACTTTGTGTTTATAGCCTTAATAAAATAGCCAAAATCTGGACTCACATAAGATGTCCTGCAGGGGTCTGAGATGTGACTCATTGGTAGAGCAGGTGCTTAGCATGCACAAGGCCCTCTGTGCCATCCTCAGTACAAGTGACCGACTGAATGAATGTTCTTGAGTAGGTAAATGGATAAATTGTGGTACATCCAGACAATGGAATGATTCTGTGAATATGTGAGCTATCAAGCCATGAAAAGATAGAGAAACTTTAGATGCATATTACTAAGTAAAAGAAACCAATCCAAAAAGGTTATATACTGTTAATTCCAACCATATGATATTCTGGAAAAGGCAAAATTATGGAGACAGTAAAAAGATTAGTAGTTGCCAGAGGTTAGTGGGAAGGAAGGGATGAATAGGCAGAGCACAGGCCATTTTTAGGGCAGTGAATTAAAAAATAAAAGCAAAGCCTGGGTCTCTATCCTTAAGGATCTCTGAGGAGACCAGCTGGGGAGACCCACTGAGAGGGAAGAGTCCAGACCCTTCCTCTTTGCCCAGAGAAAGCCAGAGTGGGGACTGACTGATCCTGGAGGGCTTTACCAGAGGAAGGGGCACCTCTAAGATATGATAGGAAAGAGCCAGAAAGAGAAAGCAGGAAAAACATTCTGGTCCATGGAAACAGCATATGGAGAAAGACCCAGAGATGAGAGAGAGGAAGAGAAACCATCTGTAGCTTGAAAGCTGCTCACGGAGCTGCAAGGGATGCGCTGAGATGCTGGGGCATAGGCAGGGCTGTGCCCAGACCCCCACAAGGCTCTGCCAGCTGCATGAAGTGTAGACTTGGCATTGAGAGCTGTGAGGAGAGTGGACATATTTTGAGGAGGGTAGTTGATCAGGTTCCTACTTCAAAAAGGTGGCTGCAGGGAGTTGGGCTGTGTTATTCGAGAGCAGATCATGTGTTTAGCAAGCATGAGGCCTGGGGTTCCATCCCCAGCACCAACCCCACCTCACCCTGCAAAAAAAGAAGAAAAATGGTCTTAGTGTGGAGGACAAATTGGAGATGATCAGGTAGGCTCAAGGAGTCCAGGTAAGAGACAGCAGTGGTCTGGCAAAGAGGAGGCTAGGAAGAAGTGGACAAGCTGAAGCAATACAGAAGTTGAACTCTTCAGGCCCTGGGGATTGGTGGGACGGCAGATGAGGAGCGGGAAGGGACTGTGGTGCTGGGTTCTGGTTCACATGGGGATAGGGGAGGATGGTTGCTGGAGAAAGAGAGCAAGTTATAAAGCTTAGAATGTCAGTTAGAACCATACTGTCGGGATATCGAAGGCCAAGGTTAAGGCTGTACTAAAAACCCTGGGAGACATTAATCCCCATTAGTTGTTGCTCTTTCCTTTGCCACATCAGAGTTTGGAAACCTGGTATATAGCTGGACATACGGGAATTGTTATGTTCTAGAATTCGACAGCCTTTGCATCCTCAAAGCAGCCCATACCCAAACAGGATCAGAACTTGAAGCATAGGGAAAAACTTGATACAAGCGTAAAAGCCAGTGTAGTTGATTAAGAGAACTCCTTTCATTGGGCTTTACCAATCGTTTCTTTTTTTTTTTTTTTTTAATATTTTTTTAGTTGTGGATGGACACAATGTCTCTCTTTTATTGCTTTGTATGTGGTGCTGAGGATCGAACCCAGGGCCCCACGCATGCGAGGCAAGCGCTCTACCACTGAGCCACAGCCCCAGCCCCACCAATCATTTCTTGAAGAACTGAATTTAAATGATAAAAGTAAACAATGGAAACAGTCTCAATTTCTCTTGACTCCAAGTTTCTCATCTGGCAAATGGAGAAAGGCCTCTTAAGGATTCCTCCCAGCTAATACAAATTGTCATCAAGATTAAAAAAAAATACTTATATAAATAAACACTGAGTATAGCACTATCCCTTATTGAGTTTCAAACTTTTTTTTAAAATATTTTTTTATAAGCTGTTGGTGGACCTTTTATTTATTTATATGCGGTGCTGAGAATTGAACCCATGCTAGGCAAGCGCTCTGCCACTGAGCCACGACCCCAGCCCCTGAGTTTCAAACTTTTTGACCCTAAATTTTAATTTTGAAACTCCAACTTGACAGATTTCCCAGAATGCAAACATTCTGACCAGTGGGTTGCTTTAATTTGAAAATAGTGTAGTCTCTGAAGCTCTGACTTTATCTTTTTTTGAAAATTAAAATAAAAAAAAGGGAAATAAAATTCCATGTTTATAGCCATGAGTTTCCTTATACTAAGACAAACTAACACCTATTGTGTATCACATGAGGAACACAGAAATTTTACTATTAAAATTTCCATTTTAACAAGGAAATAAATAGATGAAGGTAATTATTTTAGACACTGTTTTCTTGTAGAAATTTTCTGGCTAGTCAATCTTACTGATGCTTATCTGATGCTACTGTTAGAATGGACTTGTGAAATAGTAGCAGCCAGTTCCTTTCTGAGTTGGTAGGGGCAAGACAAGTCTTGCCTAATGGTCATGTCTGATGGTCATGCTCTCCATAGTGTTTGCTGTTACCCCTGAAAACCAGTTTTATACTACTTTAAACATCTTTTGTTTCAACCCAAATTATCTTCACTTTCTTCTTTCCCTCCCCACTTGCAGATAATGAAGCATTGGGTGGGAGGGCATCTTAAAATGAAAATAACTTCAAGACCAGTTCTTACAGCTTGAGGCTGGGCTGGTCTTAAGGTAAGGAAAATAGCTAACCTTTCCAATACCCAGATGACAGCAATGCCTTGAAGACTTTTGCACATATACTCATTTAATTGTCATGAGAATCTTGTGAGACAGGGAAACAGGCTTACACAAATTTAGTAAACGTCCCTGGAGTCACATAGCTAAAGAATTGGGCTGAGCTGAGATTGGAACCCACTTCGCTCAGACCCCACTCCCATCTTCAAGTCAATATGCTGTTTTACCATAATCGGGTGACCCCTTGTTAAAATTCCCATTCCAGAGGCTGGGGCACAGTTCACTGGCAGAGCCTAGCATGTGCCATGCCCTGGATTCAATCCCCAACACCCCCCCCCCAAAAAAATTCCTTCTGCAGCAATATTGTAGTAGAGAGCTAGCATCTAAAATGCCACTGTCTTTTTGTTTATTCGTTCAGTAAACAAGTGGAGTTGATCCATCAGGTTCCCTCAGAGGGAGTTAAATGGAGCTATAATCTACATAAAGCTTTTGGCTTATAGCTCAGCAATAAGGCCTTGCTAACCAGTAGCTAATCTGATTCTAATAATGACTGCTGTACCAGGCAGGGGACCAGATAGGCTGGGACAGTAAGAGTGAGAAAGGCTCCTCCTGGCCCTGGAGCTGCTCACAAACACGGAGGGAATGGCCAACAGCAAACAACATGCCTGTGGGGAAAGCAGGGCCTGAACACACAGCCTCTGTGCCCCCGAGCATGCCTGTCATCTGGCAGCACCTGTCATGTCTGCCTGACACACTTGGTCAGGGATATAATTTATGGATCTGGGCCTCAGTTTTGCAGTAGTAAACCACATGTTTGGGAGGTGATTTTTTTTTTTTCCTTTGTGAAAACATCCACATTTAATCATAATTTTTAAAAGTCAGCTTTTGGTAGGAGCCTGTATCCTCTTCTACCTCACATTCTGCCTGTGCCCATCCCTGAGATTTAGACAGAGTTGGTGTGAGCCCTCTTCTCCAGGCCTCTGTGTGCTAGCTGAAGCAGACTCCAGCAGTGGAGTTGCCTGTTAGCATAAGGGGCAGCTGTTGCTCCAGGCCATGCCTAGAGTTTGAGAAGGAGAAGGGCAGAGTAGACACTATAGACTGTTGGCTTCCTAGTTTTCTTTTCTGCAACTTGGACTATGGGAAAAATGCCTACCTGATGACATTGCTGGTGGGCAGTCCCTACAGATGCTGGGACATAAGCTAGCATGTGAAAAATTTCACATCTGCAGAGAGCTAAGCAGAAGTCAATTGTCATTAGTAATGAGGAGGTGGGAAGGATGCCCAAGAGTGCCAGGCATACATTCTAGGTGCTAATCATGAAACCAGAGTGTGGCTGGGACCTGCATAGGAGATGGCTAAGAGAAGTGTCAGAGATGACTCATCCACCCAGAGATTATGGACACGTGTGGTGGGGAAGGACACACAGAATGGCCAGGTCAGGGAAAGTGCAGGCTGAATGAGGGATGATGGGGACCTTGATGTCGCATCCACATGGTCTCTTTCTTATGTGCTACAGGGGCTTGCGGTAGGGTCCAGATCTTGTGGCCATCTGAGGAAGCTTTGTGGGGAATTTTTCATATATTTGGCAGCTCTAGATCACTGCTGCTGACAATAAAGTAGATAAAGAGCCTGTAAGGAGTCAGCATATCTGTTTTATAGACAGAGGGCTCATGCCAACTCTGCCTAAATCACAGAGATGGGCACAGGGACAGTGTGAGGTAGAAGAGGGCACAGGCCCCTACCAAAAGCTGACTTTTTTTCTATTTTTTAAAATCCTTTCTTTTTAGTTATACATGACAGTAGAATGTCTTTTGACATATTATACATACATGGAGTATAACTTCCGATTTCTGTAGATGTACATAATGTGTAGTTACACTGGTTGTGTATTGATATATGAACACAGGAAAGTTCTAACTGATTCATTCTGTCTTTCCCATTCCCATACCCCCTCCCTGCCCACCCCGTCCAATCTCGTGAACCTCCACTCCCCACCACTACCTATTGTAAGTCAGCATCCACATATCAGAGAGAACATTTGGCCTTTGTTTTTATTGGGACTAGCTTATTTCACTTAGCGTGATAGTCTCCAGTTCCGTCTATTTATCGGTAAATGCTATAATTTCATTCTTCTTTGTGGCTAATATCCATTGTGGATATATACCACATTTCATTTATCCATTCATCTGTGGAAGGGCACCTAGGTTGCTTCTACAGCTTAGCCATTGTGAATTGAGCTGCTGTGAACATCAGTATGGCTGCATAACTGTAGTATGCTGATTTTTAAATCTTTTGGGTATAAACCAAGGAGTGGGATAACTGGGTCAAATGGTGGTTCCATTCCAAGTTTTCTAAAGAATCTCCATACTGCTTTCCAGAATGGTTGCACCAATTTGCAGTCCCACCAGCAATAGTATGAGTGTACTTTTTTCCCCACATCCTCACCAACATTTATTGTTACTTGCATTCTTGATAATTGCCATTCTGACTGGAGTGAGAGGAAATCTCAGTGTAGTTTCAATTTGCATTTCTCTAATTGCTAGTGATGTTGAACATTTTTTCATGTATTTGTTGACCAATTGTCTTTCTTCTGTGAAGCATCTCTTCAGTTCCTTTGCCCATTTATTGATTGGGTTACTTGGTTTTGTTGTGGGGTTTTTTTTGGGGGGAGGGGTGTTAAGTTTTGAGTTCTTCATATATCCTGGAGATTAATGCTCTATCTGAGGTGCAGTTGGCAGAGATTTCAATTTGGATGTTTTCACAACAGAAAAAACAAAGGATGTGAGAGGCTTGAGGCCACGTGACCCACAGGTGGCAGGCTGGGACTCAGTATCAGACCTGTTTGATTCTAGGTCCGGAGTTGTCTATTAATTTATGGAAAGGAGCCTTCAAATGCTGGTAGTATACCAAATTCTTTGTCATGGATCTTCACCATTACCCTTCAAGGTAGCTACTGTTCTTATCCTCATCTTGTAGTGAGGGACACTGAGAACATAAGTGACTTGCCCCTAGGTCATCAGCTAATGAATGGCAGGGCCAGAGTTCCACTTCAGATCTGCCCTTGCCGCAGCATTTCAGTGTTATTCTGGAGAGGAGGAAATTTTTATGTCTTCCAGGTCCATTCGCCTGCATCCATCTTGTTATCTTCTGTCGGGAAACTTACTGGGTTTTTTTGGTTTTTTGTTTGTTTTGTTTTGTTTTAAGCCTTTTTGTTTTGTTTTGTTTTTTTTGGTATTGGAGATTGAACTTGGGGGCATTCGACTACTGAGCCACACCCCCAGCCCTATTTTGTGTTTCATGTAGAGACAGGGTCTCACTGAGTTGCTTAGCGCCTCGCCGTTGCTGAGGCTGGCTTTGAACTCGCGATTCTCAGCCTCCCAAAGTGCTGGGATTACAGGCTTGCGCCACCGCGCCCAGCTGGGAAACTTCCTGTCGAAGGGCTCAGTCAGTGCACCACAGATTGGCAAATCTCTTTGTTGAAGTGTTGGGAACTCTGACGTCCTAAAGTCAGAGTGGTATGTGTTTGGAACTCCACCCACCACCACCCCCAACTCAAGCCTTCACTCCTTTCTCTGAACTAAAGTAACCTCCATGATGCTCCTGTGCTTGGGGGAATTCCCTGGGGGAATTCCTGAAGATGCTCACAATTTATTAATCAGTCAGATGGGCAACTGAGTGAACCACCAGGGGTTGGACAAGGTTGCTGAGATCTTCTTCCTGAGAGAAGCCACACAGAGCCGAGAAGGGCTTAAAACAGGAATTGTGCCCCAAGGCAATGCACTAATCATTCATGGAATTTAGACTCAACTTTTAATGTTCATTTATACAATGGTGCACCCAAGTTTAAAAGCTTTTTAGTGGGCAATTCCATATGGCTGTGAATAATCAATTCAAGCAAACCACAACCTTTAGACCAGCCTGTTGAACGTTCCCTGTGTGTCCCCTACTCCAGGCCTGGGCTGCCCGGAGCCTGTGGCTGTGTGCAGACTGTGAACAGATAGGCTGCTTGCATTTGTCATTGGAAGCCCCTTTTCATAAATAGACAGCTCTAGATTGGGAATCAAACAGGTCTGAGGTTGAACCCAAGCCTGCCACCTGCCAGCCAAGCAGCCTCAAGCCTCTTACTTTCCCATGCTCAGCCATCGTTATTCATCTGTAAAAGGAGAACACTGATTCCTTGTAGAGCCTTTAAGAGGGGCTAATGAGCTAGTGTGTCTTGTATGGTGCATTGTAAATATGGATGACTTCGTGTGGTGTAGGAAATGCCCCCTTGAGTGCTTAGAATGCAGTCCCACCAATCATTCCCGAGCACTCCCACAGGTCCCTGAAGTCATGATGATTATCTTGTAAATGTTTGTACCATCAACTAAAATCAGTACCTTTCTCCCTCTCCTCATGGGGCAGAGGTTAGAAGAGGGAATGTTCCGTTCTATTAAAGTGATCTTCATAAAATCCTAAGTGGGAGACTGTTCCTCCATCTTGGTGACCCAACACGTGTGAATTGCCTCCTTTCATTCAGCCTGTCTCTAGGCCTCAGGAGAGAAGGGGGAAGAGGATTCTTTTTAACATTGACCCTGTGCAGAACTCGTGCCAGAGATAAGCCAGTCTTCTGTGGGCAGGGGTGAAATGCACCAAAGTACAGGATTCAAGGTGGTGGCCAGCCTGCGCTGCCACTCCTCAGGGAGCCCTAAACGTTGATTTGCCTCTGGGAGGGCCGGAGTTTCACCGAAACCTGATTTACGGTGGTGCTCTGGTGCTGATTTCCTTTCACATACTCTAAAGGAAGTGCTCTGGTGATATTGGCACTGAACAAGCAACAAAGGTTTTAAAACGTCAGCTCTGGAAACACACTTGATCTCTGATTACAGCCAAAACAGCAGTTGCTAAATTCAGCTAACATGGAAAAACTGGGAAAGCGGGGAGAAAATCAACCAAGTCATAGTGAGGGACAGGGAGAGGGGGCCTGGTTGGACATGCAGTACTATGCAGTCTTCTGATTCCACTGGTACTACCAGACTCTGACTCCAGCACTTTACCATCCCTGGCCCCAGCCCACAGCCCTTTCTTTTCTAGGGCCATAAGCAC
Organism: Xerus rutilus; assembly: GCA_028644305.1. NCBI lineage: Eukaryota > Metazoa > Chordata > Mammalia > Rodentia > Sciuridae > Xerus > Xerus rutilus. The sequence continues at coordinate 4,455,084 of CM053416.1, read as the reverse complement.
TGTGCATGTTGACACTAGCTGTGGGAAATCTGTGATTTAAAGTTGAGTTGAAAGGACTGCTTTTATCATTTCAAGTATGCAGCCCCAGGCCAAAACAGACAACACAATTTTTAAAAGTCTCAGTTCAAAAGCAGCTTGAAGTATTCTCTGTTTTTCTTTCATGGACATGTCCATCAGAAGAACCCCTATCCCTCCTCTGTTCTGTGTTCTGTCAGAAGAACTGACTGCCTGACAGGCTCCCCTTTGCAGAGCTAAGCTGTGCCTTTGATGCCCAGAAGATGCCTCTGGCCACCAGCAGAGATGCCCATTCCACTGTGACCAACACTTTTCCTTCAACAGTGGCATATTATAGAAACACAGAAGTACCATACAAAATGGTGGCAGCAGCTACATGTTTCTCAGAAAAGCAAAGGAATTGTAATAAAAAAGAATGGGCAGTCTGTTTTTAGTGTACTAATGAATAGCAAGCATTCTGGGCCTATAGCAGATCCACTACTATCCGTCGTCTCACCAATGATTAAGAGCATGACCCTTTATCAGCAAGCAGATGTGCAAATCAGCAACAAGCATCATATATCCTGATATTCCCTAACTGCTTTAGAACTCGGTTTGAAATTTAATAGTATTTATTTGTCTGCTCATATCTCACATTAGTTATTTCCTGAAAAGCAGAAACAAAGTGCCCCTCTTCTTTAGGTGTAGTGATTAACTTTACTCATGAGATTCACAGTAAATAGTGTGTTTTTTTTATTTGTTTTATGCTTTATTTTTGTGCCTTTGCCTTTATGTTCCATACACTTTTGGCTGATTGATTTAGCACCTTTTATGCATCCAGCATTACTCTGTAGTCCTAGCCATTTTGAAATCAGAAAATCATCCCATACAGAAAAAGTTCAGTAGCTTTTGCATTAAATAGAGATGATACCTCTCTTGGGACTACCTTGGGGTCTAAGATAAGCAACTAGACTTAGTAAACACAAAATGTTGTGCTGATAGAAATACGATTACTACTGTTCTATCTCCCAAGTTGTAAGGCAAAATATGAGATTCTGCATGAGATTCTACTTGATCTATAACCTTCATCAAGAACTCTTGCCAAGGCACTGGGATTGTGGCTCAGTGGTAGAGCACTTGCCTCACATGCATGAGGCACTGGGTTCAATCCTTAGCACCACATAAAAATAAATAAAATAAAGATATTGTGTCCATCTACAACTAAAAACAATATTTAAAAAAATTACTCTTGCCAAGATTGGTTTAACATATGAAAATCAATAAAAGTAATCCATCACATAAATAGACTTAAAGGTAAGAATTACATGATTATATCAATTGATGCAGAGAAAGCATTTGACAAAATATAGCACCCTTTCATGTTCAAAACACTAGAAAAACTAGGGATAGTAGGAATACACCTCAACATTATAAAAGCTATCTATGTTAAACCCATGGCCAACATCATTCTAAATGGAGAAAAATTGGAAGCATTCCCTCTATAAACTGGAACAAGACAGGAACGCCCTCTTTCACCACTTCTATTCAACATAGTCCTTGAAACTTTAGCCAGGACAGTTAGATGAAAGAAATTAGAGGGGTGCAAATAGGAAAAGAAGACCTGGGGAGGCATGGGGATAGGAAAGATGGTGAAATGAGGTAGTCATCATTACCCTAGGTACATGTATGATTGCACGAATGGTGTGACCCTACCTTGTGTATGACCAAAAATGTGAAAAATTGTCCATTTGTGTACAATTAATCAAAGAACATTCTGTTGTCATATATAACTGATTAGAAGACATTTTTAAAATTTTTTTAGAAACTGCCAGAGTAGAATTCTGGCTGTGTTTTTAAGTTGCTAACTTATAGGATTGTTAATTACGTTTCTGATTATATATTTTTCAAATTGGTTAGGTGTACAGAAAAAAGTTTTTGTATATTGATTATATATCCAGCAACATTCTTGAACATTTTTATTAGTTTATATAATTTGTCTGAAACCCCTGTCAGATTTCCTATGTTAACAGTCATATCTTCTGCAAATAACAATAGTCTGTGTTCCTCTTTTCTGTATACCTCATTTCTTTTTTGGTCTTATTACATTGGTGAAGGCTACCAAAATAACATTGACTTGATCCACTATTGCAGATGACTTTACTGAGAATGTGTCTGAAGTTTTACCATTTACCATTTGTCTTCTGTAGGTTTTATGAAGTTAAGGAAGCTTCTCCCAATTGTTACAGATTTTCTATTTCATTAAAATTTTGAGTGACTGTTGCAAAACTTCCTACATCTCCTGAGAAGTTCAAAGATTTTATCCTTTTATAAAAACTAATAATGTTGTAGGTTAAATTACTAGACTTTTTTCTAATTTTGAACTGTCCTTATACTTCTGAGATAATGTCAGTTGCTTCTACCTGTCCCAGGGTAACTATTTCATGCCATAGTTAAGAATTTGCATTTCCAGGAACTCATAGGACATCATTGACATGATCATATTGTGGATATGACAGATAAAGTCAAGGGCTTTAGAATTACAGCTTTAAAAATGAGGAGCCCTCTATTTTCTTGTTCTTCACCTGAGACCTTCCTGGTGGTGGTGCTCTGGGTCTCATCTGCTGCAGGCTGTCTGGCAGAGGGCATCCTCCACATCATCTTGGTAGCAATAAGAAGGGACACAGATGAAGAGATAAGGAAGTTAGATTTTGGCTCCAGCGAGGCTGAGGTGGCTCTGTGACTATCGGCCACCTTCAGGCATCTGGCTGTGTCTCCTTTTGCTTTTTGGTCCTCCTGTCCCAGCTTCACTATCCTTTCCTGATGAGACGGGGGAGCCCAGGCACTTCTCTCTTACCTCCTCCTAAGTTGGAAAGTGTATGTGTGCTGAGGCGGGTTTTTTTTTCCCCTGGAGCAGGTGTGTTCTTTGGCTTTTGTGAAGAGGCCTCTGGCTGTCAGCTGTGGGTGGGTAGGTTAAAGGCAGGCCTGAGAACTGGATGACCCACACAGAGAGGGCTAGCTCAGATGTGTTGTAATACCCTTCCCACCTCAGCAGACATGACTAAACAAACCCTGTTGGCTTTGAACAATTCATGTGTTTGTCAGAGTGTCTTGCTGAGGGAGCACGCAGCAGCACGTTCTCGTTGGCTCTGGGAAGAGAAGACCCTTGCTGTCCCGTGTTTGCTGCTGTCTGTATTGTGTGATTAATTTCAGGAAATGTGACTCTTTCAATTTAAAGGGCCACAGTGACCCACCTGAGCTCTGTCTTGCACAGATCCCCCTCTCATTGTTTTTCAAGAACCTTGGATGCTGAATTGGGAAGTCATGATTTACCTTAGTTGGAAAGAGAAATGTGAGAAAGAAAGAAAAAAAAACTGGTTTCCAAACTGCACCCAGTCTGGATCTTGGGGTGAAAAGTGCCTCCGAAGCGCTGCTGTTCCCAAGTCCCTGCATCCTTCAGCACCTCCACTCAGCTGTGATCTTTCTCTCTTTGTTCTTAGTGGCAAATAACAATTCTTTACACTGGTTTTACTCTTGAAAATGAGGACTGCCTTCCTTCCCATGCCATGGCCCTGGTTGAATGTCTCCTCCCCACAAGAGTGCGCAGTTGGCAGGGTGGGCACACGCCCCTTGGCTATTCACAGGGAGGCCCTGCACAGGGCAGTGCAGGGTCTGCCTGTTGCACTGAGCTAATGGGCTACAGAGTTGAGACTGAAGCCCAATTGTCTTGCCCTAGCAATGGTACTCTGAGGACTGTGCTGGATACCCCACCAAGGCAGAGGTCTGGAGGAAGGGGAGGACCAGTGTGGATATGGGGCACAAGAACCCTGTTCATTAGTCTGAGAGGTGGAGGCACCAAGCAATAGGAGAGACCTTGCTCTGACCTCATGCTTGGCACTTGAACCTGTTTATGAATGAACTGAGATGCAGCCTGCCTGAAAGGCAGAGCCCCTTCCTCAGAGGTCTGCCCTGTGTGCCAGTCCATTACTGGCTGGCCCTAAGGGGGCTTACTGGTTTGTAACTTTACACGTCCAAGGAGTAACCTCGTGATCTGAAAATCTGCATGTTGATTTTCTCTAACCTCTGTCCTGACAACATAGCATAGTCTAGTGATAACCACAGCAGCTAATGTTTGAGTGTGTACTGTGTGCCAAGCACTGTTCTATACTTTTTTTTTTTGGTACTGGGGATTGAACTCGGGGGTACTCGACCACTGAGCCACATCCCCAGCCCTATTTTGTGTTTTATGTAGAGACAGGGTCTCACTGAGTTGCTTAGCACCTCGCCATTGCTGAGACTGGCTTTGAACTTGCGATTCTCTTGTCTCAGCCTCCCTAAGTGCTGGGATGACAGGTGTGCACCACCACGCCCGGCTGTTCCGTACGCTTTGTTGGTATTGTTTTGTGTAATCTTCCCCAGACTCATCTCTGAGAAAACAATCACTCATGTAGACATAGAGACTAAAGGATAGGGTTGCATTTTATACCAAGCAGCCAACCAGTCTGACCAGCCTCCCCCAGCCACTGCAGGGCCAGATTTCTTGCCCTCCACAGGTGTTTGAGATTCAAAGTTGTAAAAAGAAAGTGTATATTGTGTACTTCAGAGCAATGTGAGCAGGCTTATTCTTTAATCGGCTCATTCCAAAAGCATTTGTTGAGCATGATTTATTGCTTTATGCAGGAGTTGGTATTCACCAAGCACATATTGGTGCTAAGAACTTTATGAGATGCTACTGCCTCAAAGTAAGGCACTGTCTCTGATGTGGAGGAACCAGAACAGGTCATCCACGATGAGTAAACCAGAGTGCAGTGTGCGAGGGCCCAAACAGGAGGAAGGAGTTTAGACAGTAGAGTCTGAAGGAGGAACTGGATTTGCAGAGAGGGAGATGGAATCAGTTGGTGACGAAGAACAGGCGCTCCTGTCCCAAGAGACAAGGGTAATGACAGCACCATCTGCCTGGGTAGGGTGGAGGGATCTAGCGATGTGTGCAGCGTGGACAGCACAGTGGTCAGGGCATTGCCAATCTGTAGTCAGCGTTCAGTCGTGGGTTGGGGGCTGGGCTTGCTCACGTCTTTGTTGCATCCCTCCCCGACCTGGGATTAGCATCCCTGCTGCCAACCTGGAGAGGAGCAGGCCAAGAGAGGGTGACTGGAGGATAGGACCAGAGATCGGAACAGGCTGAGGGGAGCTTTTGGTCAGAGCAGGGAGCAGAACTATGGCGGTGGTGCAAGGTGTTTACCTGGTGCTGCTGGCATCCTGGGTCTGAAAACCGTCCCCAGGGGTTGAGAGGCCTGGTTGGCTGGAGCATTTTGGGGTGGTGGAGCTGTTTACCCCCAGCCCTCTTTTCCGGCTGCCTTTCATCATCACCGTGTTCGTTTAAACTCAGCAAGGCCCGTGCCAAGGAAAACAAAGAAAATGATCTTAGTGGTTATTTATGTTGTAAACCTCTTCTGCAGTGATTTTTCTTCCCAGTCCAGCTTGCAATCATTTATGAAGAAAGATAAAGTGACTTTTAAGTGTGATTTTAAAGAGCAGCTCTTGCTTTCTGTTATTCTCCCATTTGGGCTTGATGTTGCTCACAACATGAACTTCTGTTCACCTTCTTCTCAGTGCAGTTTGGGACCCCTGAGAAAAATCCCCACTCTGTAAAAACAGTCAGTCGTCGCAGACATACACAAAAGCAGAGGTCTCTTTTCCGAAATGACTAAAAACTGTCATTAACCACTGTTTTCTGAGAAGTTAGAAGGGATGGGAGGAAATCCACGCAGCTGATTCTTTAAAGATGTTATTTTTTGAAGCCACAGTTCATTTTTTTTGCTCTTAAACAAAATGTAGCCTTCTGAGCTCAGGGTCTGTTGTTTATCAGTTTAACAAAGAAAAAGGGAAACGAAAGAAACTGGAAACAGAAAAGTGGTTTGTTTATAAAATGGTGTTTAAAAAAATATTTATCAAGGGAAATAACTAGCCTTTCCTTTTTGCTCTTGACAATGTAAGCACTTTCAAGTTATAGCCAGTTTTTAAAACTGGGAGCTCATCTTGAGGCCTGAGTTTCCCACCACCAGAAATGCACAGCCAAGAAGGAAAAGTTGGGAACCTCGACACTTCTCTCTGGAAAAGTACTGCCCAAAGCTAGGGGCTCCTCATCCCCAGGCAAAAGCTGTACTTTGTCCATCTGGCATGGCCAGGCCCTTCAGTCCTGACCTCAGCCTTCTCCAACTACTGAGGTGTTCAGTCTGAGCAAGACAGGAAGGTGACACTCCAGCCACACTAGTGAAAAGCTTCACACTGTGCCCCACTGCTGTCAGTCAGGCATGCTGATTCTGTGGTGGCAGCAGATGCCCAGTGAGCAAGGTTTCTCTGTTTAGGCCTGGGCACGGGGTTGCCAAGGTAAAGAAAGACACCATTGGTGTGGCCACAGAACGCTGTTGCTCTTGGAAGCGATGCCCACGGCATCCGTCCTCACAGGGTCTGCTCACAGGCAGGCCCTGTGTCGCCCCGTGGGTTAGGTGCTTTCAAGGCGGCTCCCTAGGCCCAGGCAGTTTGCCCCTCCTGGCGCCTGACGCTCATGCAGGTGGCTACGTGCTGCCAGACAGGCCACTTGCCCCGCCTTCCTCTGCTGTGCCGAAGGGAGCTGCCTGTGCTCTTGGTTACCAGAACAGGTCACAGAGCCTTCAATGGCCCAGCCGTGTCCACTGGCTCATCTCTTCTTGAGCAGATGTCATTTGGGCCACAGTGGAAGCTTCTCCCTCCTCGTTCTAGGCCGGTTGACAACTTGGCAGTAGTCAGTGTTTCTCTACCTTGGGACTCCAGAACTTGCCTTCCACACCTGAGAAGGTCAGCTCCACTCAGCAGCTTTCCCAAGGCTCAGTCCATTTGCAGCTTTCTGTCTCAGGCTCACGGAGGCCCAGTCTCTACCCAAAAGCTTCTCTGCCTTTACTTTGATTGCTTCCTGTCCGGAGCCTCCCCTTGAGCTGGCATTCAGTTCCCATACTACACACTTTTGCCCCAACTGTGCCATGTCCCTCCCTTCCATCCGTTTGTGCATTACTTCCTCCCGCATGTCCTGCTTGGGAGCCTCCCTAGAGACGATGCTGGCATTTTTGCTGGAAGGTTCCACCCTTTGGAGCCTAGATCAGGCCACCCCCTGCGGAAGTTAGCTAAAGAACAAGCCCTATCCCCACTGCAGCTCGGGCTTCTCTCTGCACATGCATGGATACCCTGCCTTGCATTATCCAGGTGTCCATCATCTCCTTGGTTCAATTGAAGACTTGCAGAAGGATTCTTTTTCTCCCAGTGATACCTAGCTAACACTCAAGTCCCTGAGGTGGAGACGTCGGCACGTCTATGATTCTCTCCAGAGTTGCCCTCTCCCAGAATCAGTAGAGATGTGCTTGCACAGCAACAATAGAAACCAAGCAGCTCTCAGAGATGGCTCTCTCTCCGTATCAGGTTGGGGGAGGCAGGGATGATGGCCCTTGCCTGGGGGCATTTAGGCCAGTGAACTGAGGGGACAACGTAAACTCCTTGTGAGGAACCAGGTCATGATGGATTTGACATTCTAAGTGGAGGTCTGACAAGGGTTTGACTTTCTCTCTTCTGGAATATGCAAGGCCAGACTCTTGGACCAGTGCAGGGTAGGCTTTGGAAGAGGTGCCCTGTGCTTAGGAGAGCGGTTCTCAGTTCCTGGCTTCCTGACCGCCTTCCAGAGCATTTGGGAACTGCCCTGGGTCCAGGGCTCCTTTAACCTCATCCTCTTGAACTAACAGAGAAAGCCTCAACCCTTTTCTTTAAAAAAAAAAATTATTATTAATTATTATTTCTACAGAACCCAGAAAATAAGTGAACCCCAGAGCTTCATCTCTAGCAGGGAAAGAATGACTCCATATGAGAGAATGGACAGCTCCCCACCAAAACAGATTCCAGGCTACACAGCAGAGTGTCAGGGCACAGAGCCATGGGAGGCAGAAATTTAGAAGGGCTGCCCTGGGGCCAGGTGAGCAAGATTGGAGGGAAGCTGAGAGGCTTCCAGTGGGTTCCAAATAGCTCATTAGGAACAAATTAGGTAACAAAAGAATTGTCTTTAAGGACTGCTTTTAACAAGAATAGCTATTCTGGGGCTGGTCCATTTAACCCCTCTTACCAACTTTGGCTCAGGAAAGGGTGTCTCCAGCCTGGGAGGGGAAGACAGCTGAAAGCCACAAGTCCCACCTTGCCAGCCTCCTGTACCAGAAACTTCTCTCTGAATCTTTTTGTTTTGTCTCAGGATGGAGCCTAGATCTGGGGTCAGGGCTGACCCTTCCCAGGCTCTCTCCCTGGGAGTGCAAGTTTTGGAAGAAAGCAAAACTTTGGTTTCCCAAGTAGAGTGCAGAATTTCATGCTCACCTAGGGGAGGATGTTTGTGTTCCATGAGGGTCACCACCATCTGTTTTCAAAGTCAAGGCTCCCATGAGTGTATTTGGATGGGGGAGTCCACGGAAAGCTGGCCCTCTCACCTCAGGATCTGTAGGCCTGGACCCAGCATCTCTGGCCAGGCCAGGACCACCCTGGTCGACTAGAGCTCCAAGCCCAACTCCCCAGCTGACCTTGCTCAGGAAGTGCCCCTCTCTGGGCATCAGTCTCCCCTTCTGTAACAGCAGGGCAAAGGCATGGGAGGGAGGATTTGCCAGCTTAAGATCTGAAGCTTCAGGATTCTGATCTTATTTGAATCTACCTCCAAAATATGTTCAGGTATGTACACACTCTTCTCAATTTCTGCCAGAACTGCCCATCAGTCCCCTGATCTCGTGGCTTCCTACTTAAGTTTGGTGGCTTAGCATAAACCTGGAGTCCTCATCATGGACCCTCTGATTGCTGGCCTCGTGTCCATCTGCCTGGGACCCTGTCTGCCTGGCCGCCTGCTCTGTGGTCAGTCTCTGCAGAGTGCATCCAGCCCTCCCTGCTGTGGGGTCTGCGCACTTGCTGTTCACTCCACCTCGAGCCGCCCTTACCCACTCTGAGGCTGTCTCCTTCCCACCTCAGATCTCAGCTCTGATGGCACTTCTACCCCCAGAGGCTTGCCCCTAAATCCCTTGCTAAATTGCTCCTCCATTACTCTACCTCTCTCTCCAGGATTACTTTCCTTCATGGTACAGAGACATTTTCAGATGTTTGCTTGGGTGAATGGGTTATATGTTGTCTCTTGTCACCTCCACTAGACCATGGGCCTTCTATGAATGGGGACTGACTGAGGGCAGGAACCACCTCTGCCCAGTCACTGCTGGACAGCCAGAGCCTAGCATAGCACCTGGCATACAGCAGGTGTTCAATAAATGGAGCACTTCATATCCATCGGCTCATTTAATTGTCAGAACAATGAATAGAGGTGCCATTGTTGTCTTCACTTGACAAAAACATAGGCTCAGAGAAATCAAGTAAGTTGCCCAAGATCACACAGCTAGTAAGCGGCCAAGTGGAACACAAAGCCCAGAAGTCTGGCTTCGGAGGCAGAACTCTTAACCAGGGTAAAAGGTGTGCCACACATAGCTGAGGAAGGACACAAGGGAACAGTAGCATGCCATGGTTCTCTTCTGCTTAAAACAGTGGGGAAATAAGACTGTTCCATAAAATGGCTGGGGTGCTGCTTTTGTTCTTAGAGAGTGAAATGGGCCCCACTTTAGGACTGCCAACCCTCTGCCTTCTTCCCTATTTTGGAACACAGGGTTTCTCTCGTGATGGTTTTTGTTTTTTTTTTTTTAAATATTTTTCAGTTATACATGGACACAGTGTCTTTATTTTGTTTATGTGGTGCTGAGGATCGAACCCAGTGCCTCACGCGTGCAAGGCGAGTGCTCTGCCACTGAGCTACAACCTCAGCCCCTCGTGATGTTTTTGTCAATTATTATAAATGCATATTTACTATTTGTGAGTCTCATCCACCCCTACTTTCAGTTTTAAGTCTTTTTCTGCTGAATTTTTGAAAATCAAATTTATTGAAATGGAATATAAATAGAACAAAATGTATGAAAAAGTGTACATTTCTATGAGTTTGGACAAACTTCCACACTTGTGGAACCACTTCCACATGAAAAATATAGAAGATTGCTATCATTCCCAGAGGTGACAGTTTCCTGGGTGCCCTTCCTGGTGAGCTTACCCAGTTCCCACCCCCATGCAGCTGGGAGCTGCTTTCTGTCTGCACAGGTGAGGTTTTTTTCTGGAATTCCATATAAATAGGATCATGCAGCAGGTACTCTTTTTCTCTTCTTTTGCTGAGCACACTATTTTGGAGATTTACCCATCTATGTGTTAGTCATCTGTCTTCAGGAGCAATACCTAGGTGTGGCATAGCTGGGTCACATGGTGGTTCCACTCCTCGTCTTTTGAAGAACCTCCACATTGATTTCCATACTGTTTGCACTAATTTACAATCCCACCAACATTATAAAAGTGTTCCTTTTCCCCTACATCCTCTCTAGTGTTTATTATTGTTTGTATTCTTGATGCCATTTGCCATTCTAACTGGAATGAGATAAAATGTCTGTGGTTTTGATTTGCATTTCTCTGGTTGCTGAAGATGTTGAATATTTTTTCATGTATTTGTTGGCCATTTGAATTTCTTCTTATGAGAATTGTCTATTTAGTTCATATACCCATTTATTGACTTATTGACTGGATTTTTTTTTGTACCGGGGATTGAACTCGGGGGCACTCGACCACTGAGCCACATCCTGGGCCCTATTTTGTGTTTTATTTAGAGACACGCTCTCACTGAATTGCTTAGCACCTTGCCCTTGCTGAGGCTGGCTTTGAACTCGTGATCCTCCTGTCTCAGCCTCCCAAAGTGCTAGGATTACAGGCATGCGCCACCGCGCCCGGCTTGGATTTTTTTTAAGTTCTTTATTTTGGATATTAATCCTTTCTTAGAAAAGTAGTTAGAAAAGATTTACATTCTGTAGGCTCTCTTTACCTTGTTTCCTTTCCCATGAGAAGCTTTTTAGTTTGATGCTATCCCATTTATTAATTCTTGGTATTATTTACTGTACTTTAGGTGTCCTATTAAAGAAGTCATTGCCTGAGCTATATGTTGGACTGTTGCCCCTGTGTTTCCCTCTAGCATTTGCCAAGTTTCTGGTCTAATTCTTAGGTCTTTGATCTACTTTGAGTTGACTTTTGTGCCAGATGAGAGAGAAGGATCTAATTTCATTCTCCTACATGTGGATATCTAGTTTTCCCAGCACCATTTGTTAATAAATGCTGTCTTTTCTCCAAGAGAGGTTTTTGGTGCTTTTGTGAAGGATCAGATGACTATATCTGTGTGGTTTTATCTCTGTATCTTCTCTTCTCTACTATTGGTCTTATATCTGTTTTTATGCCAGTATCGTGTAGGTTTTATTACTAAAATTCAGTAGTATAATTTGAAGTCAATTATGATTCCTCCAGCATTGCTCCCCCACACCTCCATGCCTTCTTTCTCAGAACTGGTTTGACTATTTTGGATCTTTTATTCCATATGTAAAGAATATGTAAAGATCTTTTATTCTAGCTATGTAAAGAATATCATTGATATTTTGATGGGGATTGCATTGGATGTGTAGATGACTTTTAGCAACTGGCCATTTTGGCAATATTAATTCTGCTTATCCATGAACATGGGAGGTCTTTCAATCTTCTAGTGTCATCTTCTATTTCTTTTTTCACTGTTCTGTAATTTTCACTTTAGAGATCTTTTACCTCTTTGATTAGATGTTCCTAGGCAGTTTTTCTTTTTAAGGCTATTGCAAATGGACTTGTTTTCCTGATTTCTTTTGCAGTGGATTTATTATAGAAAAGCTATTGATTTTTGTATGTTGATTTTGTATCCTGTGAACACATGAACATTTGGGGGACATGTTGAAACCATAGCTTTTATAAATACAGCTCCACTGACTGTATATAAGTCTTTGTGTGACATATGCTTTCATTTCACCTAGCACTAGAATTGCTGGGTCATCTGATGTAAGTATATGTTTAATTTTTTCAGAAATTGTCTAACTGGCGGGGCACAGTGGCACACGACTGTAATCCCAGCAGCTCAGGAAGCTGAGGCAGGAGGATTGCGAGTTCAAAGCCAGACTCAGCAAAAGCAAGGAGCTAAGCAACTCAGTGAGACCCTGTCTCTGAATAAATTATAAAAATAGGACCAAGAATGTGGCTCAGTGGCTGAGTGCCCCTAAATTCAATCCCTGGTCCCCCCTCCCCCCCAAAAAAATTGTCAAACTGATCATAGTGGTGCACACACGTAGTTTTAACTATAAGGGGAAGGTCTGAGGCAGGAGGATCATTTGGTGTCACAAGTTTAAGCCTAGCCTGGGCAACAGAGCAAGACTTTGTCTCCAAAAAGAAACTGCCAGACAATCTGTGAAAGTAGCTCTTGGTCGCTCCACACACTGGCCAGTGGTTGGAGCTGGAGGACTTCTTATTTTCAGCCATTTGAATGGGGTACCTGGTCTATCTTGTGTTCTCTGTTGCAATTCTACATTTACAGTATGTTGAACATCTTTTCATGTACATATATGCCATCTGTATATCTTCTTTTTTGTACTGCTTTCATATCTTTTGCTCATGTTTTCATGGGTTATGTATCTCCTTCTTACTCAGTTGTAAGAGTTCTTATGTTCTCTGGACCCAAGCTTTTTGTTGGATACGTGTTTGCATATATTTTCTCAACATCTTCAGCCTGCCTTTTCATCCTTTCTCTTGTGGTGCTGGGCCTTACACATGGCCAAGTAACCATTCTACCCTTGAGCCACATCCACAGTCCTTTTTAAAATATTTTTGAGCTCTCTGCTTGTTAATCACCGAGATGTGACCTGCCTCCCTCTGCCACATGCTCCACCATGATGTTCAACCTCATTTCGAGTCCCAAGAAATGTAGCCAGCATTGTATGGACTAAGACCTCTGAAACCATGAGCCCTCTAATAAACCTTTCCTCCTCTGTAGTTCTGATCAGAACCTTTAGTCACAGCAGCGAAAAGCTGACTGAAACAGAAATTAATACTGAGAAGTAGGGTTGTTGCTGTGACTAACCTGATGTGGCTCAGAATTTTTTGGAGTTTTTTGGAATTGGAGGGAGGAATTTTGAGCTGTGTAACGGTTCAAGCTGGAAATTGCGTTACATTGTTGTAAGCGGAGATTAATGGCCAATTCTGGTGTGAACTCAGAAGACCAGAATGCCAAAAGGACCATTGACAGTGAAGAGAAGGCACAAGAGTTTCAGAAAAGGAATGGGAGTAGGGCCATTCATGTTATGTTCTGACTGAGAAGTTTTCTGCATTTCCCTGCATCCTGAGACTTTCTATGAGGCTGATATAAAAAACAATGGACTGGGGCTGGGGTTATGGCGCAGTGGTAGCGTGCTCGCCTAGCATGCGTGAGGCACTGGGTTCGATCCTCAGCACCACATAAAAATAAAATAAAGATATTCTGTCTGCCTACAACTAAAAATAAATAAATATTTAAAAAAAAAAAAACAATGGACTTCCAGGCCTGGTGGCTCATGCCTGTAATCGCAGTGGTTTGGCATGCTAAGACAGGAGGATCAAAGCCAGCCTTAGCAAAAAGTGAGGTGCTAAGCAACTCCCCAGTACCCAAAAAAACAAAGTGATAGACTTAATCTGGCAGAAGAAATATCTAGGCAGCATAGCATGCAGGTGATGGCATGGATACTGCTGGCAGCTTTTAGCCAAATTTATTGTGATAATCAGGAGCAGAAAGCAGATCAGGAAGATTTGAGAAAAGTGAACTTGAAAGGCCAGAGTAAAACTAGGGCCAAGGAAGTTGGAATTGTTAGACATTCCTACCACTAGAGAAATGCTAAAGACTGCCTGGGGACAATAAGAAAGACGGCTTGAGGGCATCTCAGGAGCTGGCAAGACCACACTCATCTCAAACTCAAGGGAGTAAAGGTAAAAATTCTCTTGAAGTGACTAGTGGGGCACCCTTCTTGCACAAGGGGACCTAGGGAGTTTTGTCAACATGATCAGCCACCCACTCAGAGGCTGCAGCAGCAAGGGTCCCTGGAGGCTGGGCTACTGCTCCAGATGGCAACTGACCTTGATATCAACCACGTAATGCTGGTTCTGCAGGAATGCAGGATGCTGGAGTGAGGGGTTCATGGAGGCTTCTATCAAAATTTCAAAGGAAGGCCTAGGAGGCCTGGCAAAGTGCAACAGGGTTGGAGTCCCTGAGGGCACTCCCTGAGAAGTCAAAATGTGGAGATGTGAAGATGCCGCCAAAGCTGCAGTGGAGACACCCCAAGATTTTTTTTTTTTTTTTTTTTTTGGTACTGAGGGTTGAACTCAGGGGTACTCGACCACTGAGCCACATTCTCAGCCCTATTTTGTGTTTTTATGTAGAGACAGGGTCTCACTGAGTTGCTTAGCACTTCGCCATTGCTGAGGCTGGCTTTGAACTCACGATTCTCCTGTCTCAGCCTCCCTAAGTGCTGGGATTACAGGCTTGAGCCACCGCGCCCGGCTGACACCCCAAGATTAAGAAATGCCAGTAACATGGGACATCATCCTAGGAAAGCTGCAGGAATTGAGACAAGCCAACAGAAGGACCACTTGGGCTACAGCAGACAAGGCCACAGGGCAGAGCTGCACAAGCCCTTTGGAGAGAACGTCACAGTGCCATGTGCCCCGGATGCCAGATGTGGAATTACAGGACTTGTTTGTCTAGCTGGATTTTGGACTTGATTTGGTCCTAGCTCTTTCTATGCCCCTAATTTTGTGAATGGAAACATTTACTCTGTAAATTGCTTTTAATTTTATAGGAGCTCACAATGCAAGATTGCCTTGAGCTTCAGAGAAGAGATTGGACTTGAACCTTGAGCAATCTAAGAACTGTTGAGACTATTGGGGACTCTTGGGATGGACTAAATATATTTTGTATTGTCAGATGAGTGCGAGCTTTTGGGAGCTAGGGGCAGAATGTTAAGGTATAGATGTGTTCCCCAAAAGCTCAAAAAAATAGGTTTGGAGATAGGATCTTACTAAATTGCCCAGACTGGCCTCGAACTTGGGATCTTCCTGCCTTGGTCTGTTGAGTCACTGGGATTTTAGTTGTTCACCATGGCACCTGATTCATTTTCTTAATGTTTTTAAGAGAGAAAAAAACGTTTTGAATTTCAATAAGGTCCGATTTGTTTTCTTTTTTTTTTTTTTTTTTTTTTGGTACTGGGGATTGAACTCAGGGGCATTCGACCCCTGAGCCACATCCCCAGCCCTATTTTGTGTTTTATGTAGAGACAGGGTCTCACTGAGTTGCTTGCTTAGTGCCTCGCCATTGCTGAGGCTGGCTTTGAACTCGCGATTCTCCTGTCTCAGCCTCCCTAAGTGCTGGGATTACAGGCTTGAGCCACCGCGCCCTGCTGTTGTTTTCTCTTATGGCTCCTGCTTTTGGTGTCCCAAGACATTTTTGCCTCCTGTAGTCTCACAGATTTTCCTTCTGTTCTCTTGGAGAAATGTCATAGTTTTAGCTTTCACATATATATGTGCTCCACTTCAGGTTAATCTTGGATGTTGTATGAGGTGAGGTAACCATTCATTTTTTTTTCCTGTGTAGATAGCTAATTTTTCCACTGCTGTTTGTTCAAAGGAACAAACAGGAAAACAAAGGTGATTCCCTATTGAATCACCTTTGGCACCTTGGTTGAAGCTCAGTTTCCCTGTGAGTTTCTGTACCTCCATGTTTTCATTTTTATGGTGCTGGGGATGGAACCCAGGGCCTTATGAGTGCAGGCAAGCGCTCACCACTGAGCAACACCCCAGCCTTCTGAGCTTCTGTCCTTAACTCACTACCACACTGTCTGGTTTCTATAGCTGTAGAGAAAGTTTGGGGGTCAGCATCTCTTATTTCATGGCCACTGATGGTCAGCACTAGTGGCAGGAACCTCAAGACTCCCTGCAGGGCAGAGAGATGTTCACTCAGAACTGACTGGGATCCCCATCCTGAGATTCCAGGCTGGTCAAAATCATCTTTCTTTTTTTTTAACCAAGTGAAGTCTCCAAGTCCTACATTCACACCACCCTGGAGCTGTGGGCTCTCCAGCTTTTCTCCTTTCTCTGCCTCTCTTTCTGATGGTGACCCCAAAAGCCCTGTGAGGTGGAGAACAAACATACAGAAGGGCATGCCTCTTTTGAGTTTTCTAAGGAACTGAAAATCAGAACTCCATAATGGAAACCATTCTGCGGCCTCCAGTGCAGCCATTTATCTCAATAACCATTTCATTTAAAATGTGGGCCAAACATATAAATCATATCTTGAAAGAAAATATGTTGGTGCCATGAAAATTACCCTGTATTCTTACCACCTAATTTAAAAAACATGTTTTGAAGCTTGGGAGAAAGCAAATGAGCCCGGCGCCTGGCCACCCTTCTACATGTCCCCTGCCTTCAATTCATCCCCAAAATAAATCCACACCACTCCCCAAACTCCGTAGAGAGGTTGAAGCCCAGCACCGAGTAGCACACCCTATCTTGGGCAGCAGCTGCTGCTGCTCTTGTGAAGGTCACTGGTCCTTAGGACTCAGAACTCAAGCCAGGGTGTTCCCCACCAGGCCTTGGACTTGCCTTAGTGTGGTCTCAGAGCTCAGTCAGGCCCTCACATTCAGGCAGCGGAACTCTCCAGCCGCTTTTGGGGGATGGTGCTCATTTAAGGACATCCTCTGGGCTAGGGTGCTAAATATAGCAGAGCCCTGGGGCCCATTTTCCAGACTAATAACAGGAAAGACTTGGAGTGGCCTGTTGCTTGCGGGTGGGGAGCAGGGTGGTTCCAGAGTCTTCTGTCTAGAAACCCCACTAAGGAATCTGTGGTTAACATGCCATGCTTGCTTGCCCCTGGCTTTTCTGCACTTCCTTGGGAGGAAAACAAAAGGAAACAGCAGGTACCCAGTCTCTGCCTTAAGCCATAGCCCTGAGCTTCCTGTAGCCAGTGTTCCCCCAGGCTCCTGGAGGTACAGGATCCCCACTCTTTCCACTGCATTCATTTTCTGATCATAAAAATAATACATAAACATGTTTTTAAAAATAAAATTTAAAAATCAGGAATAAAATTCACACCCAGAATTAGTTATCATCTGAAGGTGGTCCCCAGGAGTTCCCAAAAAAGGGGGAGAACTTGATTCAAGACAAGTGGGATCCTTGGCATATAGTGACAGAAAAGAATTTCAGTGTGTTTCAGGAGAGGCACAGATTTTTTTTTTTTTTTTTTTTTTTGAGGCACAGATTTTTTTAAGAAAGCAAGGAATACATATTCAAGGGAGAATGTGGGCCATCTCAACCCTGAGACGTGCTTTTGAATTCCCAGTTTCTCTTATAAAATGAAATCTGGTGGAGATGACATTAGTCTGATGATCTCAAGGTGGTTTGTGGTGGTCTAGTCATTCTGAGAATCCTAAGACTGATAGGGTCTCTATTATCTGATCAATAGATAACACCAGAAAGTACCCCAAGTTAGATTAAACAAAGAGATGCGATATTTTTAGAAAACTCTATCTATTGGTGGGCTAATTGGGAGTGAACCAAGTAATTATCATAAGTGAATGATTTTATGGTAACTCTTAAGATTTATGGGTTTCCCTAGAATTCAGGAGTGACAGGCCTGGGAGAGACTAGGCTGGCTTGAGTGACCTGCCTGGAACGGTATGGGGAAGTTCAGATTAATTTTCTTGTCCTTCATGTCTCCTACCTATTTTTTATTTCTTCTGCCTCAGTATTGGTGTGTGTTTGGTTTTTTTTCTTTCTTTCCTCCTTTGTTTACTTTCTCCCATGCATTAATGTACCTAGGGTCAGATCAAATATGTAACTTTGTTTTCTCTGCATTTGACACTTCTGAGCATTTTCTTATACAGTTAAAACTTGCTTCAAAGGAGATCCTGCCTAAGACTCTGTGCTATGCTAGGAGCACAGCCCAAGCTCTCGTAAGTCTTGGTAGGGCAAGACTTCAGGCCTCAAGGGGAAATGGGGGAGCAAGAGAAAGTACCAGAAGGGTCAAGGCAGCCCCAGGCCCACCCAGCCCAGGCCAGCAGTTCCTCTTTCCTGGCCATAGTTAGTGCTACTGCCTTCTCTCCCACCTCTCCACAGAGGGCCAGGCCTCAGAGCCCCATTCTTCCCCCTGGTGGGGTGGTAGCAACAGCATCCTCTCCTTGGAGGGACTGTCGTGGGGTCTCCCCACTTGAGTCTGTAGCCTGGACCCACTCCTCCATTTCTTCTTCCCCAGCGCCACAGCTGTGTTCAGCAGCCTGTTTTCCACTCTCTGGACCTCCTTTACAATGGCACCCCCGGGCACCCCATCCAGGGCACACCCCAGGTCTTGTCATGTTTCTAGTCTTAGCTTTGTTTCTGAGAGGGGACCCCTGAAGTGAGAATTCGCTGAGTGTGAACCCAGCTGTGGAAATGCAGCCTGCAGCCTGGGTTCCCAGGCCATTCTTCCCAGTCTAGCCCTGTTCAGCTGTGGCCCAGTGCCCTTGCTGATGGAGGGGAGCATGGGTGGCAGGGCAGCCTGCAGTACCCAGTGCTGGTCCCCTTGCGATGCCTTTGATCAGCTGTGCAGGTGTGTTTCTACCAGACCCCACCACAGGGCCTCCCATCCTGCCCACATAAAGCGTTTCCTTTCCCCGTTTTCTCCGCTCATCTTTAGCAGCCCTATTTCTGTCTTACTGGCCACCTTGGCTGTGACTACCCCTTTGTAGTAAAACCCTCCCCTTGATCTTAGATCTCCCTGAGCAGGGGGTATCATGTCAGTGTACCTCGAGCCCTGAATTGGTGGCACCTGTAGGGCTGGGAATAGGAAGAGCTGGGATGAACTTCTCTACCAGAGGACTAGAGCCAGAAGTCGCCCCCAAAGTTCCGTCACCCCCCACACCGAACACACACTCCCACCAGCTTACACCAGCCCCAACCCTCTGGAGGCTGGCTTTGGGGCTAGGGATCCTGGAAAGAAGAGGTTAGGTCTTAATTCCTCTCCCAGGGCTGGTGGAAGGCATCTTTCTATAGGGAGGTGCCAGAGTGGTGGTGTGAGAGGGTGGTCCAGACCCCTCCAGGTCAGGGAGGGGGAATCACTTAGTCCCCTGAAGGAGCGGACAGGCCTGTGGGTAGGGGGTGAGCATAGGTCAAGTGAGTTGGTGACTGGCAAGGCCACCAGGAAGTCTGGAGGGTATGGGACTCCCTTGCCACCCAGTCTGCCCTTCCTCTTGGGGTCTCCACCTCTCCCCTCTTGTTCACTTGGTAAGGCCTGTCATCTGCAGGCACCAGCAGGCCTGTGCAGTATACACTGGCCACTCTTACCCAACAGGCAGATGTGGACCCTGGGCCCACATTCAGTGCCCATCCTCATTCTGAACTTACCACGAGTGAGTTGGCAGGCCAGCCCTGAGTTGCTCAGGTCTCTGTTATGCTCCTGGCAGGAATCCATCACCCAGCAGTCAGAACCTGGGCCTTTACCCAGCAGCCCCAGGGCCTGACCATGTATTACACAAGTAGCTGAGGTCTGGCCTGTCCACCTTCAATGCTCTCCCCTGGGTGGACCCCCAGCTGCTTTGAGCAGAGCATCCTTTCTGAACACCACCAGTCTAAGAACAAGCAATACCCTCCCCACTCCTGTGGCCTGGCGTGGGAACAGATGAGGGTGGGGCTCGGGAGAATAAGGGTGTCAGTGGTCTGGGACCCAGACTTCCCTCAGAAACACGGCCTGCTGACCCAGTGTGGACGGGAATAGCACCAGAAAGGTCCCAGAGGCCCAGTAACAGCCAGAGTCACTGATACTTGAGGGTCAGTGCATCCATTTCTCTTGTGAGCATCAAGAGCCTGCACAGTGACCCTAGGACCATCGCTAACCCCCCACTCCCAGCTTGCCCAGACCCGTGCAGCCTGTACTCTGCTGCACCCCCCCACCTGACTTGTTGGGCTACTTTCTCCCCATCCTTACCTGTCCATAGGCCCAGCCCAGGTTGTCATGGACCAAGCACCAGCCATAGTCCACAGTGCATTCCCCTGCAAGCCCCATCTTCTCCCTGGTCCTTTGGGCTTTTACTTGAGTTCCTGGTCCTGAGCAGCCCTGCCTGGCCCAGCTCTCCTGGGAATGTGTCTGTCTGCTGCCTTTCCCCCTGAATCTTGCTTGGAATCATTTCTGGGTATCTTTCCTCTTCTTCCCTGGTCCCCAGGGTTGGATCCTGGCAGTGCTCACTAAGGGGTCATAGACTGAGGGTCAGTGCCCCCCCACTTAGTCCCAAAGGTTTGCCCACCTAGACAGGCAGGAAATGAAGGCTACACCCCCCCCCCCAGCTGCACTACCCAGAAGTGGTTGGTGAGGGGTGGTGCACCTGAGAGGAGGAAGAGTGGCTGTTGTATCCACCCATTCTTCCCCCACAGGGCTGGATCCTCCCTGGGAGGTCTGCTGGGGAAGACCAGTCCGACATCTTCACCTGTCCCTAGCAAATGCCCAGGCCTCCAGGTTTTTGCCCCTCCCAGTAGGGAGCACACCTGGGAGGGCAGCTGCAGGGAGGTAGGGCATCTGCTCAGAGGCTCTGAGAAGTCTAGAAACCTCCATCCTGATATTAAAACAAAGACATGCCAAAACCCACTTTCACAAACTGTAGTATATTTAAAATGTTTACATTTAAAAAATGGATACTTTTAACACACATAAACCAAAATATAATTGTACCATTCACAGGGTAATTACAGTGTTTGTAAAAGAACCTTAGTTCATGGCAGTCTCCAGGCAGTGTGGTCCAGAAATTGAGTGTGAGTTGAAACTGTGACACAGAGCTCCTTGCAAGTGCATCTGTCTCATTTGGAGAGAGGTTACACCTTGTGGCTCTGGGGCATGTGCGGTCCAAGCCAGACCTCCTTGGCACCTTGTGACGAGTCATGATTGGAAGGGGCCCTTCCTCCTCCTTCAGGGTGGTGGCCCAGCTCTGCTGTCTTCACTGGTGGGGCTGTGGCCTGAGGTGGGGCTGTGGCCTTCACTGGTGGGGCTGTGACCCCATGGGCCCAGCCCACCCAAGGGGACCAAGAATTGCACAGACCAATACCTGCCATCACAGTCAAGCCTGAAGTGGGAGGGGGGCAGAGGTGGGGACCCTGAGCCAGGACACTGTCCTGGGCAGATGTGCCATGCTGTGTGTGCTGTTGGCTTGAGGACCACTTACTGAGCACCAGCACAAGAGGTAGTGATTGAAGCAAGAGTGCCATGGTCCAGGGACAAACATGTCTGCAGTGGGTTGTGTGCAGGGAATTCTGTTTGATTATGAAGAAGTGGTGAGGTGAGGTGGAGACCCCTGTGTCCTTGACAGTGCTGTCGTCTTCTCTGTGATTTCCACTCTGCTACCATGAGGCAGTGGTGCCCCTGTCCTGGGGCCACTGAGATGTCCCAGCAGAGGCAGGTCTGGGCTGACATCATTCTGTGGCGTAAAGGTGTGTTTTGCTCATCTATTGGTTCATAGACATTCAGGTGGTTTCCACTTTTCTACTATCGTCTATTGTGCCATGAATGTTAGTGTACAAGGGTTTGTGTGGACGTGTTTTCATCTCTCTTGGGTAATTACCTAGGACTGGGATTGTTGGAATATATACCAACTTTCTTTCTTTTATGAGTCGCCAGACTATTTTCCAGTGTGGCCAGACTGTTTGCATTTCTAACAGCAACGTATAAGGCTCCATTTTGTCCAGACCAGTGCCAACACTTGTTTTTATCTGACTTTGTGGTGGCCGTCCTAGTGGGTATGAAGTGGTGCGAAGGGTCTCTTGTGGTTTTGATTTGCATTTGCCTGGTGACTAACAATGTTCCAGTACCTTTTCTTGGGCTTCTTTGCAATTCATATGTCTATTTTTGGAGAAGTATCTATTCAACTCCTTTACTACCCTTTTTAACTGGGTAGTCTTTTTCTCATTGAGTTGTAAGACCCTTTTCAGATCCACGATTTGCAAATATTTTCTCTCATTCTGACTTTCTTAGTAGTGTCCTTTGAAGCAGAAAAGTTTTTCATTTTGATGAAGTCCAATTTCTTTGTTTTGTTACTTGTACTTTGATTATTTTTCTTTTAATTTTTTAAATGTAGCACAACATACTTGATTCTATATTAAGAGGTTTGCGGCTGAGCACAGTGACGCACGCCTGTAATCCCAGCACTTTGGGAGGCTGAGACAGGAGAATCTCGGGTTCAAAGCCAGCCTCAGCAACAGCAAGGTGCTAAGCAACTCAGTGAGACCCTGTCTCTAAATAAAACACAAAATGGGACTGGGGATGTGGCTCAGTGGTCGAGTGCCCCTGAGTTTAATCCCCAGTACCCTCCCCCTAAAAAAAAGTTTGCTCAGAATCATCTCAGTTCCATTCCCACTCACCTCCTATCTATATTTTAACTTCCTATTTATCATTTGCTTATTTTTGCAAAATTCAATATTTTTCCCTTTTTCTTACATAAAAAGTGGCATACTACAGATGCTCCATATTTTTCTTTCACTAAATAAAATCCTGGAAAACAGCCCATGTGAGCTGATTGAGCTGTTGTTCCTCACTGTGCGGGGCTACAGAAGTCCAGGTGTGGATGTGCAGTGAACAGTCCCTTGGTAGGATTCCTATGAAGGCTCTCTCTAGTTGTTTCCAGTCCTTTACTGTAGCAAATCGGGCAACGATGAATAATGAACTTTTGTGACACAGAGCATATGTATTCTCGGGACAGATTCCTGAAAATGAGGTGACTGGGTCCAAAGGTAAAGCACCAGTAATTCTGTGGGGCAGGTCCTCATTTATGTCCACTAGCAATGTGTGTGAGTGCTGTTTCCCCACAGGCTTTCAGACAGGACATGTTGTCCAGCTGTGGGGGTTTTGCCAATCTGATAGGTAGGGAAATGTGCTCTCAATACAGCTGTTAAAAAAAGAAGAAGAAAATACCTTGCCGAGATATAATTTATGTACAATAAATGGCACCCATTAAAGGGCGCAGTTTGTTGGGTTGTGACATGTGGTCTACTTACTGTCGCCATAGATTAGTTTTGCCTCTTCTGGGGTTTCAAATAAATGAAACTATTCAGTATGCAGTCTTTTTTAAAAATTTTTTTTAGTTGTAGATGGATACAGTATCTTTATCTTTATGTGGTGCTGAGGATTGAACCCATTACCTCACACGTGCGAGGCGAGCACTCTACCACTGAGCCACAACCCCAGCACTCAGTATGCAGTCTTTTATGTCGAGCTTGTTTTAAAAATTGCGTGTATCTAAGCTGTGCAGTGTGATATTTTGAGAAATCGTATATGTAGTGAAATGATTGCAACCGTCGTTTCTTGGTAAGACACCTACAGTCAGTCTCTGGTAGCAAATTCTGTTGACAGTATGATGGTAACTGTCATCCATCGTGGTGCTGTGCATGCAGTCACGTGGCTCATTCATGCTGCATGATGAAGCCCTGTACCCTTTGCGCAATGCTGCCCTGTTCCTACCCTCTTCCCTGCTGGGCTGCTTAGACTCAGGACAAAGACACCATCATGTCATGTGCATTAGTACTTCCATGGGTGAGCAGTGCCCATTTGTGGTAGCTTCCTGTTACTGTAACAGACTCCCAAGGCGATGAACCTATAAAGAGAAACGGGCTGTTGGGGCTCACAGTGTGGAAGGTTTCAGCCATGGTCAGCTGGCTCTGTTGCCTTGGGGACTGTGCTGAGGAAGCACAGCACAGTGGGAACACACCACAGGGCAGACTGCTCACCTGTGGCCAGGGTGCAAAAAGAGGAAGAGGCAGGGACCAGGATCCCACTGTCCACTTCAGTGGCTTGCCCCCAGTGGGCGGAAAACCTCCTACTTCTTAGAGGTTCCACCATCTCCCAGTAGTGCCATGCTGGGGACCAAGCTTCTAACACATGGGCTTCGGGGGAACATTCCAGAGCCAAGCTATAGCTCCATTGTATGGCTAGTCCTGTTTATTTCTTCTGTTTTCCTATTGATGGCCACTTGAGTAAGTCTGTTTGTGCCCACTGGGAAGAAAGCTGCTATGAACATTCTTGGCACAAGCCTCTCTGGACTTGTCACTTCTTTGGGGTAATGGCTGGGTCACTGTGTTCAATCAGCCCTTTCCTCCAAAGTAGTTTTGCCATGCTACTTTCCCCCTAGCAGCATGGGGGAGCCCTACTTGCCCTGCACCTCCCAGAGCACACCACTGCCCGTCAGTCTTGCTGCAGGCATCCTAGAAGGTGCTGCATGGTGTCCCTTTGTGGTCTTGCTTTATAGTTCCCTGAGGACTAAGGATGCTGAGTACCTGCTCTGGTTGTTGGTCATTTGATGTCCTCCCTTGTGGAATGTCTGTTCAAATCTTTTGCCCAGTTTTAAGGAGTCAGTTTGTCTTTTACTGGTTGGTGAGAGTGCATTGTACAAGCCCCTCCCATAGACATCATAGACATGTTCTCCTCACTTGTGACTTGACTTTGCCTTTTCATTTCTGATGTGGTCTCTTTCAAAGGCCAGATGCTTCAGTTCCCCTGGAATGCACATCAGGTTTTTGTTTTGTTCCTTAAGAAATGTCTGCATTTCTGTTCTTATAAGTAAGTTTGAGCACCTTTTCTTGCGTCAGAGGGTTTACCTATATTTTTCTGTGAACTGTCTACACCTTTGGCCTTTTTTTTGAACCCAGTACCTCTCACATGCCAGGCAAGTGCTCCACCACTGAGCCACAACCCCAGCCCCTTTGGCCTGCTTTTTAAGAGTCAATTTATTGGCTTTCTCCTCTTGATTTCTGAGAGCTCTATGTCAATCAGGGAGAGTGGCAGCCCTTTAAAGTATGTTTTCTCCTGGTTTGAGAGGTGTTTTTTTTTTTTTTTAAACTCTGCTTATTGTGGTTTCCCTTACAAAACTATATGCATGTTTCTGTAGGGTCAGATGCACCCGTTTTCTTGCTTATAAGCTTGGGTTCGCAGGCTGCCCCACTCCCACACTCATGACTTTTTCTTTAACACTGAGATCTTTGTTCCATTTGGAGTTGATGCCAAGGTACAGCACAAAACACGGAATCAATTTTATCTTCAATTAAGTTACTAATTGTCCCCATTTATTTAAATGTCCATCTTTTTCTAATGATCTGAGCTCCCATTCTCCAAACTTTCATCATTAAATGCTGGCTTTCTGGACGTGTATGGATCCTGCATCCCGCATCCCACCATTTCCAGGATCACTGTTCTAGGGGTGCTGTTGTCATAACAATGCCTCCTGCTCTTGGTTTTGGAGACTGATACCCTTTGCCTTGACATGCAAATGTGAAGTAGGGGAGCTGTCCCTCTTCCCAAGTGGTGCTAGGATTTTTTGTTGTTGTTGTTGATGGACCTTTATTTATATGTGGTGCTGAGAATTGAACCCAGTGCCTCACACATGCTAGGCAAGCGCTCTACCACCAAGCCACAACCCAGTCCATGTTACTAGGATTTTTGCTTATTAATTTTTTCCACAAAACCTTAGAACCAGCTCCTTTAGCTCCAGGAGAGAGGTTTTTTTTCGTTTGTTTTTTTGGTGGTGCTGGGAATTGAACCCAGGGCATTGTGCATGCAAGGCAAGCCCTCTACCAACTGAGCTATATCCCCAGCCCCCATATTTGTTGATTTTTAAAAACTGAGATTGTTAAACTATACCTTCACCTGGGAAAACTTGACATCTTTACTGATGTTGACTTGTGCAAAAACAAGGAGTGTTTCTCATTTGTTCCAGTTTACTTGTCTTTCTGAAGTTACAATTCTTGGAGGACTACTGCGGGAACCCCATATAAATTTTGCATTTAACATCAGCATTATTCCCCAGCAGTGTATCTTTTTCATTGCTCTTACAATGGATTCACCTCTTTCATTCTGTTTGAACTGGACATTGTTTGCGCATGGGAGGATGGAACTTGCTAATTTGATATACTGCCATCTTAAAAGAGTTCTCGTTTATGTTCACCTTAGCATTTATTTTCTTGGATTTTCTAGTTCTTTGGTATTGTCTGCACAACGAGATTATTAGTTTCTCCTTTAGGAGGTAGACTTTTATTTTCTCAAAGCTTTGTATTGGCAAATCTCTTGTTTTAAAACATACAGAACCTATTTACACCCCTCCTGTGGCTGTGTGTCTTCATACCCGTGCCAGCACTGAGTATTAAACATTTTAAAATCTGTGCCAATTTACCTCAACCTTCTTTTGCTAAGAGGACACCCGTGGCACCTCTGCCCAGGCCAAGCACTGTATGTGGAGCTGAGGACTCAGGAGGACAGATCTCGGCCCCCTCAGGGTCCATGCTTGAGGAGGAGGTGAGGTCTGTGCTTCCCTTTGTGTCCAGTGAGGGGGAAGGCCAGGCTGCCCCTCCTAGAGAGCTAGTTCTAGAAGATCCCCATACAGTTAGGTAAAATTCATCGCCTGCCAGCCCCCGTTCTGTGGAGCTACGTCATAATAATCCCTCTGGGTGTCTCTTGATTTCCTAGAGTGTGAGCAACCCTGCCCACCCACTGGGAGAAAGTGCCATTCAGTGGTACTCAGCCTGCCCTAGCCGGTGCCCTGAAGAGGCAGAAGGCTAGGCAGAAGGTCCTGGTGCTTCCCTGTGTCTCGTTCCCCCCCCCCCCCCGCCCCACGCAACTTGCATGCTCCCAGCTTGCTTGTTGTGTGGTCCTGAGCAAGTGGTCTTACCTCTCTGAGCTTGTTTCCCACCTAACTCACAGGTAGGTATGAGGAGGGAAGGAGGGCATATTCACTCCAGGTCCACAAAGTGCCTGGCACAGGGAGGGCTCGATAACCGAGTTCACTAAACAGCAGCCACACAGTGGCTGAGTGGTGCTGGCAAGTGCTCTAGTGGCTCAATCTCCCACTCAGACCTTCAGAACCAACAGATCCAGTTCAGGGGCTCCGCAGTGCAGCCTGTGCTGGGAATGAGCTTGGTGGGGAGCTTGCACCAAGAGGCAAGGGCCATGACACACTGGTGTCACTGGACCCCATGGGCCTGCTTGGCCAGCCTCAGGATCTCACTCTACCTGTCCTCATGTATTCAGGCAGGGGGCCTGTGTAGAAATGGAGGGGCAGGAGAGGGTCACCCGCTACCCCTCAGCCCAGGAGGGAGGAAATTTCCCTCTATTTATTTTCCATATCCTTGCCTTTGAAAGGCAAGCTGGTGTGGGTGTTTACCTTGGCCGGGCCTCCCCGCTTGGGCAGCCCCGTTCCTCCTGGCAGCTTGGCTGGGGGGGAGGGGGACTTTTGCAACCAATTGTAGTAGTTTTGAAAGTCTAAAGGCATGGGTTCATGGCCAGGGTCGCAGGGAAAGTCTAGCTTGAAGGGCTGGCAGGCGCTGCCACATCTCTCCTTCCTCTTCTGTGAGGCTGTGAGCTGAGCACTCCCCAGATTCAGTTATCAGCTCAGACACAGGCTAGGGAGCAAGGCAGGATCTGGCTGACCATGTTCCTCCCAGGCCACCTCTGGGGCTAGGGTAGTGGTGGGGTTTGCTCTTGAGCAACAGCAGCTGCCGGGCCTTAGCTATAGAGTCAGCCTCCTGGGGGAAGGGTGCATTTTATGGGCCACCGAGCAGGGCCTTCGCCAGCACCCCACTGCTCCCCATGGAGCATTCCTTCCTGTGTGTGGCTGGACAAGACCCTCTGGGGGAGTGGTGAGAGTTGCCACCCTCCCCATTCACATCCGAGTAAGACCCTGGGCAAAGGAAGGAACTTCTGAGATTTGGTTCCTTGTACAAGAAATGGGCATCAGTGCCTCAGTGACAAGGGAATCAATGGGAGGTTGAGTGCTCCGGCTGCAAGTGGAGATCCTGTTGTCATGGCGGCAGCATCAGTGAGTACCACCTGGCAGCGCAACACCTGAGTGTCTCCCTTCTCCACGCAGATCTGGGACATGAGCGACGATGAGACCATCTGAGCCGGCCACGCCTCCTGTGGAGCCTGCTGAGGTCACACTCAGTCGCTGGAGCAGGACTGCCATCCCAGACTGGTGATTCTGGGCTCCTGCCACCTCCCTGGTCCCTTTCTTCCCAAGGACTGGGGTGCTCCCTCTGCTGCCAGTGCTCTATATTCTCATGAGTCCCCCTTCCCCCCAGCTTTGGCTTCAATAATAACCTTGGCTTTGGCACAGCCATCCATCTGGGGCTCTGTTCCCTCCACGTGAAGTTTGTTTTTTTCCCCTCCTCCCCATGTTGTCACAGTATCCAAGTTCCCAGGATCCTTCTGCTTTGGGCCTCAGACGTGACAATAAGGACCTGGGGAAGTAGGAAACCAGTTCTTGCCCTGAGCCACTGTAGGGAGATAGCACCCAAGTCTCCAGGGTGGACTGCAACCCTCATCAGGGGGTCTCCTCCTAGTCGAACCCCTTACCTGTGAGGACTAGAGCCTTTTGGCGCAAGCTGCCCCGCACGGAGGGAGAGCCCTGGGGCTGGTCCAGAGAAGGCAGGATTTGGCTACCTTCCTCCCCCTCAACCCGAGGGTCTTCTCTTGGAGGTAGGTGGCTGGTTTCTCCCTCCATTCTGGTTTGCATACTGGTGCTAGGTGTGGACAGTGGGAACGTCCTTGGCACAAGTGTCCACCCTGCCCAGGGGTACCTATTATAACAGCAGGATTTCCACAGAGACTTAGAAACAACACTCGACCTAAAGCAGACAAAAAACTAAAAATTACCTTTATTGGGACTTTAATAGGTGCAGGCCACCACACTGTCACCCAGGACTGAAGAGCCACACGTCCAGCCTGTGGTTTAAGAGCACTTTATTATTGTTCTTAAGGCTACTTTTTTAAGTACAAAAAAAAAAAAAAAAAAAAGATGGCCTGCCAAACCTTTTTTTTCTTCTTCCAGGAAAAACAGGCCACAGAGAATGGTATATTACAGATTTACAAACACAGAGAGAAGGGGCAGAACGCACCGCGGATGGGGCAGCCCTGGGGAGAACGCCTCAGAGCCCCTTCTCAGGGAGGGTGCTGGGGAAACATTTGGTTTTCTGCTGCCCCCTCTACCCAACGCCCCCTCCAGGGAACTGCCTATCCCAGATAGGTCAGTGCACCGGGGACCCGGCCACCGGCACTGCCATCCCTTCCCAAGTGACGACCCTGTGCACCAACAGAAGCGTCTGAGGCGCGTTCTCCACAGAGCCCATCCGCGGTGCGGTCATGTTCCTGTTTCAACGCTCAGTAGCCTGTAGCAATAACAAACTAGTGGCTATTAATGCAGATGCAGTGTCCTCATAGAATAACTGTGTGCCTGCACGTTTACAGACAAAAATCTACAACAACAAAAAAAGATCAACTTTTTTTTCCAAACAAAATTGAATGATTACGATAGGAAAGGGGAAAATTAAATAGCTACATATCATTAACAAATTAATTGTTCTTCAAAAAATACCTACAAATTTCTCTGTACATTCTTTACGCACAGCGTAATGATGGTCTTAAAGTTACCTATATAAAAAAAGTGTTTCTCAACAATTTTTCTCCTACAGAAAATAGAGGGGCCCGAATGCCAAAGCTTGGAAGCCCAGTAAAGTGGGAGTGAAATGTGTGCAGGGGCCACAGGAGAAGGGCTGCAGCCACCCTGTGACTACAGGAGCCAGTCCTCATTTCCAGAATGCAACAGCTAATCTGTATTGTTCTCCTAAAAGCCAGCCTCAAGGGCTCCTGTCCGAAGGAGTCCATAAAGCCTCAGATGAGGTGGCCGTGTGCATAGTGTCCTAAGCCCTCCAGCAGGCCAGGTCCGACGCAGCACACTTGAGGGGTGGGGGGCAGAACAGCTCATGGACCAGGAGAAGCAGCTGTGGGGTGCCCACAGCCATGTCTATCCCACTTTCTTCTAATTTCTAGTTAGTAGCTATTAATATAGCAGACGATAATAAATGTGGCAATAACTGTATAAAGTCAGGAATGTACACTGCCTGGGCCCCAGCATGCGAGGAGGCATCAAAATACCTTATCACAGGTTGTCAGCAATCTGCTGTTCAGCCAAGGGAGGTGGAAGGGAGCAGTCTCTACATTGGGGGAGTTGGAAGATGCTCCCTTGGGAGCTCATAAGAGCAGACAGGATGCAGAAAACCAGTGATCATGTCAGCCCGTGGTGCAAACTCCAGCCCCTGACATGGTGGCCCAGCTGCTCCAGTGCGCCTCCCTAGGGCCTGCTGGCTGTCCCCAGCCCTCCTTGCAAGTAAAGTGAGTATCAAATACAAATCTTAGAGTACAACTGTACCAGCAGTAAGTATATCTAGGACTGTAACTGACAAAAATAAACTAATTCTGAAAAGAAGCTAGTAAGTAGTAAGGTCTGTGTTTACTGTCTGTACAATTAATAGAAACCAGCTATTTTTTTCTCCATTAAAACATGCGTCACGGTTAAAGCACTCTGGAATCCTCCCACCTCGGCTCTAGCCTCACACACCGCAGTGTTCAGAGAAGGTAAATGCCCGTGATTGGTGGAGTCTGCAGTCCCATTGCAAGCACCTGAAGTCAAGAGAGACCTATAACCGGTATGAGACTTCCCCTTCCAAAGCAGTTTTGTCTAAATTCAATAACAAAAACACACAAATGGTTGGAAATGTCATCCTGGAA
Organism: Xerus rutilus; assembly: GCA_028644305.1. NCBI lineage: Eukaryota > Metazoa > Chordata > Mammalia > Rodentia > Sciuridae > Xerus > Xerus rutilus. The sequence continues at coordinate 4,424,546 of CM053416.1, read as the reverse complement.
CCCTTTGTTCTCCAGCAGCGTGCCCTCAGAGCACTCGCGTCTCACGGAAAGCTGCCAGGCAGGCAACCCAGCCCTCCAAAAGTGCAAATCAGACACGGCAATTCTCTTCAAGTATACACGCGCGCACACACGGACCCACCCGAACACGCCATGGAAGCTGAGCTGCGCACACCTGGCGCTTGAGAAGCAAATGGAAGAAAGCACAAAGCGTCTGGGTCCCCAATGTCGTCATGGCTTGTGACCGAGAATGCGTGCCAGAGCCTGGACCCCGGCAGGCCTGCATCAGGGGTTTCTTTGGTAACTGAGGCAGGAAGTGAGGATGCTGCATTAGACGGGTGTTCCACACGTCGTTCCTGCTGTCATACTGGAGGCCCCTTGTATGAATACCAAGCAAGGATGAAAACAGAAGAGAATAGAAATCCCACCAACATGGTTTTTGCGAATAAACCATCCCTATCCCCCCTCCCCACCCCGATTTTTTTTTTGTTTTTAAGCACTGACTGTTCAAAGCTCAGGCAAACCATGCAGATCCGTGTGCTCCCGGAATGCAGCACCCCTTCAGGAGACCACGGATGGGGAGTGGCTGACCATGTGAGCAGAGGGGCTGGCCGGCTGGCCCCTGCGTGAGGCCGACTCAGGGCTGCTGGATGTGCCATCCTTGGCTGCTTTGATCTGAAGCCATGTGTCACCCAGAGCTTTGGCAAAGTGGTCATCCACGGAGCCTGTGATGGACACTGAGTTGGGTGCCGGTTCCGGCTCCTTGTAGTTCTTACCCAGGCTCCTACGGAAGTGCTCTTCCACCACAGGGTCACAAGTGGTGGCAGCTGTAAGAAAGGGAAACAGAGGACAGGCCATCAGTAGGACTCCGGGGAGACAGGCTCCCCGTGCCCTCCCCACTGTGTTGCTGGGCAGAAGGGCAGGCCACTACTCTGTGATGTGCCTACACCGCAGTGGGCAGAGGCAGTAAATGATGGACTCTGACATTCCCCGACTGGAGCCCAAGATCACAGAGGGCCAGGAGCAGCACAATGCTAGGTATGTGTGTGCTCAAAAAAAAATTTTTTTTTGGTACTGAGGATTGAACTTGGGGACACTCAACCACCGAGCCACATCCCCAGCCCTGTTTTATGTAGAGACAGGGTCTGAGTTGCTTAGAGCCTCGCCATTGCTGTCAAAAATATTTTGTTCAAAGCCAGGGCGAGGAGTTTCAGCCCGAAGCTTGATCTAGGCATCTTAGGGACCTTGGGCAGGGTGAGGCAGTGGGGAACCCATCCAGGACACTCACCACTGGACGGCCTCCGGTAGCTGGCAGGCCCAGATGCGGGACAGCCACTGTGTGCGATGGGGCAGTGAGAGAGGTTGCAGTTGCGGGCGCCAGCAGAGGCACAGGTGATGACCGAGGGCCGGTTCTGCAGGAGAAAAGTGGGGGTCAGCTACTTACCATGCCCTCCACACTAACAGCACCAGGGGTCCTATCCTTTCCCCCCCAGGGACCTTGGCCAGGCCTCGAGCCCTTCGGTGTTAGCGTCAAATTGCTCCATGACAGACCCCATCCATCATGGATCAGTGAGGGACATGGGACAAAGGTGTTGAGAGCTGGACTTGTCCTTCCCTCAAATCTGAATTGAGACACACTCTGGGAGTTGGGGATCAGGTCACACTGATGGCAGAAGGGACCCTGGGCATGTTTCACAGGGTCTCTTAGAGCTGTGCCTTCTGGTTTTTTGCTGGAGCTTTTAGTTTATGCCCAAGCTACACTCAAGTTGATTCCTCTTATGACCATACGAATCACAGTGCACCGAGTGGGGGAGATACACCCATGTGTACAAATGAGCTATGTCATGCACCGAAGCTGCTCCTCCTTCAGAGACCAGCTTCACGCTCCAACAGACAAATCCATCCTTCCAGGTGCTTCCTCAGGACACAACCATCTGGCTCCTCCCCTAGGCCACACATGCTACACTGCAGGAATCAGTGTATCTGTCCCCAAGCTTGGGCCAACAATATCTGGGACAAAACCTCGGCGAACCAACCTGAGCTTCAGGTTCCAGCCAGGAAAGGCATGTCCTAGCCCAGGACAGCCAGGGGGTAGCTGGCCACAAGGCCCCCAACAAGTGAGAGCTGTATAGTCTGCCCTGGTACTTTACAGAACCCCCTAGAAAGACAGACTCGCAGGCCATGCCTTCCTGTGACATGCAGTAGACAGCAACGACAAAAACAGGATCTGGATGAAAATCTGAATCTAAAAGATGAACTGGGATGGCCTGTGTCTAACAGGAAATTGCGCGCACGGCGGGCGACTGTGGCCCGGCAGCAGTGTGTGAAAGGAACACTTGGAGTTTTCTTAGTAGTTCACAACACGTCGGCAGGGGAACAAGCCACACTGGGCTGGCCACATGGGCCGGAAATGGGACAGGCCCAAAGCAGAGGTGGGAGGACACAACGCAGGCCACCCTTCCTTCCTGAGCCAGCTGCGTCCATGACTTGGGCCCCTAGGAGACGCCCCAGGGTCCTCCCCATCCACCACCCTCCCCTTGTGCCTCACAGGGCTGGAGTTGGTTTCTGCGCCTCCCAGAGTCCTGTGCAACTCAGGTGTCAAAGCAGAGACACTGTTGAAGGTAGACGTCAGCCAAGTGCAGCCGGGACTTGGCTCCACACTAGAGCAGCCTCATACCAGGTGCTGGGTTCTTAGGAGACCAATGGCCCCACCTTGTCCTCCAGATGGGGAGAGTGAAGGCCAGAAACAGCTGCTGGAAGCTGCACAGCAACTGAGCAGCAGGGCCAAGGTGCAACTGTCCCTCATGATCCTTCTACCCCCATGACTTGGACCTGGGTGACTGCTGCACTAGGAAGTCACTGCCTGTTCGGTCCCTTGGGTTCTTACTGCCTAATCTCATCCTGACCCTTCTCCTTTACTGCATCCCTAGGGGCATCTCTGGATCTTCCTTCAACAGACTCTAAACCTCTGAATTTCCATCACAAATAATGATATAGGTGACGCTTTTCACAGCCTCCTCAGCCACACCTCCGTGGGAACTTTCCTGTCCAACTTCCTAGCCATGTGAGTCACCTTTTCCACCATGCAGAGGGCAGCTCCTGGCTAGTGGCACAGGCCTGGCCTCTCAATCACTGTTTCCCCACCCAGCACTGGCAGGCCCAAACAGTCACACTCCTGGGAATGGCTGGGCAGCTCCCAGGTGCTGAGCACAGGGACCAAGGGACTCGGTGTCCCCAGCAGAGTACCTGGCAGCAAACAAGAGTCTGGGCAGCCGGGCACAATGGCGCAAGCCTGTAATCCCAGTACTTTGGGAGGCTGAGGCAGGAGAATCCCGAGTTCAAAGCCAGCCTCGGCATGGCAAGGCGCTAAACACAAAATAGGGCTGGGGATGTGGCTCAGTGGTTGAAATACCCCTGTTACCAAAAAAAGTCTAGACAGATGAGGTGGTTAGAGTCCAGGCCACACTAGCCCAGGAAGGTGTTCTCTGAATGGGCCCCAGGTCAATATGACGTGCTGACCAGCAGCTAGTAGGCAGAGTGGGGCTGAGGATGTCCCCACCAGCAGCACGGCCCCATGTGAGTGTGCAGGTTGGTGGCAGCAACAACCTCTGCGCCCTCCCAAGAGGCATGGGCTCAGTCTCTCCCATGTCCACAGGCTTGGTCTCCCTAAGAACAGGTGGGGACTACAAAGACACACTATGGGTCAACCTCTAGCCAGGTGCAGGGCGGGCTGCAGGGAGACCAGAGTAAAAAGCCAGGGCTGGACACTGGACAGTCTTTTAAACTATAGCTGAAAACCAAACAGAAGACCCTCAACAGCCTCGCAGCCATCGAAGCAAACACCAAGGCAGGCAGGGCCTGGCCAGGAAACTATGTTCCCCAGGCCACCAAGGGCTACAGGAGAAACTCAGACTGGACTTGAGAGCTGAATCCTGTCCCATGCTCTTCCCTAGAGGCCTCTGTAGAGGCCACAGATCTGGGTCCTTCTGTCTGTATCCCCCTTCTTGTACAGGTCACATGCCCCAACAGTGAGCCAGGTCCCCCAAGAGTGTGATGGTCCTTCCCCATGGGCTGCATCCTGCACACAGATCTTTGCCTTGCAGAGGGAGTGGCACATGGTGACAGTTCATAAATGTTGAAGTATAACAGTGACAACCTGGCCTCACATTCTTACCAGAACAAATCAGTGTCCACTGGTATACCACAGGTGGAACTGCTGTAGCCTGGTTCTTCCCTTACCTCTTTCTCCTCCATAGTAAACCACGAGTGCCCCAAGAATAAAGCCGCCTTACCTGACCAGCTTGTGGCACGCTGCCCTGAGCATGGCAGGCGTCCACACTGTTGCCTTTGATGAAGGAATGCAGCGGATGGTGAGGTCGGCCCGGAGGTAGGATGGACACCTCTTCATGACTTGACCTCCAAGCACCAGAGCCACCTCTCCAAGCCCCCACAGCATATCATGGAGAGGTCAGAGTGCCACACATAGCGTCCCCTCAGGGCACAGCACCTTCCCCTCCTCACTGGTGGGTCTTAAGCAGTCCTGAGGATTTGTAGGTCACGGGCCCCAGAGGTTCAGACAGCACTATGGATTCATCTGTGCTAATACCACCTTCTATGCAAGGAAAGTTCATAATCTTATTTTCCTTTAATTAAAAAGAAAGGAACCTATGTGCCAATCACAGGCTTCTGACCAGCATGCATTAACAACCAGTGACCACCGACTTCACAGGATTCCAGCCCAAGCAGAGTCCCTGACCTCCCTCTGCATGACCTCACAACAGGCAGACGTGGGGTTCGCATGAGAACCAAGACACTAATTGCTGAGGAAGACCAAGATACACCTCATCCAGAGCAACCTCACATGGTACAGAGAAAGATGAAAATGCAAGGACATCAGCCACCTCATCAGAAGCCATTTGTCCTAAGAGGAGGCCCAGGAGGAAGGATGGATGAGGCGAGGGCCCCATCTCAGTGCAGAATCAAGGCTGAGGTGGCGAAGCTGCCCACATCCCTGCAGGCCCTCTGCTTGGGGCTCTGGTCAACACCCCTAGGACATGGGCAAACTGTACCTGCTGCCGCTCCACAGGGGTCAGGGTAGGCGAGAGGCCAGCAGGCCTGGCGGCATCCATGCTATTCTTGGTCAGTGCAAGGGGCTGCTCCATGCTGAGGCTGGGGAGGGATGTGTAGAGGTGGCTGCCGTGCAGGCTCACGGCGGGGGCCACGGCACGCTCGATGGGGCTGCGGCTCCGCTCCCGGGGGTCTTTCCGGCAGTCTCCATTGGTCGTCTTCCTGAAAAAAAAGAGTGAGCACTCAGATGGGAACGCCTGGTGTTTTCCAAATGGCAAAGGGATGCTGAAGGTGAGCCACACACTTCCTTTGGACTGATTTTTTTTACCTGAAAGCTGATGGCAGACCTGGCAGGTAAGCTGACAACCTGCGTACCAAGCCCCCAGTCACCCTGCATGGCTATCCACTCCCCTCAGCAGCGTCACCTGCCCGTGCGCACGTATCACAATGACCTCCACGTGCTCAGAGGTGGACAGCTGGCCTGTGGTTCACCAAGGATGTGCCATTTAGGCAGGATGGCGGAGATCCAAAGTGACCCAGCACTCCCTACACGTGGGTCTTGGTCCAAGACTCCCAGGCATCAGCTCCCGCTACCTTCCCAGCAGCCCTACCCAGGCAGCAGATGCCACAGCTGCTCCTCCTGACAGCAAGCAGAACAGCTGAGTGACTGGCTCCTTCACTCAGCCCAGCATGGGCAGCGGGGAGCCAGTGAGGCTCCTCCACCTGGAAGCCTCCAGCAGGAGTGCTCACCATGGCCGGGAGCATGCGCAGCACTTGGAATGCTGCCTGGGCTGCCGTCTGGTCTGCAGGCAGTGGTGGGTGTTGTCTCCCAGGGGTGTCGGACAGAGCCCCACACTGTTCTGCATCAGCCCCCGTCCTTCATCACATCCTCTGCCACCAGAGAGATTGCTGGGAGTTTTCCTCCATAATAAGCAAGCCTTAAAAATGTGGAGGAGGGGGGCTGGGGTTGTGGCTCAGCGGTTGAGCGCTTGCCTCGCATATGTGAGGCACTGGGTTCGATCCGCAGCACCACATAAAATAAATAAAGATACTGTGTTCTTCTACAACTAAAAAAAAACGAAATATTAAAAAAAAATGTGGAGGAGGATTTCTGAGACACCATTTTTAAAGACAACTTTAAAAGATAGATTATCCCGGGAGCCCGAGTAGTTATCCTTTGGCTTCCACACGACCTGTGTCTCTAGCAGAGGGGCGGGGCTTGCACTCCCAGACCCTGAGGAGGCAGTGGTGCCCGCCTCCAGGGCCGGCTGAGCTGCTGCTGTAAACTTGGGTACTCATGCGTGAAGGGCACATCTTTTCTAAATCACAGAGCAACCTGCAGTTCTAAGAAGCGATCCCATGTACCCCATGCCCCTCTCTCCACAAGGGTGACCTGATGAACTACACCATCTGACACCCCACTATATTCAGATTTCCTGTCTTACCTGTCCTCATTTCAAAGCAATCTTTCTATCAAGCAACTCAGGCTGCATCACGCCCTCCCCTAGATCCTGCGCCATCTTCGGCTCTGCCTGCAGACCTTGCACTGTAGTCACAACCACGCACCTGCCACCGCTCCAGGAAGATGCGGCCACTTTGTGCTTCTGTGCCTGTCGCCCTGCCTACCATGCAAGCAGTGTCCCTGAACCCCACGCCTTCAATACAGAAGCCCCCACTACCTCCACCAAGTCCTGCTGCTCTCGGCCCCTGCTGCCTGTGCATGGCACACACACCATGGCCTTTTGTGAGGAAGTGAGACAGACTGCGTGCAGATGACCTGGCAAGAAATGGAAGGCAAGGTGTTCCCAGGGGGGCAAGAACCGTGGGGAACACTGGGGAGTCCGCTGTGCAGGGCAGCCCCAGCCTTCAGATGGATTGTGCATCTCAATCAGGAAGCAGTAGCATGAGCCCCAGATCAAGCCCTGGTTCTGTGCACCTGCCCCCTCGCCTCTTGGGCGAGCCACTGCACCTGCCACTTAGTGCCACAGAGGCTTCCTGGGCTACAGCATGCTCACCTCCCATGTGGTCATAAAAGATCCAAGTGCGGCTGAACATAAGCATAGACAATTGCTATATACAGGCCATCAGGACAGGAGCAGAACCCACGCCAGCCCTGAACTTGATGACTGATTCTGGGGTAACTGGGGCACAGATGCAGCTTGGAGTTTATCATCTGGTTGACTATACAGAATGACAAAAGCAAACAGGGGAGGATTAGCCCAACAGGACAAGCACGGAAGCCCATTAAGACAGTTTAGATAACATGTCCCACACATGCCACCCATGTCCTGGCAATTTTCAAATAACTACGATACTCCCCGCTCACCCCCAAACAACAAAACCAACTCAATACTGAAAGCTGCTTGTCCGTAACTTCATCTTTCTAGGATGACTGAGAGGATGTGGCTTGTTCCATGATAAGCACCTCCTGGGTTCAGCTCCCCAAAAGAGTCCGCTGAACTAGGTCTAAGGAGGTTCCACTGGACAGACTTCAGGCCCAGGAAGCCCGAGACACTGGCTTTTACCTAAATGAGCACTGATTCCTAAACGGACAATGAATGCATCAGTCTGGATTAAAATAAACTTCCTTTTTGAGAAGCTAGGTAACTGCTCTCCTGACAGTCTTCCCCCTGCCCTGCAAACTCAGGAGCTTCTCTGCTGGAATCTGCCTCTATGGCAAGTAGGCTGTTTTTTCAAACATTAGTTGAGCTATTTTGTGGCAGTTACAGAAAGTAAAGCACCGCCCTGCCTTCTAGGGGCTTACTCTCCAGAAGGGAAAGGCCTCAGGAGGGGCCACAGCTCAGAATGGACCCCTCTGGCAATGGGGGAGGCAGCACATGTCATAGGAGCTGACAGAGGAAGAGCCTCCAGGGACAAGGTCAGACAGCATCTCCACACCCTCCAAGGTCAAGGTCACCAGTCCATAGGCACTAATACTGGCAAAGCTCAGCCCCAGGCACCCAACCCTGACTGTGAAAACCATGTCACCAAGAAGAGAGACACCCACAGCAGTGATTGTCCAAGGCCACCCAGCTAACAGGACAGAGGTGAGGTCGGGACAATGGCACTTACACAAGGGTGAGGGAGAAGAGGCCCCTCGCTCACCTGCCAGCAAAAACTGTTAACAAAAAACGGACTAGGGTACCACAGCTCAGACGCTGAGGAGCACAAAGCAAAAGTCCAAAGGACTTGGCAGTTAATTTTAGTAAAATTACACATTACTCACATTTCCAGCTCATTTCCCTGGTTCCGGAGCTTAAAGACAGACATTGTTCTCCACATCCCCCTCCCCCTCAGTGAATCACACCCAGACCCCGCCAATTCCCAGAGTCATGCGCTCTCAGGACAGGACAGGATGGCTGACCCAGACCACATGCACCCTGCCCAGGAGGTGGAAGTCGCCTCTGTGCGCCTGGTTCAAGACCAAGTCAGCCAATAAAACCCCACCAAGACCCTGGGAGGACCTGGAGGACTCAGCTGTGGCTCCACGTCGAGAGTCCATCGATGCTACCAAGGCTCAGGGCACCTTGGCCACCGCCGTGGGAGGGAATCTCCTGACCAACTTTTAGGAGAGAAACAGGGCAGTGGGGGAGGGAGAGGACACCACCCGCTCCCCTACCCTCTCAAAGCTCAGAAACAAAAAATGTCCACAGCATCTAGGGAAAAGTAATCTACGTGCCAAGCAGTGAAACTGTGGGAGGCGTCCTGTGAAGGAAGTGTGCTGCACCCATGGGCCACTGCTTGCCCCATGCAGGGTGCAGAGCGGAGCAAAACCTCAGAACAGTGGACTCGACCTGCCCTGAGGCCTCTGCTGAATCCCATCGAGGACTACGGCTAGAATCAAACCTGGGTCTGAATTCTTGTGGCCAGGGAGAGGATGTGGGTGGAAGACATTTTTTTTTTTTAAATATTTTTTTAGCTGTAGATGGACATAATGTCTTTATTTTATTGCTTTGTATGTGGTGCTGAGGATCAAACCCAGGGCCTCACGCATGCTAGGCAAGCGCTCTACCACTGAGCTACAGCCCCAGCCCCCTCAGTCCTTTTTGATTTTTGAGACAGGGTCTGGCTAAGTTACTGAGCTGCCCTTGAACTTGAGATCCTCCTGCCTCCTAAACCATTGGGATTATAGGCATGTGCCACCGCACCTGGCTATAAAAGCTTTTTTTCTGAAAGGGAATTTAAGGAACATTTAAATCCTGGGCATAGAGATTGCAAAACATTTTCTCCCTCTCATTTTCAACTCTCTCTTCCAATGTCACCAGCTTGTCCAAGTCCCCCAAAGAGGAAGGAAGCCCTGAGCCGCCCCTTCTCTCCTCCCCTGAGGCCTTCTAGCCAGGAGCAAAGGCCCCTGGGCGTTGACTCCAAGACATCCTAGTCGGGTCTTGTCACTGCTCTGCACCAATTTTAGATGGGAAGTGGTGGGACTGGTGGTGGCAGAGAGAGGCTGGGTCAAGAAGATGTTTGCACGCGGAGGTGGTGGAAGATGAGGCAGACATCCTCCTGGGTACACAGTGGCAAGAGGTACGTCATCGGCAGGAAAAGCTGGGAAATATTGGCATTCAGACTGTCCCCAAAACACAGTCAACCCTGAGGCTGTCTGCTTCAGCCCTGTCCTCTGCAGGGACACAGCCAGGGATTTGGCCTTGGCCCATCCACATCTTTGCATCCCCTAATAATCCAGAAGAAAGCCACACCCCAGAACAAGTGCTGTCCAAGCTGGTGAGACTATCCCCATCTATTCACCCACCTCCCAGTTTTCCCATCAACTCCCCACTGTCACTGTCTCTTTTTGCTAGTTCAGATTTCAAACAACCCTGTAGACTGCGCAGCACCCAGCTCGTTCACTCACCGCAGCCCCAGCAAAAAGCATGTCCCACCGGAATGCTGCCCTTAGGGAGCAGAGTGCATAAGAGCTGGAGCTTCCCTGTTGAGCAAGTTATTTACGCAGGTGGTCTCTAGGATGAAGAGCATGTACCCTGTGCTACATGCCCAATCACGAGCTCTGACCTACTGCATTCCCCACAACACTGCAAAGTGAGGCTCATTCTCATTTTATAGGTAGGTAAACTGAGGTTGAGAGAGGTTAAGCCATTTGTCTAAGGTAACCTGACTAGTACAGTGCAGGGATTCTGATATGTTATCTGACTGGCTCCAATGATTTTACCTTTCCAGAGAGACAGAGATCTTAGACACGTACTGACCATTCTACTCTCTTCTGTGAATTGCCTTTAATTTCTGCTATGAGTTCAGTCTTCCCCAAAAGTTATTGAATTCCTAACTTTTAGTATCTATTCATGTGAACTTATTTAGAAGTAGGGTCTTTAAGATGATCAAGTAAGAGGAGGAAGCTAGGGACCCAATCCAACACAACTGGTATCTATTATTAAGACGTAGGGGAAGGGATCTGGATAAGGTGACAAGACACACGCACAGGAGGCACAGGAGAAGACGCTGTGAAGACAGAGGAATGCCGAAGGTCACTAAAAGTTAGGAGAGCCCAGAATCAGACCCTCCCTTGCAGCACTAGAAGGAACCAACCCTGCAGACACCTAGGTTTCGGGCATCCAACCAGGAGACGAGGCGTTTCCATTAGTCACACACCACACAACCAGGTTTCAGTCAACAAGGGTCCCCACATGCGACAGTGGTCCCATAGGGTTATAATGGGACTGAAAAATCCCTATTGCTCAGTGACGTGCCTGTGGTGGTGCTGATGTCAGCCATAGTACAGCGCCGCCACCCCCCACTTGTGTTACACGATACACTCAGTGTGGAATACTTGACCACGGGACATGACTGACTGGTTCATGTAGTTATTAAGCCATACTTTTTAATTATTGCTCACATTACTCAAAAAAAAAAAAAAAAAAAAACCCAGCTAACAGCAGTCCTGGCGTGGTGGTGCACATCTGCTGTCCCAGCTACTTGGGAAGGAGGAAGATGGCTTGAGCCCAGGAGTGCAAAGCCAGCCCGGGCAACACAGTGACACCCCATATCAAAGAAATGAAGAAAAAAAAAAAAGAAGAGTTTAATAGAAAAAAAATCTTAAAAAGAAAATATTTTTACCCAGCTGTAATGTATTTATTTTAAGCTAAATTTTATATTTTAAACGTCTAAAAGTTTATGGAAGTTTAAATGGCATAGTAAGCTCACAAATGAAGAAAACATTAAGCCAACTTTGGCGTAGCCCAAGTGCACACTGTCCCCAGGCTCAAAGGAGCAGCTTGCAGGCCTGCACACTCCACGCTGTGGCGGGTGCCCCATCTCAATCCTTCACACCACACTGTTACCGTCCCTTCTCTGTGTAGATACATGAATGCCGCTGTGCTGCCCATTTGCCCCTGGACTCTGAGGTGGCGCACAGCTGCATTTTGGGGTCCTGTGTCATGGTGGCCCTAGCAAACTCAGTTTTTCCATGGCCATACCCCTTCTGCTTTACACATCTTTGGGTATTTTCTACACTTATGTTTTTTCTTGCTTTATCTGTAGTTAATCTCTCTCAAGTTTTTTTTTAAAGCTTTCTTAGGACGTTTTGAAAAACAGGTCCCAGTGGTCCTCTGGCCCTCAGGTCAGGCACACCTGCCATTCTGAGCTACATTTCCGAGTACCAAGAAATGGCAACAGGACCTGAGCCTGCCCAGGAGGCTGGAAGGCACGCGGATCAGGAAGCCCGGAAAAGACACCTACTGCCCCCGCATACCAGAGGGAGGAAGCTATCAGGTTTTCACCCCAAATCTTTTCTTTACAAATGCTCTGCACAAATGCAAAAATGAAGGAAGCCACCATCTTTCCGTTTCCCTGTGTTCATAGCCCTGCGATGGCCGACATCCTTGTGGCCAGGGCCAGAGCCCATCAGCACTTGTACCAATCCTGCAAGGTGCCACCCCCACTTGGGGCCAAGGGAAGGAGAATCGAGAGATGGAGGATCGGCCTGGGGTCACACTACTGGCAGAGCAGGGTCCCAGGTCAGGGCTGCCACGGCCGCATGTCCAGCACACAAGAGCTGTGCTCCTGTTGACCTGGACTTGACCAGTGGTGTTCAAGTCCACGTGCTCTCGAGGCGGGCTGTCACTGGACCAGTGCCCTGTGTACTCCACCCTCACCATCGCCCGCCACTCAGCAGTCCCAGGGATTCTCTGTGATGCCCTCTCATGGCACCTGCCCTTCCCCACGATCCTGTACAGAGCTCCAGAAGGTACGTGGACTCCTCATCCCTTGAGCACGCTGCTCTGCAGCCCTGTGTGAGGGACCGGAGACACTCAGGACACCTGGTTGATGGAGCCACATGCCTGCACTTACCAGGGAAAGCTCCCAGAGAGCTCAGGTGTAAGCCTAAAGAGAGCCAACCAACTGTAAAATGATTTTGGTTAGAAACCTCTGTGAAATACCCTGTAATACTTCAGTGATGGAATCTTTATCGTGAACATCATTTTCAGGAGTGACGCGGGCAGCTTCCAGGACAAGCCCGGCTGCTGCGCACCTCCAAGTCTCAGGTTGCTGGGCTCCTGGTGTTCAGGTGACTCCACTTCCTGGTTCTTCCTTTCCCTGCCATGGGCACATTCCCTGGGGCTAAGAGTCAAGTCGACCCCTGTGAGCTTTCCTACACAGAATTCCAGTATTGAGAGATCTGATTTGCTTGGGAAAACGTATGGGCTTTCTAGACCTGTCACCTTCAGATGTCACTCAGCAGGGCACAGCTCCTGTGGACTTTCCAGGCAGCAAGCCACGTGTCTGAGTGGCTCTACTCTGTTATTAAGGTACCAGTTTTCTTTGACTAGAACTGTTTCCCGTGCTGTCCACCATTACCTGAGACAAGAGGGGATATAAAGTTTGAGAACAGGTCAGCCCTGAGCCCAGGACTGGTAACCGTCTTGCCCATCCTCGGAAGCAGAGAGTCTCCACCTGTGGGCCTGAGACCTGCAGAGACGCAATACAAGCAGGGCGGGAATCCACACACAGGCCAAGCCTCGTTTACAGACTCCACAGATCATATGTGCCACACATGCACAAGAGTTTCCAAATGAATGAAGACGCTGCTGAGACTAATAAAATATAAATTAACATTCCTACTGCTACTAAATTTGTAGTAGTTTTTGTCATGATGTATTCTCTCAATTAACTTTTTTTTTTTTTAATACAACTGCCACCATATTTTTGGCATTATGTAGGGTCCTTGCTCCACAGAAGGGACAGGAAACATGTCTCTCCTTCTGGAACTGAGCTGCAATTTCTGATGAAATTGATGAAAACCTGGGAAGGCCGCGGATCTCTGCAGCCACAGAGGCATCAACATGGTACTACCTTGCTTTGCTGTCCTTTTGGGATGACTTGGGGCAGCTGGGGCAAGGACTAGAAAAAGGGTTACGACAGGGAACATGACCGCTCAGACTGTCCATGCCGGTGTCCCGGGGCCCTACCCGCACCCTCGACCTACCACTAGGCTTCCTGGGAGATCCCTCCTTCCTTGTGTTGGAAGTGGGACCCACAGCTTCAGGCACCCACCTCAGGAAGGTGCAGGGCAGAGGCCACCCACCAACCCAAGCCTAGGAGCAAGGACACATTCCCTCCAGATGCCCCTGGAGAGCAGCAAACAGGAAAAGCAACTCCACACAGGGAGCTGCTCATAAGTTTCCATCTGTCAGTCTAGAACAGTGCCTGGCACGCAATTGTATAAAGCATGAATCAACCAAAAAGCAAACAGACTCCTAGGTGCCAACAAATCTGAGAAAGACAGAAGTTCCTGAAGCCCGTAAAACAGGGCCGCATCGGCTCTGGGTCCCAGGGAAATCCAAGGACAATGCTGGCAAGCCTGACCTAGCAGAAATGACTGGTCTGCAATCCCCTTCAGCTGCCACACCCTCTTCCATCCTTCCTTGTGTCATAACTCCATTCAAATCCTCTTAAACCCTCTTAAAGGCTCACTCTTGAGTTTTGTCTCCATGTATTTCAGCCAACTGCTGGAAAATAGTATAAAACTGAAGACATCATATGCTTCTCCTTCTCCCACTGAGAAGGAAAGCACTTCATGGCACAGTGGTTGTGGACAGAGACAGGGACGCAGAATGACAGCCATCCTGGAGGATGCCACACAGCCTCGCAGGCCGCTGCTTCATGTGAATGACACCTGCCTTGCAATACTACTGTCTGGGCCCAGGTCTGCCCTTTGCAAAAAGTCAGTGAATTCCTATCTTCTTTCAGCTACTAGAAAAGCTCTGCTATACATCTGCTTTGCCACACCCAGAATTCCCTGCCCCGAACAAGAATTGCTGCAAATTATCCTGGCATCAGACCCCACACACAACATGTACCCTGGGAACAGAGCCCACAGGAAAGGACTGATCCCTTCAACCTTTCAAGGGCAGCAAATCTCAGAACCAGAAATCAAGCTATACTGTCTAAGGTCTACAAAAACTTCAGTATCAGGACCATTCCAAGGTCAGTAGTCACTAGGACTGCAATTCTGCAACCATATGACACTGAAGTCTGTGGTCACCTCAAGTCCTCCTAGCTCCCGCCCCGGCCCGCCTTAATTTAGCTACCTTTGTGACTCTGTCTAGGTGTGGGCAGGATCCCCCGAGCGCCCACACATGTGCCCAGGGACGATCAAGCGCTCCTTCCTGTGCCATCTGGATTGTGCTTCCTACCCCCACCAAGCCCAAGGGAGGCAGTGACCATCTCCAAATTAGTCTGTGGACTTTTCCCTCTGATACAGCATTTATTTAGCACTAAAGAAAAAACAGAAAGCTGAGTTTTCTTTTTAAGTCACCCTCCTACCCTGGCCAACCTTAGAAACTGCAAGCCAACCACTAAATTACTGTACAACTATGCTGAATTTTTTTGCGGGGGGGGCAGGAGGAGTAACAGGGATTGGACTCAGGGGCACTCGACCACTGAGCCACATCCCCAGCCCTATTTTGTGTTTTATGTAGAGACAGGGTCTCACTGAGTTGCTTAGCGCCTCGCTGTTGCTGAGGCTGGCTTTGAACTCGCAATTCTCCTGTCTCAGCCTCCCAAAGTGCTGGGATTACAAGCTTGAGCCACTGTGCCTGGCTAACTATGCTGAATTTAAGTATTGAGTTTATAAAGTGATTAAACATTCACCTAATAAAAGATCTGCAGGCATCCACCATAGATCCTGGGGACTGAGCCCAGGAGCACTCTCTTTACTTCTGAGCTCCATCCCTAGTCATTTTTACTTTGAGCCAAGGCCTCATGAAGTCCCTGAGGTTGGCCTGGAACTTCGGCCACTGCACCCTGAAGGAGAGAGCTGAGCTTTTGTGTTTCAAGCTACTTGAGTCTCCTCCACTAGATCACTCCTCCTAGCTGAGCACGGAAAATAATGGATTAACACGTGACGGATTCTACCATCCGTTCCATGGAACAGAAGTAGACAATTAGTCCTTGGTTTTGAATATTTACTTCTGTACTGTAGCAGGGTAGACATGATATTCACCATTTTAGTGTGTTCTTCAGTGTTATGCAAACCATGAACACACCAACCATCTCCAGATCTTTTCATCTTCCCAAACTGAAACTCTGCCCTCTGTCCCCATTGACGTTAAGTCCCCACTCCTTGTCCCCACTCCTTCTTCCCTAGCCCCTGGCCGCCACCATTTCTCTCTGAATTTTACTACTCTAAGGGCTCTTTCTTTCTTTCTTGTGGTTCTGGGTGCTGAACCCAGGACCTCATGCATGCCGGGCAAGCATTCTATCAGAGCCCCATGCCCAGCTCAGTGTTTATCTTCCGCAGTCCACATGTCCTCATGGTTCATCCACATAATTGCAGGTGTCAGAATTTCCTTTCTTTTTAAGGCTACATGACATTTTATCGTAAGGACAGGCCACATTTTGTTCATGCAGTCAATGAAGGGCTCTTGGGCTATTTCTCTCAGCTACTCTAATGCTGCTGGGAGCAGAGGGGCACAGATATCAGTCCCTGACCTCCATAATTTTCTACTCTGAAGTGGAACCGCTGGGTCACATGGTAACTATGTTGAGCTTTCCGTCCTTAGGATATCTAAGAAACCACTGGTAGAACAGGAGGCTGGAACAACCGGATGCACTTCTCGTTCATGCTTGCCCTGGCCACCAGAGAATACTACAAGGTTCCTCAAAGCACGGGTCTGGCCCGCAAGAACAGCAGGTCATGACCTTTGTAAACATAGCCCCAGAGGGTCCCCGAGAGCAGTGCTCATGAATAATGTACTCGTTTGACATAAAAATGAAGTAGACGAAGAACATCCTCCACCAGGCTCACCAAAGTCAACGAACCCGGTGTGCACAGGGACTCTGCCATCCATGATGCTGTAACCAACAGCCGGCATTTGGGAGGCTAACAAGCCACACATCTGCGGTTCTTGATTCTCACTATGAGCCTTTAAAAATGACTTCAAGCCGTCCGTGGTGGCTCATGTTCACAATAGTAATCGCGACCATTTGTACAGCATCAGTGGGTGCTTGACAAAGCTCCCCACATCCCACTGTCCTGAGCAGATGGCCTTCAACCTGCGCCTCCTCCACAAAGCCGTGATGAAAGGAAAGCTCTGGATGCAGGGGGCGCACTTGCGTACCTGGCTCTCCAGTGGTCAGCGCTGCACTCAGGGAGGAGGGCCCACGGGGCAGGGGTCAAATGGCTGAGGCCAAAACTTCCAGGCTGCAAGTGCGGACAAGTGATTTTATTTCCCTTGTAGTTTTCTTTTAAGAATAAATGTTAGGGCTGGGGTTGTAGCTCAGCGGTAGAGCGCTTGCCTCGCATGCGTGAGGCCCTGGGTTCGATCCTCAGCACCACATACAAAGCAATAAAATAAAGACATTATGTCCATCTACAACTAAAAAAAAATATTTTAAAAAAAAAAAGAATAAATGTTAAACCTGAAACATACCCTCTTGGAGGCCATCATGGCAGCTGGACTGAGTAGGAAGAAAAAGCACCCTGTCCTGCCTGTCCTTAAGTGGATCAGCAGCCACTTAAAATGCGCCCCATTGTCTGGGGGCTGTCACAGGAAGGCCTGGCAGCGACACCTCAGCCTGCACCTGGAACTTGTGACTTCTACCCATTAAGGCAACAGCCCCGGCTGCGTTGACCCTCGCAGCACCCCGCGAGCGCTTCTCAGGAGGAACCACCAGGCAGGGCTCTGATGGGGACGAGGTGCTGGCTGGTGGGCAGAGGGGGACAAGAAGGAAGATCACGCTGTCCCTCAGGAGCGCAGCTCTGCTCCCAGCACTTGCTGCCTCCCAGTTTAAATTAATTACAGCTGAAAATACAGGGTTGCCATCTGGTTTGAAAAAGCAAGGAAAGGGGAATAAAATGAAAGGGCTTTTGGTACTAACCTCACTTTAATCATTGCCAAAGAGCATGAAGACAGCCCCAGCGTCCACCCACAAGAAGGCCCTGGGCCTCACAAACTTGGCAGGCAGGCCCGTGTGGAGAGGCAGCGCCGTCAGAATAAGAGTCCCCTGGAAGCGGGGTGCAAGGCAAGGGCTGCCTGCCCTGCATCACAAGGGAAGCATCCTGGGGGCCCTGGGAGAGGGTGGCAGCTCCTGGGAGGGGCCACTTACCACCCGGAGCATCTTGCCAAAACGAGACATGCATCGAGACATGCATCGTCACAGTTCCATATTGTGAGAAAATAGATCTGCTGTCAGAAGAGAGCAAGCCGTTTCCTCTTTCTTTGTTTCTCCCTTTTCCATAACATAAGGCTTTTATAAAACTCTAAAACAAGGCGAAACAAAACACAGGAGAGGAAGTTGCCGCAGAAGCGAGCCAGCCCCAGGGAATGGAGGATGCATGCAACCTGGGGCACTTCTGCAGCTGGCCCCAAGCAGGAACATCAAAAATCCCCCATGCGTCTGCATCCTCCCTGTAGCCCCAGCCAGTCCCCAGGGTGGATGGGATGAAGCAGCTTCCCTCTGCGTCCGCCCACGGCAGGACGCAGATGAGAGGCTCTTCTGTTGGGATGGCGAGAAATGCTGACTGCAGGCATCCAAAGGATGAAGCTGCCACTGCCATCCTCGGTTTGTCTGGATGGGCTGTAGGTGGGTGCAAAAAAATTGCCCAGTCTGCAGATTTCTGAAGCACATGCTCCTGAGGAGCGGCGGCCAAGGCAGAGCATCAGTTAGACTCTGCCCACTCTCTGGGTTCCCTGAGACCCAGGTGAATTTTGCAAACTACAGGTGTACCTGAGCCCCAGCTGCTTTCAGAAAGGAACCCTAACTGAGGCCCTGTGGTATGCACTGGAATCCACTCTCACTGGGGCTTTTGTAAACCAGGAGACCAGATAGAAGCAGATTCTGAAATAAACACTTCTGAGGAAAGCACATTTTCAACCCAAAGAGTGGCGTGACCATCACTGGTCTTCCAAACCCTGCTCTCAGACTCCCTGTCCATAGCAACGGTGTCCACAACATTCCAACTCTCAGGAGTGCCACTTTCTAGTGAGTGCTACGTCTGTCAAGCCACAGAAAACATCTGGTAAAATGGTTAAATAAAAACAATTTAAACTTTTGATTTTAGAGCTTATTAACAGTACCCAACGAGAGACCAAAAGCACATATTCTAAGCTCAATGTGAAATGGCCTTGAGGGGGGAAGAGAGAGAGAGAAAAAAGCCACTTGGGAAACAATCCCTGCAGTCCCTCACAGGTCCTACCTCAGCTCCGCCCTGCCCTCCCACCACCAAGGCCAAGACCCTCTCAGGCCTTCTGCCATCCCTTCTCTACCCAGGGTGACTCCACGTGCTCCCCACCTCCCCACACACCTCCTGGGTGCCTGAACATGGCAGGCATTTGGGAATAGTTTGGATAAATGAACAAATTAAGTAATATACAAACAATAAGCTGCTTCACTCCACAGTGAACAGTAAGTATTAAGCATATATGATTATCCCAACACATTTCAACCCTTTATAGAACATTCTGAATGGTTTTTCCACTAAAGAAAAGATTTACTGATGTGACCACATACAAACAAAAATATGTATGTACATATATTTCAAAAAAAGTAAAGTTGGAAAGCAAATCACATTATTTTCCTAACACATGTCACAGAATCTTAATATGAACAGCTTGACATAATATGACGTAATATGAACATACTGACAGAGAAGACAAAGGTATAAGCTGGATGGTTACAAAAGAATAAATGTGTATGGCCAGTGAGCATATGAAAAGATCATCGATGTTCCCCAGGGACAGCAAACAACCTCCCGCTTCCTTCAAAAAAAAAATGAGTTTCCCCCCATGAAACTTGCAAAATAAATAAATGATAACAGTCTCCGCGGGGATGATGCAGAGAGGCAGATGTGCACAGTTGCTGGAGGGAATGTTAATCCCTCAACCTTCTAGACTGTGAGCTGGCAAGATGCACCAGCAGAAATAGAACTATCGATGCCCTCTGACCCAGAAATTCCACTTCCAGAAAAAACGGGAAACATGAGCTCTGAGCAAGGATGGAGACATTCAAAGAACTTCTACAAATGACAGCAAAACCCTGTCAACAGCCCAAATCTCCCTTCTTGTTAGCAAGTTCTTCTGGTTACAAAGCAACACCAAGCACAGCTAGTAAGCTTAAGAAAAGGGGGTTTGCTGGAAGGGTAACTGGGATATTTCTTGGAAATGAAAAAAGAGTCGGACAACCAATCCTTGGGAGAAAATGAGCGGTCCCAGGAATCTTGGATGAGCGCACCGGGTGCTGCCTCCTCTCCCACAAAAGGTGAAACCAGGACCCAGGTTTCCCCACCCAGCCCTGCAAGCTACCATCTTCCAACCACAGAGCCATCAAGGCCCTTTCTCATCAAGCCCCAAATTCCTGCCACCATTCTGGTTACACATCAAATGTGCTGTTCAACATTCAAGATTCCCCCAAAATACACACACACACTCACTCTCTCTCCCTCTCTCTTCTGGTCTTGAGTCAAGAGCTACATTTGAGCTTCCAATGAATGATTAATCAGGAACTACTGGGTGATCTCCCAGGAAAGCAGCCTATTAGGGTTTGGTTTTCATTTCTCAGGTCTAGGGAGAAAAATAAACTTTTTTTTTTTTAAAGTAAAACAGGCTTCATGGCTAGAAACAAATGAACCTTTGAGGCAGTGGCAAAATTTTACTAAAGGTGATTAAAGTTATCTGAGAGCAGGCAGGAAGTGTTAAAGTTATTCCATGTATCCTCAGCTAGCTTGTGTCCCATGTGACCTCTCTTTTTCAACCTTGTCCTCTCTTTCTGATCTCACCTCTCCCACCACCTAATAGCCACATGAAAATCTTAAGTAACTTCTTTTAAAAATCACATACAGACGGGTCCCAACTTAAACGGTTCAACTTAACAATTTTCCAACTTGACCATGCTGAGAATGCATGTCAGTCAGCAGAAGCCACATTTTTTTTTGGTTTTTTTTGTTTTATTTAGGTTTACATGTTAACAGTGTAAATTGATTCATTGTGCATAGATAGAGGATAACATATCAATTCTCTAGTTGTAAGTTGTATAGAATCACAACATATATGCAGTCATACATAAAGTTAGGGTTATTATGACCATCATATTCCATCACCCTTGCTGTCCCCATGCCCCCTCCCCCCTCACGCTCCTGTGAACAGAGTTCCACCATTGTTCCCATGTCCTTCCCCACATTATGGATCAGCATCCACTTATCAACGAGTACCTTCGGCATTTGGTTTTCTGAGATTGGCTTACTTCACTTAGCA
>CM053416.1:4361694-4403678 GCA_028644305.1 Xerus rutilus | reverse complement strand
GTTTAGCTATTGTGAATTGAGCTGCTATAAACATTGAAGTGGCTGCAGCACTGTAGCTTGCTGTTTTTAAGTCTTTTGGGTGTAGACCTAGGAGTGGGATAGCAGGCTCAAATGGTGGTTCCATTCCAAGTTTTCTAAGGAATCTCCACACTGCTTTCCAGATTGGTTGTACCACAGAAGCCACATTTTTGAGTCTTGAATTTTGTTCTGTTCTTGGGCTAGGGGACCCGTGGTGCAGTCCTCTCTGGCTGCCTGGCAGTGCCACAGCTCCCAGTCGGCCCACAAACTCGAGAGGAAATGGCCAACACCCCACAGTGCTGCACTGCTGAGCCAGGATGTGTGGCCATCAGAGGGACCTCTCAGGATAGAACCCATTGTCAGCAGAAGAGCAACTGCCCAGCACCGATGGACCAGCAGCCCTCCTGCCCTTGGTCTGGCTGATGTCTGAACAGGACAGCTCCCGGGGCGCTGACCCCCAGGGGCCGTGTCTGGGCACCCTGAGCCCCAAGCACCCAAACCCACCAACTGTGGAGAAAACCATCCTAGACAAAAAGTCACTGAAGGCAAAAGTAAACGCTGAATCCCAAACTAAAAAGAACTAGCATTAGAAAGAATAAGCAAGTGTAGGAGAAAGGACTGAAGAAAACACCGGCTGGGCGCCTTGGGTGTGCGCCTTGCCGTCCTGGTGCCCCAAGAGGTTGAGGCAGGAGGATCCCTTGAGGCTAGGACACAGCAAGGGCCTATCTCAGAAAATAGAACCTATACAGGATCTCACTGAATGTGAAGAGACGGTTTACCTTAGATCGCACGGCTGCTCACACAAGTACAGGAAGAGGACAGCGTGGCGGAGTTACCAACAGATGGACCTGGTGAGAGCCGTGCCTGCGCTCCCTGTCCGCAGACCTTCAACATTTCTGTAGGTGTAAACTTTTTCCCAAGTAAAAAGTGTCTGTGGACAGTGAGGGCCGGCAGGAGGACAGCAGGGCAGATCCCCACCAGATCCCTATGGGATGTTTAGAACAATCTGGCTTCAAACGCAGGCCACATGAGATACGCAACAGTCACTTTGCTGGGAACACCGGTGGCTTCCAAGGGCTATCCCGGGATTGGGGGTGCTGAGCCATGGAGAGGCGCGGCTCACCACTAAGGCACCATCAGCGACGAACATGCTGGTTCCGAATCTCAGCCTCTCAACGCAAGCCGCAAGGGGGGCTGGGCCACCCGGACTGGTCACCCAAGGTGCGTGAGGGCTGCTCGTCACACAGCCACTTCCATAGCCTGCCTGACGGTGAAGGATGGCAGCGACTTCCACCAGTTCTTTTAAAACTGAACCTTGGCTAAGGAGACTTTCCAGGAAAGTCCAGGGGGGCTGTCTACGAGAAACAGACTTGGTGAGAGAGTTTGGGACCAGATCATCAAAGGTCAGACAAAAGAAGATGGATTTGGATTTTATTTAGTGGTCAAGAAGGAGCCTCACCACAGCCCGCTGATAAGCTCAGGAATACCCTCCACACGGGCTCAGGAGAGATACTGTGTCCTCCGGCACCGAGCTGCGGCACGGTGGGACTCGGCACCCAGAGGACACGGCTGGTGCACCTTTCTGTCACTCGCATGGCCTGCTCAGGAGCTGACGGCCCAACACAGAGGACACACTGTCACTCAAAACTGGCACACAGGGGCACAGCTGTTAGGATATGAGCACAAAGGCATCATCCAGAAAGAAAGCAAGAACGACGACGGCCCCACGAGAATGGCTGAAAGGCACTTTTGCTCTGAAGACTTTTTAGGTAACTCCGAAAAATGCCAGAAGTAGGTCACACAGGGGCAGACACTTGCCTTCCTAGGATGAACACATCTCTTTTCTGTTTTTGTGGGTTTTTTGAGACGTGGTCTATGTTGTCCAGGCTAGCCTTGAACTCCTGCACTCAAGCAATCCTCCTGCCTCAGCCTCCCCAGGAGCTGGACCATGGGTGTGCACCACCACATCCCGCTTCACATCTTCATTTTGGATAGGTTTCTACCCAGAAAGAACGTCCTGGCCACCTCTCTGCCCTGTGAGACTCACTCAACTGTGCCAAACCTCTCATTTCCACACACCTTGCCGTAAGTTCTCACTGGGATCGGAGCCAGGCACATAAAAAAGAAACAAATAGATGAATGGGGAAAAAATCATTTCATTCAGTCAATAAACTCTGAAGGCTCGCTGCTCAGTCAGCACGGGGATAACATCACTTGATCCCAAATAGGAACTGCAGGCAGGGCAAGGGATGCAGGGGACAGCTGCACCTGCCAGGAGCTGGGGCGTCTCAATTTTCTGATTTGAAGAGCACGGTGGGCACGGATGAGCACTGGGGGAGTGGCAATGGGGGGCTCTGTTCCAGCAGGAATGGAAATAAACATGAGGGCCACGCAGGGTGGCGGGAGGCACACCAAGTGCACAAGGGTGCCACGTTCAAGGGATTCTTAAAGCCCATCCCAGTCAAAAGGAAGTGAACATAGACAGTGCTGCTATGGTGCGGGCCCGGGTCAATGCAGGAACATTCAGAGGTGAAATGATCAGACTGTGCATCTGCTCAGTCCGCCTAGTCTGAACAGACCAACTGGGTGGTAACTGGAGGCAGGTGGGGCATGGATCCAGGGGGAAGGTCTCCAGGGGTGTTTCCTAAAGGGGTTCATCTCTCGCAGCTCCCACACTTCTCTCTCTCTCTGCTTCTTGACCCCACTGAGCAGCTTTCCTCCACTGGGCCCTGAGACTCAGGCCAGTGCCAATGCAGAAAATGGTAGCAGCCCAATCTGACAGAGCATGGCAACGGGTCAGCTATGGGAGACAGGGCAGAAGAAGGGGGAGGCGGCCCCAGAGAAAACAAAGAAGAGCCGTGCCAATCATGTAAATGAGGGGCAGGAGACCCACAGCAGGTAAAGAATAAGAGCAATTCTGACAAAGCAGTACTGGATTTGAGACACACAGACAATATATAAAAGATGGACAGGTGTGTGGATGTGAAGGTTAGGATCCGGCTAAAGATCTGGGAATCGAGTCTGGCGCGGTGGTGCACGCCTGTAGTCCCAGCACTTTAGGAGGCTGAGACAGGAGGACCGTGAGTTCAAAGCCAGCCTCAGCAATGGCGAGGCGCTAAGCAACTCAGTGAGGCCCTGTCTCTACATAAAACACAAAACAGGGCTGGGGATGTGGCTCAGTGGTCGAGTGCCCCTGAGTTCAATCTCCGGCACCAAAAAAAAGATCTGGGAATCATCGATGTACAGTGGTAATTCCAGCCATGAGTTTGTAGGCGATACCATTAGAGGGGTCTGTACAGTGAGGGGGACAGAGCCCTGGGGAATGGTAACAATGACCAACACTATGGGTTTTTTGTTTTGGTTTTTTTTTTTGGTACTGGGGATTGAACTCAGGGGCACTCGACCACTGAGCCACATCCCCAGCCCTATTTTGTGTTTTATGTAGAGACAGGGTCTCACTGAGTTGCTTAGCGCCTCGCCCGTGCTGAGGCTGGCTTTGAACTCAAGATTCTCCTGTCTCAGCCTCCCTAAGTGCTGGGAACACTATGGTTTTGATGTGGTTTGTCCCCACCAAAATTCATGGTGAAATCTGATTGCCTATATAGCTGGGTTGGGAGGAAAGGCCTTTAAGAGGGATTAATGGTCTTCTCCAGAGACTGGGTTAGCTCTGACCAGGAGTGGATTCATTGTCATGACAGAAATCAGGTCCCCTTGGCCCCCTCTTCTCTTATGTACACGTCCACTTTCCCTTCTGCTTTTTCCCCATGTTATGATACAGCATGAAGTCCTTGCCAGAAGCAGCCACCAATCTTGGACTTCCAGTCTCCAGAACCATGAGATACATAAACTTTTCATTATAAATTACCCACTGGGGCTGGGATTATGGTGCAGTGGTAGCGTGCTCGCCTAGCACGCATAAGGCACTGGGTTCGATCCTCAGCACCACATAAAAATAAAATAAAGATATTCTGTCACCTACAACTAAAAAATAAACATTAAAAAAAAATAAAAATAAAATAAATTACCCACTGTCAGTTATTGTGTTACAGCAATGGAAAATAGGACAACGAAATCTGTGAAGTGGCCACAGAACTAGAGGGGAACCAAAGGAAGCAAAAGTAGAGAGACTACCAAGACAGAGGAGCGCAAATATATGGAACTGAAAATGTCTCCTGAATCTGGCGACTAATAGATCACTCACTGTTTTATTCAGCTTTTTTTGCTGCTGGGACCAAAAGACCTCACAAAAACAATTTTAAAGGAGGAAAAGTTTATTTGGAAGCTCACAGTTTCAGAGGTCTGAGTCCATAGATGGCCAACTCCATTCCTCAAGGCCCAAGGTAAGATAGGACGTCAAGAGTGTGGTAGAGAAAAGCTGCTTAGGACATGGCACCAGGAAAGAGAGAGTCCCCGCACTAGGACAAAATATAAACCCCAAATGCATACCCGCAAAGACCCACCTCCTCCAGCCACTCTCTGCCTGCCTACTGTCACCACCCAGTTAATAACCCAACCACTTCACTTCTGGACTTCCTTACACTGTGTCACACATGAACTTCTGGGGGACACTGCCTGTCTAAACCCTAACAATCACAAAGGCAGGGAAAGGTTTCATCGGTGCTGTTGGTATGAATAACAGCAGTGGACCCAGGAGTGATATGGAAGAAATACTCTACTCTCCGAAGGAGCTACAGGGAGAAGTCAGGATGGAAGGTAATCAGACTTGAGGACAAGGGAGAACAGGGCCTTGCGTTTCCTCAATTTCTCTGGCCTCAATGGATTTTACCGAAAGCCCTAGCATTAAAGGTGACACTCAACAGTCCCAAATCAAGAAATTATGGCACCATTTCATTTTAATGGTTAAGCTTTAAGGCACCAGAGTTCTGCAAGTCTGAAAATTTATGATAAGAGAATTTTGAAACCAAATGGAAATGTGTGTTTTGTTTGTATGCTCCATGGAATATTAATAATAGGTCTCATGAAAAAGGGATAAAGGCTTCCGTCTTCCTTGGCTCAGCCTGCCAGAACAAATACCACAGCCCGGGTGGCTTCAGTAACAGCTGTTTGTTTTCTCACAGTCCTGGAGGCTGGGGTCTAAGCTCAGGGAGCCAGCATGGCCAGTGTCTGGCGAGGACCTCCGCCTGGCTTTCAGCTGGCCCCTTCTCTGGCCCCTTCTCGCAGTGTCCTCACAGCAGGGAGACAGCGCACACGCTCTCCGGCATCTCCTCCTCTAACGGTGCTGCGCTTAAGGACCTCATTGAACCCCCATCACCACCCAAAGGTCTCACCTTCAGAGACCATCACGCCGGGGCCGCGGCTTCAACAGGAAGTTGCAAGGATACAACTCAGTCCATAACAGATTCTGTGGCCAGTCACGTTTGAGAAACTGGGCTGAATGACATTTCTGCACATAGGACTTAGAACGTCAGAGAACTCCACAGCCTATTCCTTGACAGGAATTCCTTAAGACAATTTAGGGGAGCAAACAAGGGTTCAGTCTCAGACTTCCAAAATGACCTGACAAGAATGGGTCTATTCCTTCTACTTGACCTTGACCCAGTTTCTGAAGCTGGTTTTTCTTTTTCTTGGTGGTGCTGGGGGTGGAACCTAGGGCCTCATGCTCTACCACAGAGTTACGTCCTGCCCTCCCCCAGCCCTCTGGGGTTGCTTTCTAGGTGGATCCCTTAGGTGCATTTCTCGGGTCTCTTCAAGGCAGGGAGGCCAGAGGTCCTGTAAGGAGGGGCAGAGCAAGTCTGCCTGCCCCTTCTGTTCTGCAGTGCATGTTGCCTTTGCTGGGGCGACTTGGATCCAGAATCTGCACCCTTGTTTGGCACCATTTCTAGCCACTGCCAGCCCCCAGCACATTACTGCCACATTAACTTCTCTAACTGTGTTCTGGAAGACAACAGGTGAGGAAATTTCAAAATGCACTGTGCGTGTGCACGTGCATGTGAACTCAAAGACATGGCAGAGCAGAGACTCCAGGCTCTGCCACCAAGGAAATAAAAATGACCCGAGCCAGGGAGCCAGGCTCAGAAGTCGCCTCACTGTGCTCCAGCCACACGGGGCCCTGGCATGTGATGGCTTTACAAAGGAGGTCCTAGAAAAAAGGAACCATGGACAACCGTGCCTGGGCAAATTTCTTAGCATTAATCTTTCTGGTGAACCCTCAGTCAAATCTTGTAAGGTGTCAGCAGACAGCAGTGTATACCCTTTCAAGACAGAGGGGCTTGCAGAGCAGTGAGATGTCCATGTCGTCACAGGCCAATCCTCTGTGTGCCCGAGAACCACAGCCAGAACCAACCCAGCACAGTGGCATCCTCGTGCAAATAGCACTGGGGGTTCAGAGAAGCCTGTGGGGGCCAAGGGAGGACCAGCAAAACTGTGTTGTTCTGTACCCTCAAATTCTGGGTGAACACCCTTGACCTAACCCATCCATACTCTCCTTTTTCCAGCGTTAGTGTGTGCCTGTGGAGGTGACTTCATGTACGCTGACAAACATGTCCCCCGCACCCAGAATGCTCCTTCACAGCATCCTCTGCTGAAAACGCTGATTTTCAAGGTTCTGGCTCCACCTCCAAAACCTTCATGGCCCAGATCAGAGCCGCAGACGCTAAATGCCACGTGTCCACATAGCCCAGAATAGACAAGCAGATGGCGGGGCTTTTGTTCTGCCCCCGACTCCTGGCACCCCTGGCATTTCTTCCTTCAATGTGTTATTTGGCCAGAAAAATGGCAGGAGCAAGATGGTGATCTGCCCGTGCAGCTCCGGGCAAAGACTCTTAAGGCAGAGGCGAGGCCTGCTGGGAAAGGCTGATGTCAGCTCCCGGGGCACAGCTCCCGCCAGGATAAGGAGGTCTTTGTTTTCAGCTCAACTGTGAAAATGAGAAAATGCCTCTAGCCTGACAAACAAGAAACCCACACAGCACAGGTCAGGCCCGCGACCTTTATTTAAAGGTACCACACTTGGTTAGCAAAACGCTTCCATGACACAGGGAGGGAGAAGACTCAGGCTAACCTCAGCTGGGTGGGCCAGGCACCACTCTCCCTGAAGAGGCAGATCAGGCAGATCTCACACCAGAGGGCCCCGGACTCTGCCTCCTGCTGTGGAGCACTGACTAAAGACCCCTGACTTCTGCTCCCTCCTAACTCACTTTTTAAATAAATACACATAACTGATGTGCTCTGGGGGAGGGGCTGAAAGAAAGAAATCCTCATTTAAGAATATCTCAGTTTCTGAGTTATTTAGGGCAATTAAAAATAAGGCTGTAGAATGCCCTCTTAAATTCACAGGACACTTTTGGGAATACCAGTAAGACTGTGCATGGAAGTCCAGAAAACAGAAGGCCAGGCGAACCCTTCCCAGGCTGGACTATGCTAAGGAGGGTGTGGCCAAGAGGGGGAGGGGGACACGT
The DNA here is from genome assembly GCA_028644305.1 of Xerus rutilus. Lineage (NCBI taxonomy): Eukaryota > Metazoa > Chordata > Mammalia > Rodentia > Sciuridae > Xerus > Xerus rutilus. The sequence continues at coordinate 4,396,245 of CM053416.1, read as the reverse complement.
AAATCTGGAGTACTCTATTCAACAGTCCAATTTTTGAAATCTGGAGAAGGCGGCAGGAGGTGGTGTGTCTTCATATGCTTAAAACAAATTTTTTTAATCTTTTTTTTTAGTTGTAGATGGACACAATATCTTTATTTTTATGTGGTGCTGAGGATCAAACCCAGTGCTTCACAAGTATGAGGCAAGCACTCTACCACTGAGCCACAACCCCAGCCCCTTAAAACAAACTTTTTAAAATATTTTTTTAGTTGTTGATGGGTCTTTATTTTATTCATTTATTATTTATATGTAGTGCTGAGGATCGAACCCAGTGCCTCACGCATGCTAGGCAAGCGCTCTACCACTGAGCTACAGCCCCAGCCCTCCTTAAAACAAATTTTTAAAAGTTCTCATTTTGAACATTTTAAGCTAAAGTTACTACAGACTTGCGCAACTAAAAATTGGGTCAGAAATTTTAAACAAGAATTTTTGTTTGTTTGTTTGGTACCAGGCATTGAACTCAGGGGCACTCGACCACTGAGCCACATCCCCAGCCCTATTTTGTGTTTTATGTAGAGACAGGGTCTCACTGAGTTGCTTAGCGCCTCACCATTGCTGAGGCTGGCTTTGAACTCGTGATTCTCCTGTCTCAGCCTCCCTAAGTGCTGGGATTACAAGGGTGAGCCACCGCGCCCAGCTTAAACAAGAATTTAAAACGATTTAAAATACACTTCCCTGGCCATACAGAAAACTCTTGTCTGGAGCTGGATGTGGCTCTAGGGCAGAGCAATTGCCTTGCAGGGACAAGGCCCTGGGTTCCCTCCCCAGCAGCACAAAACAGACCTGTAACAGAACTTGTCTGTTCTTACAAGTTCTTACCTCTCCAAAGACACCATGTCCCTCTCTTTGCGGGACTCTTCCTTCCCAGTCCCTGGGGGAACCACCACCTAGGCGGGGAGGATCTGGAGAGCTCTTAAACACCGAGGGCACCAGCAAGCCCACATTCCCCCAACCCTGCTCGCACAAGCAGCCCCTCCCGCCAGTGCATCAGCCCTGTGCCCTGAGAGCCCTTCCGCTGGTGACCATCCAAAACCATATGGCACTGAGGTCCTACATCAAACGACTCAGGGCAGCGGGTTGTGTGCGCTGTCAGGGTAAACACAGCCCGGCTGCTGAGGGCACTGGCCCGGGGTCAGACGGCTGGGTGTGAAGCCTGGATCTGTTGTCTACCAGCTGACTGTACAAGCACGGCGCAGGGCCTCGGTGTTACCATCCGCACAGGGGGACACCGATACCATCCCCATCTCAGGGCTGAGAGGACAGAATGAAGTCATGCCCGGGAGGCAGAGGGCACCGCAGGTATAGTCGGGACTCCAGTGCACTAGCATGCAGGAGGCCCTGCGTTTGACCTCAGCACCTCAACATAAAAATTTTTAAAAATGCAAAGTAGAATAAACCCTTGATACAAAGGCTGCTGTGGTCTCTGGATGCTGAGACTTCAAGACCTCTCCTCGTTCTCGGTGACGGGAAGTCCACCTTCTCTAAGGCTTGTACAGCACAGCAGTAACGCCCATCTACAAAGGCGGACTACTGTTTACCTCGCAAAGTCCCAGTTTCTCGCAGGGTCAAGATATTTAAATTACCTCAGCTTTTCAATTTCCTCTGGGCTCAGTTTTAGTGTGACATGAGATACAATTTCCTTCACTCTCATGGAGCTTGTGAAATAGTCTCTTGGTGATGTACAACAAACACAGCTAAACTAAAGAATGGAGAGGCAGGGGCCACCCACAAAGACCCCGAACTGCAGCCACCCCAGTATATGTGAGGCACCACATATCTAATCAACCCCACTGCAAAGAAATAAACAAAATCTACAACCAAACCTCAAATTCCATTTTAGCCAGTAATCTTTTTTTTTTAACCAAGTTTCCATTATATGCTCAGTACTTGATTTCAAAGGCTTCCTCTAGCCTTTCTGGCAAACTGAAAGAATTACTGGTTTTGAGTTCATCTGTTTTTCCCTATTTTTCTATTCACCCTATGGAGAGAAGAATCACTCAGGCGGAGCAGGGGTAGGTAGGTGGAAGAAAGCAAAGGAAAAAGGAGGAAGGAAAGAAAAGGAGACAGAGACCCTGAGATCAAAATGACTAGAGGGCAGACCAGTCATCAGTTTTGTGAAAGAACTTCAAAGGAATGGCCAAGAGCAGAGACAAGGGCACCAGGGCAGGGTTTCAAAGGAGCACCTCCAGCAGGGAGGCTTGTCCTCCACCCAGCCAGCCTCCTTCATTATGGATCCAAGCGGGTCTAGGGCAGACACAGGGGTCGGAGCACAAGGCTCCTGACCATGGCTTTGATCCCAGTGGGAGCATACGGGCTTCCCAGTGGCGTCCTGAGGCCACATGGGCAACTACTTTGCAAGTACAGACCACTGATCCAGAGGAGAAGGCCTCCTCCAGCCATGGAGCCTCAACCCAGCTAGTCAGCACCGACCTCGAGCTCCAGCACATGGTTCCTGTCCTAAAGCTGCAATTCCACAGGTCGGACACAGCTGACATCATCAAGTGGTCACTGGTTTGGGGGTCACACAGCAAGGTCAGTCCCAGCTTCAACACGTTTGAAGTATTATCCTCTCACAGCCTGGACATCTGCTCCCGAAAAACAGCTGATAAACAATAGGACAGGCAGGCAGGTAGGTAGATGGGTGGACAGATACTGAGCTCTCCTAAAGGGTCACGTTGACTGTGAGGGTTGAGCGAGGCGACACATTTCTAACACTGGGCCAGTCCATAGTAAGCACTCAGCAAATGCTCCTCTCACAGGCGACCGGCTGAGCTGAGCACTGCCACCGCACAGCCCCTGCCACTTCTGAAGGGCACCTGCTAACTGTGCTTCTCCACAGAGCCCTCCCCAGGACCTCCAACCAGGGAGCCCAGAAGTGTCAAACTCAAGACAAACTGAGCACCCTCTGCTGCCACACTGATCGGCTGCCCTCAGGAGTTGTTCTGTGTTACAAATAAAAAGACATCACAAACCCATGAGGTCACCGGCTGCAGCATTATTAGTACTCTGAAATACTGGGAGACCACACAGGGGACTTGGTGGGATGCAGGTGCAGGCAATGGGGGGCTGCAGGTGTGACCAGGAACAAGAGCTGGTGCGAGGTGTCTGGGACGTACAGAGTGGAAGAAACACCAAAGTCCAAAGGGGTCTGGACAGTCTGCCATCTCGTGTACAGGAAAGGCGGCGGGCGTTACGGATCTCCTCCGTTTACGGACAAGAAACACAGGCAGGGCAGTGGCTGGCAGGGAGCTGGAGGGACACAAAAGGAGGGCAAGTGACCAGGAAGGGGGTGACACTTGAATGAGTACGCTAATAAAACCCTTTATTTTAGAAGCATGACAATGTTCTACATTTTCCAAAAAAAATAAAGCAGTCTCAAGATTGGGAAGGGGTCAAGCTCAATGCAAATAGAAATAAGTGACCTTCCCAACGAAGTGTGTACATTGTAAGTAACACAATCCTGACAAGGCAGGGGATGGCGAGCCACTGAGGCTGATAATTTTGGCATAAAGAAAAAAAATTGCTGCAAATAAATACTGAACTTATTTCAGTAGGTTTGTCTTTTTTTTTTTTTTGGTACCAGGGATTGAACTCAGGGGCACTCGACCACTGAGCCACATCCCAGCCCTATTTTGTGTTTTATATAGAGACAGGGTCTCACTGAGTTGCTTAGTGCCTCGCCATTGCTGAGGCTGGCTTTGAACTCGTGATCCTCCTGTCTCAGCCTCCCTAAGTGCTGGGATTACAGGCGTGCGCCACCACGCCCGCCTGGCAATAGGTTTGTCTTTTGAAGTGGTGGGCACAGCGATTGGGAAAGCATTCCGTGCATGCTGCAGAAGCAAACCATACGTAAATACGTCGGTGTTGGGAATGTGGGTTCCACTAGTGAAGAAGCAAGACACACACGAGGAGTCGGGGCAGGAGAGCACAGAGATCTCTGTAGGGGCGGCCCAGAGTCTGAGTACTGACGTGAACCCATGATTTCCCAGTTCTTTTCCAGGAGGGTCTAAAAACAGCTCAGTTCAGCAGGGCTTCACCCGAGGGCAGCAAAGCTCTGTGTCTGTGCTGGCCAATATGGTCACCACTAGCCCTACGTGGCTAGTGTGAAATGTGCCCCGTGCAACCAAGGAACTGAATTTTAACTTTTAATTTAATTGAGTTATTTTATGGCACTGGGAATTGAACCCAAGGTCTTGCATATGCTAGGCAAGCACACTCTACCACTGAGCCACATCCCCGGCCCCACAATGTTTAATTTTAAATTCAAACTGCCATCCATGGCTAGCACACACAAGCCAGGTCTAGAAACAGGACTCCTTGGTAAGGAACACCGAGTAACACCTGCCCCAGACCTGGGCTTCTAAGTACTGTTTCCCACCAAAAGGAACCAGGGTTCCCTGCAGCGATGGCTCATTCCAAAGCCAAGCAGGTAGGTTAGAAGGTGAGTCTAGAACATCTGACTTGCCACAAAATAAGAAAGTGCTCAATGAAAACAATAAAAACAATGGAGACGTGAAACAAGAAGCCCCTCGACCCTGGCACACAGGGACCCTTAAGGCCATGCGAATCACAAACAGGAAGCCTGGAGGAAAGAGGGCTCTCCTGCTTACCACGCCATGCGGGAGACGCAGAGCACAGCCGCAGAACAATGCTTAGTGACATTTCTGTGAGAGTGACCCCACCCCTCCCCCACCCCATCCCATCTTCCGTTTTCTTTCCAACTCTTTCTTCAGCTCCCAGATATTCATGCTCCTAGCACTTTTCTTTAAGAAACAAGGCAGACTACATATATATTTTTTTTTCACCATATTAACAAGACAGTTATGAGCTCAAATGACCCCAGTTACACTGGTGGAACAAGAACCCAGCAATTCTAATTTTCCAGGTGCTGGAGAATCACTAAGCAACCCCACCCCCCACCCTGCCCCAAGTCACAGCAGATGGAATTCTGTCACTCTCTGCTTTCCAGCCTGGCTCAGAGCCACCCAGTGCTCCACTGGAAAACAGCTCCTCAGGCTTCCAAGCCAACTGCGGCCCAAAGCAGGCATCCGAGACCCTTCTGCTCGCTGCCCGAACTATTTTCCAACAACACTCCTTTTCCCAGAATCACAGTCATTTCTTTAGTGAAAAAATAAACAAAACACATTTTCACAAGACGTCATTAACAGATTCTAAGAAGATTAAGCACGGAAAACCATTTTGTAATCTTAAAGAGACAAATACACATGGGTCGTTCTTTTCCAAGTAGGTATGAGCTCGTGGCTGATTACAGAAAACTTCTAAGACACGTGAAATAAAAAGGGAGCATGCTAGAGGCCAGGGGGCGCATTCCAGCAAATCACACAACAGTACTCACCAAGCACCCTACGCTGTCAGTCAGAGATGTCATGACTTTTCAATTCACCTGTGAAATCTGTCATTAAGCTCTCAGGAAATACATGCAGAATCACTGGTGTGTCACTAAAATTAATAATTATGACAGTCAACAAAAGGACACCCAGAGTGAACTGACTGCACATCCATCACTTCTCCAAGTTACAGTTCAAAAGTCACTCAAACTGCACTTAAAAATGGTTAAGATTCAGGACACAAGCCGGGTGCGGTGGCGCACACCTGTCATCCCAGCACTTTGGGAGGCTGAGACAGGAGAATCGCGAGTTCAAAGCCAGCCTCAGCAATGGCGAGGTGCTGAGCAACTCAGTGAGACCCTGTCTCTACATAAAACACAAATAGGGCTGGGGATGTGGCTCAGTGGTTAAGCAGCCCTGAATTCAATTCCTGGTACGAAAAAAAAAGATTCAGGACACAGAGGCTCACACTTGTAATCCTGATTGACTCAAGAGACTCAAGTTCAAAGGCAGCCCGGGCAACTTACTGAGACCTTGACTCAAAAAATGAAAAGGTCTGGGGATGTTGCTCAGTGGCAGACCATCCCTGGGTTCAATCTCTAGTAATGTCTCCCCCACCCCCACCAACCCCCCCCAAAAAAGGTTAATATGAGACAAATAATGATGTGTATTTTACAGGGGGCCAGAAATGACAGTGCACACCTGTAATCCCACCAACTCAGGAGGCTGAGACAGGAGGATCACAAGTTCAAGGTCAGCCTCACCAACTTAGCAAGGCCCTGGGCAACTTAAACTTAGCGAAACTCTGTCTCTAAATAAAAAATAAAAAGGGCTAGGAATGTGGTTCAGTGGTTAAGGACCTGGGTCAATCTCCAGTACCAAGAAAATAAGTAAAATTTAAAATTAAAAAGAAAAAGGTAGAGGCAGCTTGCTAGCTGATATGAACACGAGGGTTTAGTAGATGGAGATGCTACCATTTCTTCTTTCCTAAAATTCTGCATAATGGTGTCAATTTTGGGTTGCACACAAAATTTACAATTCTATTATTTAAAATCACTCTTAAAATCATGTACAGTATCACCACAGACCTATACTTCCAGGCCATATTTGTAACCACGCCAAGGAGCTCCACAATCGTTTTCTAAGTGCTTTCCCATTCTAATAATAACAATGTCTGAAGCTGAATGTTTGCTGTCTGCCGGGTGCGGTACTAAGTAAAATAATCCCATGAGGAAGGTCCTTTCATTACTCCCACTGAAAGATAAAGAAGGTGGGACTTGAACCCAGGCATTTAGACTAAAGTGCACACATCTCAAACAAATTCTCTATCACCAACATCTGAAAAGTTGAATCATTCATAAAAATGCGAGCTACCGTAAGTGAGCGCATCCTTGGGCTAAACCCTCTACATATTCTGACCCTAATGCTTACAGTAGTTGTGTATATTAGCTATGATCACTGTCACTTTACAGATAAGGACGTTCCTCTCAGAAAAATCAAGAGACGTGTCAGGGCCTCACAGCTGGCAGGTGGCAGAACGAGGACTGAAACCAGGGCATGTTTGATCACAAAACATTGTCACAAAACTGGCTCTTCCTTTCTTTAAAAATAAAACAAGCCAAAGGGACCGATCTCTTCTCCAGGTTTACGAAGAAAGGCTGAGGGAAGAATAAGAAATTCCTAGTAACGCGAGGGTGGACTCCCAACAGGCCGAGACCAGGGTCTGAGCCAGGAGCCTCCCAGTGTGCGGAGCTGGTGGTTCTGCAGGCTTGCTGCTGCCGGATTCCTGATTGCAGCAAATTCCAGGGCTCCAGACTGCAGGCTCAGCCTCTGACTAACACTGCAGTGATTTATTTGAGGATAAATACCTCTGTCAGTGTCTTATGACTGAACACAACAGGCCCAGCAGATTGGAACGTGGGGAACGCCAGGCTGCCTGAGCCCTGCAGCTCGGGCCACCTCCAGCTGCGGAAGCGCCCTGCCTCCAAGAAGGAAGCCCTGGGAGCCACCGCCTGGCCCAAACAGCAGCATCCGAGAGAGTCAGAACTGGGCGAGACCAGCCTCCTAGGCAACTACAAAGCACTCGCTGGTGCTGGCTGGAGGGAGGGACAAGCATACTACCTGTGAGCCCACACCAAGCTGCTTCTCCCCAGAACCAAAGGGACTTCACCCTGGCTGACAAGACACCAGGCTTGGATGGTGGTGGCACCAACCTGATCGGCTACACAACTGCCACCTGCGACCCTGCCAGGCGCTGGCCAGGTGCCTCCAAGTCCTGAAAACATGGGGAAAGCAACCTGCTCCCTTTGAGAGGGGGAGTGTGGAGAAGAGAGCTCGGGGGTGGGCTGGGGGCAGAACATGGTGCCCAGTACCAAGCTGCTGGTCCTGCCGCCCAGATCCAGAGAGCTTGAACTTTAGCCCCTTCATTTTGCAGATGAGGAAACTGAGGCCCGGGAGTTGAAGGAATCTGGGTCAAGACAGCGGAGCACAGGTGCTGATGGCAGATGGGGGCTGGCACCCAGGTCTCCAGGTGCCATGACCGGGTCTCTAACCACTGCTGCAGGTTACGGTCAGCTGGGACCAGCAGCCCCTGGTGCTGCACACGCAAGGCTCGCACTCTCCCCTATAGGTCTGGAGTTTACAGCAGGAGCTCGGAAGTGAGACTCCCTCGTGCACCCATGTCAACACACATGACCAGACCCCGTTCAGATGCCAACCTCACCTTCTGCTTCTCCAACACAGAACAACAGTCACTAACACCAATTCTCTAAAAAACATTCAGTATGTACAGGAAAGGAAAAGCCACGTTTGTCCAGACAGGCCTCTGGAGTTCTCAGAGAATTTCCCTTCCACGGGGGAAACACACTGAAGGAGGTCAGAGTCTGAAGGAAGGCAGGCGTCATTCCTCCACTAGTCACGGAAGCCACCTGGATACCTTCCTGGCAGAGGAAGGTATTCCTCTTTTACATAAAGTACCTTTCATGTACAATTTAAGAAATGACAACTTTATCATTGGCACAACGTTGTACAAGAAATCAGGTCCCAGCCTCAGGTGCACACAGGCCCCAAGAAGGAAGGAAGGAACTTACATGTGGGGGTTGAAGATGCGACTCATCTTGGAGACGTGGTCATTTTCACAGTCTAGGTCCTCCTCCCCAGGCTCCATGCTGAACTTCCTCTTGCTCGGGCTGATGGGGGGAGGGCCAGTGCGGTGGCTGCTAAGGGCAGAGGCCACTGGGAGGGTCTGCATTCTGGGTTCTCCCCTGAGAGCAGCTTCACCTATGGAGAGAGAGGGAGAGATGATGCTGTCAGCAGGCAGGACAGCCCCCATCTGGGTCCCCAGACTCCCCCCGCCGCCCGCCCGCCCGCCCGCCCGCCTGGCCCCTTGCAAAACTACTCCCAGTGGAAAGTTTTTGGCAACGTGACGGGCTGCCTGCCATTCTCAGGACACGGTCTGAGCCCGTGTCCACTGCCAAGCACAGGACATTTGACATCAACGTGGTTTTCGAGCACACTCTTTAGGGCAGAATTGAAAATGAAAAGGTGCAATAAAGCAGCAGAGGGAAGGAAAACAACCTCAAGAGTTAATTTAAAACATGAAAGGGCCCTTGACTCCCAGGTATTCGTGTCCCAGCTCCAGAGGTCCATTAACCACCACGTCAAGCCTCCTTTTCTGGCCTGTTAGGCTTTTATTATATTTTTGGTATATTTTGTTTTTTTTAGAATGAGGAAACTGTATGGGCTCATAGTTCATGTTTGCTCCTGAAGTGAAAAGAAACATGTGTTGTTTAATGAGGAATAAACATTTTATTCCTACCGTACCCTGGAAATGGCATGTGAAAATCTGATGCGCGTTATCAGCACCAAGTTTCAGCATACAATCTGTCGTAATGCAGAGGTACCCTTCCCCAAACACTTCTCAAAGTCAGATGCCCAAATTACAGTTCTAATTTTTTTTTTTTGGTACTAGAGATTGAACTCGGGCACTCGACCACTGAGCCACATCCTCAGCCCTATTTTGGGTTTTATGTAGAGACAGGGTCTGAGTTGCTTAGCACCTCACCATTGCTGAGGCCGGCTTTGAATTCGTGATCCTCCTGCCTCAGCCTCCCTAAGTGCTGGGATTACAGGCTTGAGCCACCACACCCGGCTTACAGTTCTAAGTTTGATATGATCTGACATCTTGATGTTTTCTAAAACCACTGTTAAGAGGCCTTGTACTGGATGATAACTTTGTGTCTCGTTATGAATTAAAGCAAGCGTGAACTTTCTCATTGATCACAGTTTTGTATCTACCAAAATAAGTCAACAAGAGTAATTATTATTTCAAGCAAAAAAAAAAACATCAAGCTCTCCAAGTCCCATGGGAACAGGCACCTTGATTTTTCACAAATAATAACCCTTTTGGTGTGCGACACGTCTTGGTCTCTGAGGCCTGACCAATTCTGTTTCTACGTGGACACAATTTGAGAGTAATATTAGGATAAAGTCAACCTAATCTGAGGCCCTGTGGCACCGAAGAAAAGAAATCTCTGTCTGCCTCCTCTCTCTCTCATATCATCACAGATGTGTGGCCGGTTTTAACAGTCATTCGCTTCATACGCACGACAAACACGATTTTGTTAGGGGAGGAGGGAGGAGCAGCCTCTGAGTGTTTACCAGGAAAAATAAAAACTCTGCCAATTTAGTCAGCAAGATATAAACTCACAAATATACACTGACCTATAATACACCTCCAGGCATGGCTTCTTAAGAGGATTCTGGCCCCAAAACAAACTGGAACTTTCCATTTTAAATGACATACCTAAAAAAACACCTAATCCTAGGCTAGCCTGCTACCCTTAGAAATTCAGCACGATTTTAGTGGGCCACTACTTCCTACTGAGTAACTTTTGGTAAAAAAATAATAATAATAATAATAATCTTTATACCTTGGTAAATTAGAAAATACTCTTTCCAAACATCGCCCTTTCTTTTGTCGTCCTCCTTCCACAGAGAGAAAAGAGGGTGCCCCCCAAGTAACAGGTAAAACTTCCATTGCCCGGGCTACTTTCTGGGGATCCCTGATTGTGGACACCCAGGTACGCACCCAGGTCCTAATCAAACCCCACATCAAAGTCGAGGGGGTGGGGAGGAGGGACCTCTGCGTGGACCCCTGAGCTTTGGCCACCATTTCGTCAGCCGCCTGCTGGGTGGCAACAGACGTTGCTATGGAAAACAGCCATCACGTCAACAAATCCAGATCTGTCCAAAAAAGGAGCCGGTCATTTGCAACACTGTGGCACAGAGAGCAAGGGTTCCTGGGCAAGAGCACCGTCCCCTCCACGCTCCAGGGCAGCCTAGTAAAAATTCCTGCGCTCGTTTGCATTTCTAAGTTCATCAAATGGATCAACTGCTTAGTTTTAAGACCCAAGAGAAAAGAAAAAAGTTCATAGGCATTCTCAGAAAGCACTGGAGACCCCTAAGCAGGGAGGGGGCAGGGACTACAGGTGACCCCCCAGAGCTGACGGGGCAGGTACCTGTTGTCAGCACCCCCTGGGGATGTGGGAGGCCTGAGGTTCCCTCCTCGGAAAACACACAAAATAATCACTTTAGTTAAATTGAACAGATGGTTGGTCTGGGGGGCCCCAGGCACTTGTGGTCCAATCCTGCTCCTCCAGCGAGTGCTTCTGCTCTCTGGACCCCGGCAGTGAGGGCCTGGGCCAGCTAAGAGCCACCAGCCCTTTGAGTGAGTGATCCAATTCTTTGAGCTACAGTCCACAATCAATCCAGCGACCAACCAACCAACATTTCCCAAGACGTCATCGCGTATGGAATGGTGAACTAACCCAGCGAAACCAAAAGTGTGACCCTCGAGTGTTGTATGTTGACAAAGATACAGGTGACCCTGTGGTCAGCCAGGCTTGGAAACCATGAGGTGAAACAACCGTCCCAGAGGTTCCTGAATGGCAGGTCTCCTTGTCAGTCAGACTCCAAGACAGAAACCCTGAACAGCATCTCTCAAACAGGGTCCCCTTGTGGTGCCATCTCCCAAAGCACCGTCCTCAGCACGTTCACCCACCCACCCCATCTCCAAATGCCCAGCCTTCCTGAGAAGTCACTGCCCAGACTGCTTCTGCGTTCACAAATGACAGCCAGCTCCAACCTCCATGTCCAGGAATACCCGCCCTTTTTGAGCCCTCGACTTTTTTTTTGGTACTGAGGATTGAACTCAGGGGCACTCAACCACTGAGCCACATCCCCAGCCCTATTTTGTGTTTTATGTAGAGACAGGGTCTCACTGAGTTGCTTAGCGCCTCGCCATTGCTGAGGCTGGCTTTGAACTCGCGATCCTCCTGTCTCAGCCTCCCTCAGTGCTGGGATTACAAGCGTGAGCCGCCCGGCTAAGCCCTCGACTTTTTGAGCCTAGAAGTTAAACTGCACAGTCACCATTCACAAAAAACTCAAGGTCAACCTCACGTCCTTACCCAGGGGATCCCCTCAGGCTCCTTTTATTTAAAGTCTGTGTATCCAGCAAAGCCACTTCGAAAGCCACCTCCTTCCGCTGTCTTCCTTGCTTCCTCAATCTGGAAGTCACCTCTCCTCCGCTGACTGCCTACAGAAATCTCTCATGCTGCCGCTTCCCCTCCTACTTTGTTTGGTGCTCCCTGAAGAGAGGAGCACTGTTTGTCTTGTGTACCTGAGAAGACAAGGCGCCCATGTGAGCCAGTGGCAATGGGAAGGGCGGGCTGGCAGATTTTCAGGTTATGTTAAAGACCTAAAATGCCACAAAATAAGGAATAAAGATCTATGTGATAATATATTTACATGAAGAACTCTCATAAGTCAATAACAAAGGATAACTCAAGCTGGGCTTGGAGGCACACGCCTGTGACCCCAGCAACTCAGGGAGGCTGAGGCAAAAGGATCGCAAGTTCCAGGCCAGCCTTGGCAACTCAGCAAGACCCTGTCTCAAAATAGGAAGGGCTGGGTTCAACCTCCAGTACTACAAAAAATAAAAATAAAAAACGTGGTAGGCGCTGGGGCTGTAGCTCAGTGGTAGAGCACTTGTCTATCATATGCGTGAGGCACTGGATTCTATTCTCAGCACCACATATAAATAATAAATAAATAAAATAAAGGTCCATGAACAACTAAAATTTTTTTTTTTAAATGTGGTATATCCAAGCAAGGAGACATCATCCAGCCATTAAAAGGCATGAAGTACCTTTCGTGAAAACGGTTAAGCTACGTAAAGGAAACCAGACACAGAGGCTGCATGCTATCTGACTGCGCTCCTATGAGATGTTCAGGTCAGGCCAACCAGAGAGAGAGGAGACTAGCGCAGCTGGGCTGGAAGGGGGACGGCGAAGTGACAGCCAACAGGTGCCGGGATCTTTTAGGGGGATGATAAAAATATTCTGCAACTGGTTGTGGGAAGGTTGGGCAACCCTAAAATACAGAGAAGCCCATGTCGTGCAGATGTGGGGTGAACTGTGTAGTATGTGTCACATCTCAGGAGAGACACAACCCCCAACAGAATAAGACAATGTTCATAAAAAGATGACAAAAGACTCCAATATTATTACATCCTTTCCTCTCTTGGGTTTTTCACACTTAATTGTTAAACAAACAAGAACAGGTGCCCAGGAATTTTTCCTGAAGTTAAAAAAAGTCTTATCATTATGGTTACAAGTCAGACTTTTTTTCATCTTCCTTTTTTTTTTTTGGTACTGGGGACGGAACCCAGGGTCACTCAACCACTGAGTCACATCCCCAGCCTTTTTTACATTTTATTTTGAGACAAGGTCTTGCTAAGTTGCTTAAGGCCTCACAAAGTTGCTGAGTTGGTCTTGAAGTTGAGATCTTCCTGCCTCAGCCTCCTGAGCCACTGGGATTACAGGCCTGTGCCACTGTGCCTGACTCATGTCAGATAACTTTAAAAACATGATTTATTAAGGTAAAAAGAAATCAAATTAGAGTTGCCTGAGGCCACGTGGGCACATGGATTCATTAGATTCCTAGTAAATGAACATAGCTCAGGGTTTGTGTGTGTGTGTGTGTGTGTGTGTGTGTGTGTGTACCAGGGATTGAACTCAGGGGCGCTCGACCACTGAGCCACATCCCCAGCCCTATTTTGTGTTTTATGTAGAGACAGGGTCTCACTGAGTTGCTTAACGCCTCGCCGTTGCTGAGGCTGGCTTTGAACTCGTGATTCTCCTGTCTCAGCCTCCCAGAGTGCTGGGGTTATAAGTGTGTGCCACCACGCCCGGCTCAGCTTTTAATGCACATGTGTGTGCCCTTTACACACCCAAGGATGTGCACAGTACCACGGGAGAAAGTTGAGGATGGAATTTAGACCCTAACCACAAGGAGGGAAAAAATATACACGCCCAGAGCAAACTATTTTGGGTGTGGGGGACTTTTCCTTTTGTAATAATGGATATTCTGAATTCCATGATGGTTTGACAAAGAAAGGAGAGGGGAATATCTTTCCTTTTCAAATACCAACAGAAGGAAGATTGAGCTGAGTCACTAGTATTAAGTTTCTCAAGCTGTCTTAACTACCACTGTCCATTTAACTACCTTTTAACTCACAGTTTTAGCTAAAGAGGTCTCATTTTAAAAAGAAAATGTCTTTGGCCTTTTTAATGAAGAAATTTTATCTAGCTATGTGTTGCTAAAGAAAAATGCCTGCTACATGCAAAAATTATTTAACTGCTGCTTTTTAGTCTTGGTGATAGTTCAAATGAATGGATCAAAAATCTTCCTGAAATACTTGCCCCTCAATTGAAGATAAGTAAAGATCTGGGCCCAGTGTGTTACAAGAATCAGCATATCTATACTTCAGTGAAGAAAAGTTTAACAGCAAGAAAGGAAAGGTAGAACCGCTTAGTTTTCTGATGTGCTGTGCAATGAATGACACAGACAAAACAGCACCAGAAAATTCTGCCTTCCAAGTCAGAATGGAGCAGAGCGCCCAGTGAGGCGACTCAAGGATTCTAAACGCTCTCCCCTTCCTCCATTGTAATGTTGCCAAGACTGAAGCGTCTGTTCTGCTCAAATGGCACACTTAGTGGATGAGACTACTTCTTAGCAGGACGTAAAATAATGGTTCATCTGAGAGTAGATGAAATACAGGACCTAACTTGCAGGGCTTTCAAAACAACACTGAGGCTGGCCTCCAACTTACAACCCTCCTGCTTCAGCCTCCTGAGTCGCCAGGATCATAGGTGTGCACACACTGGCTTATCTTGCTCTAACTTTTAAGGACAGATTTTTGGGGCCAAAGTCTCTATACCTTGCCCAATGGAGGCTTTACATTCTCCCCACTTGCCCCACCCGTTTATCATGACTGAACCTAAATCTAAGACACAAAACCACAGCTGGGCTCTCCAAGCTCCCCCACTGCACTGATTCGGTTCTTGTCTGACCACAGCCCCGGCAACCCAGCTGACATCACACTCCCAGCACCCCGATAAAAGAACTGGAGCCCAACATTTCACAGCTCACCCCACCATCCCAACCCACGACAGCCCAGGCGGGAGCCCCCCACAACCTGGGCTTGTTCATTTCTTTGTCTCAGAGACAAGTGGCCAGGAGACCAGCCAAGCCAACTTCTTTCAAACAGTTTGCCTCGTGGCCAGCCCCACTTTGGTGTGTGTGTGTGTGTGTGTGTGTGTGTGTGTGTGTGTGTGTGTCTGTCCCTCCTTAGGGGAGGGCTGTCAGACACCACCAGGGAACAGGACCACAATAGGGATAAAAGACGGGACGTACCGCCTGCCAGTGGCACCAGGACTGACTGCAATTCTGCCACTGGGTCACCAAGCCAACTTCTTTCAAACAGTTTGCCTCATGGCCAGCCCCACTTTGGTGTGTGTGTGTGTGTGTGTGTGTGTGTCCCTCCTTAGGGGAGGGCTGTCAGACACCACCAGGGAACAGGACCACAATAGGGATAAAAGACGGGACGTACCGCCTGCCAGTGGCACCAGGACTGACTGCAATTCTGCCACTGGGTCACCAAGCCCTGTCCCCACCAGCCCCCAACACACGAAGTTCCTCTCACAAAGTCCCTCTCAGGTGGCCGCACACCCAGCCTCTGCTCCCCAAGGCCCAGCTCAGATCCGAGAGGTCAAATCTCAGGTAAGCAAGGCCGCGGTGGCGCTGGTCTTTTCTTTACGGCAAAGACGAGGTGGAGAGAAGCACTACCACCCGCACGGCTGACCGCCAGGACGCCATGGGGACGGGGACAGCGACACGGGACCCTGTGCGGTGAGGTAGGCGCCATTTTACCTGGAACTCCGAGTCGTCCCCACAATCGCACCCTCAGGCTCTGGAGGCCCGGGTCCTCACCCGCACATTTCATTTTCAAAGCAAGTTAAGATGTCACCTCTTAACTGGGGTTTGCCTTCGGGGAGAGAGCCCTGAGAGGCAAGCACGCAAGGACCGCGCTCTCCAGATGTGCCAGCGCCAGGCCCAGAGCTGACGCAGGGAGGAGCTGAGGGAGCCCCCGGGGCAGAGCCCCCACTCTCTCATTCTTTCAAGGTGTGTGAGAACTTAGGAGCAAAGGGATCAAGACACAGCCAGAGGGGAAAGCTGGGGGTGCCAGGGTGGTGGGCAGGGAGCGGGGAGGGGAGGAGGCAGAGTGGAAAGGAAGGGAGGGGGTTCCAAATCGTGTCCCTTCCAAACTCCCAGCACCCAGGACTTCCGAATGTGACCTTATTGAGAGACAGTCTTTGAAAAGGTCCTTAAAGTGACAAGAGGTCACATGGGCCCTACAGCACTACACTGTGTCCACATAAGAAGCCGCCATCAGGACAGACACCCTGGGAGGGAGGGAAGACCCTGTGAAGATGCCAGGAAGAGAGGCTCAAGACAGGCGCGGTGGCACATGCCTGTCATCCCAGCACTCAGGGAGGCTGAGACAGGAGGATCGCGAGTTCAAAGCCAGCCTCAGCAACAGCGAGGCGCTAAGCAACTCAGTGAGACCCTGTCTCTACATAAAACACAAAATAGGGCTGGGGATGTGGCCCAGTGGTCGAGTGCCCCTGAGTTCAATCCCTGGTACCAAAAAAGAAAAGGAAAGACGCTCAGAGCAACAACCCGAGGACACATTGATCCCAACTGTGGGAAAATAAGTGTCTATTGCTCAAGTTCCCCAGACCCTAGTAGGGGAAACTCATGCAGGGAGGGAAGGAGGAGGGGGTGGGCAGGGAGGCACGAGAGGCGACAGGAAGACCTTCCCAAGTTTTCAGCCCTTGAAACTTTGGCAGCACCTTCCACCCCTCTGTCCAATATGCAGTGTGGCCGGCCTGGCTGAGAGGACAGCAGTCAAGGCACCAAGGCCAAGAGGAGACACGAGGTGGGCCCCTGTGGGAGGGTGGGCTTCTCGGCACAGGGCCAGGTAAAGCACAGGTGCCTCACTCCAAAGGCACAGGAGCCCCAACGGGCTTTCCCCCAGAGGAGCTCGGGTGAAGGGCAGGGTCTTGGTGTGGCAATCTGACCTGGGTTCTCACCTGCACTGCGCCAACCAGACCAGACGGATGACCCTGAACTCCTGCAGCTCCTGCCCGGGATGGTGCACTGAGATCCCCTTCACTAAGGGGACTGTGAGTCAGGGCTCTGGAGTGTGACCTGCTCTCAAACAGAACCCACCCTGATGCATGAGGGACAGGGCAAAGTCTATATTTTCTTCTGAGATTTTTCTTGCTGTTTTTCTTTTGGTGCTGGGGATTGAACCCAGGGGTGCTTTGCCGCTGAGCCACATCCCCAGCGCTTTTTATTTTTAATTTTGAGACAGGATCTCACTAAGTTGTGCAGGTTCTCACTAAGTTGCTGAGGCTGGCCTCAGATTTGCAATCCTCCTGCCTCAGCCCCCAGTTCCTGGGATTACAGGTATGTGCCGCCATGCCTGACTTCCTTCTGGTTTATAAATACCTATAATCTCACAGGGAATGGGGGAAACAGTATAAATTTTTTTTTAATTTCAAAGAAATGATGGCTTTAACTCTCAGCATCATTGAGAGTATATACCAAAGAGTTTTAAATAAATTGAATGAAAAAGTTCATCTGTATATCAAAAACCACTAAATTGGGTACAATGGTGCACGCCTCTAGTTCCAGCAACTCAGGAGGCTGAAGCAGGAGACTCACAACTTCCAAGCCAGCCTAGGCAATTTAGTGAGACTCTGTCTCAAAATAAAAAATTAATTAATTAATTAAAAGAGCTAGGAATGATGCTTAGTGATAGAGCACTTGCCCAGCATGTGCAAGGCCCTGGGTTCCATCCCCAGTATTATCTAAAAAAAAAAAAAGGCACTAACTAAAAATAGCCTAAATAAAAAGTTGTTATAATCACATCCAGACGTTACCATTTTGCCATTCATTTAACTAGCAAGTTTTACACTGCCTAAAATCATTTTGTTGTCCTTGGAGTCAAAGAGAAGTCCCCGCCATCTCATCTACCCCACTGAATCGACTTTAGAACCAAACTCTTAGACCACGTACTACAGTGGCCTGGGTGGAGTCGTCACACAGCAAGTGCGCTCAGGCTTGCGTCTTACCCGATCTCTCAGCATGAAGAAAACTCAGGTGCAGCTACAGCACTGGGAAGAGACTGGAGCTCAGGCTGCCTGGGCTTTACACTGAGCTTTGGCCTCATAAAGCATAACTGGGATTAAAAAAAGAAGAAAAGAAGAAGAGCCCCTCTCGGCTTCCCACCCCAACTCAACATCCACGCCGTCTTCTAGTCGCGGTCCTCCTCTCCCTGGACAGTGGACCCTCAAAGGGCCCTTAGTACCATAGGGCAGTGGACTGTCAGTGGGAGGCCAAGCCCTGCTTTTATGTTCAGGGACACACATCTGCCTGAAGGCAGTAACGATGATGGCCCGCGGTGGCACACGCGCTGCCAGGGCCGTGAATCCCGAGGAGATCAAGGAGCTCAAGCCCCTCTCAGGCCAAGTGGCAGAGCCCTCCGGAATGGAAGAGGCTCTTGAAGCCTGGCAGAAATTCTCCCCTAAACTGACTCGCAAATCCACTTTTTAACAGCCCCCTGTTAATGAGGAGGAGGAGACTTATGAAAGGAAATTGTTTGCAGATGGTTCTAAAGGCAGGCGTTTGGCAAGGGGCTCGATTTCCTCCCTGGTACGGCCTATACATGGTTAGAAGGAGCGGCTGAGCCGGAAGCAGAGAAGAGGCTTGCTCAGACCCCTGGCAGGGCAGGGCCAGCCCCCAAAGGCCCCTCCCCGGGCCCCTCCCTCCAGGGGCAGCACACACAGCAATGAGGCTGGGGGAAGATCTCTTGCCTCCTCAAGATGGAAGTGTTTGGTAATCTCCTCAAGCTTTCTGCTAAGCCACAGGTTCAGTATCTAAGGTCGCAGGTTGGTATGTGCATCTTCAAACCATTCTCTATTTGAAAGAAATTCTGGAGGGAATGGTGGGGTCCCAGTCCCTGAGTGGACTGCACTTAGGGAAAAAAAAAATCACCAGGTGGCTCACGCTTGTAATCCAGCACTTAGGGAGGCTGAGACAGGAGAATCGCAAGTTCAAAGCCAGCCTCAGCAACAGGGAGGCGCTAAGCAACTCAGTGAGACCCTGTCTCTACATAAGACACAAAATAGGGCTGGGGATGTGGCTCAGTGGTCGAGTGCCCCTGAGTTCAATCCCTGGTACCAAAAAAAAAAAAAAATGACCAACTGGGGAGGAGGAGAGGGAGGACCTAGGCACAGTATCAGGCTCACCTGCAATCCCAGCAATTCAGGAGGCTGAGGCAGGAAGATCTCAAGTTTGAGGCCAGCCTGAGCAATTTAGTAAGACTCTGTCTCCAAGTAAATAAAAAAAAGGACTGGGGGCTGCTTTTCTGTGAACCCCCAGATTTAATCCCCCGTACTGAGAGTGAGAAAGTGAAAGGGTAGGTAGAGAGGGCGAGGGGTACATGGGGGTAGGGAGAACAGGAATGAACGAATGTATCTCGGAAGTGAAGGGATAAAACGGAAAATCACTCTTTCCTGTCTCTGATCCTGCAACTCTCTGAGCCTCCAGTGTGGACTAACCCTAAGGCCTTGTGCAGTCCCTGCCCCCTTGCCCCATCCAGGAGGGCAATAAGCACCTCATTAGTGTCTCTAGCCCTGACCACTCTGTCCAGTGACAGAAAAACCTGATTAAGAGTGGAGGTGAGAGTCAGCCAAAGTGTGGGATCCTAGGGTCGCTGCATCTCTCGAGCCTCTCTGCCTTCACCCACTGTGAGGGATTGGGGTGTGTGTGCATGAGACACAGACAGAGATGCAGGGAGAATACGAACCAATGAAAACTGCACAGGCGGTTTGTAACACTGCACGCTGCGGTCGGCCAGCTGCTAGGGCCCTGTATTTTGAGGAGGGTGGGATGAAGGGGGCCTCCAGTGTTACTCTTGCTATTCATGAATGCTCCTCTAACCACGCTAGCACAGTTTCCTCCAACTGACAGAAAAGAACAGGAGACGCAGTGCCCAAGAGCATGCGTCAAGAGCACCAATCGATGCTGGGCGCATGGCACACGTCTGTAATCCCAGCACTTAGGGAGGCTGAGACAGGAGGATCGCGAGTTCAAAGCCAGCCTCAGCAACGGCGAGACTCTAAGCAACTCAGTGAGACCCTGTCTCTACATAAAACACAAAATAGGGCTGGGGATGTGGCTCAGTGGTCGAGTGCCCCAAGTTCAATCCCCAGTACCAAAAAAAAAAAAAAAAAGTACCCATCAGCTCCCCCAGGGCCTGGCTGCCTCCCGGGATCCCTGCGACGCCAGCACCCAGCCCACCGTGGGCGCTCCCCACCAGCGCTGCCTTGGCGTGCTTGCTTCTATTTAACCTTCTCCTTTGCCAGCACGCACCCTACGTCCTCTGCCATTTCATATTCATCTTTAGTTTCAAAACCCAACTCCCAGGCCTCTTGCCAGCCCCAGCCTGAGTCTCTTTTGAAACGAATTTAGTTTGGATATGGTTTAAGTGTGAACCCAAAGGTTCATGTGTTGAAATGTTGGTTCTCCTGGTGACATGGGGAAGGAGGGCCATTAAGAGGTGGAACCTACTGGGAGATCCTCGGTTCAACTGGAGATGTACTCTTGGAAGGGACTGTGGGACCCCAGAACCTCTGGCATCCTGTTGGATGATGTCATCTCTTCCTCGCGCACACACAATCTCACCGTTGCCATCCACCACAAGATAACACAATCAAGCAGGGCCCTGACCAGAAGCTGTGCCATACTGATTGGGCCATCAGCCTCTAAAACTGTAGATTAACCAAACCTCTTTTCTTTATAAAACCACCCTGCCTCAGGCATTTTGTTATAGGTACAGAAAAATGGAGGAATGCAGATAGCATCTACCTGGGCTGAGTTGCATTGGCAGAATTCCATAGGAAATTATAAACTTGTCCAGCTCCATTTGAAAGACTACTGCTTTTTATTTTCGTTTTGTCTACCATACCATCATGTTTGCCACAATGTCTCCAAAAGCAAATCAGCAACCCTGCTCTCTATAGCACATTCCAGTCAAGACCCTAAGGAATAAGATGGTGCGCCCAAAAATCAATTTGAAATTCTCATAACAACTGGCAGAAGGGACTGCTGAATGTCACGCATGGGTCTACTCTCTCTTAACATGAATCTCAATACCAGCTCCAAACCCCTGGCAGAGCTGAAGTGGGCAGGTAGCTGGGATATGACAAAAACCTAAATCAAATGTCTCAGAGAGCCACTCTGATGTCCCACAGAGGTTTATTAACTCACTCTCTTATTTACTGTTGCTAAAATACACTGGTTTCAAAAGCCATAGAGTGAATCTTCAAGGATTAAAACAGAACGCCAAGTTCGAAGACGTCCCAATCCTGACGGAATGAAAACAGCATTAAGAACATGGGTTGTCACACAATTTATGGGCCTAATAACCATGAAGACTGGTAAATTGAGCTTTTCAAAGTCAGATTTTGTAAACCTTCCCAATAAAAGGGCCCAAGGAAGTAGGTTTATTTTTTCTAATTTTTTTATTTCAAAAAATTTGACAGCTACTGAAAAATGGAAGGAATAGTGAACAACCCCATTCTCTTTACCTTGATTCACCTACTATCAGCACTTTGTAGATTTATCTCCCCACTTTTTTTGTCATGATTGCTAAAATTTTGAGTGGGGGTGGTACTAGGGAATCTAGAAGTGCTTAACCCCTAAGCCACATCCCCAGCCCTGTTTATTTTTTATTTTTATTTTGTACTGGGGATTGAACTCAGGGACACTCAACCACTGAGCCACATCCCTAACCCTATTTTGTATTTTATTTAGAGACAGGATCTCACTGAGTTGCTTAGCGCCTCGCTGTTGCTGAAGCTGGCAATGAACCTGCGATCCTGTCTCAGCCTCCCAAGTCACTGGATTATAGGTGTGTGCCACCATGGCCAGGCCCCAGCCCTGTTTATTTTTTAATTTGAGACAATTTCGCCAGGTTGCATAAGGCCTCACACTAAGTTATTGAGGCTGGCATTGAACTTGCAATCCTCCTGCCTCAGCCTCCCAAATTACTGGGATTACTGGTGTGCACCATGTGCAGCATAATTTGTAAAAAAAAAAAAAAAAAAACTTTTAGACTAGCTAGCTTGGAGAGGTCAAATACCCCCACACGTGTCCTCTGAGAATGAAGACATTTGCTGCTGTGGCCATACCATGGAACACCCCTACCTAAATTGATACAGCGTCATTATCTGATAGCTAATCCATATCCAATTTTCCCCAACGGGACTATCTTTTCTTGGCGGCCTGGACATCACACACGGGCCGATGGTGGTGTCAGGTCTCTTTATCTAGAGGGATTTTTTTTTCCTTTCTCATGGCATTGAGGTTTTAAAATAATCCAGACCTACTAACTGTCCTCTGATTTTTGATGGTCTGATCCTTTCCTCATGATCAGGTCTGAGTTAAATATTTTTGACAAGAATAGTACAGTAGAGGATCTGAGAACTTGCTGCTGTGCTGTGTCCGCTCCCCAGCAGCCAGGGCATCCCAGAGAAGGGAGCATGACCAGCTGGCTGGGGCAGCACCCACAGATCCCTCCACGGTAACAAAGTAACTTTTTCTCTGTTGCAACAGTAGCATGGGGGTAGCATTTTTGTCATTATCACCCAAGCTCTTACTTACTCATTAAGCACCATTTATTTGCAACACAAGAGACTGGAGCTAAGCAGGATGAAACACGGCGCCCTGGTTACCCATCAGTCCAAGCCCGATTAGGACACAACATTTCCACACAGAAGACGACGAGAGAAAGAGACCCAATCTTCGCCACCAAGAACTTTAGTTCTAGTGGGAAAGATAAGTCATGAGAATAACAACTATTAATAAAAACATCAACATCAAGGTAAAAGATGCTCTTCAAATGAGTGAACTGTGTGTTGTATGAATTACGTCAATAAAGCTGTTGCCAATTAAAAAAAAAAAAATCACTGAGGACCCCAACGAGCTTTTGCTAATGTAGGTTGCCTCAGTATTCATCATTTAAAGAACTGAAATGGGCAAATTTTTTAAATATTAATTTGAAAAGCTTCATTGTATGTCCAAGAGAGGAAGAGAGAGGAGTCTATGGGCACTGTATATGAGCCACTCATTAATTCTAGCTTGAATAGTCGGTAGTGAGATTTGAGAAATAGGCAGGATTTAGGCACTTGGAAATGGTGGGTCTGGGCCTTCCAGGTGGGGACAGTTGTTACATATAAAGGTAAGAATACCATGCTTGTGCAGATGATCTAACTGGAACCAAGGGTCTGCTTCTTCCTGTAGCCACGGGAGGGCTGAGGAGATGGGCAAGATGGCAGGGCTGTGGATGGAAAAGGCCAGAAAGCTCCGCTTCTCCCCTAGCTTGTTGGGAACAGTAACGACCGAGTGAGTGAGTGAGCAATGCAACCCCACGTTCAAGACCCACAGGCTGATCTAACAAAGTCTAATTAAACCTCGATGTCCACATTTTTGCCACGGTCCTTGTCCTTTTAATACTCTAGTAATAATATACTTTTAGTGTTGGAGACAAATAGTGTAGCAGAAATCATTTTCTTTAAACAAGACCAATGTCTCTTGTTTGGGTGGCAGGGGTCCTGTGCGGGGATTACATGACACTCACTCACTTGCTGTTTCCTGAGTAGGATCTCAATTATGAAGAATATCAAACATCTCAAATAATATTCATGCTTACAGAAGGAAAAGTCTGCAGAATGATTTAAATCTGAAATGACATCTATCCTACGTTAAACCAATTCCTTAAAAATTACAACATGCTATCCTTCATTAAATGAGTTGTGCTGGTTTTTTTCACAGTGCATAGTATATTTCAGAGTCCTTTTATGGGCAATTTTTACTCAATTATTACAGCTTACATAAGCTATTATTAGAAGATGCTTGCATTTGCCAACCAAAAAAACTGAGACTATTAGAACTGGAATCTAAAAATATGCTAAGCCAGACCCAGCAGTGTGCGCCTGCAAATGCCAGCTACCCAGGAGGCTGAGGCAGGAAGATCTCGAGCCTAGCATTTGGGGCCAGACTGGGACTATCTCTTAAAAATAAATAAATAGAAGCATATACTGACTAGCTTGAGATAATATTAAAACGTGATGTTGGAGATTTACCAGAGGAGCCAACAGTGAATTTCATATCTGGATGAGAGTAGTATCAAATTGTATTCTCACGTTAAGAAATTATATTAGTATCAAATTATAGTAGTATCAAATTGTATTCTCACATTCAGAAATTATATTCACATTAAGAAAACAGACATTATAATGCTGTGTAGCACAAGTAAGGAGCAGGTGAATCCCTGAGTTGCTTTTGATATGGTCGACTGCAGATTTACTCCTCAGATGCATGCATTAATTGGAAATCTTAATATTCTTATGCAAGAATCACACCCAATCTAGCACATCCCCCCGGCCTAGGTGCCAGGGATGCAACCTTGGGCTTCAGGCAAGCAAGGCGAGAGCTCCACCACTAAGCCACCCCCCACTACGAGGAGAACTTCCTCTACATCCTTACCAGACTCCAAAGGCCTATTAAATAATAAGCTAATAAGTCATAAAATATGTGGAAAGGAATATGGATCAGCATGTACAATCAAATGTCATCCACTCTCTCGCTGACAAGCTTCCTAGGGCAAATGTAAAGTGAGGAGTGGCCCCCAAATCAAACAACAAAAAGCACTGCGGAGTGAGTGGTGCTTTTTATTTCTATTTCTTTCCATCCTCCCTGCCCCTGTCTCTCTTTTTCAGTTTACATTATCCACTGAGCAAATTTTATCAATGAGAGGCCAGGAAGGGCCGACTCCCCTTTGGTGTATTTACTTAAGATATGAGGGCGAACCAGCCATTGTGCTCATAAAAGTCCTAGCTGCTGCCAGGCCTACTTCAAGTCTCTCTCGTACCTCCAAGCGACTTATCCTGAAGCCAAAGAAAGAGGAAAACTGTGCTGATCAAAGGCCAGGCTGTCATTAAGTGAAAATGATCGAAGATGAAAGGCGGCCTGTGCGCCACTTCAAAGGCACAGCTGAGCTGGTGAACAGAGAGCAAGGGCTCTGGGCCGGAGGCGCTGGGCTGTGCTTTAATGGGCTCGATGACATTCCTGGAGCCCTGTATCTTTACACTAATTGTGCAAAACAGAAACAGAATGCCAACCATGGATTCCAATGCTTTTTCTTAATAGATGGGAAGAGGCATAGGTGACTCCAAAACCAAGAGGGGCACATACTGTTTCTGGACTTGAAAAAATTAAAGAAAAATGAGATCCCAAGACTGCTGAAGCAGCAGCAGTTGTCTCCCAGTGTGCAACTATATTTAAGTAGAGTCATGCCCTGAGGTGCACAGCGTAATTTTGAGCCCTAAGGCACTGGCAGAGAAACGTCCTCACGCCTGCTGGAGGTTTTTGCATTAGGGTCTGTCTAGAGCCACGAAGGGGGAGAACCAGGTTGACCTATGATTACAGGACATTCCCTTTGTTCCGCCCCAGCTACGCCTGCACCAGCCCTCCAGTTCCTCACACCACCTCAGCCCGGGGGAGCTCCTGTCCGCAGTGAAGACCGGACAGGATAAGGGGCCCCACAGTCATTAAATCTAATCTCCTAAGACAGACTCCCTGGAATGACTTTAACACATGGAACCACCTCAGCCACAGTTCTGGCCATACTAGAGGCTTTTCAGGGACCAGGCGAGGACTCCCACCCTCTGTAAGCTGCAGTTAGTAATGGACGGTGCGCCCGTGCGGAGGAGCCCAAGGAGGGAGCCACCCACTCTGCCTGGAATTGATGCGGATGACGGGAGCACTTAGAGGCACTAACCTGGTGCCCACGGGTGCCCCAGGCCCTCGACAGAGGCAAATACCACACCACATCCTCCTAAGGATCTGAGAGAGGGGCCACCGTTAGTTTCATTCTAAGAGGAGGAAATGGAGGCCCGTGGCTCAGCAACTTGCCCAAAGCCATAGTCAGGAGAAAGCAAAGCCTGGGCTCACACCCAGAAGCTCTGGCTCCGGTCCCACACCCTCAGCTTCCAGGCCCCTTGTAGGGGTTTGACAGAGCGGATCCTAGCAGGTGAGCAGGAGTTTGCCAGCGAGCAAGATCCCACAGTCCCAAGGGGCAGCGGAGGGAGCATGTGAAAATTCTGCTTGCTCTGCGGGAAAGCTCAAGACAAGTCACAGGTGCTCCTTCCCTCCACCTACCTCCAACCACACTGGCCACCAGGAAACTCTCCCATAAGCCAATTCCAGAGCTGCCTTTCCTGCTGATCTATGATAAGTAAAAAGGCTGAACTTTCTCTGGGTAGCAGGAGCCATCGACAACATTCAAGCCGGAAAAATGACATTTTTCACACATTTCCACACGGATACGTGACCATCTCTGTATGTGCCTTCTTTGACTGGCTTTGCCCTGCTCTCCCCCAATCCCGAACTCCCCTGCCCCTCCCTCTCAATTTATTCTCTGTACAGACGGTCTTAATTTACAGCATGCATGGTGCCTGTATCTTAGAAGATGGCTTGTATCGATTATACAAAACAGACACCAGTCTTCAGGAGGGCCACTGGGGTACTCAGGCCTCAGCAGTGAAAGGTGAAAGTGGCCCCCCGGCAACCAAAAAGTCACAGCATGATTGACAGGTGCCATTAGGTTTCTAATTGCACGACTATTACTTTGCAAAGTATTGTAATGTCAAACACACAACTTGCAATGCATGAACTTGGTAACAATATTCTCCAGTTCACATCTCCAAATTTTTAACAGCCGTATTGACCTGTAATTCAACCATTTGAAGTGCCAACCCAATGTGTTTTAGTGTCCTCACAGGGCCATGCTATGACTGACACAATCTAATTTTAGGACACTTCATCCTTCAGAAAAGAAACGCATCTCCATCAGCAGCCACTGGAGGAGAGAGGAGCCTGGCAACCACTAATCTCCCTCCTGTCTCTGTGGACTTGCCTACTCTGGACATTTCGTATAAATGGAATCATGTGATGATTGTGTGTTTTGTCTCCAGTTCTTTGATACTCGGTATAATGTTTTCATGTTTGACCATGTTCTAACACGTGCCAGTATTACCAAACCTGCCCACCTTTCTTCCTTTCTGTACTAGGAATGAAACCCAGGGGTGCTTTAGCACCAAACTATACCCCTATCTTGTTTTATTTATTTTGGTGTGAGTGTGTGTGTATGGTGCTGGGAACTGAACCCAGGGCCTTGTGCATTCAAAGCAAGCACTCTACCAACTGAGCTATATCCCCGGCCTTATTTTTTATTTTGAGATAGGGTCTCACTAAGTTGCTGAGGCTGGCCTCAAACTTGTGATCTTCCTGCCTCGGCCTCTCAAATCATTAGGATGACAGGCATTGGCCACTGCGTCTGCCTCATCCTTCTTTTTTTTTTTAGATTTTTTTTTTT
Organism: Xerus rutilus; assembly: GCA_028644305.1. NCBI lineage: Eukaryota > Metazoa > Chordata > Mammalia > Rodentia > Sciuridae > Xerus > Xerus rutilus. The sequence goes on along the minus strand of CM053416.1, from coordinate 4,368,948 downwards.
ATTTGCAGATGAACACAATGTCTTTATTTTATTGCTTTGTATATGGTGCTGAGGATCGAACCCAGGGCCTCACGCATGCGAGGCAAGCGCTCTACCGCTGAGCTACAATCCCAGCCCCTCATCCTTACTTCTCTTAAAAAGCATATGAAGCCGGGCGCAGTGGCTCAAGCCTGTAATCCCAGCACTTTGGGAGGCTGAGACAGGAGAATCGCAAGTTCAAAGCCAGCCTCGGCAATGGCGAGGCGCTAAGCAACTCAGCGAGACCCTATCTCTAGGGTCTTAATAAGACCCTAGACTTAATAAGAGTGGATCATTCTCCACCTTCAATTCTAAAATCTAGCAAGTTACAAGACCAAAGTCTCCCTTCTCTACCTCTGCTATAATTGCGAGACAAACTTTTTTCATGTAAACAGTGGCCCAGAACTGACACGAGGCTATTTTTTGTCTTTTGTTTCCCAATTTCCCTTAAGAACACGAATGTGTTTGATTGTGAGGTGCTGCCCTGGCCCCCGCTGGGAAGGCCACATAATATACAGTATAGCCCTATATTAAAATTCAAAAATAACATAAATCTGAATTCCAAAATTCATTTCAGATAAGAAAATGTGGAAATAGGGCAAAACAGGGCTGGGAATGTGGCTCGGTGGTCGAGTGCCCCTGAGTGCAATCCCCAGTATCAAAAAAAAAAAAAAAAGCATATGAATTGGGAGCTGGGGTTGTGGCTCAGTGGTACAGCGCTTGCCTAGCACATGTGAGGCACTGGGTTTGATCCTCAGCCCCCACATATAAATAAACAAAATAAAGGCATTACGTCCGGGCTGGGGTTTTGGCTCAGTGGTAGCGTGCTCGCCTAGCACGCGTGAGGCACTGGGTTCGATCCTCAGCACCACATAAAAATAAAGATATTCTGTCCACCTACAACTGAAAAAATATTTAAAAAAAAAATAAAGGCATTACGTCCATCTACAACTAAAAAAGAAAAAAAATTTTAAAAGCATGTGACTTTGATCAAATGTTCTCCTAAAATCCATTATCTTTCCATCCTGTTTCATGATACGCCAGTCTACACTGAATGTTGACTATAATTTAGTAATCTTGCCATTACTGAATCCCCACCACGTGAGACCCGGGTAGTGAATGAACTCTTGGGTAATAAACAACAGCGATGTCTGTCATAGGCATTTGACATCTCAGAAACTCAATGTGTCTTCCCAGAGCCTTATTTTAATGGCTTTACAAAACAAAGAAATGTAATGTCACGCTGTTAACAGAGTGCAGAACCTGCATGTGTTTTGCTAACCTATTTTTTTCAAAGCCTTGCTCGCAATGGTTTAAAATGTTTCCCGAGTTACAAAGCTCTTCCAAGGTTTTGGCCTTGCCATGAGGGCAACAGGAATAAGACTAATGAAGAAAGAGAGCAAAATTGAAATGCTCTAATTTGGGGATCTACTGGGCTATATTAACTTGTGTCGAATTAAAAGAACGAGTGGTTTGCAACCACTGACAAGTATGCCTCACCCTTAGGTCTCCGGCCCGTTATTCTCCTCTGCGCCACCCACCTGCAGGGCCTAGCTGTCAGTCTCGCGTCACTCATGCTCTCTGGGGACCGTGGCATCAGCAACTCCACGGTACACTATGGCACAGGCCCACCCACCCGAGGCAGATGCCACTGAGATGTCTCCATCTGCTGGATTGAGAACTGAGGCCTGAAAAGACTCTTGGGCTTTTCTTCCAGTCACTCCAGCTGTTCTAGCGCAAGACAATCCACTCACTCGAACAACTGCCCTTTCAGCAAACAGCCTCAAAGGCACTGGAGCCGCCGCCTTCCTCACGGTAGGCAGACAGCTGTCGCTCCGATGCTCACCTCAGACCCACGCGGACCCCAACAGTGGCTGGAAGCAGAGGCGACTGCAAGGGACTTCACACACCCAAACCCTGGCTTCCATGCTCCCTCGCACATACCTGTGTCCTTCACAGGGACAGAGGTCCCCCACTGGGACCACATCACAGCACTGTCCCAGGGCAGAAAAGCAGGAACGCAGCTCAAAACAGAAGCAGCGAAGGATCGTACTTTTCAGCAAAGAGTTAGTTAGACTAAAGTGCAATTCTACCCTTTATCCTCAGATGTTCTGTAAGTGGCTAACGCTGAATATGCCTATGGCAACCTAGGTGTGACCACCTTCACAGGACATATCTACTCCTACAGCCTTGGGCAAGAATTAACTTTGGCGGAATCTGGCCACGAGCTTCCAGGGCGCATTCATCAAGCCCAATGTTCTCAGTTCCTTTCATCCACCTGCGGGAGTTGTCCTCACTCCTCTTCATTGTGTGGAGTGATGCTTTTGCAAGTAGGCCACCCACAGCAGCATCACCTGGGAGACCCAGGCAGAACGCGGCATTCCTAGACCAGGCCTAATGCAAAGCTGCTTAGGGGCCTTGAAATTCTGTGCCCTCAGCATGCCCCGTGGGGCCCAGACTCACCAATGTCCCCCTCCCTGGTCCCTCGTCTACTTTCCAAACCGATCAATCCATGATCAACCAGCAAGGACCACACCACCTTTCAAGCTGCCCAAGGGATGTTTGGTGGCCTCCCGGGAAAGCATCTGCTGAACCGAGGTGCCAAGAACCAAAGCTAGGCCACCCTCACCTCCGGCCCACAGTAACACAGACAACTGCTGAAAACTGCCTCAGCAGAGATCGCCTGTTTCCTAAGAGACAGTGCATTTCTCCATTTCAATTTTTAAAATGCTCACCTCTTTAGAGATCAGAATCTTAGATAAGAGACCTCCGGCCACCCAGTTTCCCCACAAGGAAAACGGCTTTGCCATCGGCTGCGTTCTATTTCCTATACAGCAGCAACTGCCATGGACTTCGGATCGGGCCACGGTTCGCTAAGGGTCTAAACTAGTCGGTTAGGAATGACGGGAGGGCAGGGCAGGGAACTCTGAGACACGAATGGCAGAAACCGGTCTCCTCTTGCCAGAAGGAAAACTACAGGGCGGTGGGTGTGGCCCAGTGGTAGAGCACCGGCTGCGGAGGTGTGAAGGCTCGATCCGGCACACGCATGGGCACCGCCTGCGTTCTCCAAGCAACTCATGATACTTAGACTTTAAAAAACCGCAAAACTACCCTGACCCCACTCTAGATGCCACGCTGAGCAAACTGAAGGATGGAGTGACAGCGGCCCCCGGGGGCCAGGCTGATGTGGTCTCAGGAGGATTCACTTCTTAAAACACTTGATTTGGTTTGATGAATATGTACAAATAATATTTACAAAACAAAAAACAATTAACATATGCTTATGGTTTGTATAACTGTCTCCCCAAAGGCCACATGTTGAAGGCATGGCTGCCAGCCTGTGGTGCCTATGCAGGTGATGGAGCCTTTAAGAGGAGGAACCTAGTGGGAGAAGTTAGGCACCTGGGGGCATACCCATGAAGGGGATAGTGGGACCCTGGACCCTTCCTGTCTCCCTCTTTGCTTTCCAGCCTCCGTGAGTTGAACATACCTCCTGCACCTCTACCATAATGTACTGTGCCACCTCAGGCCCAGGCAACTGTGGACCAAAACCTCTGAAACCATGAGCCAAAAATAAACCTCTTCCCTTATTAAATTGATTTTCTCAGGTATTTTGTCACAGTAACAGAAAGCTGACTAATACAACATACCCTGAAGGAATCACATGTTCATTTCTAGAGGTTTCTTTCCAAAAATCCAGCAATTCCAGAGTCGTCTTCTTTTATCCCAGACTGTTTCTCAAATGATACTTTGTTTCAGAATGGATCATTCATGATAACTAGATATTACCCTGTGTGCCCTATAATTTATCTATAGCAGTCTGTTTCATCTAAATCTTACAATTAGCTTGCGTACATAGTATCAGAATCACTAGCGCATGGCAGTCCATCATCTCTGACTCTAGGACATCTGGGAACAAAACTACAGACTGCTTAGTTTAAAATCCATTACGGTTGAGGATGAATGACATTTGGTTCTGAAGTCTTTGAAATACGTTTAGCACTTTCAACCCATGTATAGTATGTACCCACTTGAAATCAGAGATCACTCAACAGAAAATGTCACTAAGATATGAAAGAGACATCACCCCATGATTGCTCCAGAGGAGTCACACCATAGGGCTGGGATCCCAGCCGCTTTCCTGGAGCTGAAGGGCAAATCCACAAACCGCATAGCAAGCTTCCCCTCTTGCTGTGTCGTAGCTAAAGAAGAGCAGAGAAGGAACTGTAGTATAAATTTTGCACGACCCAAGCTTTATCCACAGGATGGACTATTCATCAACAAAAGGCAATGAGAGCCAGGCGCAGTGGCGCAAGCCTGTAACCCCAGCACTTGGGGAGGCTGAGACGGGAGGATCGCGAGTTCAAAGCCAGCCTCAGCCAAAGTGAGGCGCTAAGCAACTCAGTGAGACCCTGTCTCTACATAAAACACAAAAAAATAGGCTGGGGATGTGGCTCAGTGGTTGAGTGTCCCTGAGTTCAATCCATGGTATCCCCCAAAAAATATAAAAGAAATGAAGTACTGACATGTGCTACCACATGCGAGCACCTTTCATTAGGCTGAGTGAAAGATGCCCAGCACAAAAGACCACATAATGTGAGATTCCCTGGATGTAAAATGTCCAAAATGGGGAGATCTGCAGAGACAGAAAGCAGATTAGTAGTAATCAGTATAGTTCTGCATTTTACAGGCACAGTTACACAGACCGCGCCTGACACACAGAATGTGCTCTGCGTGTGCGTGTGGGCACACATGTACTTTTGTCTTTGGGTTTTTTCCTAATTACTAGCCACCATTTTTAACAAAACCAGTGTTGGGTTAAATGTGTAATTTTCCAAGGTTTTGAAGGTTTCCAAGGTTGTGAAGACAGGTTTGAACACTGTACCTATTTAGATGTGTGAGTGGTGGCCATTTGTTTGCTTTTAGCTGGTCATACTCTATTTACCATCAAAATAATAAAATGCCAGGTGACTGAACAGCCAAATGAGTATTACGGACCTTAAGCTCCACAGCAATTCAAAGGAGGATCACATGAACACCATCACGCAGCGGAAGGAGGAAAGGCATCTTGCAATGCACTGAGGTTTTAAAAGGTTAAAAGTGCAGTTCTTGCCTGTTAAGATGTCATGGGTAAAATCTCATAAAGGGAGCCTGGGCTCCGGCTGAGGGACATACTAAATTCACGGAGCTGGGAAGGAGCAGGAAGGGCATTCCTAATTGGGGGTGGGGGTGAGTCAAAGAACCCCAGGCGGGAAAGGCCAGCACACCAGAAGATAAATCAAACTGGAGCTCAGAAAGCTTAATCCTTGGGCTTTATTTTTAACAGGCTGGTGGTTGGATGAATCATTACCAAAGCAAAAATACAGCACAGTAACATGATGCTGAGGAGAGCGTCCCCCAAAGAGAGCCCTCTGTGCCACGTTGGTGATTTTTTCACATCCCTCAATCTGGCTGCCGGCTGGTTTCCATGGCTTGGATTTATCCATTTGGAAAAACAATCCCTCCTTTGACAATACCCAAATCACTACCTCTGCCCTAAAATTGGACAAGAAATACACACATGTCAGTCTCTAACTTACACCAAAAAACCTGCCAGGAGCGGGGGCTACGAATCTTTTCCCACGGTCCCCATCATCAGTGTCACAGTGGGTACTCTAGGAGGTCATGAATGGTAACTTATCAAGAGCAACACTTGGCAGTGTCTATAACTCCCCAGTGGGATGAAAATTCAAGAGACTCACAATACAGAGTACTGATAAAGCTGCAGAGAACCTTCATAGGCTGCTGGAGGGAGACGGGGATGGTCCAACCACTGTGGAAAATAGTGGGGGCCGTTTCTTTAAAACCTCAACACCCAGAGATCAGCAACTCCACTCCTAAGTATTTACCCAAAAAAAGGAGCGCGCAGGTCCACAAAACCTTGTATTGTATCAAAATGACAGTGCCTGACGTTGCTGAACTAGAAGCTTAGAAATGGTTAAAACAATACATTTTATGTGTATTTTATCACTATTTAAAAAAAAAAAAAGTCCAGAGCAACTGTATTTGTAAGAATTATAGACCTGAAGCCGGGCATGGTGGCGCACACCTGTAACCCTAGCGCTTTGGGAGGCTGAGGCAGGAGAATCACAAGTTCAAAGCCAGCCTCAGCCACGACAAGGCACTAAGCAACTCAGTGAGACCCTGAGACCCTGTCTTTACATAGAGCACAAAATAGGGCTGGGGATGTGGCTCAGTGGTCGAGTACCCTCAAGTTCAATCCTCAGTATCAAAAAAAAGAATCGTAGACCTGAAAGAACTCACATGTCCATCAATCTCAGGATAGATAAGGAAAGTGAGAAACACGCACACAGTCAATTATCACACATCAGTGCAAAAGAACAAACTTTCAATCTGTGCATCAACACACAAATTTTAAAAATACTGAGTTTAAGAAACTGGAGCCAAATAATTGCCCATACGAACCTTAAGAGCAGGCCAACTAATCCATGACTACAGATGTCACGACAGTGGTTCTCTTGGGGGTGCTTGGAGGCACAGGGAGGGTTGGGGGATGGAAGTGTGCTGTACCTTGATCTGTGTGCTTAACCCAGATCAAAAGGCATCCACTGTTAAAAATAAAAATAGAGCTGTCCCAAGGCCAACTCCTCATAACCAAAATCCAAGTCAGGGTGACTTCCCCAAATGCTAAACCTGAATGATAGGCCCACGTGAGCTTTATACACTTGTCATAACTCAGCGGGATGAAACCAATCAGCTCTGGACCAATCGGCTGCATCTGCATTGCTGGCTTTTCACAAGACCAGATGACAGACCATCCTGAAAAAGGACAGAAGCACGTTCCTGCTGAATTTATTATGAGTCTCCACACAATTTTCTAGATAAATAAAAGACTTCTTGTCCTCAAAACTTACAGCCTAATGAGCAAGACGAATAGTAAATACAGTCACATATGATGCTTAAGAACAAAGACCCTGGCTCTGAGGAAGCAACCTCGGCTCAGTCTGAGGTCAGTGTGAAGGTCAAGAAGGGATTCCTAGCCGGGCGTGGTGGCGCACGCTTGTAATCCCAGCACTTAGGGAGGCTGAGACAGGAGAATCGCGAGTTCAAAGCCAGCCTCAGCAACGGCGAGGCGCTAAGCAACTCAGTGAGACCCTGTCTCTACATAAAACACAAAATAGGGCTGGGGATGTGGCTCAGTGGTCGAGTGCCCTGAGTTCAATCCCCAGTACCAAA
>CM053416.1:4341400-4361594 GCA_028644305.1 Xerus rutilus | reverse complement strand
GAATGTTACAGTGAGACTATATTCACATCTAATGGAATGTAACAGATTTAAACAAGAAAGAGAAAGGTCAAAAGACGTCCTCCTTTATGTTCAATGACGCAGGATCATCACACCCTAAGTGAGACATGACGCCATTTTCAGTCTGTGGCCTTCCAGTGCATGAAGCAGGCTTTTCACAATACACTAGAAATCCTAAGCCCATCTGACAAAATGGGAGAAAAGCTCACGAAGCCATACCTTTACCTTTCCACAATTAATGATACTTCAATAAAAACAAAAGAAAAAAAAACAGGTAGAAAACTCCAGTCCATCATCCAGATTAAGCTCCAAATTTATTACATCTTCTTCAGTGTTTTCCAAACTCTAGTACCAGAAAATGAGAGCTTGTAATAAGATTCCTCCTCTACGTATTACAGAATCTATTCCTTTTTTTTAAATATTTTTTAGTTATACATGGACAGTGTCTTTATTTTGTTTACTTATTTTTATGTGGTGCTGAGGATCGAACCCAGTACCTCACACATGCGAGGCAAGCGCTCTGCCACTGAGCCACAACCTCAGCCCCAACAGAATCTATTCTATCCAGTGCATTTTACCTTAAGGTCTGACCAGAGTCGAGGAACAACAACTAGGCCTGGCATGGTGCGCACGCCTGCAACCCCACTATTCCAAAACAGCAAATCAACTGAAACACCACCCCCCGTGGGAACGTCACTTTGCCTCATCTGCAGTTGTCTTCTTCACCTCCCTGCTCACGGTCTGTCTCCCCTGCAAAGCCAGGGTGCTCTTGCTGTCGATTCATGAATAGCTGTGTCCTCAGCCCAGAAAACAGAGCCTGGCACATGGATGCATATAAAGTATTTTCCCATAAATGATGAGCTCATTTAGCAGATGGTCCAAAGTCAAGTAACTAGAAAGCAAGATGAGCAGGGGCAGCTTCCTTCCCACCCGACCAGCCCACAGACCATCTTTGTCTACAGAAACCGGTCCTTCGTGCCTCTTTCCGCCCCTCTCATTCTTATTCCTCCTGCTCTTTCCTCTAAGAACATTCCAGGAGTTGAGAAACTCACTCGAGTCACCAAGTATCTCTGGGCAAAACAAACAGTTTCACTTTATGTTTAACAAAAAGACACCAGAGTAGATTCACTCAGGAGCAGACACCACTCAGAGGTGGTGCTGAGAATGAGAAGATGAAAGACAAAGGCCCCAGCCACCCAGAGGGACAGCGAGGCAGGCAGATGCAAGTGCAGCAGTGAGGGACAGCGCACCTCACCCGCCAGGAGGAAGGGGAGAGCTCGGCCAGGCACTTCCCAAAGGAGCCCTTGCACTGGACAGACAGACAGGCCCAGAGGCAGGGATGCTTCAGAGGAAGCGGGCTCCCTGGAAGAGAGTGGTTTGAAGCACTGAGGGTGTGGACTCCAGGGTGTGGGTCGGGGAGTGGTGGAAGATGAGGCGGAAGAGGCTAACGGACAATGGATAAAGGTCTAGAAGGGGACACCCTGAGTCAGGGGTCAGTTCTGAGGTTATTTCAGTAATATGGAGAAAAATGACTGAAGACCCAACTACGCGAGAGTTCCTAAGGCCTCTTCAACCTACTCCACCCTGTGCTGCGAGGTGACCCTTCTTGCCCAAAGCACCCCAGTCTCCATCCCAAATCCACACCTCCAGCAGCAGCCTCTCCTCTGAGCTCTACAACCACATACTCAACCTCCTCACGTTGACTTCCTCCTTGAAAACTCAAAGATCCTCCCAACTCAACACATCAGAAACCGAACCCACGATCTTACCCCAGAACCTGGTCCACTGCTTCTGTTTCTTGTCTCAGCAAATGGCGGCCCTGTCCATCCACCTGCCCAAGCTGGGAACCCGGGAGGTGCTCTCAATTCCTTAGATGTCTTCCCCCTCGCCCCCGCTCCAATCCATCACCCAGCCCTGACAGTCTTCTAACTCATACATCTATCTATGTCTTTCCCCTACAATCTCCACCAGAATTTGGGGCAACGTCAGCTCTTGCCTAAGCCAAAGCAACAGGTTCACACTGGGCTCTATTCCGCTATCATCTCTGTTCCCCTCCGGTCTGTTCTTAAATGGCGATGGCTGCTGATAATGTTCGTCAACCTGCCTCACCCTTTGCAGCCCTCCTACCCACCACCGGGAGCTCCCCAAAGCCCTCATGCTGCTCACCTGGTTCCCAATGGGGTGTGTGCTCCTTAAGTACCTACGTCAAGGGAGGCAGGAGTTTAAGGCTCTGGAAGGAGTCCACACCAAATGACAGAGAACGGTGAAGGTGAGAACTCAAATGTGCCTACTGAACTTGCCACTAGGTCATCATTGAGTGACCTTGTCCAAATGATTTCAATGGTGGGAGCAGAAATCAGGTGATAGGGCATGTACTGAAATACTACATTGAGGGCTGGGGTTGTGGCTCAGTGACAGGGCACTTGCCTAGCATGTGTGAGGCACCAGGTTCAATCCTCAGCACATACAGAAATAAATAAAGGTACTGCAGTCCATCTACAACTGAAAATTTAAAAAACAGTCCCATTAGTATGTACAATTGATACATGTTCATCCAAAAAATTAATAATTAAAAGAAAAAGAAATCAGATGACAGCAGATTGAAGAGAGAATGGTGAAAAAGGATGGATGAATTGATGTTCTTCCAGTAACTCGAATGGCCAGGATGAGGCCAGGAGCTGGACAGGACACAAGAGAGGGAAGGGTTTATCTGGGTTTAAAGTTGGGAGAGAAGCGCGAGCACATCATGAAGAGAAAGAAGCAGGAGTGGAAGGCGGTAAAATCAGAAAAGAAAGAGATCACCAGGCGTGGTGGCCCATGCCTACAATCCCAGCAACCTGGGAGGCTAAAGCAGGAGGATCCCAAGTGCAAGGCCAGCCTCAGCAACTTATCGAGACTCTGCCTCAAAATGAAAAAGAAAAAGGGCTGGGGATGTGGCTCAGGGGTTAAGTACTCTTGGGCTCGATCCTGGCAAAGGAGGAAAACAAATAGACCAACTTAGGCCAGAAAGTCTGGGACCTGTGAGCACAAATGGATGAACTGGCTTTGCACGGAACCCGAGGGAATGGAAATAAGGATGAAACTGAGTCAGAAGGGTTTGTGGGTGGGAAAGCAAGATGATCTCTTGGTTCTCCTACTCATATCAATCCTCTTTTATGAGTAAGAGGCCTCCCACTAAAAATAAATAAATAAAACCCTCCTGTCCTTGTCTCCAGAAAGTGCATAAAACTGCTCCCAATTATGGATTCAGCAAAGCAGTTCTAGAAAACTTCGCAGTTTATCTGAGAATGACTACTATTTTCCATCCCTTCTGCCCTCCACTCAAGAGAATGTGAAGGCTGGTACAGCTGTTATTTTGGATTCCCTAACAAGCGTCTCAAATCACTCTCGTGGGTGATTTTAAGTGTTTAGCAAGCAGGTCGCAGCTTTTTAGCAAGAAAATAAAGTAAGAATTCCTTGTGGGGTCAGCCAAGAGTTTATCAGTCGCTCATCAGAAAAACAACGGTTTAAAAGAACAAGGTCGCACACAGTAAAAATGGATATAGCAGCTGACGTCAAAATAAAAATTTTAAATCAGTCCCTTGTCACGTAAATACTCCTGCCCCATAGTGGAAGATGTATTTCTTCTTAAAGGGGAGAAAATGTCCAGAAATTTGAACTCATCACTCCTTTAACTTAACCAGGGAAGAAATACGGACACTCTCCAGCTGGATTATGGGTAAACAACTGCTGACCTGTGCAGCGGAGCGCATCTGCACAAAACCATTAAGTTCTGGAATCCATTCTATTAAAATCGATTCATCAGCCAAGAACAATTAACAGGCAACTTTTTTCATGCAAAGCAGATATAAAATAAAAATCAAGAGCAATACATAATTCTTTTTCATTCATAATTTTAGATGTTGCACAATGCAGACTGTTGTTCTAGATATTTGCTGCTCTCTAACAGCCATCTCTATACAATGTCGGGCATTGTTTCCACATTGGAGCAATTTTGTATTCAAAAAGTCCCTGCTTGAACATCCAAAGAAACCTGGCACGATCACAAAGTTGACTTGTAACAAGTCTCAGCCTTAAGCAAATTGCTTATTAATGCAGAACTAGAGTCGCTGTTCAGAACCTAATTAAGTCATGCCATCTCCAGAAAAACTCTGCACTCTCCAAAACAGTACAGAATTTTTCTAACACATAATTTTCCATTCCAGCACGGATGATGAGCGGACTTTCACAGGTGGTGAACCAAAAACACTAGCTGGGGGGGCAAAAAAAACCCAAAGCATCGTCAGCTCTATTTAATCAACAGTGGAGCAGGAGGTGGAGGAGGACAGCTGGGGCGCCTGGGTAATTCCAGGGCTGAGATTCCCCACACTCTAAGCTGGCTTCACATGGAAAAAGACAGCCTCTTGGGATTTTTCTACCACTTTAAAAGTTCTCACTTTAAAAGACACAAAAGGGCCGGGGGCATGGCTCCACAGTGAAGCATGTGCTGACCATGTGTGTGAGATCTCTGGGTTCAATCCCCAACACCAAAGAACAAAAACAAAAACAAAAAAAGACAAGACAAGACACAAAGCTGACCTACAGGATCATTCCAATTATTTAGGGCTCAAAAAATAAAAATAAAAACACAAACAAAACAAAGCTCATTTGTTTTTTAGTATCACACACACAGACAAGAAAGGTATAAAGGAAAGTAATTAACAATTTTGACAATCTCTTGAGGTTGGGAGGGATTTTTTTTTTTCTTTTGGTACTGGGGATTGAACTCAGGGGTACTCAACCACTGAGCCACAGCCCTATTTTGTGTTTTATGTAGAGACAGGGTCTCACTGAGTTACTTAGCGCCTCACTTTGAACTCGCGATTCTCCTGTCTCAGCCTCCCTAAGTGTTGGGAGGGATTTTGATCAAGAATAACTCTTGGAAGAGGCAATCTATTTTTCTGACCTGGTCAGATATACAACATTGTTCATTTCTATGCACTCTGTTCTATGGATTTTTCTCTGTGTACCTTATATTTCATAATATTTTGTAATTTAAAAACATGCTGAGTGAGGGATCCCTCGTAGAGTGTGGGCATCCCATAAACGTTTTGAGAGAATGGATACTGAGTGACAAAAGGTCAGTGCTGTGTCTTCTCCGACCACTTACTAAATCCATCCCAGTTTGTTATGTTCAGACTTCTTTGCAAGCCAAAGGGTGAGATGTTAGGAGTTTTGGAAAGTCATATAAATAGCAACAAATTAAAGAGAACTTGAATAGATTTTGTTTTATCTAGGGTAAATAAACATTCTTTCAACCAGCAGTGATTCCTGTTGTTATGATTAAAACATTTTCTCACACACATGCCCTTAACTAAAACAATCTATAGAATTCTGGGGGGTGGAAGTTGCAGAAGCGAAGACAGCAGAGCAGACAGACAGCATTACAGACAGGATTCCTCGTGTGGTATTCAGGAGGGAAAGAGAGAAAAGGGCAAGCACAAATGAAGGGGTTAAAGCCCTTTTCAGGTCCCACTTTTAAAAATAAGCACCCATAGTTAAGGTTTTGCGGGTCGAGGCTCACACATACATTCTTGACACAAGGCGGGGCGGCGGGGTGGGGGGGGCTATTTTGTTCCACAAGCTTATACTGTTGAGCAAGGCCAAAAAATAACTACCACAAGCTCAGTATACAATACATAAACACCATTACATATAAATTATCATTGAATAACACGTTAAATACATCAAGATGAAACACAGCCAGAAACATTCCTGGTAAGGCTTTTTTATATATTTGTGTACATGCAAAGTGCTAAATCTGGAAACAATTTCTTCATGACAAAATCCAGTTTTCTGCAACCTTCAAAGCTATGCTGAGAAGTTCTCAACCTCCTCCCAAGACGGCGGTGGTTTCTTTACGGCATGTTTAAAAAAAAAAAAATCTTCACAGGGACAAATCTGAGCACCCTAAGAATCTGAGGATGGGAAGGGAAGGAGGAAGGAGGACGAATCTGCCTTCCCAATGGAGCCTAGCGCAGGCTCCAAGAGATAAACAGGCAAGTAAAATAATCCTTCCTGAAGGGGGTGGAGGAACAGGGCAGGAGCCGGGAGGAAAGAGGGTGTAATCACACCTTCCCAGCAAACTGTAATTAGAAGGAACACAAACTGGCCAGATGCTCAGAGGCCCTCCTGGGCTCACCTGGGCACGTTTTATTATTCCAGCTCCCAGATCCCTATTCTGTTCTTCCTCCACCCCCACCCCCACCGAAACGCTGAGGTAGAATGAATTCGCACAGCAAAACAGTTACAGATGTCCCGTGGTGGAACACATCCCGCATCCACAGCTCAACAGGCAGGGCACAAATGGCTCTGCTCTGTGGCCTTTTCACCTTTACAGTACAGACACTCGTAAGTTTCCTGATGCCTCTGAGCTCCTTAGAACAATGGAATCAGGACTCCATTACACTGCTGGTGGTGGGACTGGCAGAACACGAGAGATTCCCTCACCCAGCCCCACAGGGTCTCACTCAGCAACTCGTGTGTGTGTGTGTGTGTGTGTGTGTGTGTGTGTGTGTCTGTGTCTGTCAGTCCCCCCCCCAATTAACTTGAATGTTGCCTGTGGTGACACAAGTGACAACTGCCCCCTAAAACAGTTCTAAAGCTTGGGGAACTCACAATACCCAATTTATTCTTAACTTTCTCCCAAAATAAATCACACCATTAAATTAAAAGGAGAGAACTCATCTACCAAATTACACACTAATGGCTCTTAACCCATAATTAAAGTATCACTAACAGTGGCTTACACAGCCTCCGCCAACCAAAGCGCATTTATTAGGACCTCAGTTTTCAGCACCAAGTAATTATGTAAATACAGCCGTCGGCCATCTTGAGAAAAGTGAAGGGTCCAACCTGCTCCCCACCGGCTGGGGGGCTCACTGGGCACTGGCATCTGCACAGGGCTTCCTCCTCTTAAATCTAAGTTCCAGAGCAGCAGTGAGAGCAAATTCCAGTGAGGCTGGTCACCTACCTTCATTGTCACCTACCCCTCCCTGAGTGTCTCAACAGCCCTGGAACTTGGACCATCCACTGGCCTCCAAACTAAGACCAGGCTCCACCATGTGCTGCAGGCCAGCCTGTAACTGCACCTCAGCAGGGACCCTAAGGATGCCCAGGCCAGACATGACCCCTAACATCAAAGAGCTAAAAATTAAGGAGAGGAGGCATACACTGTCTTTGGAGAGGCAGGCTGTAGCTCAGTGGTAGAGCGCTTGCCTCACATGCGTGAGGCCCTGGGTTCGATCCTCAGCACCACATACAAAGCAATAAAATAAAGACATTATGTCCATCTACAACTAAAAAAAATTAAAAAAAAAAAAAAAAAAAGAATCAGAATTGTCAAATCCTCTGGGCTCTAACCTCAGTTGGATTTTTGCAACAAACTTTCTAAATAAACCTGAACAGACAAGAAGCTGGGCCTCAGTTTCCTTGATGAAAACAAGGTGAAGGTATTAGATGATGTCTGAGGCCCTGCATAGCTCTAGGGTAATTAGATAATTAGAGAATACAAGACAGTCTATCATTAGGTGCTAAATTATACAGTAGCAACTACAGCCGCCACTGGAGAGCCTGCACTGATATTTAGTTGTTGTTTTTGAGTCAAGCATCATTCAAAACCACTTCCTGAGAGCCCAGGTGGACACTGAGCTAGGACGGAAGGATGTAGCATTCACCAAGACTGAATGTCCTGCCCTCGAGAGGATTCCAACCTCCTTCTGGGGTATTCTAAGGAGTTCAGAGGGGAAAATGAATGAGGACTGAATTTGGCCTTTGATCCTTCCATGGAGACACAGCAAAACTGGGCTTCCCACGAATGTAATTGGAACATTCGATAGGGTGGTGAAGGATGAAGCGGTTATCAGTTGGGTATGGTAGTCATCAACCGGGAGGTTTCTGGCATATGCATCAACACAAGCACAGTTCTGCTAATTTGCTCATCATTAGTGAAGGCAATTAGTAAGTTCCCAGAGTTCCCTTAGTTTCTTCCTACCCTTTGTATATCTGCTTCTCCTCCTACCCTACCAGTCCCTCGCCCCAAACCTAGCAGTTGTGGCTATTTTTTTTCTCCTTTGTTCTCTTTTCAAGTCTGCTTACAGACTACTATCATGAAAGGCAGGTGCCAGGGTGCAGCCACTGAGCAGGAAGACCTCATCTCAACCATCTGGACGGGGTATGGCTGGGGTGCGACTTAGTGGTAGAGCACGTGCTCAGGATGCAGGAGGCCCTGGGCTCCATCCCCAGCACCCCCCACCCCCCAAATCTAGAGTGGGTTCTAGAGGGAGATCCAGGAAGACCTTGTATGTTATGGAGTAACTACATAGAAGTTGCTAGAAAATGAAGATGGAGAAGACACTTGCTTTCTTTTGTGGAGCAGAGTTGTGTCTGATGCCACTACAGAGCATGATATAACTAACCTGGAAAATAAAAATAACCACCCACATCTTAATCTTTAAAACTACTAGGTCAGAAAACTGATTTGTCCCTTATTTCTGAGAGCTATGAAGCTTGCTGGCGCGTATCCTAAATGAGCTCAGTATACAATACATAACATTACATATAAATTGTCACTGAATAACATGTTAAATACATCAAGATGAAACACAGCCTGATGAAACACTCAACTGTACGTTTCATTTTCCAAATAGCTTCCCTGGAACGCTGGGGAACTGATTTGTTCAAAAGGAATATTCTCAGTGTGCTGGACTGCAAACAACAACAACTGTCCCAACTTTTCTTACCAAAAACAAAAAATCCCATGTATGCTGGATGCCCGTCTTCCAAACACCCTTACGCCCTGACCAGATGTGGGCACCATTTACACCGAGAAACCTCTAGGACATAAACAACTCCCTCCAAACACCACTCAAGTTTTGCTGTGCTTTTCTTCATTTCCTGTATATTTATTCTGGTGTTAAAATAATGTTAACTTTCATAATAAGGAAAAGAGAAGCAGATGTGTAATCCAAACAAACCATCGCCTGTTCCCCACATACCTATCCAACTTTCAAAATCAAAGTTTCTCCCTTCCAAATATCGAGGGAGATGAGAAGAAAACAAGCCACTTGCGTACGTGACATACCACGCGACCATAAATCAACCTGGACGAGCTTTCCTTAAGCTCTTCCTCAGTGCAACCAACCAGAGAGGGGGAAGGGGGTATCAATCTGGTCTCAATTTCCTAACCATCCTTATATCCCTCTCTTAGGCTGTTCTGTTTTCTTTTTAAAATATCCTATTACTTGTTGACAACAACAATACAACTGAAATTGCCTTAAAAGTTTTTATTTCTTGTTCACTGGAGGGAAAAGTTTTTTAAAAAGGAACGACAATATATTGACTTCACAGGAAATGAGCCCAGACATCTCCTTCAGCCTTTTGAGATGAGTTCAGAAGCAGGATGATACTGAATGCAGGCAGATTCAAAGAAAGCAACTCACAAAGTAGCTGAAACTAGAAAAAACAAACAAAAAAACTCCAACAATAATAATACCCTTTGAAAACCCTTTATATATGAAATCCTTATCCACACAGTTAAATAAAGGGACAAAAATGAATGAGATAATTTTCCCCCTTCAAGGAGGAGGATTAAATTTTCAAACGAGTAGGAAACAGACCTACAATTTTTACATGAAAAATACAAGGGAACCAGCTGCCCCCTCCCAAGTTTGGTCACCGTTTTTTTGTTTTGTTTTCAGGAGAAATGTTTGGTTGACTGCAGGAGAAAACATGGAAACTGCCCCTGCTGAATCGGAAAGGCGCCGGCTCCCCGACACATACATGGTCACAACAAAAAAAAGACTTCCTGCCAGGCCGAGTCCCCCCCAGAGACGCCCCTCTGGCCGCTCGAGCCCAGGCCATTGCTGCTTTTTCAAATCGCACGTAGAGTGTGTTCCAGAAGATTAGGAAATCGCCTTTTCTAACACCAGACACGGGGTGAAAGGCTGAGGCGGTGGAACAACTCACTGCCAGGTGATCCACAAGGAGAATTCGGAACGGGTTTGGGTTCTGGTTTTTGTTTTTGTTTTTCCCTCGTTTAGCTTTTCTGGCTGGTGTGTTATGTCATCACTTCCACAAGGGGCCCGAGTGGGCGCGGAGGGGACATGCCTCAAAGTCAGCACTCTCCGCTCTCTCGGCGCAGCACAGGAAATGCGAAGTCAGACAAAGGGCCGGCCTGTGCTCCCTGACACGGGTGCCCTTCCAGTCCCCCAAACTGAAGAGAAAAATCCTTCACTGTTGGGGACAATAGCTCCTGAAAACAAAAACTCACTGTAACTTTTTGTCACCCACCCCCACATGAAAATGCAAAGCTTGGTCGGTGGAATACAGACAGGAATACTGTTGATGGTGGTTATGTTTAAAAATAAGTCGCAAGGCCCCTCCTCCTTCCCTTCCCCGCAAAACACCCAAGTTTAACTTCTACTTGGGTCCTACAAGGTTTTCCCCTAAAGAAAATACCAAGAGAAATAAATTTAAAAAATAAAATAAAATGTAACAGTTGCAAGCATACAGTAAAGTTGTAACCGGCTGCACCTCCCTATCTCTGCTGGAGCCCTCCCAACTACGGCACAAACAAACTTTGCATCGAAACAGTACCTACTCAAGACTCGCCTCTCAAGCAATCCACAGTCCCAAGAAAAAACAAAATGCTCAGAAGACGATCAGAATCCCGAAGAGGAGCAGTGACCACGAGAGGAGAAAAGGACAGGAATTTCTAGAACGTTAGTCTAGGATAGAACATCTACCTTCATAGCACAGAATGCCGATATTGTTGTTCATCTTGTCCAAATACTGGTAGTTCAACAGGTCCATCTTCATAAATAGCATTTATTGGGATGGCAAAGAAAACCAGCTCTTTGCTTTTGCCCCCGAAGAGAAAGTTTGAAAATTCAGTTGTTGGTGAGGAGCTCCTGGCTCTCTTCTGAAACTTCACAAAGACCGAGGCCCAGCCTCGGATGATCAAAGCAAAGTATGTAAAAGTTTAAAAAAGAAAATGTACACAAAAAAATCAGCCACACAAAACCCTTCAAGGGTTTACTGGTAGACGGTATATGGATTGTATCCTCGATTGAGCATTACAAAATGGTTTCGGAAGTCTTTACGAATCTGTCTTCGAGATTAAAAAAGGAATCAAAAAAGAAAAACACGAAGCACATTTCCTAGGACAAAGCCACACTGGCTTTCCTCACAGCCTGCTGCAAGTTGACTGCGCTGACATGCTGGCTATGCCTGGTATGACTCGTATGTAAACCAGCTTCCTGCCCGGGCAGGGGGGCGCCGAGCATGCTCACTGCACCCGGGCGCTCGGATGTCAGGAGTTTCTGCACAGCTTCAGGCTCCAAGTGCGCCGAGCGTTTGAAGGAAACAGAGGGAGAGGGCGGGAGGCTGAACAGAGGGGGCAGCAGAGTGGCTCTTGGCAGGAAGCAGCCCGGCCCCTGCAAAACTGTAGGAGGAGAAAGAAAACCCAGCAAGCTTCTTTTTCAGGAGCTGAGTGCAGAATTTCCAAAAAAAAAAAAAAAAAAGCACTCAACCATGGAAGCAAACTTGCATGGAATTTAACTTTTGTAGAAATTCACTAAGTCTTTTTGCTGTAATGTCTCTATATATACAAGGTTTCTTTGTTTCTAAGGTTGTTTTTATCATGTCCACTGACATATCAACTGTATGTTTTAATTTCGGATGTTATGTGACATGGAACTTCCTTCATAATCCCAGTAAAGAGACAGGGCACTTTTTCACCGTAGAGACAACCAAAGCTCAGAAAGATATAAATGACTGGCCCATAGCCCCAGAAATAGCTGATATTCTGGAGTACTTTATCCACTAATACAACCATCTTCCCTCCACCAAAAAAAAAGAATGAAGGAGGGAAAGAGACAGATACCATGTTTAGGTAAACAAGAGTGATATATCCAAAACGTAAACCCTACTTGGGGGAGGGGGATCACTTTCATCTGCACACAGCAGAGCGCTGCACCTATCCATGCATTGGAGCTAGAGGCATTCATGTTAGTGTTCCTCTTTACTGAAAGGACATGGGGCTCAAACTTTGTCTCTCTGAAGCCTAGCACAGCAAAAGAGGTGCCCAAAAGCTACCTACTGAATGAGTGAATCATACAATGTTCAGAGTTTTCAGCACGTGAATAGCACATCAGCAAAATAGCAAGAAATGGTAGATTTTCCTGTCTCTGAACACTGCAGTCAGCTTTTGGCACCACAAACAGACTAAAACCTCACCATAGGAAATGTGTCTATACTGATACCATCAAATGCTATCCAGAGATTTAGAAAATGCCAAGGGATATTCTCAACTTTAGACCAAGATCCAAAACACTCATACTGTTAAGATTTGAAAAAATAATTTCAAGGCACTATACGTTTTTAAAAATCCATCAATTGTTGCATTTGGGATAACAGTTACAATTATGGCAAGTTATTCCAATCAAATCTTTGCAGATTTAGATGAAACCAAATCCCATTACCATCAATGATATAAGAGCAGTAACTGCAGTGACGGCAGGTGAAGTAAAAAGTCAAAATTCCTTAATATCCCATTTATAAGATTATGAATGCTACACTACATATTCTAGATACTGCATAAGCTAAATGGAAATATATATATATACACACACACACATGCACACACACCATCAATTATTATGAAAATGCTTGACAGTATTTGGTGGGGAGTGTTGGAAGAAAACCCTTTACAGCTTTAGCATACACGAGATTACTGCATTTACTATCTCCAGGCATCTGAATCAGTTTCAACCAATGGCTTTGCAGTACTCTTTACAGTGCTACACTCTTTTACAGGAGTTCTCAGCCAGAAAACTACGCATCTCCCCTAGGAGAAATGGGACTGCTCTTTAGGAGTAACAGAGAACTTTTTGAAAAAAATCATGTCACTAAGGTGCATTCCAAACTAATCAGTGGGGTGGGACCCAGTAATCCACAGATCTTAAAGAGTCTCAGGTGATTCTTGCATGCAACTTATTGTATGCAACCGTGTCAAGATGTGCCTTCATTTGAGAAGGAAGGTAGGAAACGACCTGCCTTAAGATGCTTTTTTATACATTTATTTTGATGAGGAGAGTTTTTCTAAAAAATAGTAATTCAGGCACATGACTCAAACAATACAGTTGTAAGGATGTGAGTAAAATCTTTAGCAACTTCCCTTTAATGACTCAACATTACTTAAAGCAGTTCTCAGCTGATGAGTGACAATCATCAGCAGGGATGCTGTCCCACAGGTGTTCTTTGACTTGAGTCTAAATTCATTAGTCATAAATCCTCAGCCTCCAGCCATGTCTTTCTCTCTCCTCTGGGATGCTAGCCCGGTGCCACTCAAATCTGGCCACCAAGGGGTTCAAGAACTGGCAGGTACTAGCCCCCATAGGTAAATACAGAAGCTGAAAAGAAACTTTGACAGGAATTTCACAGGCTAATGTCTCTTAATATTCTTTTTTTTTTAAATGAGGCCACATGTTTGAGTGTGTACTTTTTTTTAATCTTTCTAGTTGTTGAGTTTCACTGCATTTTACAAAGTATAAATTAAGCATCAGTAATCTGAAATTTTGAAACCCCAAATCCTCCCAGACCTGAAGCTTTTTGAGCACTACTAGAAAATTCCACACATGAAACCTTACTTCATTCACAAAATTAGCTTAAACTTGTATAAAAATTGCCTTCGGGCTCATGTAAGTATAGACATGAAACATGGATGAATTCTGTGTTTTGATTTGGGTCCCATCCCCAAGGTACCTTCTTATATATATGAACTACACCAAAATGGGGGGTGGGGGATCAGAAATCCAAACACTACTGGTTCCAAGCATTTGAATAAGGGAGACTTGACCAGCAGCAGTCTGCCCAGGAGCCCTGGGGGGATATGTATATGAATGCAAGCAAACTCCAGTTTCCACTGAGAAGCCCCAGGCAGAGGATGTCCGGCCACCAAGGTCAACTCTGCATCACAATGAACACGGCTGGGGGATTAGTCCAGGCCTCTCCCATCCCTCATCCTCCCAACTTTCACCGGGTGCTTTGAAGGCCTTGAACACCTGCATGTACTCAACAAGTCAGTCACTCCGCTTCTCAGGTACAAGTCTGCTTTCTCCGGCCCAAGGCTTCCCACCCCCTCTACTCCACACACATCCAGTGCTCCTGCCCTGCCCTGTGAGGACCCCACCGAGACCACACCCCCATCTCCTCACTTCCTGCTTGGGGCTGTCCTTTAACCCCTTACGCGACTCGCCCCTGGCCTCATCTAGGCTCTGGAGGACCATGCCCACTTCACCCCTCCAAGGCCTGTCTGGCACCAGCCTGGCACACGGCAAGTCATCAATAACAAAGACCTGGCGAGATGGGAACCTCTACGAAACAGCTTCTCTGATTCCTTCTCCCCCAGCACACACTGCGTGATCTGTCTTGGTGCCAGGTGTCCATCAACATCTCTCGTGGACCCTGGGTCCTCACCACACCATCTAGATTCTCACTGTGCTTTAGAATATGACCAACTCATCCATTAAGAAAACTTAAATACTAAAAAACGTCAGTTTGAAGTCTAATATATTCATAACTAGAGTACCAAGAAGATACAGTTTTTAAGTGAAACTGAAAAGACTCTAAATTTTATACACAGCCTCACCTCCTCTCCCCCCCACACACACACAGGTAGGAAGAGCTAGCTTTTTTTTTGAATAAAAATATGGTTGGAGCTGCATGTGCAGTTCAGTGGTAAAGCACTTGCCTAGTGTGCATAAGGTCGTAGGTTTTATCCCCAGCACTGTTAAAAGGGGAAGGGGCATTTTGATCAATTAGATATTTAAAACAAAGCAAAGAACACTTCTGAGGGGTGATACTGGTTATAGAACAGGGAGCACTACATCAATACTATCACATTTAGGAATCAGAAATCCAATATGGAAAAAGATGACAAACCAAAGGTTAATGGGAAAAGAGGCTCTGTGGAAAAGAACCCAAACAGGGCCTCACCTTACCCTGAATAGAAACAAACAAAACTTCAATGATATGCTCAGATTGTCTGATTTGGAATAAGCAAACGTTTTGTAAGAAATCAAATTTTTCAACAAAGGAAAACACTAAAAAATTTGACTGAATGTACAAACACTATGCTTCTGTATATCTAAAAGCACCAAAACCAAATAGGCAAAATACAAAACAGAAGAATGTATTTCTAACATATATTATGGTAGGTGAGGGATTCACGGTTCATGGCATATACAGAACATTTATGAATGGGCTAGGGATATGTCTCAGTGGCACAGCATTTGCCTAGCAGGCATAAGGCCCTGGCCAGCACTGCAAAAAACAAAACAAGCAAAAACCACCACCACCACCATAAACATCAAGAAATAAGAAAAAAAAAAAAACTTGATCTAAATGGTTTCTAAACCATGCGCGGTGGCGCAAGCCTGCAATCCCAGCACTTAGGGAGGCTGAGACAGGAGAATCACGAGTTCAAAGCCAGCCTCAGCAACGGCGAGGTGCTAAGCAACTCAGTGAGACCCTGTCTCTACATAAAACACAAAATAGGGCTAGGGATGTGGCTCAGTGGTCGAGTGCCCCTGAGTTCAATCCCCGGTACCAAAAAAATAAATAAATAAATAAAAATAAATAAATAGTTTCTAAAAGAGTAAACAATACGAGACACAAACATCCAAAGGATTTTTGGAAAACTATTCAACCTTGTTACTAATGTAAGAAATACACAAATTTTAAGAAATTGAGTGATTTTCAATCTGTTGAAATAACAAAGACACCACTGAAATTTTTGTTCCCCACTAACAACAGGTAATCAGATGACATCTTTCTACAAAGCAGTCAGGTAATACACGCCCAACAATATGGAGTGTGAAAAATGTTCACGCCCCTTCCTTGCACTGGACTCCATTTCTGGAACCATCTAAATCAAATAAGTAGTCAAAGAGTTGCCAAATAAAGATAGCAGGAATATCATACCATTACTCCCATGATCTTTATTTGGTACCACAGGATCTCACTGAGTTGCTTAGCGCCTTGTCATTGTTGAGGCTGGCTTTGAACTCTCCATCCTCCTGCCTCAGCCTCCCAAAGTGCTGGGATTACAGGCATGCGCCACTGCGCCTGGCTCATTTTTTTTTTTCTTTTCTTGAGATGGAGTCTTGCTATGTTGCCCAGGCTAGCCTCTAATTCCTGGACTCAAGCAATCCTCCCACCTCAGCCTCCCAAGTAACCAGAACTATGCCCACAGTACATGCAACATCATGCCTAGTCAATTTCTTCTTTTTTGTAGAGTTCGGGATAGAATCTGGGGCCTTGAGCATGCTAGAGGAGCACTCTGCCACTAAGCTACACCCCCAGATTCCTACTGCAATTTATTAATAGTGAAAACTTGTAAACTTGAAATCTTATTAAGTCCAAAAATAAGAGTGCACTGCAACTAGTGTATCAATGAAGATATTATGCAACCATTGCAACTCTTTCAAAAACATGTAACAGGGGCTGGGATTGTAGCTCAGTAGTACAAGCGCTTGCCTTGCATGCATGAGGCACTGGGTTCGAGCCTAAGCACCATACAAAAATAAAGATATCGTGTTCATCTACAAAAAAAAAATTTAAAAACCAAAATAACATGTAACAGGAAAAATGCTGTACTATGTATGATGTGACAGTATCACTACATTTGTTAACTAAAAACAATAAAAATAGGATATAAAATATATACACTATACATAAATCTTGCTTATATATTTATGACTATATATGCATGCACAAAAATATATGTGTGTAAAGTTAAAGGACTGGTAAATACAGAAATATATTTAAGCCAGGCACACTGGCGCACGCTTGTAGTCCCAGCTACTCAGGAGGCTGAGGTGGAGGATCCCCTGAGCCCAGGAGTTCTGGGCTGTAGTGCACTATGCTGATCGGGTGTCCGCATTAAGTTCAGCATCCATATGGGTGACCTCCCGGGAGGGCAGGGGTGGGGGCACCAGGTTGCCTAAGGAGGGGTGAACTGGTCCACGTTGGAAACAGAGCAGGTCAAAACTCCTGTGCTGGGATGGGATTGTAGCTCAGCGGTAGAGCACTTGCTCTACATAAAACACAAAATAGGGCTGGGGGTGTGGCTCAGTGGTCCAGTGTTCCTGAGTTCAATCTCCAGTACCAAAAAAAAAAAAGAGTACGTTTCTTGGGGCTGGGGTTGTAGCTCAGTGGTAGAGCGCCTGCCCAGCATGTGTGAGGCCCTGGGTTCGATCCTCAGCAGCACATAATAAATAAAATAAAGGTATTGTGTCCATCTACAACTAAAAAATATTTTTAAAAAATAACATATTCCTTGGTATCTCATGAAAGCAGAAGGGAGATCAATAGTGCAGAGAAAGGGGATAGAGAAGGAGAAAAGAGGAGAGGGCACGGAGAAGTGCTGGGGAATAAATCTACCAAGTTATGCTGTATCCATGTACAAATATATCATGATAAATCTTATATAAGATTTATCAGTATAATGCTGATTTATCAGTATAATGCATAATGAAGATTCATCAGTATAATGTATAATGCAGTAATTAAAATAATAATAGGAGAGAGCAGTAGGGGAGAGCAAGCTGATGGAGGAGGGGGGAGGAGAGGAGAATGAGATTGAATAAATTACGATGTGTACGTACAAATACAGCATGATGAACCCATTATGCAAATTATGATGCATAAATTTAAAAAAATTAAAAATTTAAGAAATTTTAAAAAGAAAAAAACATTCCCTGGTAAAACATAAAGCAATGGACCATATGCAACTTACTTTAAAATATCGAACCCCTGCCCTTTTTCTTTTTAGAGTCTAACTATGTAGCCAGTCCAAAGTAGCTGGAGCAGGTGTTGCCACTGCGCCTGGCTATGGTTACCTCCTTCTGGCTTAACAACTGAAGATAATAAAAATCCAAACATTTACTTAGATATCTGGAAGACTCAAAGACGATTAGGATTAAACTGTGAAGATACGTGTGTACATGTGTCCTCTGCCTTCTACTGTAACTAGTTACATCATGTATTGGTTGCCCAAAGCACGCCACAGCTTCAGAAGGAAAGGAAAACCAAGCTGTAGTTCAGTATGAAGCTCCCTCACAGTATACAGTAGGTGTTCCATTAATGTGAATTACTGCTTCATCTGAGCATCTTTTTGGAATAATAATGGCAAGATGACAAGAGAAGAAAGCCCAGGCTAATTACTAAATTAAACTGTTCTAGCACTCAGGGAGGCTGAGACAGGAGAATCGCGAGTTCAAAGGCAGCCTCAGCAACGGCAAGGCGCTAAGCAACTCAGTGAGATAAAACACAAAATAGGGCTGGGGGTGTGGCTCAGTGGTTAAGCACCCCTGAGTTCAATTCCCAGTACCAAAAAAAAAAACTGTTCTATTTGCTAGAGGGCTGACTACCAGTTTGGAATAGATAACCAAAAAAGGCAAGCTGCTAAATAAAAACAAGCCCCTCGCAGTGGTACACACTTGTAATCCCAGCGACTTGGGAGGCTGAGGCAGGGGGATTGCAAGATGGAGACAAGTCTCAGCAACTTAGTGATACCTTGTCCCAAAACACCAAATAAAAAGGAGTGGGAATGTAGCTCAGTGGTAGAGGACCCCCTGGGTTCAATTCCCAGTAAAATAAAAAATAAAACAAAAGCAAAATCATTGAAATCACTCTCTGGACATTTATTTAAAATAAAATACTTTCGTTTGTCTACTTGAATAGGGGACGGTTTAACGTTGAGTCTGACAATAATCTCTGGTGAAGACACTGAAAAATATAAGTTACCCTACTGAGCTACTGGGTTTACCCACTGCATCCAGCAGCGCTCTTCTTCCCAAGATTTTACATAAGCTAGATAGTTAGTGCGTGCATTTAAAGTTTTTCCCCCCTCTCCTTATATATTCAATAAAAATTATACTAACCTGATATGTGAATAAAAAAACAGGTCTTACCAAAGGAAGAAAATAAGTTTGACTATAGCTTGATGTACAGTCAGATGCGTTAAAAAAAAGTCATGTTAAGAGCATCTTCAGAACCCACTGCAACACGAGCTGAGGTGATGCTGTTCATAAAAACTGATCCGTGCATTTTGCTTTCTTTTTCCTCCTGCACTGCTGGGCATGGAAGCGAGGGCCTTCAGCCTGCCAGGCAAGTGCTCTACCGCTCAGCTACACCCCCAGCCTGGCACTTCCACTTTAGATCTAATTATCTTCATTGCTGAGATGGTTGCAAAGGGCAGCTGAGAAAAGGGTTCTGTTTGCTTGCTTGTTTTGCTGCAGTGCTGGGGATCACCCCAGTGCTCCTAGAGCTCACTAACCCATGAGCTGCACATAAGGCCCCAGAAAACGGTTTGAATTGAAACCTTGCAGTGAGTGGTAAAAAACAAGACCGAAGAAACCAAACTTACCTCTCTTTTAAACATTGTTTAAAATCACATTCCTAAAAGATCTAGCTGGAAATTCCCTTCTCTAGGAAGGATTAATCTCTCCATTCCGGTGTATCCGAGCTCTATTTTTTTTGGTACACGGGATTGAACTCAGGGGAACTTGACCACTAAGCCAAATCCCCAGCCCTATTTTAGGTTTTGTTTAGAGACAGGGTCTTACCTAGTTGCTTAGCGCCTCGCCGTTGCTGAGGCTCACTTTGAACTTGGGATTCTCCTGTCTCAGCCTCCCGAAGTGCTGGGATTACAGGCGTGCGCCACCACACCCTACTATTTGAGGTCTATTCTACACTGAATTCTAAAACAAGACCATGAGACATTTTATGCCACCCCTCCACGCCCGCCCCCAAGGGCTATCTAAAGACTGCTGTGCACACAATAGGTCTTCAACAATTTAGCTGATGAATTAAAGAGAAAAGCAATTTCAAATGCCTCTGGTATCAATGATATAACCTGACATGTATCATGTCCTGTACATTGTCCCGCTCTCTTCCAAAGAATGAATGAACTACATACATCATGAAATACTGATTATTCTCCATCCTGGAGTTGCTCAAACTGAACCACAATGACAAATATGTAGTGTTTTGTCAAATGTTTCACAAAAGCAAATATTGTTATGTATGTCCTAGGTTTGGGCATTTGTACAATGGCATCATTTTTTTTTTT
>CM053416.1:4305123-4340900 GCA_028644305.1 Xerus rutilus | reverse complement strand
AAAAAAAACTTAAAATACTGACAAAATTAATTCAATTGATATTACATGACAGAATCAACTCTTTTTAGATGAATTTCAGAGCTGGGGCATAGCAGTGGTAAAGCACTTGCCTAGCAAGCACGAGGCGGCAGGTTTAATTCCCAGCAATGGACAAAGAAAAAAGATGAATTTAAGATGTAAGTAATATTAGAAATCAGAGAAGCAATGATATTTTAAATAAATTAGTAGAACTTAATGATAGTAACATTTCCAGAAAAAGAAATCTCTTGCAAAACACTATAACTTCTATTTTTATAATATTGCTTTACATATTTAACACAAATGTTTTCCTGCAACCAAAAGATGATTATTTTAGTGATTTTCATTTCTACAATTTAGTTTCACTAAATGTCAAAGAAAATTTGCCAGTACAATATCATTCTGATAGTCTAATAAATTATGATTATCCATCCATGTAACCCTTCCAGACTGACTAAAACTAAGCTGGATGTGGTGGTGCACTGTGTAAGGAGCATATACCATAGACATGTCTGCACATGCGGGGAACTCACTAAGTTGCTGGCCATAAGGAACAGCAGCCATTCACTTGCTTAGTCATGCCTGCTTGCCATTCAATAAGGGGATGTAAGGGGCACTAGCCATAGGCCTGCCTAGCAATGACTGGTTACAATTGATAGGGTGCTCAGCTCCATGCACATGCACAAAGAAAGGCCCAGTTGCAATTATACTATCTCACTGGACATAACCAATGGACATTGACTTTTACTGGGTGTAACCAATCACCAGTTCACACCACCAACGTGGAACTGCATTTAAACTTCTTGTCCTGCCACATTGAGGGCTTTGTTCCAAGGACATCAGTGAGACCGGCCACCTTGCTGTCCATACCTGGATCAACTCCACCATTCCCAGAAGTCCAGGCGTTGGCTGAAGAGAACCACCAGACAAGGACAACGCCTGCTCTTTGGCTAAGAGAAGTCACGTGGCACCAGAAGTATTTGGGGGCTCGTGGTTGCCTTAGGATTGTGTGAATTACTTGTAAAGTTTAGTTTAGTTCGAATGTATGATCCATTTTACAGCTTCATTTAACAGCTCAATTTGCCTAAATCCATTTGTAGGACTTTTCTCTTTCCAGAATCACCCAAGAGGCTTCCTAAACCATGCGGTCCAGTCCCCATATCTGCAGCACAACTTAGCAAATTTGCATTAGGGCCCAGTGAACACAGGTGAATTTTGAATGCACACCCGGGAAATAACTACGTATGTGTGTGTGGTTTGAATATATATATATTATAGTTTGAAAATAGCTCCTCATTTCACAAGCCCCTGTCCCACTAGGTGGGTGGGGGAGGGCACGACTCTGCAGTGGGGATCCTGAGCTGGATTTAGCAGAGCCCTTGCCTGCTGGCTGTCTTGTCTTACTCCTGGGCGGGCCTAGGGGGCGACGTGAGGCAACCTAACAGCAGCTGCACACCCTACCACTGGGGAGAAGAGCCTGGTCATTTACATTTAAACTAGACCTGTCTTCCTTTACAAGGGGCCAAGGAGCCATCCTCAGCCCCCTTCTCAGTCTGGCTTCTTAAACATGCTGCAAGGCTGGAACAGAACTGGGAACTGATTAGCCATCAATATTCCTCCCAGACCTGGGCAATGTGCAAAGCAGGAACTCCTCCCCACCCGCCATGCGGAGCGGGTGCAGGGAGCAGTGGGTCCTGGGAATGAGCAATCCCCAGAGGAGCATTTCCAGTTTTTACACCTGGTTAAGGCCAGCAATGGTGACTTCAGTGAGGCACAGCAGAGGAGTTGTCATTTTACATGTGTGAGTTTTCTAATGACCCTGCCTTTCATACCTAGGCTTTTTTTTCCTTATCACTGTTTCCAGCACCTAACAGAATACCTGGCACCTGGTTGGTGATCAATAAATACTTACTGAAAGAACAAATAGAAACAAAGAACTCCAGGTACAGAGGAAAAGGAGAAAGGAACAAGTCTAAGAAGTTGGAAGGCAGCGTGGCCTTGTTGAATGCAGCATGGCCTTGTTGAACGCAGCCTGTGATGTTTTGTGTGGCTACAGCAAGGAGAAGACCACGGAGCATATGGTTTACTGCCATAGAGAGATGACTTCTGTTAAGCTTGTGACAAGCTTAAAGAGGGAGAATAAGCCGCAAGTTCAAAGCCAGTTTCAGCAACTTAGTGAGACCCTGTCCCAAACAAAAACTAAAATGGACTGGGAAGCCGGCGCAGTGGCGCACGCCTATAATCCCAGCACTTTGGGAGGCTGAGATAGGAGAATCGCGAGTTCAAAGCCAGCCTCAGCAACAGCAAGCCCCTAAGCAACTCAGTGAGACCCTGTCTCTACATAAAACACAAAATAGGACTGTGGATGTGGCTCAGTGGTCAAGTGCCCCTGAGTTCAATTCCCAGTACCAAAAGGTGGGGGTGCTGGGGATATAACTCAGTAGTAAAGTGCCCCTGAGTTCAATCCCCACTACCAAAAACTATGCGCTTGTACGCATGCGTGCAAGAACCACAAACCATTCAATGAGTGAGCTCTAAAGTTACACTAGCAACATTTCAGCCCCGCAGAAAAGCCCAAACTATGGTAGTTCCAATAACAAGTGCGCACAGACCTGGGTAAGGGAATCTAATCCTAGGGAAAGGGCCACGAGGTCTAGGCATGGATAAGCCCAGGAGCCACGGGCTGGAGGCAGCCAACCCATCCGCAGGAGTCGGGCAGCAGAGCAGGACAAGGCCCGTGGATAACTGGCCTGCTTTCTGAGCTCTCTCAATCTCACACTGGCTTCCTGGGCAAAAGAGCACTAGAAACAGAATCAGGACACAGGTTCTCTGCCCAGCTACGACCTGCCCTTAGCCACGTGGCCTTGACTGGGCGATTCCATCTGCCTGGACCTCAATTTCCTCATCTGCAAAAGAGGTTCAATTGAAACCTCACTTGTCCACCCTACGGGACTGTCGAGGGCCAGAAGAGACCATGGTCGGCACAGGGTTGGGTAGACTGAGGTGGACACTGTGCCACTGTCACTCCTGTGGTCGCTACAGGGGCTGGTTCTCCGCACTTGGTGAAGAGGAGTGAGGTCCCTTCAGAGGAGAACACAGCCCTGCCCCTCCACCTGCCAAGGAACTTCAAACAGAAAGGACATCTGTGAAAAAAAAGAAGCGGGAACAAAGGTCGTCCTTCTTGGCCCTCTGCAGTTTCCTTATGCTTAGACCATATAGGGATTTCTGGGAGGAGAGTCTGGAAATGCCACTTGCACATAGCAGCTCTCCCAATTCTGAGAAGGGCCAAGTCAATGAAGGTGGCTTGAATCTCGTAAGGAATCGACACACGTTTTTTGTTTTGTTCTGTTTTGTTTTGTTTTGTTTTGACCTTAAAAATGCAGCTGTATAATGCATGCTCAGGTATTTAGGCTCCTTGCCCAGAAAGCTGTCAAAGATTCAAAAATCACCTTGACTACGCATCCATTACCTAAATGAAGTAGAACACTTCCTGAAGGCGGCAGAGGCCTATGCCAGAACAGACTCCTATGCTGACTTCACACAAAGCCCACTGCAGCCCCTGATGTCCGGGGCCTGGCCTCCTCTTCAGCCCACCACAGACCCTCTATAACAGGGAAAGCAGCACTCTTGTCCCCTCTGCCGCACCCCCGCAGCCCTAAAACCCTGGGGGATTATTACTTTCCCTTTTGGTCCCCGCCTGCCCCCCCAACCACAGACTACCGTGTTCATCTGCAATTCCAAGACAGAATGTCAGATTTTCTACAATAAACCATGGGACTGTTAGGATCCAGACAGGGTTGTTTCTAGTTTTATGGTTATTTTCTTACCAGAGGGCTATGGAGAGTGAGTGAGGGCCTTACCTCCCATAGGGGGAGCCAGATAAATAGATTTTTATCATACTGAAAGACCCAAAAAGCTAGGTACAGTGGTACACGCCTGTAATCCCAGACTTGGGAGGCTAAGGCAGGAGAACTGCAAACTGGAGGCTGGCCTGGGCAACACAGAGATCCTATGGTAAAGTACCCCTGGGTTCAGTCTCCAGTACTTCAAAAAAAATTAAAATAATAACAAAAGACATGAAAAATATTGCTGAGCTCATGTTCCTAGTGGTGTGAATTAACAATATTAACGATATCAAGAGGACTTAAAGGAACTGAAAATCATTTTTCTTTGGGAAGAACACTGAGGAAAGAGGTATGCTACCTAGAAGGAATCTAGCTTTTCCCTACAGTAAAAATAAAAACAGAAAATTCTTGGTTGTCAATAGGTCCAGGGGAGGCTAGTTACCACAGGGTTGAGGAGCCTACCTGCTTCACCCCCTGGACTTTCAGGTGTGATCCTATCACTTGTGACTGCTATCTGGACTTTGAAATGGCAGTCACTCAGGGGTTGTGGTTATGGGCTACCTGTGCTCCCCGCCCTGTGGTCCATCTTCCCAGAAGAAAATTACAACCTAAGGGCAGTGACACCAATTCAAAGGCATCCAATTAAATGCTTCTTCCTGATCTCTCTTTTCTTGGTGCAGTGAGTTCTTAAAAAGACAAGTGGGAAAACACTGCATTGAACCTGTACGTTCAGTGGCATCTATACCCCAAAACAATAATCAAACTACCCATATTTTATTTACAGCTGTTCTAAAAGCACAGGGTGACACATTTCCAAGTTTGTTCTGGGACTACCAAGGAAAGGTACACCGATATATTTTCTGTGGGAAGGCTGGCACATAAAACAGAAGCTTTCCTCTTATTATTTAGCCAAACACGAGGCCCAACAACCTTGTCAGATAACTGCAGCGTGTTGACTGCTTCAATACCATGATTAATTAAGGAAGCAAGGGCTAACCTGAATACTCTGAGAAGACCATGGAGAAAAAGTGTATGTGAATTCATTCTAGATCTTTCCTTTTATTCACCTGGCATGTGGCCCGCTGTTCTTCCGATAACAGAAAATTTATGCCCCAAGTTCTCCCCAATAAATGCACGTTTAGTTAACATTGAACAAGAGAAAAACAGGAACAGAGAGGCCAAATAATCTGCTCAGTGGGCACCTGTGAAATGTGCACAGGCCTGTCATGTGTGGAGTCAGTGTACGTGAAAGTATTTTGAAGAGACACAAAGTGCGGCTCCTAGAATTTTCTCTAGTAAGAGGAGAATGTAGGGGCTGGGGTTGAGCCTCAGTGGTACAGTGCTCGCCCAGTACGTGTGAAGCACTAGGTTCGATCCTCAGCACCACATAAAAATAAAGATATTGTATCCATTTACAACTAAAAATATATATATACTTAAAAAGAGGAGAATGTAGCTGAGCTCCAGAAGCAGACAGATCCAAGAAAGCCCCCCAGATACACACGACCCCCACCCTCCAAGATACTGGTGCAAATTTATCCTGCCCAGGGTCAGGAGGCACATGAAAATCTGGATAGTAAACCCACTGCATATACATTTTTCATGCTTCCAAGTACTGTTTGCTTGTCTGCGGGACACTAGACATATGGCGAGCAGAGTACCCAACCAACCCCTGGGCAGGGTGCCACCTTAACAAAGACACCACCACAGTGGCCCAGAGTAAACGGGATCCAAACAGGGACAAGAGCCTCTCTCACCTAGAGGAGCTTGTGTTTGAGGACAGAGTATAAGAACGACAAACAGCAGAAGGCAGGAGAGAGAGGAATCCTACTTTCTATAGGTACCTAGGCGTGGCTTTCACCAAGGGCGTTTGGCTGGGCCCTTCAGAATTTCAAAGCAGAACCGGAGAACAAGGCATTCCAAATGCAGCACTGTGTTAGGCATGAACACCATGAAATACTTGCTCTGACTCACTAATTGCTCCATGAGCATATCAGGTGAATGCTACTTGGTCACTCAGGACATAAGCTACGAGGAATATTAAAATATTTAAAATGCCCGGCTCTAGAGGCCAGGACTTAGTCAGAAGCACGGCGTGGACTAGCTGTGTGAGAGTAGGCGAGTTACCTCTCCTCCCATCCCTTGGCCATCTCTGAAAAGTGAGAATAATGATCCTGCCTAATTGCTGTCCTTTGATGCCAACACTTTTATCATGGTGTTTAATACAGTCTGATATAGTTACACATGGCTTCATGTCCCTGATGGACCAAACCAGGAGATCTTGAGGGCAAAGGATTTTTTTAAAAAAAAAACTCCAAAACCGTCAGCACAAGACTGGGAATGTAGTTCAGAGATAGAGCACCTGCTGATGGAGTACCCCTGGGTTCAACCCCCAGGACTGGAAAAAAGTTCATATACATATAAATATATAAATACATGCATATATTTATATAATTCTCAACATAGTGCTAGTGCCAGCAGACACCTAACAAGTGCCAGGTTCTTCCTTCTTTCTGTTGGATTTCCACTTACTATGAAAATACTTTTTTACTGCAATACATGTTCTTCAAATTATGACATATTCCAATTTCAAGCGTTTGAGTACTGCCTTCCAAGTTTCAGCGTATCTCTCTTCCAGGGAGATTTTATTACTACTACTATTAACATTATCAATTTTTTTAAATTTCTCTGGGAATTTGGATATATGGAACACTACTGAAAGAGACATTCAAATTTAGTTCTAAAAATGAGAAAAGAAACAACCGGGGGTCCTAGGAAAGCCCCTTGAACATCACAGCAGCTGAACTCCATTTACTGCTCTGCTTACAACACAAACAGTCCACCATCCGTTCCGGGGTCATTGCGGTTGGAGATTATACACAAAAATCCAACAGCGGACACCTGCACCCCATGCTTGTCTTCGCAGGAAGAGTGAGAAACCAGTGGGGTGCTGGCTCCCTCAGCAGTGGAAGTCCCTGCCATCCCCTGAAGGCGCAGCACCACCCAGAGGGGACTCCCACAGTGCTGCAACAGAAGGAAATCCCAGCAGTGCCCCTGCTCTGCCCCAGCAGCTCCCGGTCACAACCTTTCAGCCAACTGCAAACCCAGAGAAGAACAATCCCCATTTAAAACTGAGTCACAATGAGACAGGAACCATCAAGGATGGCGCACACGCAGTACAAGGCACAGAAAGAAAGGAAGGTGCGACGACTCAAGAAAAACGCACCATGGGACACAGGCGGGAAGAATTTGAAAGATGATGTTTCTCTATAACATTTTTTAAAACTAGGCATATGCTCTCATATTGAGATCAAATAAGTAGTAATAAGACAACAGAGGAGATGGAAAAAATAGCTAGCAACACTTAGGGGGAAGAGAAAAAAGTTTAGCCATTGTGGAAATAAATTTCACATGAAAGGCAGTGAAAGAAATAGAGTAGTGAAACAATTAGGTGTTAAGGGCAGGTTTCAGAAACTCAGTGATCAGGTGCAAGGATGGGCATGTGACTTGGAGATGTTTGCTGGAGCTGGGAAGTAAATCCAAGAGAGTTATCTATCAGTAGAAACTTTCTCTACTATGGTGTCACATTCTGCCACTGCAGTAGAAGGCAAGCCAAGGACGAAGCCAATATAGTAATTCCCCCTCGACTGTGATTTCACCTTCCTCTTTTGTTGACCCACAGTCAACCACGGTCTCAAATTTTTTTATGGAGAACTCCAGAAATAAACAATTCATAAGTTTTAAATGTATACCAGCCTATCTCTGTCCCATCCAGGATGTCAATCATCCCTCCTCCATCTGGTGTATCCATGCGATATACACTACCCCCATGTTAATCATTCAGTAGCTAAGTTATCACATCAACTGTTGCAGTATCAGTGTTTATATAGACTTGAAAATGTCTCCCAAATACAAGAGTAGTGAAGCAAAGGAGGCATCAGCATATAAATATAGAAAAACAGATCAAGTCTGTTACCATGTGACAATGTTGCTGGGCATCTAGAAAAAAGTATAGTATATATATGACTTCAGGCATCCACTGGGACCTAGAATAGATTCCCCTTAGACAAAAGGGCCTACTTGAACAAGGAAATAAATAACTGAGAAATGAAGCTAGACCCTAACAACACCATGACGAGTCAAATTGCACCTGAAGCCTACACTGGGCAAATTAATAAACTTTTTTTTTCATACTGGGGATTGAACTCAGGGGCACTCGACCACTAAGCCACATCTCCAGCCCTATTTTGTGTTTTATGTAGAGACAGGGTCTCACTGAATTGCTTAGCACCTCGCCCTTGCTGAGGCTGGCTTTGAACTCGCAATTCTCCTGTCTCAGCCTCCCAAAGTGCTGGGATGACAGGCATGAGCCACTGTGCCCAGCTTAACCATCTCTTTTTTAAATAATTGGGTTTTCCATTACTTGCAACTGAAAGTTTCCTAATATAAGATTTTTTAAAACTCAGTGGTAAAAGCAAAATCATAAATTTAAAATAATACAGCAGGAAGACACAAGAAACAACTGAGGAATTACTCCAGACAACAGGAGAATACAGTAAGGTGGCTTGTTATGAAATTCATTCATCAAAATACAGTATGAAAAAAAAAAATCCAATATGAAGCCAGGCATGGTGGTGGATGCTTAAAATCCCAGTGACTCAGGAGGCTGAGGCAAGAGTATTACAAGTTCGAGGCCAGCCTGGGAAGTAAGTGAGACTCTGTCTCAAAATAAGAAAAAAGGGGCTGGAAACATAGCTCAGTGGTAGAGAGCGCCTGCCTAGCATGCACAAGGTTCCGAGTCTGATTGCAAGTACCCCCGCCACACACACAAGATAAAAACACTTCACATACAGTATATACAATCACATGACTAATTCAAAATACCACCCTAACTCCCTTCTCCCTTATTGCCTTCATGAGAGGGATTCAGAAAGGTACATGGTCTCTATTCCAGAGTTTCCTGTTCATAGGAATGCCATGTCATGCAGATCTGGCCAATGAGATGTAAACAAAAGTCTACAAGGTTTCTGGAGAAACATTTGCTTTTCTTAATTAAAAAAAAAAAAAAAAGCCAGATATGACTCATGATACCCTTGTTGTTTTTCTCTGTCTCACTGTCTGGAATGCAAAGGTGATGACTGGCAATAAGGCAGCTGTTTTGTGCCCATGACATTGAAAAGCCTGAGAAAGCTGCAAGAGAAACTAAACAATGACTACCTCAGAAAAACAGGAACTTGAGATGGGAGGGATTTTCTTCAGACTAAATTTTCTTTATTTTTTTATTTTTTTTTTTGCGGGAGTATAGGAAATTGAACTCAAGGGTACTTGACCACTGAGCCACATCCCACATCCATTGTGTTTTATGTAGAGACAGGGTCTCACTGAGTTGCTTAGTGCCTCGCCGTTGCTGAGACTGGCTTTGAACTCATGATTCTCCTGCCTCAGCCTCCCTAAGTGCTGGGAGTGCACCACCAAGCCTGGCTTGAATTTTCTTTTTTAAAATACATTTTACAATTAAAAATTGATAAGTAAAGAAAAATAATTACTTTAGAAATACAAAGGAAAGACTAAGGGTCACTCAGAGTAGTTAGGTTTTAGGGTAGAGACCAAAAAAAAAAAAAAATGCTGGATAAGTAAAAGGAGGAAAGGTATTCAGGCTATCGAAATCACATGAGCCATGGGTTTACTAAAGCAGGGAATTTTGGAAGGTAGAAAGTGGTGGAATATACAACTGAAAAGATCAAGGGGCCAGAGCACAAGGACCAGGAAGAAGCCAGCGAGAAATCAGACTTGACTTTATACAGTAACGTAGGGTAGCAAAGGGTCCCCGTAGGCTCGTTTTTATGGGGAGGGGGAATGTGATACAATAAAAGCGATATTGGGTCAGTTCAAAATACAGAGAAGTTGGCAAAGACACAAAAGAAAAAAGAAGTGAAAACCAACAAATTCATCCACGGCATTTCTGAGATTTCAAAAATAAACTAGCAATGCTGGATTTTAACGAACTTCTACCATGACGTATGTTGAAGAATTTGGACAGTTCCCCCATCACATCCTGTCTCTGCACATCCTTTATTTCTAAGGGAAGCAAAATAACAGCATTTAATTTCTCTAGAGCAAACACGGACGCAGAAACACACTTGCCATTTCTTTTTACATTTCCTTGTAAGTGTAAATCCCATCCAAACAGCTCCAAAAAAGGACAGAAGGTAGACACAGACTAAGCCCTAGAAAGAAGCTAATCAGGCTGCGTACTTTCACACAGTGAGATATTTAAAAAGAGTGCTCTTCACCAGAGGTTAGGAAGGGGAAGTGGGGGACAGGAGAAGGCTGGATAATTGGTATGGAATCAGTCACATGGGAGGAGTAAGCTTGAATCTTTTACACCCAGAAGGGTGACTCTGGTCCATAGCAATTTACTAAATATTTTATAAAGAAAAGAGAGGAGTGCTACAGTTTGGATCCAAAATCTTTCCCACAGTCCCATGTGTTGAAGGCTTGGTCCCCAGCCTGTGGTGCTATCGGGAGGTAGCGGAACCTTTTAAGAGGCAGACCCTAGTGGAAGGAACTGACGTCATGGGAGGCATGTCCTTCAAGTGGATACTGGGATCCCAGCCCCTTCTTGTCTCTCTGCTTCCTGGCCACCAATGAGGTGAGCAGCTTTGTTCAGTCAAGTGTTTTCCATCATGATGTATGAGGCAGCCACAAGCCCAAAAGCAACAGGGTCAGCCAATCATGGCCAAAACCTCCAAACATTAATCTTTCCTTCTTTCAGTTGATTTTCTCTAGTATTTTGTCACAGCAATGAGAAGTTGACTACATAAGGATTAGAAGGTTCCTAACACAACGAAGCAATAAGTGTTTAAAGAGATGGAAATAAATTACCCTGAGTTGATCATTACACATTGTATATGCATACTGAATTATCACACAAACATGTACAATTATTATATGCCAATAGAAAGACATTTTTAAAAGTCAACTAGGAGTCTGAGACCTGGGCTCCTAGCATATCTAGAGCTCAATGTACGGCTCTGGGTGGTCACTTCCTTCCTCTGAAGCTCAGCATTCTCATCCATATGTGAGCTGAGGAGCTGGGGGTGCAGCTCAGTGGGAGAGTGCTTGCCTAGCCTACACGAGGCCCTGGTTCCATCCACAGCACCACAAAAATAAAAAGGCGTAGGAAGAAGTCTGCTGTGGTTCTTCTCAATTCTATAACTTTGTGAAGAGTTTAGTTCAACCTAAGAGCTGGCAGGAATAACACCAAAGGGAACAATCGAATGTCCAGGGCTGGAGAACTGCACTTGAGTAATACGCCGTGGAGTGGTGGGTCCCCACTGAATCCTGGAGAGCACATCGGCTCTACTTAAGATTCCTGAATATGTAAAAAACCCTATACTTGGAAAATTGTACTAGCAAATTTCATATTCACCTGGAATATGAAGATCCTTGGTGGCTACAGTAACTATAAAATAGATTCTATAATTTGTGTAATGAGCTGAGCATGATGGGACCCACCTGTAATATAGCTACTTGGGAGATCGAGGCAGGAGGGTAGCAAGTTTGAGGCCAGCCTCAGTAATTTAGCAAGACCCTGTCTCAAAATAAAAAGGGGTAGGGATGTAGCTCAGTATAGAGTGACTGCCTAGTGTGCACAAGGTCCTGGGTTCCATGGCCAGTGCCATTAAACTAAAATAAAATAAAATAAAAACTCACCCAACACAACACAATCTTTTTTTTTCTTTTTTCTTTTTTTTGGTACCAGGGATTGAACTCAGGGGCACTCGGCCACTGAGCCACATCCCAGCCCTATTTTGTGTTTTATGTAGACAGAGTCTCACTGAGTTGCTTAGCGCCTCGCCATTGCTGAGGCTGGCTCTGAACTCACGATTCTCCTGTCTCAGCCTCCCAAAGCGCTGAGATTGACACGTGTGTGCCACCACGCCTGGCAAACAACATAATCTTAATGCACAAACTGCTTATATTTTTCACCCCCGTTTGCTTCCTTAGAACTTGTCCTAGCTTCATGTAGGACTGCATGTATGTTGTGATTCTATATCACATACAACCAGAGAAATGAAAATTGTACATCTGTGTACAATGAATCAAAATGCATTCTGCTATCATGTAGACCTAAGAAGAATAAATAAATAAAATTGTTAAAAAAAAGAACTTGTCGGGTTGGAGATTTTCTTAACACTGGCATGGGAGTCCTGCTCAAGTGGTCACATGTAGAGCAGGCAGTAGCCAGATGCATTAGAAGTTCTGGTAAAAAAAAAAAAAAAAAAAATTCTGTATGCTTTTTAACTCAAGCGCAGGAGAATATCCCTTAATAGCTAAGCATTTGGCTAGAGAACCCTAACATCCCAGAGTTGGCAGAGACCCTGGGGCTGTCACCTTCTAACCTCCTCATCAGCTCAAGGAATCCCATACAGAACCCCCGTGGGCAGCCCCAGGCCCCACTTTGGCTCTATGGTGGAAATCTCGCCATTTCACCTGGGAGTCCGTGGTTCCTCTGCTGGACCACTGTCAATATTCGAGAATTCTTGCTGCCAGTCAACTGAAATCAACTTCTATAATTTCTGCTCATAGATCCTAGCTAGGTCTGTTCGAACAACTATGCTCCTCCCTCTCAAATGAGAATATCTGGGGCTGGGGAAGTGGCTCAATAGTAGCGCACTTGCGTAGCATGCAAGAGGCCTGGCTTCCACCCCCAGCTGTGCCAAAAAAAAAAAAAAAAAAGTCTCTAAAGTGAGAATATTAGTTGTTTAGAAGCCAGTTCTTTTATCTTACCTTTAGATTTCCTTTCTCCATATTAACTATTCCCAAGTCTTTCAACTGTATCCCATGGTTTTAACACAGCGTCTGTTCATCAAACTTCCTCTTCTATGCAAAACCAAGTTTTTGACTCTCTTTTAAAAATATGGTACACAAAGAAACAACTGCCTGGCATAACAGGATCGTTGCTTCCTGCGATCTGACACTGCCACGCCCTTCATTCTTTCCTCCCTTTTACTTCTTGTTGAGCTCATGTACCACTAATTCTCTCCTTTAGGTCCCTTGTTCCTTGCTTCTGGGACAAACCAAAAACAACTAAAAACCCATCCCGCACCAGCTACTATTTACTAGATAGGTTTCAAAATCTACTGGGGGAAAATACATTTATAATGGGCAAGACTTGTCCAAAAAGAGATCACAGGCATAAGAATCCAGAGAATAAATTACCTGACAACTGAAATTCTATTTGCTAGGGAATTTTGCCAAGTAAAACTATGGTAGAATCAACCTTTAGAAGCAGACTCCTTAAAAAATATTAGCATCAGCCGGGCGCGGTGGCGCAAGCCTGTAATCCCAGCACTTAGGGAGGCTGAGCCAGGAGGATTGCGAGTTCAAAGCCAGCCTCAGCAACGGTGAGGCGCTAAGCAACTCAGCGAAACCCTGTCTCTACATAAAACACAAAATAGGGCTGAGGATGTGGCTCAGTGGTTGAGTGCCCCTGAGTTCAATCTCCAGTACCAAAGAAAAAAGAAAAAAATATATATATATATATTAGCATCATCTCATTGAGATACACATTTTAACTTCTTGTTGATATAGATTACCTACATAGCTCGACTCAAGGACATAGGTACACACACAGGCTGAACTGTCCAGCATAGTTTTAATAAAAGAAGTAATTGCCATTAACTGCTACTTATTGGAACTCTGAGAGGAACAGAATATTAATTAGATGCTCTGCTTAAGTTCTCATATGTAACTAATTTCCAGTTACTTAGAAGGGAACCACAGAATAAATATTTTAATAAGCACCCACAGCCAAGTGCATACAGAAACATAACTAAGACTAACGGAGCCTTCCCTTCCACGTCCTGGTGATGCTTTAAGCCCAGGTCACCACAAGGACGCATCACTGCAGCCCAGGGTCACGAGTAATGGAATGGGTTTGGTCAACAGACACGGACAGCTAGTCACCATCTTGCCCAACTTTCTACCTTCATGTATTTTTTTCCAATACATGCAGTTCATTTAAAATACAGCTAAGTATGACTAGTATTTCTCTACCTTAATAATATCAATTTAACATATTGACAAACCTGGAGAAAAGCAGTACCAGTGTGACCACAGGTCTCACTATTTTGTTTAAAGAAAAATAATCATTGTATCTATCACATATCTAAAAGCTGTTTCAAAAAACAACAAACTGCCCCAACACAGAAAGTTATACATATATGAAATATTTATGGCAGCATTGTTTATTATAGAAAAAAATTAAAGTCTAAACTAATTAAACTAATAAATCGACTATACAACTTTTTTTTTTGAGACACGGGGGATGGTATCCAGGACTTCACGCATGCTAGGCAAGTGCTCTACCCCTGAGCTACATCACTAGGCCTTTTTATTTTTTATTTTAAGACAAAGTCTCACCAAGGTGCAGAGGCTGGCTTCCAATTCGCTATCTTTCTGCCTCCGCCTGGCAAGTCTCCAGGATTTCAGGAGGGCGCCACCACACCCAGCACAATGCACTCATTTCAGAGGTTGATGGAGGACCAAGGGTATGGCTCAGTGGTAGAGCACTTGCAAAGAACGTACTTTCACAAAATAATTTTAGGTGAGCACAGCAGGCAACATTTATGGTAGGAGTCTATTTTTGTTTAAGAATATAATTTCAGTTTTGTTTAACAAATACAGCATACACACACACACAACTCCATACTAATATTGTGCCATTTTTGTGTGTGTGTGTTATATTTTAAGTATTTGAAGTCTACACAACAAAACTAATACCAAGTTATTTTACGAGGAGAGAGAGGGCTTCAGATGATGTTTGTTATTATTGTTGTTTTGTTTTCTAACTTTTAACCAGTGAGCACGAACCAAACAAGAAAATTAACTTCTTTCCATTTTTTAAATCCCTGATAGCTTTATTTTGTCACTTGTCTCTCACTGACAAGAAGGAGAATTACAAAATAAAAAACCTTTATCAATCCAGGAGTCAGAAGTTCATTATATTAAAATTACTGAAGACTTATGTACACATGGACACACGATGTTGTTAAAAAATAAAAGAAGAGTTTCTGATCTGCCCACAGGTGACCTGCTTCCCACCTAAGAGATACCAGTCTAGACTGTGGAGACGGAGACACACAGTCAAGGGGTGAGGTTGTGGCTCAGTGGCAGAGTGCTTGCCTCGCGCCTGTGAGGCACTGGGTTCGATCCTCAGCACCACATAAAAATAAGTGAAACAAAAATAAAAACATTGTGTCCATGTATAACTAAAAAATATTTTAAAAAAAAACACATTGTCAAGGGTTATTACTGGGAACAATTCTTCAAAACTAAATGGAGAGGGCTGGGGTTGTGGTTCAGAGGCAGAGCACTTGCCTCGCACATGTGAGGCACTGGGTTTGATCCTCAGCACCACATAAAAACAACAAACAAAACAAAGATATTAAATTAATTAATGGAGAATCATAAACCACGTACAAGAGCACCTGCCTATAATGCCAGAGACTCAGGAGGCC
The DNA here is from genome assembly GCA_028644305.1 of Xerus rutilus. Taxonomy (NCBI): domain Eukaryota; kingdom Metazoa; phylum Chordata; class Mammalia; order Rodentia; family Sciuridae; genus Xerus; species Xerus rutilus. The sequence goes on along the minus strand of CM053416.1, from coordinate 4,325,512 downwards.
AAGGCAGGAGGATTACGTTTGAGGTCAGCCTCAGCAACAGCAAGAATCTGTCTCAAACTTTTAAAAAATTAAAAGCGGGGGAGGCTGGGGATGTGGCTCAGTGGTAAAGTGCCTCTGGGTTCAATCTCCAGTACAGAAAAAGGAAGAAACAAACAAAAATAGACATCCATCCTTGATATTTGCCTAAAATGCACTATTCCTTTGTTGAAACCTTAATCCCAAGACCCTACAATCCATAGACTTCTGTCTTGGAAAAGAAAATGGAACTGTAACGCAAGAGTTAACGCCGCTTGGTTAACCAACACGTGCTTCTCTGCCCTTTCTCCTCAAAGCAGAGCAGCGTCTTCTGCGTTTCCTTCAGGACAGTTGCTCCTTGCAGCAACTATTAAAGATTTCCTTCAATGTCTCTAGCCATTTTTTTAAAATAAATACGGTAACTTTCAAAACAAAGTTCCGAGTATTGCTTGCCAAAATGAGTGAGAGCTGAGGGGCTGGGGTTGTGGCGCAGTGGTAGAGCACGTGTCTAGCATGTGTGAGGCACTGGGTTCGATTCTCAGCACCGCATGTAAATAAAAAAAAAAAAATCTATTGACAACTAAAAAAAAATATTAAAAAAAAAAAAGAATGAGCGCTTAGTATCCTCATGTACAACAAAGGCCCGCCATATTTAAGGCTCAACGTGTTTCACGCACCTGTGACATTACCAAAGCCAATTCACACCATGCTGCCGGCCACAGATCTACCAGAGTGTAGCTGCTGAGTGGGCAGAAGGCTGGCAGAGTCACTAGGGGAGCAAGGACTGGAGAAAAAAGCCAAGTTCTGTCCACGCACAACACCATGCTTCAGGGGAAGGTGGCCAACCTGGCATGGATTCCTTTGCATAAATGTACTGATCGCCTACCATGTGCCAGGCACTGTTCTAGGCCCTGGAGATTCTATAGTAAGCAAAACGAAAATCTCTGCTCTTATGGATCATCCTCCAGTGTACGTCAGAAACAAGGTAAATGAAAATAAAGCAGGTACGTGCAAACAGGTCCCTGATAGGGGCAGGGGATGAGGAAGGCTGCTCCAAGAAGGTGCATCTCAGTGAAGATGTGAAGGAAAGGAGGGAGTAATCCACAGGTCAGTTGAAGGAAAATCATCCCATGCTATAAACAGCAAGTACAAAGGCCCTGAGGCAGCAGAGAAACAAGCTTTCCAGGAATGGTGGGTTGAGAGGCCAGAGGCCAGCCTAGGTTAGAGGTCACAAAAAGAATTTCAGCTCTTATCTCTACATGGGAGGGAAAGCCTTCACCAGAAAGGTTTCTAAACAGAAGGGTGATATAATCTGATTCACATTTTTAAAGGATCCCTCTAGCATACTGGTTGAGCATAGATTTATACGGTTGGAAAACTTCCATAATAATCCAGGCCAGAAATGACAGTCTGGACTAGGGGCGTAGAAATGGGGGTTAGAAAAAGTGGCCAGATTGGGGATGTATCTGAAGGTAGAGCCCACAGAATCTGTTAGTGGACACTCTGAGCTGAGAGAGAAACAGAGTCAAGAACGCATCTAGGGCTGGGGCGGTAGCTCAGTGGTAGAGCACTTGCCTACCATGCGTGAGGCACCAGGTTAGAACCTCAGCACCACATAAATATAAACAAAATAAAGGTATAAAAATATACAACTTTTAAAAAAATGAAGGAAACAATTAAAAAAAAGAAGAATGCCTCTACATTTTTTGGTCTCCATTGAAAAAACACGCTAAAGGTATATTTGGGCACAACTACTACTCACACTGAAAATAGGCTTGGAAATCCAGAGCCAAAGAGATTCTTCCATAAAACATCATCTCCAGGGACCTATAAACCCCTATGCTTCTGAGGCTCCATAAAACACCAACCTTTACAAAGAAACACTGGAATGGCTAGCCACTTGCAAAACATTGATGCTACAATGTTTTTTGCTTATTTACACTTCATTCTTTGTGTGTAGAGATTCCTATACTTTTGCAAGCAACGTATTCTTATAAATCAGTAATGATGCACGTTTGCACATCTCCCTCCTCTCCACATCCCTAGCCAGCACGCTCTGCTCCCTCCTCCCTCCTAGAGGAGATTCTTCCGGCAGTGTCTGGAATGCCTGCTCCCCTCTCAGGGTAACTCTCACCTATAGATTTCCTCTCCTGATTCCAATTTCTTACTCATCATGATGCAGATCCGGCCAAACATCTCTCCCCAGCTATCTCTACTTCCATCTCCGTAGTTTTTTTTTTTTGTTTTTTTTTTTTTTTTGGTACCAGGGATTGAACTCAGGGGCACTCGACCACTGAGCCACATCCCCAGCCCTATTTTGTGTTTTATGTAGAGACAGGGTCTCACTGAGTTGCTTAGCGCGTCGCCCTTGCTGAGGCTGGATTTGAACTCGCGATCCTCCTGTCTCAGCCTCCCAAAGTGCTGGGATTACAAGCGTGAGCCACCGCGCCCGGCTCGTAGTTTTTCATTCAGCAATTTTAATCACTTCAAGCAACGATCCCCTCAAAGATAGCAGCACATGCATGTAGACCTCTCGAGTGACTCTGGACCACAGTTCACTAATTCAAATTACATCCTTGACACCTCTACTGAACATCCTGAGCATTTCAAACTGACTTAGTATTACACTGAACCTCTAGTTCTTGTCTTCACTGTTCTCTCTGGCTACAGCCAGGGGACTGATGACCATGCGTGACAGATTCCACATTTTGGGCTTCTTTCAATAAGTAACATGAAGCCATAGAAGATGGCCGAGTTTCCTGAACTTTCTCAACATGTTATCTGTTTTACCTTTATAGCAAAACTCCCTTCTAACTAATTTGAAGGTAAAAAGTGACATCTACTTATATATCTGTATGCAGTACAGGCTGCGTATGTATATACTACATACCATTTATCTGCTGGTTTTATCCTTCTCTATTAGGCTGCAAAATCAGACAGGACCTATCTGATGCACTGTAATACAAATTCTATGCGATATCAACATACAGATGTGGCACAGAGAAGGGCCACATAATGTATCTGCTGTGCGGGGCTAAGGGTGCAGCTCAGTAGCACAGCACTTGCCTAGCATGTGTGAGACCCTAGATTCTGTTCCCAGTACCGGGGGAGGGGGGGGATGTGTTTTTGAGGAGGACAAGTCTATCTCATGGTCAGAGTTACATTTTGAAAATCCATCTTGACATGACCTCTTTCGACAGCCACAGAATAAAGTCCAAACACCTTAGCAAAGAGTGAAGGGCCCTTCACAGCTGAATTCCAACAAACTTCCCAGTGAATCGATACAGTCGGTGCTGGCCACCTGCTGTACAGCAGGCTCCTCTGCAGCTGTGGAGAGAGGAGCATGGACCTGCACAGCCGGTGACCCTGCTCTTACCTTTCCCTGGGGACGCTAACCCCAGACCTCACCTCCCACTTCCCTGTCACTTAGCTTCCCCTCTCCCTTCCTTGTAGACCCTTCTCTAACCCTGAAGTCCTGGCTCCAAGCAATCCTCCTGCCCAGCCTCCCTAGGAGCTGGGGCCACACCACTGCACTCAGCTAAAACTTTTTTCATAAGTAAAAGAAATATGCTTGAAAATAACCATTAAAATTGAATAAACATATAAACCAATAACGATCGCTTATTACTGTCATCGAGCACTTGGCACTGTAGGTAACTGGATGTGCTACAACTGCACATCACGGGCAGCACAGTCGGTTTTTTTACACCAGCACCAACACACCAGAGGAAGGGGCTGTGCTAAGACATCATGATGACTACGACATCACTAGGCAGCAGCAACTTATCAGCTCCATTAATCGTCTTTTGGTACCTCGGTTACCAAGTGGTCCGTGAGGACTGAAATGTCGACAGGCGGCATGAGACCAGCATCCTTGGGTTTTACTGACTTCATGCTGAGGTTCATGCTGCTTCCTTCCTTATGCATACATTTTAAAAAGTCCTTTCAATGCAAATGTCTTCAATAAAGCTACATGCAGTCATCCCAACTTCTGTTTCCAACTCAATACCAAGCAGGCCAAGGTAATCCTTATTCTGGGTTGCCACTTACCCCCTGACATAATAAGCATTACATTCCTAAATGTGACTCATACTTAAATGCTTATTTCTTGCCTGGTGTGGTGGCACACACCTATAATCCCAGCTACTCGGGAGGCTGAGGCAGGAAGATCTCGAGTTCAAGGCCAACCTCAGCAACTCAACAAGAGACTATCTCAAAATTAAAAAATAATGAAAATAATTAAAAGGGGTAGGAGATGGCTCAGTGGTAAATCACCCCTGGGTTCAATCCCTAGTACCAAGGGGTGGGAGGAGCCTATTTCTCCTCTGAGGGCAATACGTACCTTAAGGGCAGAACCACATATCACTCATCTTTGACACCTAGCATGTGGCTTAGAACAAACAAACAGATAATTAGAAATGTCTTAAATTGCAACTCACAGAATACTGTCTGTGTTCCGATGCTTCTTTGGAAAAGCTCAGGTTTTCCTCTAAAGTCTCTGGCATTCTTTGTCTTTTCAGCAGCATTATTTTTAAATGACAAATTATTCTCAGGTTTCATTAGAATCCTACAAAATGTCTACTCACTTGAACCTAAGTGCCGTGAAGAAGGTGATACAGATGGATAATAACTGCTATTTCAAACAGGGCTTAAATATTCATAAAACAGATTATTCTGGTCCATTTCATAAACTCTCCAAGAAGCCTACTCCAAAAACGTCTTGCAGTGACAAAGTCACTGTAGTATTTTAATTATAGGGTAATGGTTTTAGAATAACATGCATGTATCAATTCTGGCATGCGTCTGTAGAATCCCTCTTCCAGCAGGTAAATCTTCTGCGGGTTTTGTTGGTTTTGCTTAGTTTTGTTCTTCTGGGCTGGGGATGGAACCCCAAAGCCTCTAGGCAGGCACTCTAGCACTGAACTACAACGGCAGACCTCCCAGGTAAATCGCCTGATAAGATAATCAGGTAAGTTTCAGGAACACATTATATAGGACAGGAGAGTCTCCTCTCTGTTGCTAAGGCAGATAAAAGCAAGAATATTCAGACTGTGGACAGACTTCCAGAACCCTTTCAGATCCCCCTTTCTCTCTTCACTCTCTCCCCAGACTTCTGGCACCTGAGACATCTCCAGTACTCCTTGGAAGATACTCAAAAGCCAAAAAGAAATCATGGGAAAAAAAGTAAAGTGTAAGTTAGAAGACCTTTGCCCTAGTCCCAGGTAGTGTAACCTCAGGAAAGTATGTCCAGTTCATTCGTTTCTGTTTTTAGCATAGGGTCTCACTGGGTTGCCGAGCTGGCCTCCAACAATCCTGCTTCAGACTCCAGAGGAGCTGGGGCAACAGATAAGTGCCACCATGCCTGGTTACAGCTACATCTTGGTGTCTTCATATATAAACTAAGGAAAGCTTAGGTTCCCTGCAGTTTAAAATGCTATCACTGGCAGGGTACACTGGCACACACCTATAATCCCAGCTACTCGGGAGGGTGAGGCAGGAGAACTTCAAGTCCAAGGCCGGGCTCAGCAACTTAACACGGCTCTAAGCAACTTAGTGAGACCCTATCTCAAAATAAAAATAAATACATAAAAAGGGCTGGGGGTGTGGTTCAATGGTGAAGCACTTCTGGGTTCAACCCCTATTGGGGGCGGGTTGTATCACTTTAAATCATCTTTACCTCTGGAGGCAGAGAAGCTAATAACTTCCCTGGAGTGACACAGACCCCTTCACGATGCTTTCGGGTTATCATCACTTGGACTTGATTCAATCAAGAGGCCCATCATTAAAGATAGGAATATTTGCACCTCAAATATTTTCAGTTTTAAATTACATATGAGTAATATGATCTATTAAATATTAGTGAAGCTCACTTTCCTTCTTTTTAGACAAAAATAAATACAAAAGTCTTCGCTGATTTCCATAGTCGTAGAGCAGCAATCGCTCCCTCTCATGAGCACCTGCCGCGGGAAGGATGTTGGATGAAGAGTGATGGATTCAAGACAATAAGCAGGAGCCACCCCTGTCCTTAGGAAGATTACAGTCTGGCCTCAAGCATAGAGAGTGTGTTTATGAAGCAATGAGGCATTGAAACAAACACACCAAGCTTTCCTTTGGGAAAAAAAAAAAGGAGGAGGGACCATTATTTTAACACTACTCTCCCAGGTCAGTTAAGAAAATGTGAAAACCAAAAGAAAATTTTTACCACGGGGCAGACCTGTGCTTTCCAAATTTTACAGGTGCACATGACTTATACAGGAATTTTGCAAAGTATGTATTCTCATGATTCTGCACTTCTAGCAAGCTCCCAGGTGGTGTCATGGACCACACCTGAGCAGCAGAGAGGGAGAGAATATAGTCTAGGCAGAAATAAGCTTTCTGAAATGTCTCATTCTGAGGATCTATAATCTAAATTTTTACTTTTTTTTTTTTTAAATGGGAAAATTCCATGAAGACAGGCCTTGGCTCAAAGCCCAGGATCCCAGCCACAAGCCTCTTAAAAATAGGTTTTCAAAATTCCTAGCATTTTTTAAAATAGGATAGTTGCCTAAAATTCTAGCCAAAATTCTTGATGCTTGCCAGTCTGATGATCGTTATGAACTTCATCCTTGTTTCAGTTTATACTTCCTGCTCTCCCCTGTCATTAAACTGTATCACAAAACTGTCAAATCTCTGACCACAATGGCTTGCTCTCCAGGTACACAAAGGAAGACTTTTTTTTTTTAAATTCTTTAAGACTCCTTAAATGGAAGAGCTTTGGAATTAGGAAACTACTAGGATGCAGATATGAGGTATCCCCTAAAAGTTCGTGTGTGAGATAGTGCAAGAATGTTTAGAGATGAAGTGACTGGATTATGCGAGGTGTAACAATCAGTACACTAATCCACTCATATGGATTAACTTGGCCATACCTGTAGGCAGGTGGGGAGTAGCTGGAGAGGTGGTCACTGGGGGTGTGCTCTCGGGGTCTATATTTTGTCCCTGATGATCAGAGCTCTCTGCTTCCTGACTGCCGTGTCCCTTCCGCCATGTTCTTCCTCACCTCAGGCCCACAGCTATGGAGTCAGCCAACTGTGGACTGAGGCCTCTGAACCTGTGAGCCCCAAATAAACATTTCCTCTTCTAATTGTTCTTGCCAGGTCTTCTGGTCACAGCAATGAAAAAGCTGACTAAACCAGAAACCAACAAGAAATTCTGAACTTTCTGAAATGTTGTGGTTACTTCAAATCCTCACCCTATAAAGAGAACAATTATGAGTTCTCTTCACAAAGCAAAAGAGCTATTTAGCTACTAAAACTAGAATTTAAACACATAATGTCAACCTCAAATGGTTGCAAAAATCTTTCAGAGATACCCAGGAAATAAACTTGATTTTCCAAGACTATGTTCTCAGAGTTAAAATAGCTCAGAAAGAAAAGAAGAAAGCATATGCTTTTATTTAGTGTTTTCCCCCCTTCTTGCTGTAAATTTTACTATCCTAGTATTTTCTTATGTTTAAAAATATCTCCCTTCTCATTCAAGAGCCCTGGAGCAACATGCCTGGCAAATTCTCCATTCCCCATGAGTCTTCCAGTTTCCAAGTCAAACTCATGGCAGACATCCCCTGCCAAACTTCTCCAAGAGAATGAATGACATACTCATCCTGAGCTGTAGCATCCTGCCTCTGCCAAGACTGTGCTGGGACCCAGCACTGCAAGGGACTTTGAGATAGCTTTCTCTAGCCCTTCATCTTACAATTGAGGATGCAAAGACCCCAATACACTAGCCAGTGACTTACTTTTCAGGGATGAAGCCACGATTTTGCTCCGAGAGGGAGTCTCCTGGCTTCCACACTTGTACAATTTCTAATGTCTGCAAAAGGCAGAGGCAGCTGATTCCAAGAGATAAAAGCTCCCTACTAACAATTTACCTAAGAAACTATGGATGATTAAAAAAAAAAAAAGAACTCTATAAAAGGTAAGGGAGAAAGCTCAACTCTTAATATCTTAGTTGAAAAATAAAAGGCAGATATCACACTGGCTTCTCAGGCCGGCTACTCACAATACTGAATTTAAAAGACCAAACATGTCCTCTTCATTCTACCAGACTAAATTTCAGAGCAAATCTCTGCTATTCAGCAGGGAAACTTTTTTGTTTTTGTTTTTTTTTTTTTTAAGTACCACAGAAACAGAGCAAAACTACCCAGAAGATCATTCATAAGGAAAACAACTAAGGTTTAATTTCTCAGAAAAATTTAGCATACAGCAACAAACATTTTAAAAACCTGAACATGGCTGAGGGTGTAGCTTGGCAGTAGATGACACGCTAAAAGTGCAGGTGAATCCCTGGGTTCAGTCCCCAGCACAAACATGTAACTTCGGTAAGATACTCAAGGATTACTTAACTGTACATTTTTATTTTACATTGGGAGCCATTCAAATAGGGATCCCAGATTGAACAGGGTGGAAAGCCAATGCAACTCCACGAAGGCACATTTTGGAGTATTCATGGCCATGTCCCAGGGGTTAGAAGAAGGTGCACAAAACAGCTTTATAACACATATTGAATGAATGACTCAAAAAAGAAAAGCAAGGAAGCTGTAGCACGCATGTGCATGCGTGCACACACACTGAGCACACTTGGATGGCTGTGACCATAGCAGGGCAGGATGGAAAATGGGGGGAAATAAGCCAGAGTGGAGCTCTTGCAGGGACCCAATTATATGCCATAACTTGGAGGTCAATCAAGAGTAAAAGGAGGGCTGGGGCTGTAGCTCAGTGGTAGAGTGCTTGCCTAGCATGCGTGAGGCCCTGGGTTCGATCCTCAGCACCACATATAAATAATAAATGAATAAAATAAAAGATCCATCAACAACTAAAAAAAAAATTAAAAAAAAAAAAGAGTAAAAGGAAAAACAGGTGAGGAAAATGGGGAAAGCTTGCAACAGAAAAGCATGATTACATTTAGGCACTAACAACTGAACACTCCATCACCAGAGACCTGAAAAAACAAAACACAAACAACAAAAAAGTGGAGAGCCAACTCCCGTGGATTCTTGGCTCCCCATTACACTCACCTAGTAAGTGTAAATAAATGGGAGGTTTGGAAAGAGGGCATCTTGGAAACCCAGTTACCCATATCCCATTTTTAAAAACAGCATGCATTTTCAAGTTTAAAGTAAACCAAGGGTGAAAACAATATTGTAGTTAGGCATCAAATACGATATGGTATCCTCTCCAAAACCACTTATCACTAATTAGCTGCACAAGTTTAGGCACTCAAATGGTTAGTTTTGTGGTGCTGGAGACCAAACCTAGGGCTTCACACATGCTAAGCAAGCACTCTACAACTGAGCTACACCCGGCCCACCAGAGTGAGGTTTTGTTGTTGTCAACACTCAGAACATAATATTTCATATAAATATGGTATTATCACCTTTCTAAAATTCACAGTATCACCAGCCCTAGCATCCAAAGATAATATACCACATAAGAGACTATGGTGCTCAAAGTCAGCCTCAGCAATGGCCAGGCACTAAGCAATTCAGTGAGACCCTGTCTCTACATAAAACACAAAATAGGGCTGGGATGTGGCTCAGTAGTCGAGTGCCCCTGAGTTCAATCTCCAGTACCAAAAAAAAAAAAAAGAGAAAGAGACTACGGTGCTATTTATGAACTCCATGTATATATTACTGAATCTAATTGCCTTCAAAGCAATTATATGTTATGTTACCGTTAATTGCACTGACTTTTAAAAAAAGAGGTTTAAGTTAACAAATTCATTCTTCATTTTTAAATACCGTGTAATATTGCACAGTCTACTTTTCAAAACATTTTCACAAGACCATCCCATCTGAACCTCATTTGAAGCAGTTGCAGAATTTAGTCCCATCAAGAAAGATGGAATACAGAGGCGGGGGTGTGGCTCAGAGGTAGAGCACTCACCTAGCATGTGTGAGGCACTGGGTTCAATTCTCAGCACCACATATAAATAAAATAAAATTCTATCAACAACTATAAAAATATTTTTTAAAAATCTTTAAAAATATTTTTTAAAAAAAGAAAGATAGAATACAAAAAGGTTAAATAAACAACACAGTTACTGCCCCCGATCAAGGGCTAAAACATGGGTCTCTGGAACATTATACATTCAGTCCAAAACTCCATGATTTTCTATTTCATAAGCACTATATAAATATGTTGCAAAATGGTCAGAGGACAGGTTATGGAAAGGCAGGAGGTCCAGGACACAATCCAAGGGAAATTCCATTTGTGAAACAAACAGCTCAAGGGAAGCCTATGGGAGACCACACATTTTCCAGTTTCTGTGCCCACAAGGGTAGACATGGCAAATTCCCAACCCTCACAGAGCTTATGTTTCAACCAAGGACAGAGACAGGCTATAAACACATACATAATATAATATCTAAAAGTCACAAGTGCTATCAGAAAAAAAGCAGATCACCTAACCTTGTAAAGATACTACTCTGAGAATACACTAACTACTGAAGAATTGCACACTTTAAATGGATTGCACACTTTAAATGCTGGTTTTGATATCTGAATAAAGCCACTTAAACAATACAGTTAAAAGAAAAAATTTTTTCTCAAATGCAGACTAAGGGTACAGCAAACTATTGTGAAATAAGGTAAGCAAGGTATTAAACATCACCATTTCATTCTATTTTAAGCACCAAGTTAAGGCAGCAAGTTAATCACACGTTACCCACTGGGCACCCAGAAAGCTCACAGAGGGACCTCTGAACTTGGTAGTAGAGCATTTGCCCAGCATGTATGAGGCCCTGAGTTCCACCCCTAGGCACAAGGGGAAACTCAACAGTAATATGATTGAAATGACCTGTGTAGGATTTAACAAAGTGTAATCGTCAATAGAACATCCTGTCTCAATGACATCAAATGATATGTTCTGCCCATTGCTAAGTAATCAAGTCCAACACATTTCCAACTTTCTTTAAGTCATCTTTTCCATTCTAATCAAAATGCAATGCGCCAGAATAGGTCTGACCAGGCTACAGCTATGACATGTGTGCTGTGCTCACAGGGTCCAAGGTAATTTGGGTGCTTATCCACATCCATGGGCTCACCTACCCACGAACCAGCCCATGTATTTGGCCCAGGTACTTTTTGTAGGGGGTGGGCGTGCTGGAAACCAAACCCATAGCCCCATGGACGCTAAGCACAGTCCGTACCACTGAGTTACATCCCCCAGCCCTGTTCAGATAGTTTTTAAATATAAGAAAAAGCTTATATAAACATAAAATCCTGGGAATAAAAAATAAACACACAAATACAACATATAAGTTCTCTGTTCCATAACCATGTACAAAAGCTAACAATGTCAGGCCCCACAGGTAGAAAACTAATTTGCCTAACATCTATCTGCATGCTGGCTCGTGGTAACAACCAAACTTTTTAGATTTCTTTCTTTAGAGATTAAGCAATCTACATCATTTGGTTAATAATTTTCAATTAAAGTAAATACATTACATAAGCTATACCCAAGAGAGTTGAAAAATCTTATTCCATAAAACTCAATGTTAACTAGACTAATGTTGGGTTCACCTGTATGAGATGCTCTAACTTGATTTCAGTTTTTTCCTCACATTTCAGTCTCATACAGTAATACATGCTTTCCTTGCAGTCAAATACATTTTGCCTTTTAGAGGAACCATTTTATCACACTTTATTCTTTACTTTCATTTTTCCTTAGTTACACTCCCCTAACTGACCTTTAAATCCCAGAGAGCGCCAAGAATTAATGAGTGGTTAAAAAAAAGAAACCATAGATTTGCATAATCAAAAAATAATTTTAAAACACTTATTGGCTATTCATCTGAGTTAATAATTAAAGAAGTACAAAAGAGCATGACACTGAAATATAATATTTTTATCTACTGAATCACAAACCAGGAGAAAAAGAGGCCAACGTCCAATATAGGTGAAATTAATATAAGTATTCTGTGGCACAGTAAATTGATATAAACCTTTTTTTTAAATATTCTTTTTAGCTGTAGATGGACACAATATTGTTATTTTATTTATTTATTTTTATGTGGTGCTGAGGATCGAACCCAGTGCCTCACGCATGAGGGGCAAGAGTTCTACCACTGAGCCACAACCCCAGCCCCGATATAAACTTTTTAGAAAGCTATTTTTTAAAAAATTTTTTGAATTGTTGATGGACCTTTACTATTTTTTTTAATTTATTCACTTTTATATGCAGTGCTGAGAATTAAACCCAATGCCTCACACCTGCCAGGCAAGCACTCTACCACTGAGCTACAATCCCAGCCCTAAAAAGCTGTATTTTTAAAAAACATTTAAGAAATATTCTTTTACCCAGCAATTTTCTTCCTAGAAGTAGGAAACAACTAAAGAAAAGAAAAATGCCATAAAATGGCCAATATCTACAAAAAGTATTTAGAAGCAAATCATTTAACAAAAGGTGGAATGAATAATCAGATTGTATCAACTCAATGAAATATTATGCAGCCATCAGAGTGCTGTGAAACAGGTTAAAACATTTAGTACATTTTATGTATTATAAAACATCTTATATGGAATCCATTAACTTTTTAAAAAATATTTATTTTTTTAGTTGTAGGTGGACAGAATATATTTTTATGTGGTGCTGAGGATCAAACCCAGTGCTTCACGTGTGCTAGGCGAGCACGCTACCTCTGTGCCATAACTCCAACCCCATTAACTTTTTTAAAATACAGAAAAAATAAAAATCATTCATAATCCTACCCCTGAGAGATAACTACAATTAAAATTAACTCATGACTTTTACTATGCAATACACACACATTTTGGGCAGAATTAGCATCATTTCATGAATTTAGTTTTAATGTTAGGTATTTAGGTTATGTTCCATATTTTATGATCCCATAATAAGCATTGCTGAGCAAATCTGATTACTTTCTTGGGATACATTTCCCAAAGTACCACTACTGAGTTAATTAAGCACAAATAGTGTTTTCTGGTTTTTGTGTGTTTGTTTAGAGATAGGTCTCGCTATGTTGCCCAGGTTGGCCTTAAACTCCTGGGCTCAAGTGATCCTCCTGCCTCTGCCTCCCCAAGAGCTAGGACTACAAGTACAAGAAATTGCCCCACTGAAGAGTGGATTAATCAGTGAGGATGCGTATAATTTGTTAGGTTAAAAAAAGACAACACTACAAATTTTTTTTTTGGCACCAAGAATTGAACTCAGTGGCACTCAACCACTGAGTCCCAGCCCCAGCCCTATTTTGTGTTTTATGTAGAGACAGGGTCTCACTGAGTTGCTTAGCGCCTCACCATTGCTGAGGCTGGCTTTGAACTCACAATTCTCCTGTCTCAGCCTCCCTAAGTGCTGAGATTATAGGCATGCACCACTGTGCCCGGCTACAAATTCTTTAATGTAGTACACTGTGAACAAAAATTAGGAAAAATAACCAGGTGTAGTGTAATCCCAGCTACTGGGGAAGTTGTGGCAGGACAATCGCAACTTCAAGGCCAAACTAGACAACTTACCAAGTCGCTGTCTCAAAATTTTAATTTTTTTTTTTAAATTTTTTTTTTTTAGTTGTAGATGGACACAATGTCTTTATTTTATTGCTTTGTATGTGGTGCTGAGGATCCAACCCAGGGCCTCACGCATGCGAGGCAAGCGCTCTACCGCTGAGCTACAATCCCAGCCCAAAATTTTAATATTTTTTAAAAAGGACTGGGGGTATAGCTCAGTGGTAGAGCACTGCCTAGCATGCACAAGACCTGGGTTCAATCCCCAGCACCAAAAATTTAAAAAAATGTTTAAAAAGCAAGTATCAAAGGAAAAAAAAACCACACAACACACAAGTAATCCTGTTTTAAAATTTCAACTAATGAAATGCCAGGCACAGTGGTGCATACCTGTAATACAAGAGACTTAGGAGACTGAGGCAGGAGGACTGCCACATTTGAGACCAGCCTCAGCAATTCAGTGAGATCTCATGTCAAAATTTAAGAAAATAAAGTGGGGAGCCAGGGAGCTGAGGATGTAGCTCAGTGGTAGAGCAGATCTGGGTTCATCCCCAGAACTGCAAAAAAAAAAATCTATTAAGGTTGTATTTGTACTATTTTACAATCTAAATGAATAATTCCTTGGGCTAGCTTCAAGAATAAGAAAGCCCTAATTATTGGATTTTACTTCTCAAGATCTGGGATCTCTACTTTGATTCACACCAAGTAAAATGTTCTGACTCACAGCTAAATTCTTTTTTTTTTTTTTTTGGTACCGGGGATTGAACTCAGGGGCACTCGACCACTGAGCCACATCCCCAGCCCTATTTTGTGTTTTATGTGGAGACAGGGTCTCACTGAGTTGCTTAGTGCCTCACCATTGCTGAGGAAGGCTTTGAACTCGCGATTCTCCTGTCTCAGCCTCCCTAAGTGCTGGGATTACAAGCGTGAGCCACGGCGCCCAGCTACAGCTAAATTCTTAATACTGTGGTATTTTTCACTCCAGAGATACACAGTATTAATTCTGGACTAATTACCTTTTGGCAGGAACACTCTTTTTTTTTTTTTTTTTTTTTTGGTACTGTGGATTGAATTCAGGGGTACTCAACCACTGAGCCACATCCCCAGCCCTATTTTGTGTTTTATGTAGAGACAGGGTCTCACTGAGCTGCTTAGCGCCTCGCCGTTGCTGAGGCTGGCTTTGAACTCGCGATTCTCCTGTCTCAGCCTCCCTAAGTGCTGGGATTACAAGCGTGAGCCACCGCGCCCGGCTGGCAGGAACACTCTTTACAGGCATCATATTCCTTTTCTGTTAAACTGGCTTCTAGTAGCTGTGACCTTTCAACCCACCATCCCAATCCACTTGCAGGGCATAAGACAGCCCGCTATAAATCTCTCCCTATTTCCTTATGTTAGAAAGTTTTCATAACGCTTTGAAGAGGCTTTGTTAAAAAAAAAAAAAAAATCACAGCAAGGGGATGTTCCTAAGAAAGGCCATCTCGTTTTTTAAAATATGTCCCATTATTACAAGCATGTGCTATTTTGCAGTTGTGTGCTAATCAAATATCTCAAAATGCTACCAAATTTATAACTCTTAAGAGAAATAATAATAGCCGGGTGCGGTGGCTCAACCCTGTAATCTCAGCACTTAGGGAGGCTTAGACAGGAGGATCGCGAGTTCAAAGCCAGCCTCAGCAATGGCGAGGCGCTAAGCAACTCAGTGAGACCCTGTCTCTACATAAAACACAAAATAGGGCTGGGGATGTGGCTCAGTGGTCAAGTGCCCCTGAGTTCAATCTCCAGTACCAAAAAAAGAGAGAGAAATAATAATGCTCAATTTAAAATTAAAAAAATATTTTGCTCAAAGTACTACAGAAAGATTCTCTGGATGCTCAAAAGGGTGAAAAAAGTACCCTCATCATCCCTGGCCTCAGCAGGATGGTCACAATGGTGACAATGCCATGGGGGAGACAACACATGCATGCTGTCTGAAGCAAGGTTGAGTAGGACACTTGGATTAATCCCAGAAGGACTGCAGGGAGGACTGTGGGGAAGACCCCTGGACTGTTCCAGTGCCCACCTTCAGCTGCCTTCCGCTCATGCACAGCATCCGTGCCAGGTGGCCCAGTAAGCTTCCACATAGGAAGGCCTGAGAAGCCCACTCTGAGTCCCTCTGGTGTTCACCTGCAGCAGCACAGCACAGGGAGGATATGCACCATGACCGCAGACAAGTCTGGTTTCCTGTCCCTTCTCTGCCATCAACTTGTGGTGAGGACACAGGCAAGTCACAAGCTCTACAGGATGGAGGTGACGCTGTGCCTCCTTACTTAGCATGGCACGGGACATATTCTGTGCCCTCAAACAATACCTGCTGAATGAGGGATGGGCAGATGGAATCTCTGCAGGGATTAAATGAGATGATGCTTGTGCCCCCACTATGCAATCAGTACTAGGTAAACGGCAACAGCTCTCCCCCACCATCTACCACTTCCTTTCTCTTCCCCACAGCTCCATCCCAGCTCACCCTCCTCTGCTGTACCTGGAAGGCTGTCCATCCCCATGGTGCCAATCAGCGCTCTCTCTGAATAAATTTCAAATTCATGGTTTTAGAAATGATGATCTAATCTGACACTGATAAAAGTTCATCATCTTTCCCCCAAGAATCAGCTCTTCTAAAATTCTTTTCTTCCCCAATCAACCAATCGAAATTAAATACCTACTATGACCTCTAAACTGTGCTGGGCACTATGATAAAAATTGAGAATATCTGACCATACATTTAAGAATGTCATACATACTTGGAAGTATTATAGTAATAATGTGAGACAATAAACAGAAAATGGTAAACTATGAATTCTATTTATCAAATGATTACTTAGCCCATGAAGTCCCCAGGTTTCAATTCTACCAATTTTGCAACAAAATTGACACAAGTGCATTAAACTAGGTAGAAAATCATAATCTCAAGCCTATTATGATTATCATTGATATTAATAGTAACAATGCTAATGAATATTATCAGCAATCATTCACCTATTTTTCCAAAAGAACGGAACTCTAAAAATATTAATACTTATTTCAAAGTTAACATAAGTGCTGTATTTGTTGTTCAACATGAGTTTTTTAGGTGTTCCATAAATGAGATGATGGGACCTAATAGCTTAACTGAAAATTCAATTATATATGAAAAAGATAAGAATCGCCGAACAGTTTTAAAACACATAAATACAGCCGGGTGTAGTGGCACAAACCTGTAGTCTCTGCACCTAGGAGGCGGCTCAGGCAGGATCACCTGAACCCAGGAGCTCCAGGCCAGCCTGTGCAACATAGCCAGACCCATAGGGGTCAAAAAAAAGACAAGAACATAAAGGATTTAGAAAGCATGTCAAAAGTAATAGAGGAGAAAAAAGTATTTTGATAGGATTAGAGAAAAGTTAGGGGGAATGTCTAACTTTCTTCAACTACTCCCAGGTGGAAAAGAGACATTCTGAGAAGCAGGAAGTGGGTATGGACACGTAAGTTTCCACTCAACGACTGAAGCATTCTTTCTCAGGCTGTTTGACAACTGGCAACTGACACTGTACCCATGATGGTCCTGCTGTTGGAGGTTTCAGAGACCTGTGGTCCACAGTGGCTTGAAAATAGTAAGTGGAAATTTTCAGAAACATAAGTTTTTAAGTAACTTTTCTTATGGTGTATTGCTTATTAACCTCCTACCGTACCTAATTTGTGAGTTGTAGACATGTACACATACATATGGGAGAAAGCACCATGTATGCAGGGCTTGGAACACTATGCAGTTTCAGGCATCCCCGAGGGGTCTTGGAATGGAACTCTTGTGGGAAAGGGGAGACTGCTGTAACTCCCCTCCACCTCACATTCAAGCAGAGGACAGAAGCCAGACACGAGGAATACTGGCACGGGCACCCCCTCATGAGTGGGAAGACTGACCACGAGATCAGTCATCCTATTATCCTGAATAAGGACCCGTGTGCAGAAGCCCTCATGGGGGCAGAGTCCACTGCAAGCAGGGCTCTCCAGAAGACAAGCTGAGAAAGAGACGGGTGGTGGGGAAGTTGTTCTCAGGATCAGCCACCAAGGTGGAGGGAAGGAGAGAGGAGCAGAGGGAAACTTTGGGCTAAGAGACAGTGACAGCAGGGGCTCATCCTATCTCAGAGAGAGCTCCAGAAGAGGTTGAACCCAAAAAGTCGGGCCAAGAGGGCTAGCTAGACCTTTACACCCTGCCATCCATCGGTCACTGAATGTGGGCTGCACCCGGAAAGGGACATGACCTTAGGAGACCTGACTTCCACCACCTGAGGGCCAATAGCTAGTGCTGCAGGAGACCTGGATGTGTGGCACACAGGTCATCCCTTACAAAGACTTAGGAAAGTTCTTGTGTACCGATTACTTCAATAGGAAACCACATGCCCAATGCCAAACCAGCCTCAGTGCTTCACAAAATTAAGTTGTAAAATACTCAGCAGCTCCACAGAAAATGCCACAGCACATAAATATTACAAACCCAATAAAAAGAAAAAAAAAACTTAATTTCGTCCTTATGCATAATCCACTCCAGCCTCCACTGGCAAAGGTTCAGGGGTTGAGAATTCTCAACCAGAACACTATGGTTCTGCAAATATTGAAGTTCAGCCACAGTCAAGGTTAATCAATAATGCTAAAATTAAATGTAAAGCTAAACTTAAAAAAAAAATCTTTCCCTCCCTGCCAAGAAAGGCAAGCACGGTGGAAAACATGCAAAAAAAGCACAAATATCCAATCCTAACTAATTATCTTCTTACTGATAAACTTGAACCACGCTATCCCCGCTGCTGTTAAGATCTGGACATTCAGCTGGGCCAGGTGGCACTCGCCTGTAATCCCAGCACTTAGGGAGGCTGAGACAGGAGTATGGCGAGTTCAAAGCCAGCCTCAGCAATGGTGAGGTGCTAAGCAACTCAGTGAGACCCTGTCTCTACATAAAACACAAAATAGGGCTGGGATGTGGCTCAGTGGTCAAGAGCCCCTGAGTTCAATCCCCAGTACCAAAAAATAAATAAATAAAAAATAAAGTTATCGGGCTGGGATTGTAGCTCAGCGGTAGAGCGCTTGCCTCGCATGCGTGAGGCCCTGGGTTCGATCCTCAGCATCACATACAAAGCAATAAAATAAAGACACTGTGTCCATCTACAACTAAAAAAATATTTTAAAAAAATAAAATTATCTGTAGCTCACATCTATGAAAGGTGAGTATCCAAAAATGAGACTTCATAAATCTCAATTGAAACTCAAGTTTAACACCATGAAAAATAACCAAATTCAGAAAACAAAATATGGCATGTTCTCAGAATATGCTTATTTGCAAGGAGAGTTATCAATTACTCTGCACTGCAATTCCATATACTTGAGAAATAGTGTCTTCTATCACAACTGCTGGATTTTCAACGAATTCTGAAGAATTGACTGCATTTGGTTAAAATGTTGCTGAAGGAACATAGTTGGGATGCAAGGCTCCACGAGGCTTTCCTTCTGCTGGTGAAGTCTGCGTTTACACTACAGAGCGGGAAAAGGAACCATGCTGTAGATATGGGCCTGGCCTCAAACTGAATTATCTCAAGAGCCACCTCTTTGGTGACAAGACTGACTGCTTTGGGGGAAAAAAAAAATAATGAAATTTAAAATGTAGATGAAGAAAAGATATTCCACTCACACAGAAACAAAGATAAAGCAGCTTCTTGTAATTTAACCCCAAGTTTCTTCTGAAAGCTGGGACAGAAGGAAAATACGGAGGAAAAGAAGACCTCGACTGACACAGCAAAGCAAAAATGAGAAGCCCAGGAACACGCAGAGAGGCCAAATTCAGATCAGTGGAGCGATAAAAATAAACGGGCTCATCTGAGCTGCTAAGTTTGTGGATACCGTTATGGCAGCCATCGGAAACTCGTGGTACATTGCTCCTTAAAATCTCTCGATAGATTTGAAGCGAGGCTCGAGTCATTGTGCATTTGCCTGTATGAAACTGGCCATCAATAAGAATTTCTGAATAAATGAAATCTTATAAACACCCTCGTCACTTCTGCTGCAGGAAGAATTCTATTACAACCAGTATAGATGTTCTTTAGTAGGTTTTTTGTTGTTCAACTTACTTTTTCCCTGATTTTCATTTGGCTTCTATAAATGTTCCTGTAGTAGTTAGAGCTCTGTAAGCCTGTCTCCATTAAATGATAAGTAGCTTTGTCAGAGCAATGAGTACATCAAGTTCTCTGTATCCAACTAATGTTTTCATGGCTTTAGATCTGATAACTTAAATCTACAATTTTATCTTAATTGCTATAAAATCTGGCTTTTTAAAAGATTTTTTTTAGATGTTGATGGACCTTTATTTTACTCATTTTTTTTTTAATATGCGGTGCTGAGAATCGAACCCAGTGCCTCACACATGCTAGGCAAGCGCTCTACCACTGAGCCACAACTCCAGCCCAGTGTGTGTATCTTTTAAAAAATCAATGTTTACTAAGAATTTAAACCTTGAGAAAATGATCTGTCACTTTCTCCTTTGTGAAAACCTGTAATAGAAAAAGGTTAATTTTTACACTAAAGCTATTACTAACTTCTAGGTATTATCTTGTTTAAGATTTTCTATCAATGGTTTGTTGTTCTATATTTTAAACATATATGAAGAATATAAGTTTTTGAAAAATATGTTCTTTAATCCATGAAAATTGTATTTTGTTGTACAACGTGAGGTAACTCAACTTTTTTCTAACTGGCCAAAGTGAAAACATAACCTGTAAGAGAAACTATCTGCAAATCATATCAGGTGGTGAAAGTATCCAGACTACGTAAAGAGCTCTTACAACTCAACAAGAGAAAAGACCTTAAAAAACAGGCAAAAT
>CM053416.1:4289259-4305023 GCA_028644305.1 Xerus rutilus | reverse complement strand
TCGTATCCGTTAGGATTGGACATAGAAGAAATGCACGTGGCCATTGGTGGATGAATAAAAAGCAAAATGTGGTCTCTCCATACAATGGAATACTACTCAGCCTTAACAAGAAAGGAAATTCTGATACAGGCTACATGGATGAACCTTGAGGACATTATGTTAAGTAGAACAAGCAGTCACAAAAGACAAGCACTGTGTGATTTCATTTGTATGATGCACCTTAAGTAATCAAATCCATAAAAAGAAGGTATGGTGGAAGCCAGAAGCGAGGGAGTTTGGGCGAGGAGGCAAGTCTGCAATACTGGGGATGGAACCCAGGGCCGCCTTCATATTAGGAATGCACTTTACCACTCAGCTGCAGCCCCAGGCTGGAGAGTTACTCTTTAACAAGTAAAATGTCAGCTTTATAAAATGAGAATTGTGGAAACGGGTGGTATGATGGTTGCAAAAATTATGAAAATATATATATATTTTGGTACTGGGGATCGAACTCAGGGGCACTCGACCACTGAGCCACATCCCCAGCCCTATTTTGTGTTTTATGTAGAGACAGGGTCTCACTGAGGTGCTTAGTGCCTCGCCATGGCTGAGGCTGGCTTTGAACTCGCAATTCTCCTGTCTCAGCCTCCCTAAGTGCAGGGATTACAGGTGTGCGCCACGGTGCCTGGCTATGAATATATTTAATACAACTGAAATGTACACTTAAAAATGGTTAAGCCAGGCACAGTGGCGCTCAACTCTAACTCAGCTACTCAGGAGACTGAGGCAAGAGGATCACAAGCTCAGGGCCAGCCTTAGCTTCAGTAACTTAGTGAGACATCTTCTCAAAAAATAAAAGGAGCCAGGCACAGTGGCGCATGCCTGTAATCCCAGCACTTTGGGAGGCTGAGACAGGAGAATTGCAAGTTCAAAGCCAGCCTCAGCAACGGCGAGGCACTAAGCAACTAAGTGATACCCTGTCTCTACATAAAACACAAAATAGGGCTGGGGATGTGGCTCAGTGGTCGAGTGCCCCTGAGTTCAATCCACAGTACCAAAAATAAAAAGTAAAATAAAAAAATAAAAAGTAAAAAGTGCCAGGGGTGTAGCTCAGCAGTAACACACTCCTGGGTTCAATTTCCAATACTAGGGGGAAAAAAAGAGGAAAAAATTTCTTTTTGAATTTGTTTTTTTCTATTGCTATTATTGCTGTTCATTTGGCTGACTTATTTCCTATTTTCCTAATAAATATATCTTCTCAGTACTTCTTTGTCCCCATCTGCTAGAATATCCGTCTGGCGAACGTGTCAGATACTGGGTGGATCTCCATACCTACTCCTTTCTTTATCCCAGGTCACTCCTTGTTTGGCTCTACATTCTGTGAAGTTCTGATGCCTACCTTGCAGATTACTAATTTTGCCTGTAACCACATCCATTTGATTCTCAAAAAGTTTTTTTTTTTTTTTCAGTTCAATATGGACATTTTTAAGGTCCCTGAGAACTTCACTGTTCTTGATCTTCATTCACAGCAGGCTACTTTAGTCTGACTATCTCAAGTCTCTTTGAAGATACCAACATGTTTTTAGCTTCTCATACATTCTCCAAAGTTTGCTTACTTTGGCCTTTTTCTTTGTTGATGTTTATTTTTCTCAACTGTCTGGTGATCCTTTGATGTGCATTCCTATTGTGGAATTAAAAACTGGGCCACTCAATGAGGGTAAGGAATGCAGGCTTCCTCTCCAGAACTGGGGCTCCCCTAGGGAACAGAAGGTGTCCAACGATGGACTTTGGTTTAGGATATAAGAAAGGTGAGCAAGTAACTTCAGAATAAAGACTAAATTTCCAGCTTTCTTGAAGCCAGATGTAGCCGTGTAACTAAGTTATAACTAATAAAATATAAACCCATGTCTTATATGGCAACTTATGAATAAACAAGAGTTAAATCTCAAAAAAGAAAGGTGAGCAAGGAGCTGGGGGTGTGGCTCAGTGGTGGAGTGCTTGCCCGGCACATGTAAGACCCTGAGTTCCATCCCCAGCACTGAAGAAAAAAAAAGGGAACAAACAAGGAGGCAGGTTGGAAAGTTGGGAGAAAATACACAAACCAACCAAGATAAATTCCTTCTCCCAGTGGTGAAGGACTTTCGTGGATACCACCTGTTAAGAGAGGTAACCTTTCCTTGCTGGCAGGCCTTTTTCTGCGGGAGGACACCCACAGGACTCTGAAGGCATACGCTGCTTCTCTCTCAGGTCCCTAAGGCAAATCCACATACCCTGCCGGACAGGGCACTCGATTTCTTAAAGCACAGTTTTCAGCCAGGGGTCACTGCAATAAATACAATACTTCACTGTCTTAAATATTACTCCAGGGCTCCTTCCTATGGGTAGCTCTTAGTCACTGTAAGCTCGGCTTTTAATTCCCCTTTCTTCTGCACCTGTGTTTTCAGTTTTGTTTTGTTTTAATTTTGTTTTCCTTTTACTGATCTAATCCCATCTATTTTTAGTATTCTAGGAATTCTTCATGATTTAGTTTACTAAAGGTAGGTGCTCCTTCTAATTTTCCAGCACTTTTCAGATTGTCTTTAGGATCTATTTTTTGTTTTTATTTTTTACTTTTATTTATTTATTGGTGGTGCTGGGGATTGAACCCAGGGCCTTGTCCATACTACCAACTGAGCTATATCCCCAGCCCCTACCTTTTGTTCTTTTTCTTCTTTCTTTTTAAGGTGTACACGGACACAATATCTTTATTTATTTTTATGTGGTGCTGAGGATAGAACCCAGTGCCTCATGCATGCAAGGCAAGCACTCTGCCACTGAGCTATACAATCCCAGCCCGCTTTTGTTCTTTTAAAGGATTTTTGGCAATGAGGAAGCTACATGTATAGGTTAAGTCTGCTACTCGGCTCTGAAAATCCAGTTTGTCCTCTAGAATTATTAAATGCAATATTCTTTTTTAATTCAAACTGTTTTGATCATGGGACCCTAAACTAGCACTGTTAGGGAACTGAAAAAAATTCATTCTTCTGAGCCCCTAGTATCTGGTAAAAAAATTTTTACCCTGTACAGGGTAAAAATAATTGACTATGTATAATTAAACAAGGTAAGTTCCAGGAAAAAAGTAACATTTAGACAATGTTTTTCAAGGTGAGAGAAAACACTATGTTTAATGAGAAAGGCAGCCAGGGAGGTGAAATGGTAACTTCAACAGATTTCAAATGGGAAGATTTATTCATTTCATTTACAAAGAATCAAGAGTTTGATCTAATAAAGAAAAAAAGGCAGTCACAATAAATCTAAAGCCAGTAAGGATGTAAGGACTTGATTTTTCAGACTTGATTGGATTTTCTCTAGGAGTGGAAACCCAACAGGTATTACTTCAACAAATTTTATCCGCCGCAAATGCCAAGTCAACAAGTATTTCATAAGAGTGACACAAATTTGAAGAAAACAAAGACACAGAGGAAAATCTGAATGGGAAAGATACACACATATCCAAATTAATTTTCTCATGGAGAAAATGGCAGACCTGGGAGTTCAAGGTTATAATGTCACTGTTCTTCAGCTTGAAAGAGTTGCTACAATAATTCATGCCACAGTGGGAGAGGGAGAGAAGCCACTGGAGGTTGTTTTTAAAAAAATCTGGAGCTGGGGGTCTGGCTCAGCAGTAGAACAGTCAACAAGAATGCTCGAAGCCCTGGGTTGATCTCCAGCAACGAAGAAAATTAAAAAATAAAATCCAGCCGGGTGCGGTGGCTCGCGCTCGTAATCCCAGCACTTAGGGAGGCTGAGACAGGAGATTTGCAAGTTCAAAGCCAGCCTCAGCAACGGCGAGGTGCTAAGCAACTCAGTGAGTCCCTATCTCTACATAAAAACACAATATAGTGCTGGAGATGTAGCTCAGTGGTAGAGTACCCCTGAGTTCAATCCCTGGTACCAAAAAAATAAAATAAAATAAAATCCACTATTATTTTAGGTTTGACTAGTGAAAGTACTGGACAAGATCTGGATAGATGCTTACTGGTCCCATCCTGCCTAGAGAACTACTGCTTGACTCTCATGGAATTTTAAAACTCTAGAAATGTATGTAAAAACTAGAGTTTCCAGTCTGTCTCAAACAACTACAGAAGTTGACAAACCTGACCCCACATTCCCAAAGAAAAAGCAGTCCACTACAGCCAGGGGTGCGCTGGCAAATTTTAACAACTGTCTCTCTATAGAGAGAAAAATATCTACTTTTAAAAAGCTCTGGCCTTTAGCATGTCTCTTGGTGTAAATATTCCCCCCAAAGCTGATCCTGAGTTCCCAACAGGGTTCCTGCATTTGTCCCCAGCCTGTCCTACCCTTTCAGTCCCTTCACTGTCCAAGCTGTCTTGGACACACTATCCCAATCAGATCATATCTAAAAATCGTTGTTTAGGGAGCTGGGATTGTGGCCCAGCAGTAGAGCGCTTGCCTCGCATGTGGGAGGCACTGGGTTTGATCCTCAGCACCACATATAAATAAATGAACAAATAAAAATCAATCAATAACTAAAAAAAATCATTGTTTAGGTGCCACATTGTGGGGGTACACTAACAAGCCAAGACCAGTGGAGAAGACAGCAATGATGAGCTGAGAAACATATCCAAAAACCAGGGCTGATGGCACCGGGGCTGTTAGGGGAAAGAGACTTTCAAGCTGCAGAGAGAAGGGAAGACTGGGAAGGAGGTAAGTACCAAATGGCGGGGCAGAGGGATGCTTCATCCCAGGATTCTTGACTCTCATATTTCAATTTGAATTGCAAATGACATTAAAATAGCTCACATTTTTATGTGTATTAAAGGAAAACATGGATTTCTCAAAGACTGAGAAATGTGTGTCTAAAGGAAACATAACTATCCTCGAGTGTCTACTGAGCTATCCAAAGGAAGAATCTATTTTCGACACCCATTATGCTAATTAACAAGCCATTTTATTTTCCACAGTAGAGATCCATTTCTAACATTATGCGAATTTGATCTGATAAAAAAAACTATAAAAACAGCAGAGGCTTGCAACAGCTGTCTCTGGGGGAAAGCCCTTCTGATGAAACACTAGATATCTATCCTGGGATGCAAACTTTGGTTACAGCAACTGCCCATGCCTAGAGACTGACTTGAGCACATACCACTACCTGGCTTTAGGTTCTATGTTTAATGAAGGTTTTTTCTTGGGGAGGGGAGTGCGGGCAGGGTTTGTTGTTTTTGGTGTTGTTTTGCTTTTGTTTTTAAGGGGAAAAAAATAGTAGGAGATGGCATTTTTTGAAGGCACTGTGCACAAAAGAGAAGCAACTAAAAGCGCAAAACGCATTACTGGTGGCTGCAATATTTAGAAAGCACAGTAAATTCAGTTCTTTTTTGAAAATGCAAAAGGCAGCTTAGGAGGGCTGGGGGTGTGGCTCAGTGGTAGCATGCACAAGGCCCTGGGTCTGATCCCTGGCACCATGAAAAAGATAAAAAGACTAGAACACACCAGGGAGACAGGGCCTCAAGACATTGTGATTCCCTACCTTAGGACCTCTTGCTACTTCTCCCGTGTTAACTGCTCTTCTGGGGACCACAGCATGTTACTGCACATTACTGCACCAAGGGAAAGAACATATTCAGTTCTTATTCTTTTCTTTTTTTTCTTTTTTTTCAGTACTGAAAATTGAACTCAGGGGCACTCGACCACTGAGCCACATCCCCAGCCCTATTTTGTGTTTTATGTAGAGACAGGGTCTCACTGAGTTGCTTAGCGCCTTGCCGTTGCTGAGGCTGGCTTTGAACTAGCGATTCTCCTGTCTCAGCCTCCCTAAGTGCTGGGATTACAGGCGAGCACCACCACGCCCGGCTTCTTTTTTTTAATTCTAATCTTCAATTAGGCATCCAACTTCTCCAAGCTTCGTTTTCTCTGATACTTCCCACTCAGCCTACTTGCCAAGACTCTTGCTATAAGAATCAAAGGAAGCTGGGTGTGGTGGCTCAAGCCTGTAATCCCAGCACCTTGGGAGGCTGAGACAGGAGAATCGTGAGTTCAAAGCCAGCCTCAGCAATGGTGAGGCGCTAAGCAACTCAATGAGACCCTGTCTCTACATAAAACACAAAATAGGGTGGGACTGTGGCTCAGTGGTTGAGTACCCCTGAATTTAATCCCCAGTACCAAAAAAAAAAAAAGAAAAGAATCAAAGGAAAATGTTTTATGAACTATGAAATGATATCCAATGGAAATTTGCACATTTTAAGTAGCAACAGTGATAACTATAATGACTCATTTTTGCTAGTGTTGAATAAATTCATTTCTTAAAGAAGAAGAGGAACCTTTCACTCCAGGGTTTTTTTGGTTTTTTGGTTTTTTTTGGTACTGGGGATTGAATTCAGGGGCACTCGACCCCTGAGCCACATCCTCAGCCCTATCTTGAGTTTTATGTAGAGACAGGGTCTCACTGACTTGCTTAGCGCCTCACCATTGCTGAGGCTGGCTTTGAACTCACGATTCTCCTGCCTCAGGCTCCCAAAGTGCAGTGATTACAGGCGTGCACTACTGTGCCCGGCTTCCAGTGGCTTGCTTTTTTATGCTCAATAAATGTTTATTACCAGTGACTCAGGAGGCTGAAACAGGAGGATCCCAAGTTCAAGGCCAGCCTCAGCAACTCACTGAGATCCTAAGCAACTGAATGAGATGCCGTCTCAAATTAAAAAATAAAAAGGGCTGGGGATGTGGCTCAGTGGTTAAGTGCCCCTGGGTCCAAACCCCAATACCAATAAAAAATAAAAATAAAAAATGTTTATTGAATGCCACCCATACACACCAATGGGGCATGCTTGGAATACAAAGGAGAAGGAACAGGACTCTCATCCTTGACAGGCACAGGATCTAATACAGGCTCTCAGAATGTCAGGTCACCCAGCAACTGTAGCCATGCTCCTGAGGCCAGTCCCTCCTAGGATGCCTCTCAGCAGGATTACCTTGCCTCTGAATACTGTGGCTGTGTGGTTTCTCATTACATAGTGAGGCCACCCATATAGTCTGAACCAAGTTCCTCTCCTTAACTGAGGAACTTACTGGAAAAGAAAATGCAACATGGAGTAAGGCTTTGGGGCAAGGCGCTCCAGAGCCATCTGTACACATGAGAAGGCAGTTACACCCGGGGAAGTTGAGGATGCCACACGTCCTGAAGGTTTGGCCAATTCCAGAGAGTTACAATTTTGGAAATGCTATTTCACTGGCAAGGAGCACTCTTCTAAATGAAAATTCTTTGCTATCTTATCAGTGATGGGAGTAGACATTGGAGTTTTGTAATATCATGCTTGTGTTTTAATTTTTTATTGTTTATTTTTTGGTACCAGGGATTGAACTCAGGGGCACTCAACCACTGAGCCACATTCCAGCCCTATTTTAGTGTTTTATTTAGAGACAGGGTCTCACCGAGTTGCTTAGCGCCTCGCCATTGCTAAGGCTGGCTCTGAACTCGTGATTATGCTTGTTTTGAAATCAGCAGTAAGTCTTCCACATACTCTTATCTGTACAGACAAATAATAGATTCAGAGCTCACGTTTCAGAGCCAGGCTACTTCAAAAAACTGGGTCTTACCATGACCAACTGTGTGTCTCTGAGCAAATTATATCTATAAGCCTCAGTTTTCTTTATCTATAAAATGAGACTGATTATGGTACCTGTTTTTGTTTGGATATGATGGGATGGAACCTAGAGCCTTGCGTATGCTAGGCAAGCACTCTACCACTGAGCTGCAGCCCTGGCCCTGTCGTACCCGCTTAATGGAGAGGGTCACTAGGAAAATGAACTGAGACAACACAGCAGTCCTTAAACTGCCGTTCACACAGAGGCTCAGTCCATGAGAATTTTTGTGTTATCTCATTGAAAATCTTTTGAAAGAGTTGACATAATGCATATTCTAAAACATGTGCCTAGAAAACCAACTTGCGCCATTTGATTTCAGTGACTGCATTTTTTTTCCCTCATGTAACTGGAGGACAGAAACAACCTAATATGAAATTAAGGCATCTGCGCTAAGAAAAAGTCAAATTATGCGACTATGATCTATACAGTGAAATATTTCACAAGAGTAAAAAAGACAAAAGTGGGGGCTGGGATTGTAGCTCAGCGGTAGAGCGCTTGCCTCACATGCGTGAGGCCCTGGGTTCGATCCTCAGCACCACATACAAAGCAATAAAATAAAGACATTGTGTCCATCTACAAATAAAAAAAAAAAAATCTTAAAAAAAAAAGACAAAAGTGATGGGGGGTTGCAACAAAAGACCCGGGACATCATAGGTCCATAAACATTTAGTCACGGATGTCTGCCAGCACAACAGAGAGCTGGCTGCAGTAGACTTCAACTGTGGTATCACAGCCAACTTTCATTGGCTACATTTAATTCATAACTGTGCATTTTGCTTACACAGGTTAAGCATCCCCAATATGAAGAAAATCCCAAAATTTTTGAGCGACACAACTTGAAAACTCCACACCTGACCTTTTGTAACAGGTGGCAATCAAGACCTGGAGATGAGGGCTGGGATTGTGGCTCAGCGGTAGAGCGCTTGCCTCGCATGCGTGAGGCCCTGGGTTCGATCCTCAGCACCACATACAAAGTAATAAAATAAAGACATTGTGTCCATCTACAACTAAAAAAATATTAAAAAAAAAAAAAAAAAAAGACCTGGAGATGATGCTTATGATCCCAGCTACCAGGGAGGATCAGTTGAGCTCAGGAGTTGAAAACCAGCCTGGACAACACAGCGAGACCCCATCTCAAAACAACAAAAACACAGGCACAATAAAAATATTACATGAAATCACCTACATGTGCAAAGAGTAGATGAAACATAAATGAATTTCATGTTTCAGGTTGGGTTCCATCCCCAGGATATCTCCTTAGATATATGCAAATTTTCTCAAATCTAAAATCCAAAAGACTTTGGTCCCAAGCATTTCAGATGAAGGATTCTCAACTTGTAAAGCTGTAAAAGAACTGGAAGCACGACTATGCCTGCTTTTTGCTCATACAGATTTAAATACATCATAACAAAGATTATCATACTGTGGTTCTGTAAGAGAATGTTCTCATGCTTGGGAAGTACATGGTGAAATATTTAGGAATAAAGAGGCAAGATATCTCCCGTTTACGCTCATACATTTCAGAAAAGTCATACGCATATATATTACAGTACAGTGTGCATACATGTAGAAAGAAAGAGTGAACTGGGGAAAAATAAGTGGTGAATCCTGTTAAAGGCTTTGTGGAAGTCAAAGAATCACTGCACCTCCCAACATGAAGGGGCTGCCTCTCCCTCTTAAGGAGGAAGCCTAAGGGTATTATTAGAACACTGACTCATCTGGAGAAGGGGTCTGACATCAGAATTGCATGGGAGGCCTCGTCAGAGCCCTCTCGCTGAGAAGCCACCCCACAGCCAGCCACTCTCAAGGATGCACCCACACAGTAAGCCCCTCAGGAGTTTTAGGATATGAGGATAAAAATCACCCACAGAGGGATCAAATGGGCCTCCGAACTATCAGAAATGATCACCGAGTGAAGTCCTTAATGAACACTACAGGGCAGGAGAAGCAACTCAGGGGTAGAGCATTTGCCTGGCATGTGCGAGGATGCACCGCATCCCAAAGGGACAGAAAAAATAAAAACCCAGAGGAGCTGGAAGGAAAGGAACCCCAAGGCTGTTACATAGCACTGTTTTTAGATCTAACCTTTCTGAAGTGCAACTTCACAAAACCAGGAAAGAAACAGACACCAAAAGAAACTACGCTTTCCTCCTGGGCTCTCCTGATGCATCTGTCCCACGAGTTCCAGGGCGCTGGCTTTCAGCCTGACACACACAGCTGCTGGGAAACAGGAGCCTATCAGGGCTCTTTCCCTCACTAAGAGCAAACCCTTCTTTCTGCCTAGAACCCAGACTGACTGGGCGAGAATGACGTCATTACATTGTTCTCTTCCTAGAGCACCAGGAACTTGGCATCCTGTCAGTCACCGTGGCACTGTTCCATTAGAAGCAGCTCCTCTCTGCCCTAAGCCTATATTGTTCCTAGCTCTGAGCAGTGCCCAAGAAAATGGCCCTTCCTCTACCGTGAGACCCTCACAGCTCCCTCTGTGCCCTGCAGTGTGTCTGGCTGCTGCTGCTCCCCGCCTCCATGGCACTGGCCTCCTAGACCCTGACTGAGGAGACTCTCGTATCCTTGCCTATCTGAACACTCCGGCTCATTCTGTTTTCATGGTCAGATCTCCCTAGTAAAATGGTGCAGCAAGGAGTAAATTTATCTCCCCAAAGACAGATAAACCTAATCATGTTTTTTCAGACTGTAGGTCTCAACTCATTAGTGGATCAAAAGATCAATGTCATAATGCATAAATTACAGGGCTGAAGCTGAAGTCCCAGGCCAGCCTCAGCAACTCAATGAGGCCCTTAGCAATAACAGCTTGAGCTGCTAGGAATTCTTTACCTGGAAGGATCCTGGTAATTTATGCATCATCCACTTTCAAGGAGTCTCACCAAACAAGGAGTTAGAGGGTTCTGTGCGCAGATGCAAAACACACCTAGAGCTGTGTCACTGTGTCCTCTGTGCCATTCTTGTGGCTCCAGCCAGCCTGATCAGGCTTTTTCTGATCATCTGCATATTCATGAGACTGAATGAAAAAGCATTAACCCCTCCACTCAAGCCCTCAAGAACAAAAGCTGCACTTTCTCACAGTGATTTTAGCTGGGTGCTGTGTTCAGCACCTATGACCCAGCTAGCTATTCAGGTGGCTGAGGCAGGAAGATTGCTTGAGCCCAGGAGTTTGAGGTCAGGTCGGGTAACAGAACAAGACCCCATCTCAGCAGGGACAGGGGAAGATTTTAATTTAAGGGGAGAAGTCAGCAGCTACAAGATCTTATCCTCTAGGAGTTACATGAACAAAATAACCAAAAATAAAAGTGCTGTGTGAACATCGTGAACATCGCAAGAACTTGAAGTCTGGTGTTAATGACCGCACTAAGGGGTTGTTTTGCATATTGATGTAAAATGCCCTGGTCTTCGTTTTGATCAATCTTTACTGCGTAAATAAAGCTGGAAAAAGTCGGAGATTTGGTAGCACCAGCAGGAGGATCACTGACAGATTCCTTCAGCACAGGGAACAAAGGCAACCCGCAAGTCGGATTTTCATTCGGTACCTTCCAGGATCATCCTGCATGCTGATGAAATCGATGTCTCAGGAGCAGTGGGATGATTATTTTAAGTAAATTTATTCCTTCTAGGCCACTCAGATAAGCGACGATTGAGTTACTTCAAAACTACCCTTTCATGATTTACTTTAGCTCTGCAGTGCACTGTTAGAGATTATTTCTTTTATTCGAAGCTAGTAGACATTTTGAAGCCTTAAGGCCATCGGGTATTACAGACTCAAGCCATAATGGGTACTGTTCTCTTCAAAAGGCTAGAACAATGACATCCTCAAAAATACCCAAGTTTTTGGTTCTCTAGGAGCCAAAGAAAAGTAAAGAGAATCATTTGGGGTCACTTAGATGCATTGAGAAGCTGATCTCAAGGAATAGAACATTTTTGTGTTCGTAATAAGACACCTAAATCAGATTATAGACACAAGGCTTTTTTGGAAGTGTGGAGGAGAATGTTAACCACCCCTAAAGTTTAAGAGCAATTTATAACAAACGCCAAAATAGAACGAATCTAGGGCAGAGAAATCTGAGTCGAGTTCAACTGCTCCAGAGAAGTCAAAGAGATCTACTGGAAGACACTGAACCTCATGTTCAGATTTGTAAGTTGTATGAACTGGCACAAGCTTAAACAATGATACTTTATTATAATTGTATTAGAGTTCTGCATTTGACAGTGGTGCACAGAACACAGGAAGAAAATCCACTTAAAGATGGGGCACAGGGACCGTGATGTGAGCACCTGCTTAGCATCCCCAAGGCCCTGGGTTCCATCCCCAGCACAAGAAAAAAACAATGTTGCCAACATGTTAAGAATACTTCCGGGGGCTGGGGTTGTAGCTCAGCGGTAGAGCGCTTGCCTCGCATGCGAGAGGCACTGAGTTCGATCCTCAGCACCACATACAAAGCAATAAAATAAAGACATTGTGTCCATCAACAACTAAAAAAATATATATATATATAAAAAATTATTTAAAAAAAAAAAAATACTTTCGAGGGCTGAGGTTGTGACTCAGTGGTAGAGCGCTTGCCCAGCATGCGTGAGGCACTGGGTTCAATTCTCAACACCACATACAAATAAATGAAAAAAATAAAGGTCCACCAACAACTTAAAAAAATATTTAAAAAAAAAAAAGAATTCCGGATATTTTTATCCCTCTTCTTCCAATGTCAAAAATGATCCCGTGACAGAGGGATTCTAGGAACATGCCACCCTATTCCTGAACCAACTGAAGTCAACAGAGGTAAAAGATGACAGTTCCAAAGGAAAGTCAACCCTCTGATTATTCTGGCCTTGCATGTGTATTTATCCTTATTCTGCAAAATCAGCACTAGACGAGGTAAAACTCAGGCTTTTCTCCCTAAGCAGTGTCTGCCATTTGCTCGGAAAATGGCTCTCCCACATAGACCCATCTCTTCTTCTATGAACAATGTGTTCATAAGCTTCATGAGCAGAGGTACGGTACCTTCTTCATCTTTTTTTTAAATATTTTTAAAAATATTTTATTTATTTATATATTTGGTATGTGGTGCTGAGGATCGAACCCAGTGCCTCACGTGTGCAAGGCAAGCACTCTACCACTGAGCCACAACCCCAGCCCCACTTCTTCATCTTTATCATCTTATACATAGTGTTCAATCACCATTTACAGGCCAGGTGCGGTGGCACACACTTATAATCCCAGCAACTCAGGAGGCTGAGGTAGGAGGATCACAAGTTTGAGGCTAGCCTCATCAATCCATCCATCAAGGCCCTCAGTAACTTACCAAGGTTCTGTCTCAAAATAAAAAACAAAGTTAGGAATGTGGTAAAGCTCAGTGGTAAAGGATCTTTGGGATCAATTTCCAATACAAAAAAAAAAATCATCATAGAATTGGAAAAAAGTGATCCTGAAGCTGAACTTCAGGAGAGAAATTGAAAAAGAGCAGAAAGGAAAAGAAAGGGGGAGAGAAGGTTTTTTACCCTCCACACTCAAGGTTTTATACAAAGAGCCACCCTGAGGTCATTATTTCTATCTTTCACTTGTATAAACAGTATTTTGCTTAACAGATCTTAACTACATTTGCACATTATAAAACAGAGAAAGCCAAAATACTCTATGCAAAAACTTCTAAATTTAGCATGTTAATGTTCAACAAAGTCTGTAAAGAGCTATCCAGGTCAGTCACATATATTGTGATCTTAGAGGCATAAAAAAGAGGTTTTTTTGTTGCTTAGACAATAGCCTTCAGCCACCTCTCCCTAGCTCAGTGTCCTTGGGAATGACACTGAGCATCCCTGGGCTTCAATTTCCTTAGTAAGGGATAATTATATCTCACCATAAGGCAGTTACAGCCTCCCGACAATCAAAGACTAACTAAATGTGAATTACAAAACAGGCTAGAAAAAAATCCTTAATGACTACTTCATCCAGTTACTACTCCAATGACAACCTTGTGTGACCAGTGGTAATGGTGGGGGTGGGGAGAAACAATAATACTGAAGACTAGAAAAAAATCCCATCAGAGTATCAACAAGGAGCCAAGAAAGACCGCTAAAAACTAAGGCTGGCACTGCCCACACAACAGCTCGTTTGATCTCCTAATGCTTTATTTTTATTTTTTTAATATTTTTTTTGGTTTAGATGGATACAGTATCTTTATTTTATTTATTTCTATGTGGTGCTGAGGATCAAACCCAGTGCCTTATGCATGCGAGGCGAGAACTCTACCACTGAGCTACAATCCCAGCCCCTCTCCTAACCCTTTATAAGCATGCATTGTTATTTCCTGTTACTGCAGAGGAAACCGGAGCTTAGAAGGCAAGTCTAACAGCTAGTAACAGTGCAGTTCTAACGTGTCAAGTGCATACCCTTTGCAGCCTGCCAGTCTGTTAACAACCAAACTAGAAAGTAACTCATCTTTGAGAATGTATAATGTAGAGAAGTTCAACCTTGAGATTTGGGGGTTTTGTTCTTAATATTTTAGTGCTTAAGTCTGGAGATTCAGCTCAGGCTCAGTGGCAGAGAGCTTGTCTACCATGCACGAGGACCTGGGTTCTGTCCCCAGTATGGTAAAAAAGGAAGAAGAAGAAAAGTTTACAGGTTAAAAACAAGAATACTTGGCTGGGCACAGTGGAGCACACCTGTAAACCCAGTGGCTCAGGAGGATGAAGCAGGAGCATCGCAAGTTCAAAGCCAGCCTCACCAACGAAGTGAGGCCCTAAGCAACTTAGCAAGACCCCTGTCTCTAAATAAATATAAAAAGGTCTGGGGATAAGGCTCAGTGACTGAGCTTCCCTGGGTTCAATCTTGGTACCAAAAAAAAAAAAAGGAAAAGAAAAATACTTGACCTGTAGCTCAGTAGTAGAGCACTTGCCTAGCACATGTGAGCCCCAAGTTCTAGTTCCAGAAACAAACAAACAAACAAAAGGCTCTGGTACTTGCAAATAAAAATAAGGATGCCACGCTATTACATCTGAGGAAAACCACCAAAATCAACAGCATATGGTCACAAAGCCACACGGAAGAGCACACCATTTCAATAGGACGCAAGAGACAAGAAGCATGGGTAAAAAGCACTCGAAATAGATTCCATCAAGGAGAAAAGGATTCCTGACTTACGTTTTTCATCGTCAGCATGGACCAGAGATGCTGCCCTGGATAAAACATCCAAAGGTGTCTCCATTCCTGGTTAAACCTAAAAGGAAAATAGAGAGGTGAGGGGGGAAAAATGAATTTAAACAGAATCCAAAGGACTTTTTTAGAATTCTAAGAGTTAGCAGGACTGGGAGTGTAGCTCAGAGAATGTGCTTAGCATGAATGAGGCCCTGGGTTCCATCCCTATTAACAGGATGGGGAGGGGGGACTATTAATCAATAAAATAATTCCTCCACTAAATGCAAATCTTTGTTCCAAGGACGAAATTTTTTCATCTGAAGAAAAAGAAAGGCCATAGTTCAGGAACAGAGAAGAGGGTTAAATTCCATTGCGTACCAAGCTCAAGTTTGCCAATCCCAGGAAGCAGCTCATGTGAGTACTAAAAAGAGGACCAGTGTGAATATTCATGCCCATGTGATTTGTGCTTATAAATGTCTATGTGTGTGTAACATGTCTGTACAGACATAACCAGTAACAAATACCTTTCAGAACAAAGCCTCTCTATGAACATAGCATCACTGCGTGCCTATGGTTTTTGTGGTGGTGGTGGTGGTGGCAGTGGTAGTTGTTGGTTTACTAGTTTTCCCAGAAACAATTAGGATTGAAATATCTTGTTCTCTTACCTCCCTAGCTGAGGAGCTACCGCAGACCCTCTCATGGCAGCGGCCAGAGCGCCTGCATGACCATGTAGGTGTAGCTTCATATTTGCAGCATATTCATTAAAAGTTATGTGAGAATCCCACTGGCTAATTAAATCAATTTAAGTCCATTAGGATTTTTATCTTTCCTCATGATGCTGGAGATGGAACCCGGGGCCTTGTGTATGCTAGATAAGCACTTTACCACAGAGCTATGGCTCCAGCCCAGGAATCTTTAATTTTTAAATGCTACAATTTATAGCACATATTATAGTATCACCAATGCCTATCAATTTATGTAGCACCACAGTTTTTATTTTGTATTT
>CM053416.1:4267933-4288759 GCA_028644305.1 Xerus rutilus | reverse complement strand
TCCATTAGGATTTTTATCTTTCCTCATGATGCTGGAGATGGAACCCGGGGCCTTGTGTATGCTAGATAAGCACTTTACCACAGAGCTATGGCTCCAGCCCAGGAATCTTTAATTTTTAAATGCTACAATTTATAGCACATATTATAGTATCACCAATGCCTATCAATTTATGTAGCACCACAGTTTTTATTTTGTATTTTTCTGCAATGCTGTGGGTTGAGCCCAAGGCCTCAGCAGAACCCTTGTCTTGCATGCTAGGCAAGCACCCTACCACTGAGTTATACCTCCAGCCCATAGCACTATGTTTTTTAGTAAGACTAGTTTTTTTTTTAATATTTTTTTTAGTTGTTGATGGACCTTTATTTTTTATTTATTTATATGTGGTGCTGAGGATCAAACCCAGTGCCTCATGCATGCTAGGCAAGCGCTCTACCACTGAGCCACCACCCCAGCCCCAAGACTAGATTTTTATATTTAACTCTGCTTCCTGCCGAGAGTGGTGGCACATGTCTGTAATCCCAGTGGCTCCAGAAGCTGAGGCAGGAGGATCTCAAGTTCAAAGCCAGTCTCAGCAACTTGGCAAAACCCTGTCTCAGAAAATAAAAAGGGCTGGAGATGCAGCTCAGTTTAAGTGCCCCTGGGTTCAATCCCTGGTTAAAAAATAATAATAAAAAAAAATCTGCTCCCTTAATTACAGCATACCTAGAAAGCAGAAACTGCAGAAGATTTCAAGGTGGAGGAAAGCCCTAGGTGGAGGAAGCTGCTTTCGCCCAGCTTCCCTTTTCCAGATTATTTAAAAACACAGTTATTAAGAAAACATACATATCCTAATAGTTCAACTGAGGGAAACCCATTCTTAACCCTTTGAGAACACTAAGCATTCACTCAGTATTCTTAGCATTTCTTGACTATCTACGATGCCAGGGCAGGTTGCAGCACATGACAGCCCTGCTTTTCTATATAATATTAATATAATACTTGAGGTCTTCAAACAAACCTCAATCCTTGATCTTGCCATGTGACCTCATTCAATAAACGTGGACCACCTACCAGGTGCTAAAGGAAGGACAAATGAACAAAGTCCAGCTGCCTTCAAAGAGCTTTCCATCTGCAGAGCAGGTATGTGTACAAGAAACGTGATTCAAGACTGTGTTTTTTCAGAGCATTTTGTACTCATGCTTGTATTTCGTAAAAATAAAAAAATATTTGTTCTATGTTGAGTTTGGGAAACCCTGGATTTAAACAGGGTTTAAACAGCATATTTTCCAGCCTGTGCCCTGTTCAGGGGACAAAGCTTTATGTACACGAAATCAGTCAACTTCACCGACCATTCTTTGAACCTAAAGCATCTTTTACAGCAATATTAGGCTGAGGCAAGACGTGCAAAAGGCCAAAACTGGACTACAAAGTCCTAGAGAAATACAGATGAATTCTGAAAGGCTTCATGGAAGAAACACAACACAGCCTTTGAAGAACGAATATACAAGTACAGGTTGACATCCCCAATCTAAAATCCAAAATGCTCCGAACTCTGATATTTTTTGAGCACCAACATGATGCCACCTGTGCAAATTTCTACACCTGACATCATGTGATGGGTCACGGTCAAAGTCAAGTACACAAAAAATACTGTACAAACCACTCTTCAGACCACATACACGAGCACAATGAGGACGGAAGGAGACAAGGATAGGAATTTGGACTGGGACCACATTGGGGAAGGACAGCAGATATTAATGGAATTTGGCCTTGATTTCATAGGTGTGAAGGATCCATTGAAATCTCTGGGCAAATAATTACACAGTCTATGCAAATTGTTCTGGAAGCACTATGCAGAATGGAGCAGAGCCTGGGAAGCTAAAAGCAGGTGGTCAGTTACAAAATGCAAGCTATTAAAGCAGGCAGGCAGAAGGCAATGAGTACTTGATGGGGGAGAAGAAGGGATAAAAGAAAACTGCAGGGCTCGAGTGATGGCTCAGTGGTAGCGTGCTCACCTCGCACGTATGAGGCACTAGGTTCGATCCTCAGCACTACATAAAATAAATATAAAATAAAAGTATTGTGTCCATCTACAACTAAAAAATATTTTTAAAAAAGGAAATGAAAACTGCAGAGACAGAACTGATGGCACTTGGCAGGTTTCCCACAGGAGCCGAGTGTCAGAGAAGACTGAGTGCCAGGTGGGCAATGATGTCCTAGACCAAAATGATTGAGGAAAAAATCAGAGGTCTGAGAGAAAAACTCAGAGTATTCACATCCCCAGTCTTCTCTGTAAAACAGAAAATATCATCCTGAGAGAAAGGATTCGTCAACCTGTTCAAAACTGGAGAAAACAAAAGGTTTGGAACCAACTGACAGGAAAAGGTCCACTCCACTCCCAGGAATTGGGTAATGTCTCTTCACCCAAATCAGTGATGTATGCAGGCAAGTCCTGGGTTGAAAGTTGTGATTTCGCCAGATGTGATGGCTGACACCTATAATCCCAGTAATTCAGGAAGCAAGAGGATCACAAGTTCAAGGCCAGCCTGCACAACTTAACAAGACCTTATCTCAAAATAAAAAGGGCTGGGGGTGTAGCTCAGTGGTAAAGCACACCCAGATTCAGTCCCCAGTGCCAAGGTGTTGGGGAGGGGGGTGTCTTGTGATTCTGAGCAAAGAATTGCCGATAAGTATTCTATTCCACAATACAGTATTGAGGTTCACAATTTCTTGAATAATCCCCCCTTAAGTCAAAGGATAATGCTTCCAAAATTCTAAACCCAAATGGAAATACATATTAACACATATGCCTTAAATAAGGCAAAATTATCTCCAGAAGCAAAATATCCAACCATAAATGCATCAAATGATACAAAGAAATAGACCTAGAATTTTGGCATTAGAGATTAGATATTTAAGTTTACTCAGACACTCTGAAATCTAAACCCCCAAGCAACTTACATTCAAAGTAGGTAAGAGATTAGCTATTTAAGGTTCATCCTCAAGACACTTGCCATCTACCGAAAACTTATTAAGGAAGCATACCAGTTTTTAATTATCCAATTAATTCTGGGTTCAGCAAATTGCCAGGCATGGTGGCACACATCTGTAATCCCAGTAACTTGGGAGGCAGTGGCAGGAGGACAGCAAGTTTGAAGCCAGCCTTGGCAACTTAGTAAGGCCTTGTCTCAAAGTAAAAAAAGTGCTAGGGATGTGGCTCAATGTAGAGCACCCCTGAGTTAAGTCCCCAGTACCAATATAAAAAAACTTTTTTTTTCTTAGAAATAGAAGATATGATCCCTTCATGAAACTAAAGTATATGGGACAGAATGATGACAAAGTTAAAAAAAAAAAAAAAAGACAATAATAGGGATTGGATGTGTGACTCAGTAGTAAAGTACTTGCGTAGCATCAAGCCAAAGATTCAATCCCCGTACCAAAATAAATAAAAGCAAAAAAAATGGAAAAGTTGATAAAAGATGAAGTATAACTTAAAACTAAAATGTGTATTTTGTGTAAAGGAGGAATCAATGTCAGCTAAAGTGGTGATCTTATGAAAATCTATTTTTCATTTGTCTGGAGGTGGGGGTTGTTCTAAAAAAGCCATTTCACAGGTTTCCTTCCCCAGCTTCCCTCCTCCAGAATGACACTCTCCTCTGTGACCTCCCCTACCTACTGGATCGCACTGATTGTGAATTTCCAGGTTGCGAGGACCCTGTCTTATCCACAGGACAGTCACACTGGGTCAACGGTCTGAGGAAAGGCAGAGAGATAGGAATGGGCACCTGGGACAGGCAGCCTGAGCCCGGCCTGGTTAGAATTGTGTACCCATGTGAGGGAGCGTGAGAAGCTAAGTCTGGATCAATGTGATAATGGGTGAGCTTAGCAAAAAGCTAGAGGCTGGCCAGACAGGCATACACTTAACCTCCGGCCCTGAGCCCACCGGTGACAAGATGTTAATGCTACTTTGGTTTAGAAGTTCTGCCTGAAGGGGTGAAGTGAGGAGTTACTAGAAGCTTCTGTAGGAAGCAGGTGTGAGATAAGGGCAGCAGTGGCTGGTACAATAATACAGGTGGGAGATAAAGGTCAGGGACCAGGCATTATCTAGCCACAAAAGAACTAAGCAAACAGAGGTGAAAGATAACAGCAATTTAAAAAAAAAGGTCTTCTGAAGTTTACATGATGTACAATATTCACAGCTCAATAAAATATATTGACAATGTGGGAGTGGTAGGGCACTATAGCTACAGTACTTGATGGAGGGTCACACTACGTTGAGAAGCCAATCAGCATCATGTCTATTTAATTAAGAGTGTTATCTCTGGACACCTGTTTGACATTGAGCTTAGCTACTTCCTAACTGTGTGACTCTGGGAAGTGACTTTACTTCTATGTATCTATTTTGTCATCTGTAAAATGGGAACATCCCTACCTGTTTTTCCACAGAGTGCTCTAAGAAGTGAGTAGACTTTCTAGGCATTAAAATCATTTTTGTTGAAACAAAAATATACACCTAGTCTGTTAAACAGATTGCAAATGATGATAAATGTATTGGGGAAAAAAGATGAGGCACTGACCACTGCTTTAGACAGAGAAGTCTGGAAAGATTTCCCTGAAGAGATGAATAGAGGCTGAGACCCAAAACAGTAAGAGGTATTGTTTTAGTCAGCTTTTTCACTGCTGTGACCAAAAGACCTGACAAGAACAAGTTTAGAAGAGGAAAAGTTTACTTGGGGGCTCAGTTTCAGAAGTCTCAGTCCACAGCTGGCCAGCTCCATTCCTTGGGGCTCAAAGTGAGGCAGAACATCATGGTGAAGAGTGGTGGAGGAAAGCAGCTCATACCATGATCAGAAAGCACAGACAGACTCTACTCGCCAGATAACAAAATATATATCCGGAAGGCATGACCCCAATGCCTCCTCCAGCCACACTCCACACGTCTTTGGTTACCACTCAGTTAATCCCCATCGGGGAATTAATCCACCGATTGCATTAAGGCTCTCATAACCCAGTCATCTCAGCTCTGAATGTTCTTGCCTGGTCTCTCGCACATGAGCTTTTGGGGGACAGCTAATAGCTAAACCATAACAGGTATCAGCCAGGGAAAGAGCAGAAAGGGCGTGAGGACAGCACAATAATACCGAAGTCTTACTAAGGCAGTGAAAAGCCCTTCGACGGTCTGACTGGTTTCAAGCACGGGAGCAACATGACATACCTGGTTTGTTTTATATCCTTCATGAACTACAAATTATCCTTGACCATTTGCAAAAGATTATGCAGTGCCTGCAAGATAGACCTATGGCTATCCCAATAACATTTTCTTTCTGTGCTGGTTTTTATGTTATTATTTAGTGATAACTAAAAATAGGATAACTTGACATGTACACACCAGAAATGTAACAGCAGTATGAAAGAGAAAGGAACATGATTCTAGAAAAAGACAGGAAGTGCATGGTGACAGTGCTCCTCTGTATGGCAAACCATTTCTGGTCTATCCATTCACCTTTATTCATGGCTATGGTCAAACACAAACACAGCCTACCATGAATACAACATGTATTGTCTTCTGTGCATGTGTTCTTAGGCAATGATCATTTTGTTTTTCCAGCCCATTTTCCTAAGACTGTCTGATCCCCTAATAATATGTTCTTCCAAAAAGTTTAAGGTTGAGACTTAGGGAAGAAGATGTATCAATTTTTTTTTTTAATATTTATTTTTTAGTTGTAGGTGGACAGAATATCTTTATTTTATTCTTATGTGGTGCTGAGGATCGAACCCAGTGCCTCATGCGTGCTAGGCGAACACGCTACCACTGCGCCATAACCCCAGCCCCCAAGATGTATCAATTTTAAAGCTACTACAATTTAGGTGTATTCAACACTAATACCAAGGTCAGCTATAAATTTACATGCCATTACTTTGGTCTTCTATAAAGAACTGTGCCATTTTGGTCAATGAAGGGACAAGAGTGCCTGTCTTAGGACAAAAATTATGGAGTGAATTAGATTATATTTTTTCAAGCAAGGGAACAGAATTTCAAGATACATTACGGACGTTTTCCACGAAGATTTCTAAGATGAAAGTTATAGCAACAGGCATGCCTCGGTCCATGGGTTCCCAGAACAGCAGCCACCTATTGTGTTAATTCAGTAAGGAGCAGAGCTGGACACCAGTGGAGGTGGGGATGGGAGGAATTCCATTCAAACTACCTGATGTTCCTGCCACACTGTCACTTGGCCAAATGTCAAACACAAAGGCATTAATCGCTCTTCTGAGTCACCTGATGGTCTCTCCGACTTCCAGAAGCATGCCATTAAACAGCCCTAATTTTTGGTGGCTTTCTTACATCACCAGTCCAGATTCCATTTCCTTCCCTATCAGGACACTCTTTGGGTGAAACAACCAGGCCTTGGCTAATACCTTTCAATGGTATAAACTATCCTACCACAAAACAGGGTGTATGGCCCTTTTGGCTGACAAGAATTGAGACCTCCATGGAACAGCTCCTATTTCTATTAAGCACTCTATTTAGACATTACAGATAAACAAAGGTAAAATCCTTGCCCCTACGCCACTGACACCCAACGTGGATCACACCGATACACTGTGGTGGATTTGGTTGGCAAACGGTCTCACAGAGGAGAAAACAAAGACCAAATTGTCAACAGATTTTAGTTTTGCTTTTTGTTTTTGTTTGTTTTGGTACCAGGGATTGAACTCAGGGGCACTCGACCACTGAGCCACATTCCCAGCCCTATTTTGTGTTTTATGTAGAGACAAGGTCTCACGGAGTTGCTTAGCGCCTTGCTATTGCTGAGGCTGGCTTTGAACTCGCGATTCTCCTGTCTCAGCCTCCCAAAGTGCTGGAATTACGGGCGTGTACCACCATGCCCGGCCTTACTAGATTTTAGTGATCACAGGCAAGCACAGCTTTTGTAACTTTAACATCCTCCTGTTTTGTTTCTTCCCAAAGTATGTCCAAATGATGCTCCACCAACTTCCTATAACATTCTTCCTGTTCACATGCAGCTCTCAAACCATTCCTCTCTGCTCTTGTTGCTAAAAATGTCTCAACTGGGTTATTTCTCTTCTTATGCTTTACCATCTGTTAAATCAATATAGCCAGAATGCCAGCATCAGAAACT
The DNA here is from genome assembly GCA_028644305.1 of Xerus rutilus. Classification (NCBI taxonomy): domain Eukaryota; kingdom Metazoa; phylum Chordata; class Mammalia; order Rodentia; family Sciuridae; genus Xerus; species Xerus rutilus. Next base: position 4,281,635 of record CM053416.1, on the reverse strand, counting down.
GTCTGTGTGGGCCTCCACTCTAATACTTTCACCTACTCAATCAACAATTAACCACAAAACGCCTATTTCATTCCAGGTTTTGCTGTTGGTGTCTAACATTAACTATATGGAAATTCAACCTCTCTAGTAAATAATAAGAACACTGCCTAATCTCGTACGGTCACAAAGTTGTCCTATGGATTAAATGATAAAACCAAAGCCATAATATAAATCAAGGTAAGATGTAGATTCTGTCACCCTCCCTCTACCAATATCACACACCTGTGTAGCACATACTTTTTCCAAACACACATAAATGACCTCACTGGATTCTCACAAGCAAACTGTGAGCTAGACCAAGTGCATAAAGAGGGATACTCTAGGGCTGGGATTGTAGCTCAGTGGTAGAGCGCTTGCCTCGCACGCGTGAGGCCCTGGGTTCGATCCTCAGCACCACATACAAAGCAATAAAATAAAGACATTATGTCCATCTACAGCTAAAAAATAAATAAATAAAAGTTTAAAAAAAAAAAGAGGGATACTCTAATTGTGCTACAGACGAAAAGCCAAGAACGTAAGTGACTTCCTCAAAAAGCTAAGACTAGAATCTAAGTCTCCTGACCCACCATACAATGCTATTCTTCCTATCCCTTGTTTTAAAGTTTTTATTTTATTTAAATATAACTTTCATTGGTACATAAAGCCATAAAAACTGTACAAATTTACAGGATACCATTTGATGTTCTCATATTATATACATATGTATGTGTATATATATATATACACACACACACACACACACAGTGAGTGCAATGTTTAAGTGAGGGTCAATGTATCTCATTTTTCATTTCTTTATGGTTAAAACATTCAAAATCCTTTCATCTAACTGTTTGAAATATACAGTACTTTATTATTACCTAAGGTCACCCTACTGTGAAAAATCAGAACTTCCTGCTCCTACCTGATAACTTAGTACCCACGGGTTAACCTTTCCCACCCTTCTCTCTCCCACTTTTACTTTCTTTTTTGGTACTGGGGATTGAACCCAGGGGCACTTAACCACTGAGCCACATTCTCAGCCCTTTTTATTTTTTTTATTTTGAGGCAGGGTCTCACCAAGTTGCTCAGGGCCTCACTAAGTTGCTGAGGCTGGCTTTGAACTTGCAATCCTCCTGCTTCAGCTTCCCAAATCACTGGGTTTCCAGGCATGTGCCAATGTACCCAGCTCTACTTACGCTATTTTTAAGTTGATCAGCATGAAGGGTTTTTGGAAACAAGTGCTATCTATTATTTGAAGTTATCTAAGAAAACCTTCCCTCAGTAATCAAGACTTCCAGGCCTGTGCTCTGTTCCTGTACCTTGAGATGTTCATCAAGCAATAACAGGAAAGCTTCTACAGGAGGCACAGGGAAACAAGCTCTCTCTTCTCCGGAACATGAAAACCCTGCCATATTTTCTTTTAAGACAGGCAGGTATGGAGCCACAGCAATAGTAACCAAAGCAGAAAAGAAAAGTAGTTGGAGAGATTGGGATGAATGATCACCACCACTGGCCACAGACTCCAGAGCCTTCGGGATCCCTGGGGCTGCACCAAGGGCAGAATCAAGTCAAGGCCCACAGGACGTCAGGCTCCAAGAACAGGTTCTGTGTAGGGAGGAAAGGTGACGTCTGCTTAGTCACACTCAAGAAAACCTATTGTTATGCTCCAACAGTGGATGACAGTTCAAAGTTGCACCTCGGTGCTTGGAATTCCGTAACTCTAAACCACAGGACACCTTCTGAAGAGAAGCCAGGCCTTATTCACGCTATCTATAGGCATGCTACCAAAAAGAGCATCCACAGACAGAGCCATGGCTGTTTCAGCTTTCTTTGTCTGGGCATGTTCCGAGCATGAATAATTGACCCATTTGGCCATAATCTGGAGCACCAGGGACAATGCCCGAAGGACTTGGCCAACTTCTGCTCACACCCAACTCCTTACGTCTACACATAATTGTTCCCAAAACTTCATCAGAAAGCTAAATGTCTGAAATATGAACAATACATCTACATGTTCTGTTATTTCCAGAGAATTAAAAATATATATATGGGGGCTGGGGTTGTGGCTCAGTGGTAGAGCGCTTGCCTAGCATGCGTGAGGACTGGGTTCGATTCTCAGCACCACATACAAATAAATAAAATAAAGATCCATTGACACTAAAAAATATTTAAAGAAAAAAAAATATATATATATGGGGCTGGGATTGTGGCTCAGTGGTAGAGCGCTTGCCTAGCATGCCTGAGGTACTGGGTTCGATTCTCAGCACTGCATATAAATGAATAAATAAAAAATAAAGGACCATCAAGGAACATGTTTAAAATATATATATATATATGTATATGTATGTATGTATGTATGTATGTTTAAAATCCCTTATCAGGCTTCTTTTGAGTGCTTGCCAAACTCCCACATAAGTCCCAGAACAAGAGCCAGGTCTGTTGGCAATGGTCCTCCCATTGTCCTAGAAAATAAAAGAAGCTGGTAAGTTGGTACAGTTATGTCTCCTCCCCATGAAACCTCTGCAGGAGGCAGATAAACAGGTTAGGAGGACATCAATCTCTGATAGGGCACCTTAGATATCAGGAACAGGTACTCTGAAGCCCCCGGGGTCAACTCAACTCCACCTACTGCCTGTCTCCACCTGCTCATCACCTCAACAGAGCCAAACCTCAGTGTGCTTGGGCTGAATAAAGGGATACCACCCTGGACAGGAAGGCCAAATGAACGTTTAACTCAATCGCTTGAGGTTTTCTGTAACTACAGTGGCCCCAGGCTTGACTTCCCTCAGTCCTTGGGCCTCCTCAGCCCTGTGGAAAGGTAGGAATGTGATGTTTAGTCATCAATGATGCTAGCAACAGGAGCTGGCAGACAGTACCACAATGACTGAGATCCTCACTCACTACCATGCCGTTTGCTATTAATTTGCTACAAGTACACAGACTGTGAGAGCTGACAATGGACCAGTCAAGGGCCACCTATGTAGGCTTAAGGTTGCAAAACCAAACTTACAGCACATTTCATAACCCTTCCTAATGCTGGAATGACTTCTTACTACTGGCCGAAGTTCATCCATCTCCCGGAGGTGCCCCTGGAAAATCCCTGAATGGTGGGCCCACAATAACATGGCTGTGTCTAAGGGGTAACAATACAACTCAAGTCTAGACTTCTGGAGCAGACGACCAACCGCCATCATTGTTCAACATTATTGTCAGCCCAGATTAAAAAGGAACTATGGGGGGGGAGGTTGTGGCTCAGCGGTAGAGCGCTTGCCTCGGATGTGTGAGGCACTGGGTTCGATCCTCAGCACCACATAAAATAAAGGTATTGTGTTCACCTATAATTAAATATTTTTTTAAAAAAGGAACTATGCTTTACTCTCTCCTACTTAGGTTACTAGAAATCTATCTTTTCATTTTTAAAACCTCAGTCTTATAGAACACTGCATATGAAATAAAAGAAACTCTTATTCTGGATATGCTCATCCTTGCATTTATTTTGTTTGGATACTCTGAATTTCCTATTCATAAGTGCTAAGGGGCCACATATTCTCAAGGATTTATTATGCTCAAGAATAAGAGCAACTGCTGAGCACAGCGGCTCACACCTGTAATCTCAGCCTATCTAGAGGCTGAGGCAGGAGGATCTCAAGTTCAAAGTCAGCCTGGGCAATTTAGTGAGGTTCTCAGCAACTTAGTAAGACCCTGTCTCAAAATAAAAAAATAAAAAATGACTGGGGGTGTAACTCGGTGGTAAAGTGCCCCTAGAGTCAATCCCCAGTATATCCAACAGTAAAAAAAAAAAAAAAAAAATCAACTATCAATTTGCATCATGGTTCAAGTTGGAGAAGTTCCCATGATACCCCAGTTCTAACTCCCCAAATCTCAACTCTCAGCCTATTAAAGCCCAGATAAACTCTTCTAGCTCGTGACATGCTATATTAGGTCAAACTTTAATTAACCCATCAGTAAAGACAGTTAATTCTCATTATTCACTGTAATTACATTCCATAAAGTCATCATAAATACCAAATTAGGTTTCTTTGAGTCTCTGGTTAGACTTTTTGTGGTACTGAGGATTGAACCCAGGGGTACTCTACTACTGAACTATACCCCCAGCCATTTTCTATTTGGAGACAGGGTCCCAACAAATTGCCGAGGCTGGCCTCAAGCTTGCGATCATCCTGCCTCAGTCCCCCAAGTAGCTGGGATTACAGTCTGCATCACTGTACCCAGTTCACCACCTTTTTTCAGTGTGTTTGTGTTGAAAGACTCTACTGGATACCTACTGTTGACTCAATAATGCTGAACCCACTGACCACAGTCCTGTAATTAACTCATGCCTGAACCCATCTTCTCTTAACACAGAAATTTTCTCCATAAAGACCACTGAACCTGCCAGGTGTGGTGGTGCATGCTGGCACCACCACACTGGTAACACCAGCAGCTCAGGAGGCTGAGGCAGTAGGATTGCAAGTTCAAAGACAGCGTCAGCAACAGCGAGGTACTAGGCAACTCAGTGAGACCCTGTCTCTAAATAAAATACAAAATAGCACGGGATACCGCTCAGTGGTTAAGTACTCCTGAGTACAATCCCTGGTACAGAAAAAAAAAGACTATTGAACCTCTCTTAGCTACAGATAGAACTTTAGTACCACATTTGGAGGCAATTTAAACCAAACCCCCCCCCAAAAAAAAGCACAAAAATGCAAAAAAATAAAGTGGTGCTGAAGAGTCCCCCAAAGCACACTTGTTTATATGTATGTACTTTGACAGATGAAGCAATAAGGCACAATATTCAAAATATTGTCTTTTTCCACCTAGGTCCACTGGGAACATGCATATCACCATGCAGCTGCTCCCCAATGTCCAACAAAGGGCTGCGAGTACTGCTTTCTGGGTTGCAAATACATTTTTTTTTAATATTTAATTTTTAGTTGTAGGTGGACACAATATCTTTTATTTTTACGTGGTGCTGAGGATCGAACCCAGTGCCTCCCGCGTGCTAGGCGAGCACGCTACCACTGCGCCATAACCCCAGCCCCGCAAACACATTTTTACAAGTAGGCAAATCCATAAATATGAACAATAAGGATCAGCTGTATCTGATTATCAGGCCTGCGGCAGGAGACACAGAAAGTACATTCTATACTGTATCGCAGATACAATGATATTTTTTTTCCTGGTTTCAACATCTCCTATGCTCTTTCCTCTTGTACCTTGTTGGCAGTTTGTACCATCAAGATTTGGCAACTTAGTTCCTAAATTTTTGTTTGTATTGCAGTACTAGGGATTGAACCCAGGCTTCCCAAATGCTAGGCAAGCACCTAGTTACATTCCCAGCCCTATTTTATTTTGAGATAGGGTCTTGCTGAATTGCCCGGGCAGGCCTCAAATTTTTAACTCTCCTGCCTCAGCCTCCTGAATAGCCTGAATTTCAGGCATGTATCACTGTGCCCAACTGTTTGTTTTTCATGTGGATGGATCCTATTGGTTAGAGGCTAATTAGCAATATTTGCTTTACTCTTCTATTAAACCCCCACACAGAGACTTCATTAACTTTAGACAGGCTCCTTGAAAGAATCAAAAGTGAGTCTCAGCTAATGTATCTTACAAAAAGTTCTACACACACAATTTCCTCTTCAACCAGGTTCTTATATCTGCAACAGCTTATCTCACTCAGACATTAAACAACTGGATGTTAATATACCATGGCACGTCATAATTTACTACAGTAAGATTTTCTGTGCTTCTTTGTGAATTTTAACTTACAGAAAGTGAATGAGATTGAAATCTTGAGGGCATCTGTAATATTAATGAGCCTCATTCCATTTCCTGAGGTGTTAAAAGAAGAAACACTGCCTTGATATATGAATACACTCAGAAAGTACATTGAGCTTGTAGTGTTGAATTCTCTGAAAGGAATGCTTAATTTTTTTATTATTATTTTATTGTTTTAAATACTTGCCTTATTTGAATGTTTAGCAGTACTCCTTCCCCACTTATATATTGTGTGATACAATTTTGCTTGCCTATAGTTTAAAAATTTTCCATGTGAAATACTCTGAGTTAAACACACATGTAACTTACATAACTGTGAAAAAATAAGTCTGATTTAATAAATGATTATTAGAAAAAAAAAAGATTTTTCTGGGGCTGGGGCTGTGGCTCAGCGGTAGAGCGCTTGCCTCGCATGCGTGAGGCCCTGGGTTCGATCCTCAGCACCACATACAAAGCAATAAAATAAAGACATTGTGTCCATCCACAACTAAAAAAATATTTAAAAAAAAAAAAAGATTTTCTGTGCTTGACTCAACTTGCAACCATTCATATTTTATTGTCGCATTCAAAATTGCAAGATGACTTTTATTTAGTATTGTTATTCTACACAGTAAGTGAATTTAAAGTTGAATAGCAAATCTCTCCAGAACAGACACAAAAGTAACATCTTTCTGTGAATCTGTCTGGCAATCACCAGAGGTAGGAGGTAACAACAGATAACAACATGAATGCCAATAAGCAGTTAAAAGGAAGTTGACGTTACAGAACATTTAAAAGTGAAGGTTTTAGCTTCTTAATTAAGTCTGCACAGACTATTAAAATCTTAAAGTCACAGCTCTACCTCAGTGGGGGAAGTGGCAACAACTGTTTATGAAGCTCTTTCCAATCTTCAAAGACTTTTATAAACAACCTAACACAAAATATTTTCAAAGCACATTATTCCCTGTAATTCCTGAAACTGTGTGATGTTCTGGAACACATCACCCTCTTACACAGGTAAACAAAATGCAAAGGTTAAGTATGAATAACTTTTTCTGGTCCAAAACCTTAATAGGTGACACAGCTAGGACGTGAACTCAAGTCTCCAGAATAAGAAGCCAAAGCTGTTTTTACTACAACATTCACAGTTTTGGAATGCAGACCATGGTTATTTATAGCAGAATTATCTTCTTAATTGTATTGTTTTGGTCAACAATAACCAAAAAAAAAAAAAAATTAGTTTGCATTCCCTTCCAAATGGAAAAGCAAAGGCAGGTTGCCCAGAAGTGTGAAAAAACAGTGGCATGGCAGAGGAAATCAGCCTGGGATTAAAATTTTGCCAAAGTTAAACAACAAATTAAGGGTTTTACATCATTTGCACGGGGCAGGGGACTTTTCAGCCAGATGCAACAGAAACCACACAAGATCAAAAAAAAAAAAAAAAACCTTAGAAAACTGTCTCGAGTATAAGAAACTTTTGAGGAAAGTATTTCTAAATCCATTACTTAAATTCAGAATATGAAGATTAAGAGATAATAAGTAACTTCTCCCAAGATCACATCCTTGGGGCTCTGTGGTAGAGTGCTTGCCTAGCATGCATGAAGCCCTGGGTTAGATCCCCAGCATCATTTAAGAAAAAACAAAAATCACACCATTGATTCCCACTTAACGCTGTCCACCCCAAAGAGATCTCTTTCAAATTTCCTATCTACCCTTCTGGCAGTCGTGCCAGTCTCCTCCTTAGCTGCAGCGAGAAACAATGAACCTCAAGGCCGTGGACTTAAAAAGACTAGGGTAAAGAGTTAAAGTTTGGTACGCAAAACTGACCTTCAAATCTTAACACGCAAACTGACATTTATCGTGTTTTGTCTTTGTTCCAAATGTGTCTGCTTCTTAGTCAAGGCAGCCTTGGGTTTAGAAAAAAGATATTAAAACCCTACAAACTGCGATAGTACCTTTTAAATAGAGGGGCAACCAGCGCTGATAAAACTCCAAGAGCCGCCTCCACTTCCCCCCACACCCCCGCACCAGGCTGCTGGTTCCTATTAACCACAGAGAAGGAAATACAACTAGCAACATACAGCACCGATGATCAAAGTGAAACCGATTTTTTTAATCTTCTAGCTTAAACAGATGAATACATGCCAGTAAAGCACATAAAGACTAACTTAACAGCCCCAGCAAGTACTGTCATCCTAACCTAAGACATGTAAATGTCTCAGTGTGGTTAATCAAAGGAGACTACGGAAAACAAAAAAGGAAAGGACGTTTGCTTTTCGGCGAGGCCTGCACAAAGTGCAGGAACAGTGTGCAGTTTTGTTTGGGGCAAGAGGCGGGAAGTATAGTAAGAGCAAAGAACCCGGTCCCTGCTGCCCATCTGCGGCCCCTTCCCTCAGTCCCGCAGCGCAGCCCTGGCTCGAAGCGGACCAGGACCAAGCGGATGCAGGGTGCGGGGCCTCAAGGTCGGCCCGACGCCTTGGACTCCCTCCACAAGCTAGATCTCCCCCTCCCGCAGCCATCTCTTCCATCCCCAGGATAGCCTCGTATGCTGTCCTGTGAGGACAACCGCCTCCTCCCCTCAAGGAAGGCGTCCCCGTCCCTCTCCAGGTCAACCCACGCCTAAGGTCCACTGCAGGCCAGGCATCACCCAGCCCGGGGCCCGCCCGGTTCTTGCTCACTCACCACCGGGCGGCTCCAGGCTCGCCCGCCTCGGGCCGGCCGGGCCCCGCAGGGGGCGGCTAGGGACAGAGGCGGGGCTGCCAGGCGCGCTGGGGGCACTCCGGGGGCGCGCGGACGCACAGGCGCGCTCGCGCCCGCGCTACCGCACCGACTGTCGTTCGAGCACACGCAGACGCGGGCCGCGCGCGCCGGGCCGGCTCCGCGGCGGACCGGAGCGTGAGGAATCCTTGGAATGAGGCGCCGCCCGCCTTCTCCCGGGTTCTGCTGGGCCGCCCAGGCCACGCCCAGGCCACGCCTCCACCACGAGCAGGTGGAGGCCGAGCCCAGGTGAGCCCGCGAAGAGGCGGGGCCGGGGCCCCCAGCTTCACTAGAAGCTCGTTCCCCTCCCCCGCTCGCTGCGCACGGGGCGTCAGCGCGCACCTACTCGGCCGGTGCAGACGCGCTCGGGCAGAGAATGTGAGCTGCGGGCCTGGGGCTCCCGGCGTGGGCGCCTGCGGGACCAGGCACGTGCGTCCAGCACTTCACACGCCCCCGTGCCCCCCGTGGGAACACACATCTTCAGTGCACAACCACAAACGAACGTTTGGTGCATGTCCAGATTTTTGCCGCTCTGGGCCAGGCACGTTCGCACACGTTTCCCGGAGGTTCCTGCCCCCAGCGGACACAGCCCCGCACTCTAGTTGTCCTCCGTGCCCCCTGGACTTGCTGCCCCTTACCCGCCACTCAGCCAGCCCAGTTCAGCGCCTTCGAGTCAGACCTGCGGCACCCACGCTGCCTTCTGCTCCGACCCGCTGCCCGTCCCAGCCTCACTCTACAACTGCAGGGCGTAGCAGCCCCGCAGCGCCTGGGGGTCGGCGTCCACACCCCAGCACTCGGGCGAGCACGGCCGCCTCCCGCGCTCCGCGGGGCGCCACCCTGGGCTACTCACGGCCTCTGCCTCTCGTGACCCACCCACACTCAAGCCACACTGCCCAGGCAGGCAAACGGCTACACGTACCTGAAGGTGCAGGTCGCACTTGCTTCGGAAGTGTGCGCTCAGGTGCCACCTGGAATCAGAACAGCCGCTGCAGTTCAGGGCACTCGGACGCAGTTGGGTCTCCTCCCGTTACAGCATTTTCCACTCCACCAGTCCACAGCGCGCACACACGCGCCCTCGCGCTCGCTCGCGCGCTCTCTCCCTCTCTCTTTCTCTCTCTCTCTTTCTCTCTCTCTCACACACACCCCAGGCGCTCGGTGGCGTCTTTCCTCCCCCCGCCCCCTCTCCCGGAGAAGGAAGTCCTGGTAAATCAAAACAGTGTGGAAGGGAGGGAGCCGACGGGCAAAGGAGGGAGGTCGGAACAGAAAGGGTCCCCTCCGCAGCTCGTACACCAGTGTTTGCTGTGTTTGGCAAACTCCTGGAGTCCACGACCCGGCCAGCTCTGAAATGGGCCCGGGGAGGGGCGAGGAGGAGGTGAACGTTTCTAATTGGCGCAGGTTCTTATTACAGCGGCAGCGTAACCATGTGACCACGAAAAGAAAAGGCCTGTCTTTAATTTTTTCCTGTCATTCTCTGGAGATTTGGTGGTGGCGGCTAGGGGAGTGGAGGCCTGACACTCCCCCATCCCAGGCTGCCCCTGCCCCATTGTTTTTCTCATACTGCCACAATTGAGAAAACATTTGCTTAACGTATTCAGCCGCTAACTTCATAAAATAAATAGAGACTGGACTTCCTCTAATTTGCTTTACACGGCTTCACATTGCTAACCTCCTGGCCGTTCTCAAACCTCAGCCCTTATCATAAAGGCTTTCCCTGGAGAGGGCCCTGGTGAGAGGTAATGAGAGCAATTAAAACAAATACATTAGAGCTGGGAAGAAAAAAAAATGCTTTGCAGTTTTCAAACTGTTTTCCCACCTGCTACCTCATCTCATCATGTCCACCCGTAGCAGGTTATCTCACGGATCCCAGCCTTGTTGTATACACAGGACAGGTAGGAATGGCTCCGTACTACTGTGAGATTATATGGTTTACCTTGTTAGAGGCACTCTCCTCCAACCCATCCACCCAGGAGATGTGACCCCTGGAGATGTGACAGCCTAAGTGACAGGCATAGCCACGCCTGGATTTCCTGGTTCCTCTGTTAAAATTCACAGATCGAAGGCTCCCTGTTTTCCAATATTCCAATATTTCCATAAATATTGTTTCCAATATTTATGCTTAGACTCTGTTTAAGTTCATCAGTAGTCTCGGAATAGGTAAAGAAATTCTGAGAAAGATCACAAATTGGAGATTTTCATCCTGCCGGATTCAGACAGGGAATAAGGAAAGAATGAGGGCAGCTGGGGCAGATTCCAGCAAGTGTGGCAAAACAGAGAAAGTGTTCTGGATTCAGACATGGATTTGAATCCCAACCCCACTTCTATTCATTACAGAACTTTGGGCCAGTTACCAAGCCTCAGTTTTCGCATCTATTAAAACAGATAATAAAGCTTCCTTTGAGGAGCTATTGGAGGGGCAAAAGCCAAGGAAGAGCAGTTCAGTGAGTAGTTACCCCTCCCCTTTTCTCTCCTCCAGACTTAAAACTAGTCTTGCTGAGAACCTTACAAACAGACACCCACTTATGAGGGAGGAATAGGGAAATAATTTGCCTAGATATTGCAAATGAATAATGACGACAAAATAATACAACTGCACATTTATAAAAATGGCCTTTAGGGTTCACAAAGTGTTCCCACATATCATTATCTCATTTGATCTTTATGACAACATGACCATTTGCTTGCTACTAAATGATTTCCATTCAGGGTCAGTGTGGAGGTCCTAAAGCTGCCTTTTTAATTTCCATCACTGCTTAGAGTGAACTTTATTCTGCAGATAACTCATGGGGACAGAGGGCCTTTTCTTATGGATGTAACCAGTCTTCAACCTTTGCATGGATTAATCTCACTCCTTGCCTTACATCAGCAGGAGTGTGACTTAGCTCTGGCAGCATCTAAGTATGGTTGTTTTAGTCAAGTTGTTTTAGGCATGTAAAGTAGACCCAACACGTTACCACAAAAAAAGGTTAGCTATAAAGGTATAGGAGGGCTAGGCACAGTGGCGCAAACCTGTAATCCCAGCAACTCGAGAGGCTGAGGCAGGAGGATTGCAAGTTCGAGGACTGCAAGTTAGCAAGACTCTACCTCAAAATAAAATTTAAAAAATTTTAAAGTACTAGGGATGTAGCTTGGGTAGAGCACCCCTGGTTTCAACTCCTGGTACTGCAAAAAATAAGAGAGGTGGGGGCGGGGAGGAAGAAAAAAAGAAAATGTTTTAAGATATAGGAAAACTGGAACTAGCATACATTAGCCTAACAAATGACTGACAGAGACAGTGTTTGTAACTTTAAAAATAAAATGAGCCATACCTGTAATCCCAGAGACTTGGGAGGCTAAGACAGGAAGATCATCAAGTTCAAGGACAGCCACAGCAATTTAGCAAGATCTGTCAAAAAAAAAAAAAAAATTAAGAGCTGGATATGTAATTCAGTGGTAAAATGTCCCTGGGTTAAATCCCCAGTACCAAAAAAATGAAACCAAAAAAAACTTTAAAAAAATAAAATAAAATAAAATAAAAAATAATTTTAGGAGAAAATTAACTTGCAATAAAACTATATTTAAAAAAAAAAGTCAGAGCTGGGCACTGTGGCTCAAGCCTGTAATCCCAGCACTTTGGGAGCTGAGACAGGAGAATCACGAGTTCAAAGCCAGCCTCAGCAATGGCGAGGCGCTAAGCAACTCAGTGAGACCCTGTCTCTATATAAAACACAAAACAGGGCTGGGGATGTGGCTCAGTGGTCGAGTGCCCCTGAGTTCAATCCCCAGTACCAAAAAACAAAAAACAAAAACACACAAAATAGGGCTGGGGATGTGGCTCGGTGGTCGAGTACCCCTGAGTTTAATCCCTGGTACCAAAAAAAAAAAAAAAAAAACCTAAGATTTTATCTCACTCCAGTCAGTATGGCAGTTATCAAGAATACAAGCAACAATAAGTGCCGGCGAAGATGTGGCGGAAAAGGCACACTCAAATATTGCTGGTGGGACTGCAAATTGGTGCAACCAATCTGGAAAGCAGTATGGAGATTCCTTAGAAAACCTGGAATGGAACCACCATTTGACCCAGCTATCCCACTCCTCCTTCTATACCCTAAAGACTTAAAAACAGCATACTACAGTGACACAGCCACTTCAATATTTATAGTAGCACAATTCACAATTGCTGAACTGTGGAAGCAAGCTAGATACCCTTCAATAGATGAATGGATCAAGAAACTGTAGTACATATGCACAATGGAATATTACTCAGCAATAAAAGAGAATAAAATTATGGCATTTTCAGATAAATGGATGGAGTTAGAGAACATCATGCTAAAATGAAGTAAGCCAATCCCAAAGAAACAAAGGCTGAATATTTTCACTGATTAGTGGATGCTGATCCATAATGGGGGTGGGAATGGGGAGCATGGGAGAAACGGAGGAACTTTGGATAGGGCAAAAGGGAGGTAGGGGAAGAGAGAGGGCATGGGGGTAGCAAAGATGGTGGACTGAGATGGATACGAATGGTGTGACCCTATCTTGTTTACAACCAGAGAAATGGAAAATGGTGCTCCGTATGTGTGCTATGGCTTGAAATATATTCTTTTGTTTTAAAATATATAAGTAGGGTTGGGATTGTAGCTCAGTGGTAGAACGCTTGCCTCGCAGGCGTGGGGCCCTGGGTTCGATCCTCAGCACCACATACAAAGCAATAAAAAAAATAAAGACATTGTGTCCATCTACAACTAAAAAAATATTTTAAAAAATAAATAAAATATATAAGTAAATAAATTTTAAAAAATAAATAAATAAAATCCTAAAAAAAAATCTAAGGAACTAAAGAAAACGATTGGGCAAATCAAAAAGCAAGCAAACACTACTTAAGTAGCTCGCTCACTAAATAAATAAAGGTAGGCTGTTCATAGACTACTGATGAGAACATATTTCAAACTAAGGCTTTTATAAATGCACAAAATGTTTATTTTTAAAAAATTAAAATAATCAAGGAAGTGAGTGCCTGGAGTCAGAGCAGAAACAAGATTGGCCCGGAGCTGGTCATTGTTAAAACCATGTTATGGGGGCTGAGGTTGTGGCCCAGTTGTAGAGGGCACGCCTCTCATGTGTAAGGCGCTGGGTTCAGTCCTCAGCACCACATAAAAATAAAATAAAGGTATTGTGTCCACCTACAACCAAAAAA
>CM053416.1:4226217-4267833 GCA_028644305.1 Xerus rutilus | reverse complement strand
TTGGTACTGGGGATTGAACTCAGGGGTACTCGACCACTGAGCCACATCCCCAGCCCTATTTTCTGTTTTATGTAGAGACAGGGTCTCACTGAGTTGCTTAGTGCCTCGCCATTGCTGAGGCTGGCTTTGAACTCGCGATTCTCCTGTCTCAGCCTCCCTAAGTACTGGGATTACAGGCATGCGCCACCACGCCCGGCTCCAAAAAATATTTTTTTAAAAAAACATGTTATGGATATGAAGAGGAGTATGTGGGGAAGCCGAGGGGAGTGGCTACACTGTTCTGCTACTCTTACATATGTTTGAAATTTTTCATATTAAACCGTTCTTTTAAAAAAGTGTTGGGGGGGGTGCTGGGGCTGTAGCTCAGTGGTAGAGCGCTTGCCTAGCATGTGTGAGGCCCTGGGTTCGATCCTCAGCACCGCATATAAATAATATATGAATAAAATAAAGATCCATCAACAACTAAAATAAATTTTTTTTAAAAAGTGTTGGGGGTCATAGAGGATCAAAGGATGCTTTGTGGACCAATATTGTGGCTGTCACCCATGGGCCATGAAGTTGCTGATCAGTCTCCCTTCTCTATTTCTTTTTTTTTTTTTGGTACCGGAGATTGAACTCAGGGGCACTCGACCACTGAGCCACATCCCCAGCCGCATTTTGTGTTTTATGTAGAGACAGGGTCTCACTGAGTTGCTTAGCACCTCGCCATTGCTGAGGCTGGCTTTGAACTCGCGATTCTCCTGTCTCAGCCTCCCTAAGTGCTGGGATTACAGGCTTGAGCCACCGCGCCCGGCTCCTTCTCTATTTCTTTGTGCCTCCTTCCCCATCTAGCTCTTTCCTTCCTCTCTGCCAAGGAGTTCCCTGATAGCTTTAGCTCCCAGACTGCTGTCCCTACTACTACTTTTGGGTTTCTGCCACCGCCTGCCCACAACTACTGCAGTGTCTTCATGGTCTTGTAAATGGCTTTCAGAACTGACTCCTTTTATACCTACGTGGTTCACACTACTCAAAGAGAGAATCTGATTCCTCTCTTTCTACTAATCCAGAATTGGCTGTCATCTGATCTGCCTGGAAGTCATGCATCCCAAAGGGTCTGTGGAGTCAAGCACAGTTCAGAAATGAGAAGCAACAGTCCACCGCCAGCTGTAGGTGGCACAGCCCCAAGACTGCCCCATGTTCAAAGGTTCTCAGGAGTGCAGTTAGCTAAGAATAAGGTCTTTGCTTTTTCTAAATGCCTTCATCTCTTCCATTAGTGAATGGAATGTGAAAAAGTTTCATTTTCCACACCAAGTGGAAAACCACTGGAAAAACTCAAAATGATCTTATTTCCATGACAATGTACTAAATAAGAAGTTGTCTAAAGTAATACTAATAACAATTCCTAATGTTTAGTGAGCATTTTCTATGTTCCAGGTACTACTCTAAGTGCTTTATAGAATTATCTAATTTAAACCTCAAAATATTCCAATACGTTCAGTTGATCCTTGAACAACACAGATTTAAACGGCATGGGTTCACTTATAGGCAGATCTCCCCCTGCAAGATTTGCAGCAATTTGGAAAAAACTCTCAGATGAACCACAGAAACTAGAATAGAAGAAAAAGGAAGGGAGGGAGGAAGAGGGGAAAAAAGAAAATGAAAAAGGTATGCTGTGAATGCACAAAATATGTCTATTTTGTCACTACTGTAAAATTATACACAGATCTATTATAGAAAGTTAAAATTTATCAAAACTTACGCACAGGTGGTGCATGGCACCATTCTGTCAAGAGCAATGTCAACAAACTTATTAAAGATAGTTATTAAATCATAACTGCATAAAATTAACTATGGTACACACTGTACCACTGTAATGATTTCCTAGCCACCTGCTGTTGCTATTTCAGGAGTCAAAAGTTACACACAGCAGATTTTCAACTGGCGGTGAGGGGGTGGTTGATGTCGCTAGCCCCTGCATTGTTCGAGGTTCCACTGCAGGTTTATTTTTCAATAAGTTCTGCCATGTCATACCGCGGAAGGGGAAATAAAGGAAACACAGATGGCCACCAGTCTCAGATGCTCATAGGACCTGTAGATTTCCATTGTTCTCCATGGCCTAAGAAGTATGGTTTTCTTCTACCCCACATCCCTTTGTTTACAATGTGCTCATGTGACTCTCTCCTGCTCTTCTCTTCCCTTCAACTTGTCCCATAAAAAGCATCGAGGAGTCAAAAGCGGTGGTTTCTGGTTTAGATTTGGTCTCTAGGTGACAATGTAGGCCCAGGGAAGTCATTTCACACCTCCGGGTC
Source organism: Xerus rutilus (assembly GCA_028644305.1). Classification (NCBI taxonomy): domain Eukaryota; kingdom Metazoa; phylum Chordata; class Mammalia; order Rodentia; family Sciuridae; genus Xerus; species Xerus rutilus. Next base: position 4,265,545 of record CM053416.1, on the reverse strand, counting down.
CAAGTCTGTGAGAAGCTTGGACCAGAGTAGGATTAGAAAATTTCAGTTTGAACAACAGTTTCGCCTGGGGAACCCTCTCTACGACATAGCTGAGGCTCAGTAGACTGTTAGGATTGATTGGTAATGTCTGCTATGGGCAGCAAAAAGGAACTTGTGAGGCAGATATTTGCCATTTTTGGTCTAGAAGGACTCTAAATGTCCCTTCTAACAATGACCTCTCTTCCTTCCTTCCCCCTCTTCTCTATTTTTTTTTTTTTTGGTACTGGAGATTGAACTCAGGGGCACTCGACCACTGAGCCACATCCCCAGCCCTATTTTGTGTTTTATGTAGACACAGGGTCTCACTGAGTTGCTTAGTGCCTCGCCATGGCTGAGGCTGGCTTTGAACTCATGATCCTCCTGCCTCTGCCTCCTAAGTGCTGGGATTATAGGCTTACGCCACTGCGCCTGGCTTCTCCGTTTTTAAATTGAGCTTTTTATTATTGAATTGTAAGAGTTCTTTATATATTCTGGACCCAAGTATGTTATCAGATACAGTCATCTTTCCATTGTTCCAAGGATCCTCCCACCCTACCCCTAGGATACCCAAATCCTCAGATGCTTAATTCTCTTCTGTAAAATGATGACAAATCTGCATATAACCCATACACCTCTTCTCATACACTGTAAATCATCTCTAGATTATTTATAAGAATGAAAAAGGTATGCTGTGAATGCATAAAATATGTCTATTTTGTCACTACTGTAAGACAAATGTCATATGTAAGACATATTACATTTACAATGTAAATGCTGTGTAAAGAGTTGTCATACTATATTGTTTAGGGAATACTGACAAGAAAAAAACTATTCTTTTAGCAATTTTGAAATATGTAAATATATTGACGATTATTTCTCTTTTTCTAGGGACCAAAGTAACCAATGGAAAAACTTAAAATTACCTTATGTCAATGAAAGAGCAATGAATAAAAAGGTCTAAAATTATAATAATGCCTAATATTTAATTAGCACTGATCTATGTTCTAGGTACCACTCTAAGAGCTGTATAACAATAAAGCCTCATGACAGCCCACAAGATGGAGACTGTATATCTCACCATTATGCAAATGAAGAAACTGAAACATGGAGACATTAAATAACTTGTCCAAGATCTTAAAGATAATAAGCGTGGAACTAGAATTAAACCTGGCAAGCCCCCATGCTTAGTCTCTGGCTTTTCAGCAGTGCCTACAAACTGCATCAGGCAGTTCCTGGGAACTTACTGTAAATACTGACTCTCAGGCCCCTCAATACCTACTGAATTGGAATCTGCATTTTGACAAGCTTCCTAAGGGCTCATATTCACACTAAACTTTAAGAAGCACTGAGGTACACCATATTGCCTCCTATCAGGATATCATCTACAATTTTTGAATGTTTCCCATATGCATGCACTGTGCTAAACATTATGCATTTAAAATTGCATTTAATAGGGCTGAGGCTGTAGCTCAGTGGTAGAGCGCCTGGCTTGCATGTGTGAGGCACTGGATTCGATCCTCAGCACCACATAAAAATAAATAAATAAAGGTATTGAGTCCATCTACAACTAAAAAAAAATTTGTTTTTAAATTGAATTTTTTTTTTTAATTTTCAGTGGACCTTTATTTTATTCATTTATTTATATGTGGTGCTGAGAATCGAACCCAGTGCCTCACGCATGCTAGGCAAGCGCTCTACCACTGAGCCACATCCCAGCCCCTTTAAATTGCATTTAATAAAAAAAAAATCCTATAAGGAGCCAGCCATGGTGGCACACACCTGTCATGCCAGCCTTTAGGGAAGCTGAGGCAGGAAAATCCCTGAGCCTAGCAGTTCAAGGCCAGCCTGGGTAACATAGCAAGATCCCAATTAAAACAAACAAACAAAAAAAATCCTACAAGACCAATGGACTGATCCATGTCCTGCATATGATAATGTCCTATAGTTTTTCAAGATGTTACCACAGGAAAAAAGGAAACATAGGATCTGTCTGTATTATTTCTTAGGATTGCGTGTGAATCTACAATGATCTCAAAAATTTAAAAATCACTTTAAAAAAATTTGATGATGTAGGTTGTATTATTCCTACATTTGTGTTAGGGAAACAGAATTTTTTTTTTTTTTTTTTTTTTTTTGGTACTGGGGATTGAACTCAGGGGCACTCGACCACTGAGCCACATCCCCAGCCCTATTTTGTGTTTTATGTAGAGACAGGGTCTCACTGAGTTGCTTAGCGCCTCGCCTTTGCTGAGGCTGGCTTTGAATTCGCGATTCTCCTGTCTCAGGCTCCCTAAGTGCTGGGATTACAGGCTTGAGCCACCGTGCCCGGCTGGGAAACAGAATTTTAAGGCTCTAAGTAGGATGACACAAATAGGTATTGAGGTTCTTCTATGTGCAAGGCGCTCTTCTCAGAGCTGGGCATATGGCTGAGAGCAAACACTGCCGTTGCTAAGCTGTCGTTCTAGTCCGGTTAGTCAGAATTCAACCACAGGTCTGACTGCTTTATCCTCTACTGCTCAGATTTCACAGATACAGTTAGAAGATCAGAAAGGGGTATATAACAGAGCTACCAAGGATAAAGCATTTGCAGAATTTCTAGACAGATACTTATAAAAGCATCTATCAGTGCCAGGTACACAGTAAGCGCTCAATAAAAATGAATGCCTTTCATTCCTTCTTGGAGCTGTCTTGGAGTCTAGAAGGAACCTCACTTTCACTATAACCCAATACTGATTTTACCCTTCACTCAATTGGATGGAGTCCAGGGATGGGGGCATATTGAGTGATGGCAACCTGAGCCCAGAGCTCATTTCAGAAGTAGCTGAAGAGCTGTGCTTGAGGGCACTGTTCCAAGGTTCCGGCACATACCATTTTGAGACCTGTCTGGGATAGCTCTTGGCACAGCATGGTTCTGAACGAGCCCCCTTATCAGAAATATATATGGCCAGATGACTGCTCAGACCTCAGACATCTGATTGGTATCTAACATTGATCCAGAGATTGGATTTGTCCTCGCATGAGAGATTTTCCTTCAGAGACTCTAAGAACAACTCGGTTTGGCAATATATTCTTGCCGTCTTTGCTAGGGAGAAACTTCATTGGGCCACTGCAAGAGATAACAAGAGCCATTTTCCACAGAAAAGAATCTTGCAGATACTGGATTCAAGGCCAGTCCACGATTGACCACAGTTAACGAGCTGCTTCTCAGACAGAATGGTTTCAATTGGGGAACTTACCCAAAATGAGCATGTGTTGTTTTTGTTTGTTTGTTTTTGTTTTTGTTTTTCCCCGAGTGTGGAAAGTACAACACTATCTCAGAGAGAGAGACTTCAAACTAGAATTGCCAGATCTCTCTGTGTTTCCGTTTCCCCTTCTGCATTTTGTTCTTATAAGCACAGTGCTACTTACAGACTAGAAGAAGCCAGGGAGGAAGGGAAGGAAGAAAGGAAAGAAGAGGAGAAGGACAAGCTCCTGAAGTCAAAGTTCATATCTTAATGGGGAGAGTTTGGGGAGAAGGTGTGGAGGGAGACCATTATCTGGGAAACATAATGTAAGTTACATAAATTAACTTCAGGGAAGAGCACTTGCCTAGCATATGTGAGGTCCTGGGTTCAACCCTCAGCACTGCAAAATAGCAACAACAACAATAATAATCCTTTTTTTGAAGATAAGATCTTTCTATGTTGCCCAGGCTGGTCTCAAACTCCTAGGCTCAAATGATTTTCCCACCTCAGCATCCCAAGCAGCTGGAACTACAGGCATGCATTACCATGACTGGTTAATAATAATAATAATGTTTAAGGGCATAAGATTGTAGCTCAGTGATAGAATGCTTTCCCAGTGTGCACAACATTCTGGGTTTGATTCCCAGCACTGAAAAAAAAAAAGCTCATTTCAAATAGGGATAAGAGTTTGGTGCGGTGGTGCACTTCTATAATCCCAGTGGCTCCGGAGGCTGAGGCAGGAGGATTACGAGTTCAAAACCAGCCCCAGGAATTTAGCAAGGCCCTCAGCAACTTAGTGAGATCCTGTCTCAAAATAGAATTTAAAAAGGGCTGAGGATATGGCTCAATGTTTAAGTGCCCCTGGGTTCAATCCCCGGTACCAAAAGAAAAATCTCTCTGGTCAGATGCAGTTGCACATGCCTATAATCCCAGTGACTCAGAACACTGAAGCAGGAAGATCACAAATTCAAGTCCGGCCTCAACAACTTAGCAAGACCCTACCTCAAAAAATAAAAAGGGCTGGGATGGGGGTGACTCAGTGGTAGAGTACTCCTGGGTTCAATCCCCAGTACTACAAAAGAAAAATGTCTCTCTGATGGCCGATAAAAGCAAGGAGATGTTGCACTTTTACAATCTTTCAGGAGAGAGAAGACAGTGGTTCAAAATAAGAGGAAGATCAATAAAACAATGTGGACAGATTAGAGATATATTTTGGAGGCAGATGAACTCATTAAGGTAACACCAGCAACTACAGTAAATGAACTCTAAAATCTTGATGGGTTTCTACATCAGGTCTAAACAGGTGGCTCTGGAAGAGATAGTGGCTCTCCTCCAAGCAGTAACTCAGGGATCCAGGATTCTGCTGTCTTGGGACCCTTCCAGCTTCTGGGGCCCCAGAGTTTCCTTCATCCAGCCAGAGAAAGAGTGTGAAGAAGACAGCCTTGCTTCTTAATGGCACGGGCCAGGTTGTTGCACACACCACTATTTCTATTCTGTGGATGAGAACTAGTCCTGTGGCCTCACACGAATTAAGGGGGACTAGGAGACTTGGTTCCTTTGTGGGCTGCTACTGCCTGTCAACAGCTCTGCACTATGGAAACAGAACACAGATCTTTGGTGGTCAGCTGGTCATCCGGGTCAGGGAGCATCATCAAGCTCTCTGGTAGGTTGCAAGTGGTGACTGAAGGAATATGAGGCCCCTAGGATGACAGTCTGGCTTTTGGCCTGAGAAAAGGTGGAAGGTGGTCATTAACCAAAATGGGAAGTTGAGAAAGAAGCAGATTTTTACTGGAGGTAGGGGAAAATTAAGAGTTCCATTTTGCTCACACATTGTGTGAGCTGCTCATGAGACATCCAAAAGCAGATGTTGGAAAGGCACTTGGAGACATGAGCCAGGGATCCAGAGGAGTCAAGACTGAAGATTTAAATATTGTATTTTCCCCTTGACCCAGTAGTTTCTAATCCTCAGGATCACCTCCTCCAGATCACAGTAGTCTGGGCCCTTCATTGCCACTGAACCTCTTTGACTTTACTACATCAGTGTTAACTTCACTCTTCTATGATAGATAACGTTTGTAATTTATTAAATGACAGTTCTTAACGATTATATGAATTCTCTCATTAACATGGTGTTTTGGGGTTTCTGGTCTTTTTTTTTTTTTTTTTTTTGCAGTGCAGGGGACTGAATCCAGGGCCTTGTGCAAGCTAGACAAGTGCTCCACCCTATCCTCAACACAGTTTCTTGAATGCCTGCTATATGCTGGGTAGTGATGATAAGCTGAGGAACAAGACAGTCTCTGCCTCATGAGTATTGCATTCTAGTAGAAGCCAGATAATAAACAAATAAACAATTAAATAGATAGTGTTTCAGGTGCCCTGGAAAACAGTCGTGCAAGATGAATGAGAAAGTACCAGCAGGGTGGAGGATGGAATTACTAGAAGTAACTAGACTTTTATAGGAAGGCGACATTTGAGCAGAAACCTTAATGAAGCTGAGGGAGCAAATCACATGTGTACCATGAGGAAGACTATGATGTGCTAGGTGAGGGCACAGTGAGTGCAAAGGCCCAGAGGTAGGACAGTACCTGGCATGATCCAAAACCAGCCAGGAGGCCAGTGCAGCTGGACTGAGGTGGGTATGGGGGAAGAGCGGTAGAGATGGGGTCAGAGAGGTGGGGGGAAGGGCAGGTCATGCAGTAGACAAAGCAGAGCAGTTTTCCACCAACAACTTTGTGTAACTCGAGAAGGAGGGAGAAAAACAAACCTATTTCCCGGTGCAGGAATTATTGCAAAGAAAGCAATGCACCATCAGGAACTTCCTGTGCAGTTGCCAAAATGAAACACCTTCAAAGTGGAGGATTTGGGACCAAAACAAGAAAGGGGGAACTGTTTTGTAATGCGGAGCACAAAATACACGATTTTCCCCTGGTGTAGCAGGTTTTCTACAGTTAATTGCAGCCACATGTGAAGCACCGCAGGGCGGCATTTTTAGCAAGTGCCATCAAAGACCTGGACAAACGCTTCCCATCCCTCAAGCTCAGAGCCAAACCTATTAGCTCAGGAGGACAGCGACAAAAATGCTGCTCTGATAAACACTTTGTTTTCCAAATTTCAACTCCAAAATCCAAGCCAGAGGCCTTCTATTAGCTTGTTTTTTGTAAATAACAGGGGAAAAAAGAGGGTTTAAATAGAAAGAAGATCCTTTTTATCAAGGAAGATATAGTTTAGGTAAAAATATTTTAGACTTGGTAATTGATAAAGAACAGAAATTTATTTCTTACAGTTCTAGAGGCTAGGAAGCCCAGGACCAAGGCACGGGCACTGGTGTTTGGTGAGGCCTTCTTTCTGCTTCCAAGATGGCGCCTTGTCTCTCAGGCCTGTTCAGTTACCGTGGGTGGTTCCCTCCTGATATACCCACTATGATGGGGCCACTAAACAAAAACACCAGTGTGGGGTCTGGGCCTTTCGTCGCTGTTCTTGATCACAGTGGGGCCTCATTGGAGTTGCTCCAGTGACCGGCAAACCTGTGGAAAGGACTTCATAGTTGCTGTCCATGAGGTTATCTTATTTAATGCTGACATTTCTGAAATTGGTCCCATTTTCTGTTTTATAGGAGACTGTGTCTAGAGGACATTGGCTGGGGTTTGGCTCCCCATTATCTTCCCTCTCTTCCTAGCTGGGGATATTCTCCATGGACTGGGTCTACAGAAGCCAAAGGGAGCCAGAGAGTCCTACCCTGGGGCTAAGAGGTAGGCTCAGACAGCTTGGTGTTCTTGCTCAAGGTCTTAACTCTTGAGGGAATGGCCTAAGGCTTGGTGGTAATGGCATTGAGTCCTAGAATTTTCACACTGCACAGAGGTGGTTATTCCAGTACTGGGAGTCAGGAGTTTGTCTATACCAGGTGGTTCCAGGTATAGCACTCTATCTTACCACCTAACCACTTTCTGAGTCTGATTTTCTAGTCTTCCCATCTGTTCTTCAGCTACCCAGTACCCACCAAATAAACTCCATCTCTGCTTATATTAACCAGATACTGTTTCTGTTGCCTGTAACCCAAACCCTGGCTTCATCTTACGCAATCTGCAGACCCCCATTAAAAAACAAAATTTCCCTTGGACTCCAAGAGTTGACTTACATTAGTTTTGTTCTCACGTAACTCACATATGTACTTCATAAAACCAACAATAAACTCCTCAGAGGCTTGCAGCTTAAAGCCACTATAAAACACAAACACATTTGCAAGCTAAATACAAGTAACACTACCAAATCTGCACTGTTGAAATGAACATTAACTCGATATGACAGATGATACTGTTCTGTGAAACTAAATAGCTGTTTGTTATGTGGATGTGAAACTCACTGACCTGGGCTCCTGTGGCTACATTTTTTACTGCCATGGGCAGCTTGGTGACCGAACTCCACACCTCTCCTCTCTGTTCCATTCATGTACTTCCTGTGTACACTCTGTTTTCAGGGCATTTGCTCTTTGCTGGGCACATAATTCACAAATGAAGACTACAGTGTGCTTTTGTTGTTAAGTTGGGACAATTAAAATTGTTTTACTTGATTCCAATGCCAATGTAAACGCCAGGCCTGAAATCAGCTAGAAAAGTTGTCCACATGATCCAATATGTACTTATATCAATGATTTAATCATAAACATAAAAAATACTAAACTTTTAAAACTCTCATAGACAACTCAGAAATTCCAGTGACTATGTTTGTAAACTCCAGTTTCAGAAATCATGACAAAGTAGTTAGATGTATAAGCTTTGAGTTTAAAGTAAAAAACATGGCTTTGGATCTCAGCTCTACCCCTTACCAGTCTTACAATCTTAAGTCACTTATTTTACCTCTGAGACTTCATTTTCTTACCTGTAAAATGGAACAACAGGATTCACCTTTTAGGAAAATTGTATTAAATAAGATGATCTATGTAATTGTTCAATAAATCTTACTGATTATTATTACTGATGTCCTAGTTGACATTCAGATTAACACATCTGCCCAAGTTCATACAGCCAGATGGTCACAGAGATGGAACAGGAACCAAGTCCCCTGAACTCTTTGTTCTTAACACCATATGTTATGGTTTGAATGTGTCCCCCAAAAGTTCATGTGTTGAAAACATAATCTCCAAAATCATGTTAATGGTATAGTGGGAGGGGGAGGCTTTGGGAAGTAATTAAGAGTTGGTGAGAGCTGGCGCAAGCCTGTAATCCCAGCACTTCGGGAGGCTGAGACAGGAGAATCGCGAGTTCAAAGCCAGCCTCAGCAACAGTGAGGCGCTAAGCAACTCAGTGAGACCCTGTCTCTACATAAAACACAAAATAGGGCTGAGGATGTGGCTCAGTGGTCGAGTGCCCCTGAGTTCAATCTCCAGTACCAAAAAAAAAAAGAGTTGGTGAGGTTCTGAGGATGGGGCCCACATGATGGCATTAGTGGCTTTATAAGAACAGGGAAGAGCAAGCCCACTTCCTCTGTCTCACCATGTGAGGCCTTTTGTCAGGTTATGATGCAGCAAGAAGAACACATCAGATACCAGGCAGATGCTGGCACCATCCTCTTGGACTCCCCAACCTCCAGAACCATGAGTTAAATAAACCTCTATTCTTTATAAATTACCCAGTCGTGGGTATTCAGTTATAGCAACAGAAAACAGACAAAGATACCATATGTGCTGAACAGTGTAATGCCTTAAGGGCAGCTGCCTTCCTTTAAAGGCTATGCTAAAAGGGAGCTGCCATATCTGAGGGATTTAACCTTTGTAGGAAATAAATCCATCTTTAGGTTAATTTCATGGGTGATCGTCCTGAAAAACTAATGATTTTATTCCCTCATGTGAAATCTTCTGTTCACTTTCTACTACTTATGCGTGTGATTCTCAAAATGGGCTCTCCTGAACTGCAGGGCATTTGTTGAAAATATAAATACAAATTCTCCAGCGCCATCTCAGATATACTAAATCAATGGTGCTGCTCGCACCATTGAAATGCCATCTGCCCTGAGATCCTTACCAGTGTATGTCCTTGACCTCCAGAACTATGGGCTAAATAAACTTCTTTTCTTTATAAAGTATTCAGCCTCAAGTGTTTCATTTTAGTAACTGAAAATGGACTAATACAATTCTTATGGGGCTGGGGTTGTGGCTCAGTGGTAGAGCACTTGCCTGGCACATGTGAGGCATTGGGGTCGATCCTCAGCACCACATAAAAATAAAGATATTGTGTCCACCTACTACTAAAGACTATATGTATATATAAAATACACTCCTTATGATGAATTGAGATGTCCACGATGATCTTGAGGTTGGAAGACATGCTAAAGATGGTGTAGCAAAGGATAGCAGGAGCCTAGGACATTCACAATATCTGAGGACCACTGTACCAACTTTACACCTTCATCCCTAGACTTTGGATTACATGAGGCTCAAATAAATCCCTTTCTTATTAGACTCATTGTTTTTTTTTTTTGTTTGTTTGTTTTTTTCTCCAAGGGGTTAACAATGAAGCCTCAAAGGTAAGACTGTGTCTTATCCCTCACTGAATCTACAGTGCCTGGCACAGAGCCTGACCCATAGCATATGCATACTAAACATTTGTGGAAGGAATTAAATAAAGAATCCTTCCTTATTATTTCTGCTTCAGGAGGAATCAGAGCACATATGCTAGGCCTAAAATTGCTTTCCTAGAAAATCTGGAAAATCATGAGAGGCTTAAAAAAAAAGCAGATCTTTTACACTTTATTTTAAATTTAAATGTCACAGTTGTAAGTTAGGCCAGGATAATATTATCCTAGCATTGGATAAAAAAATAGAAACTAAATGAAGACATGTGTCACACCTGCTGAGAATCCCTCAATAGTTGCTCACAGCTCTTAAAATAAAGTCCCAATCCTCTAGTGTTTTCTGGCTTCCCGTTGTTTTTTATTTTTTTTCCTTTTCTATTTTTCTATGGGCATAATTGTAGATTCACAGGTAGTTGTAATAAGTAATACAGAGAGGCCCCATGTACATTTTTTCCAATGGTAACATCACCTAATACTACAATACAATATCACAACCAGGACACTGGATCGATGCCATCTACCAGTTGTACTCAATTTCCCCCAGTTTTAGTTGTATGCATTTATGCCTATATGTTTATGCATGCATGTGTGTGCAAATCTGTTCATGCTGCTATCACAAAATATTTCAGACTAAATAATTTATAAAGAACAGAAATTTACTTCTTACAGTTCCAGAGCCTGAGAAGTCCGAGACTGAGAGGTCCAACACCGAGGCACTGGCTTGGTGAGAGCTGCTCTCTGCTTCCAAGATGGTGCCTTGTTGCTATGTCTTCTGTTGGCAGAGGTGGAAGAGCAAGAGGACTGAACTCACTCTCTCGGGCTCATCTGTTAATGGCACCTAATCCCATCCTTAAGGTGTCTGAATCACCCCCAAAAAGACTCATCTCTTTGTACCATCACCTTGGGGGTTAAGTTCCAATGAAAGCACACATATTCAGACCAAAGCAGTGCACACGTGGGTGCGTTTAGTTTTATACCTTTTTTTTTTTTTTTGGTACTGGAGATTGAATTTAGGGGCACTCGACCACTGAGCCACATCCCCAGCCCTATTTTGAGTTTTATGTAGAGACAGGGTCTCACTGAGTTGCTTAGCACGTCGCCGTTGCTGAGGCTGGCTTTGAACTTGCGATTCTCCTGTCTCGGCCTCCCGAAGTGCTGGGAATACAGGCTTATGCCACCGCACCTGGCTTAGTTCTATACCTTTTTAACATGTGTGTAGGTCCATGTACCTACCTCCACATTCAAGACATAGAACATTTCCATTAATACAAGGATCCCTTCCTTTCCTGCAACCATATTCTCTTTCTTCCCACTGTGGCCCTTCTCCCTATCCCTGACTTCTGGTAAATACCAATCCGCTCTCCATTTGTAAAACTTTGCCATCTCAAAATGTTATATAACTGGAGTCATATGGTATGGGAATAACTTTGGGGGATTGGGATCCTTCTCTCAGCATAATATCTTGAATATTCATCCAAGTTATTATGTATTGTTATGTATTTGTTCCTTTTATTACTGAGCAACAAGTATAGATGGACCACAGTTGGCTTAACTATTCGCCAGTTGATAGACATCTGGACTATTTATAGTTTGGGGATCTTGCAAACAGAGTTGAACATCTGTGAGCAATGAACATTTGTGTACAAATTTTTATACAAGAACATATCACCAGGGTCTGAAGTTGTAGTTCAGTGGTAGAGTGCTTGCCTAGTACGTGTGAGGCATTGGGTTTGATCCTCAGCACACAAATAAATTAATTAATTAAATAAAGGTATTGTGTCCATTTATAGCTAAAAAAAATTTACGAAAAAAGAACATATCACCATTTTTTGAAACTTTTGTTAGTCAACTTTTTATCTTTCAAAAATATCTGAAACAGGGCTGGGGTTGTGGCTCAATGCTAGAGCGCTTACCTTCCACATGTGAGGCCCTGGGTTCAAGTCTCAGCACCACATAAATATAAATAAATAAAACCAGGCGCGGTGGCACACACCTATAAGCCCAGCACTTTGGGAGGCTGAGACAGGAGAATCGCGAGTTCAAAGCCAGCCTCAGCAACAGCGAGACGCTAAGCGACTCAGTGAGACCCTGTCTCTATATAAAACACAAAATAGGGCTGGGGATGTCACTCAGTGGTCGAGTATCCTTGAGTTCAATTCCTGGTACCAAAAAATAAATAAATAAGTAAACAAATAAATAAATTAAATAAAGCTATAAAAAAGTTATCTCATTTTAAAAAATACCTGAAATAACTCACAAAAAGGAAAGATTTATTTTTGCTCATGATTTCAAGGTTTAAGTTCATGTTTGCTTGGCCCTGTTGGTTTGGACCTGTGACCATATGGTATATCATGGTAGGAGCACATGGTAGAGGGGGCCTACTTACCTCATGCTGGCCAGGAAGTAAAAGAGAGACAGGAATGTGGCTGGCGTCCAAATATCCTATTTAAGGCATAACCTCATGACCTAACTTTCTCCCATTAGGCTCCACCTCCAAAGATTCTACCATCTCCCAGTAGTGCTACAGGCTAGTAACCAAGTCTTGTACACTTGGGCCTTTGGGAGACATTCCAGATCCAAACTAGATGCAAACCTCTTCTTATGATTGCGGTGCTACCTTTCCAATAGGTCCTGCTCACTGAAGATAGAAGCTTGAGCAATTCAGTTTCCCAACCTCCCTTTTCCTTGGGGAGCTTCATCTCTACCAATCAGACACAGCCATGGCAGACTTTGTTCAGAAGTGGGTTATGCCTGGGAGCAGGTGCTCCAGGGAATCTATCTGAAGTCCGATGACAACAGAACTCCTAGGGAGCAACAATACCGGTCACCACAACTAGTGAGCTTCTGTGTCTTGGCCAGCAGGGCAGTGGCAATGGAATCTCTGCTGAGAGTCCTGGGGGATGATTTTGGGGGACTTTGTTTCTGCTTGTGGCTTCCATATCCCATTCTCTGGTCCTCTTGGAGATGTAAACTACCTAATATTCTTTTACAGATGTATTTTCTTTTCTTTTTTTTTTTAATATTTTTTTAGTTGTAGATGGACACAATGTCTTTATTTTATTATTTTGTATGTGGTGCTGAGGATCGAACCCAGGGCCTCATGCATGCGAGGCAAGCGCTCTACCACTGAGCTACAATTCCAGCCCCCAGATGTATTTTCTGAGTGAATAAGTTCAAGAGGATTCTGTTGTTCACAGCTAAAAACGAATCCCCTGTCTAGGCTCATTTTCCAGCCAGTCCTTCTACCAGTGCCCTGGCTATTCTAAACTGCTTTCAGTTCCCAAATATACCTTACTAGCATCAGGTTCTTCCCTGTTATGGCACCTGTCACACTGTATTATCATTGCCTCTTTATTTGTGTCCCTCATGGAACTGTAAATCTGGTTTCCTCAGCATCTGTCATCCTTCTGCTGCTCTTGGTATATATGTTCAATCAAGATTCCAATGAATTGATCACTTATGTTTATCTTTGGTGAGATGACCAAAGCTTGTGGCTAGTACTATTACAGTCACTCTACCACCCAGAACTGTTAATTTCTTGGGTTGGAGATATAGCTCAGTATTACAGCACATGCTTAGTCCTGGGTTCCATCTCCAGCAATACACACACACACACACAAGAAAACACTAAAATTTCTTTAACTGTAAAATGGAATAACACTACTAAGAGAAGCACGGTTTAAAAGCTAGTGCCATAAGTGATGACAACAACAATAAAAACTGGATTTAAAAATGGATAAAGGATTTGAATAGGTATTTCTCCAAAGAAGGTATACAAATGGCCAATAAGCACATCAAGAGAGGCTCAACATTTTACCTAGCATATGTAAGGCCCTGGGTTAGATCTCCACCACTGAAACAAACAAATAAAAACAAAGATGCTCCACATTAAAGGGAATATAAATCTAAATTAAACCTACAATGACTTATACCCCGAGGATGGCTATAATCACAGTCACTATAGAACATGGTATGTCAGTTCCTAAAAAAAATTAAAAGTTGAATTACATTTCTGAGCACATACCCCAAACACTGAGAGGTGAAATTAAAAGAGATATTTGTACATCCATGTTCATAGCAGCGTTATTCATAATTGCCAAAAGGTGGAAGCAAAAACAGAAGGGGCCATTAACAGGTAAGTTGATATACAAAATTGATACACACATAAAATGGAATATTGTCCAGCATGAAAAAGAAAGGCATTTGGGGCTGAGGTTATGGCGCAGTGGTAGCGTGCTCACCTAGCACGCGGGAGGCACTGGGTTCGATCCACAGCACCACATAAAAATAAAATAAAGCTATTGTGTCCACCTACAACTAAAAAAAATAAATACTAAAAAAAAAAAAAAGAAAGGCATTCTGGGGGCTGGGGTTGTGGCTCAGCAGTTGAGCGCTTGCGTTTCATGTGTGGGACCCTGGGTTTGATCCTCAGCACCACATAAAAAAAATAAAGGTATTGTGTTCATCTGCAACTAAAAAAATATTTAAAAAAAGAAAGGCATTCTGGTAATTATCAAGAATACAAGCAATAATGTATTGGTGAGGATATGGAGAAAAAGGCACACTCATTCATTGCTGGTGGCACTGCAAATTTGTGCAACCACTATGGAAAGCAGTATGGAGATTCCTTAGAAAACTTGGAATGGAATCACCATTTGACCCAGCCATCCCATTCCTCCATCTACACACAAAGGATTTAAAATCAACATATTATAGTGACACAGCCACATCAATGTTCAAGCAGCTCAGTTCACAATAGCTAAACTGTGGAACCAACCTTGATGCCTTTCAATAGATGAATGGATAAAGAAACTGTGGTACACATACACAATGGAATGTTACTCAGTATTAAAAGAGAACAAAATTATGGCATTTGCAGGTAAATGGATGGAGCTGGAGAACATCATAATAAGCAAAGTAAGCCAATCCCCAAAAACCAAAGGTCGAATGTTCTCTCTGATCAGTGGATGCGGATCCATAATGGGGAGGGGGGGCATGGAGAGAATGGAAGAACTTTGGGCAAAGGGGAGGGAGAGAAAGAAGAGGGAGTGTGGGGGCAGGAGAGATGGTGTAATGAAATGAGCATCGTTACATGTATGACTGCACGTATGGTGCGACTCTACATTGTGCGCAACCAGACAAATGAGAAGTTGTGCTGCATTTGTGTACAATGAATCAAAATGCATTCTGCTATCACGTATAACTAATTAGAACAAAATTTAAAAATTAAAAATAAAAGAAGAAAGGCATTCTGACACCTGCTACCATGGGGATGAACCTTGAGGACGTCATGCTAAGAGAAATAAGCTAGAAAAAGAGAGATACCGTACAATTTCACATATTTGAGTTCCCTAAAGCAGCCAAATTCAGAGACACAGAAAGTAAACAGTGGTTGCTATGAGGTGTGGAGAAATGAAGTACAAATTTAGTGTTTACAGATATTAAATAAAAATGACAGGAGGCCACTGTTTTGGACTAAGCTCCTGTGCTAGGCCCCGATAGACCAGACCAAAAATCAACATGGAGTCACTCGTGCTAAAACTTACTGACACTAAACTAAAATTAAGTGGTGTTTGACCTTCTAAGGAACTAAGAGAGAGAGAATGCAGTGAGCATGAAGCTTCCTCTGCTTTAATCCATACAACGAAAAGTAAACCCAAGCAACCTGACATTAACCATCCACTTACTTTTCTATTGTTCTGTCTCCCTATTCCCACCTCACAAAGAAAGTAACTTTGAAATGACCAGTCTGGTTTTTGGTTCTGGTATTTTATTTTGCTTTATTCAGCCTTTTTGTTTATAAAACCAATTCCCTCTGCTCAGCTAGTTGAAATACTAATTCTGTTTTATGGAATGGAGTGTTGCCTGATTCTAGAATGGTAAGAAAAAAACAGGTAAAGGGGATGTGGATATAGCTCAGTGATAGAGCATGGTGAGGCCCTGGGTTTGACCCCAGCACAAATAAATAAATAAATAAAGAGAGAGAGAGAGAGAGAGAGAGAGAGAGAGAGAGAGAGAGGGAAGGAGAGAGAGATATCAATCTACATTTGTTATAATTTGTCTTTGGCAATGTACACAGAATTTCAAAATTGCAAGATAAAGAGAGTCCTCTGGATGGATGG
The DNA here is from genome assembly GCA_028644305.1 of Xerus rutilus. Classification (NCBI taxonomy): domain Eukaryota; kingdom Metazoa; phylum Chordata; class Mammalia; order Rodentia; family Sciuridae; genus Xerus; species Xerus rutilus. Next base: position 4,249,614 of record CM053416.1, on the reverse strand, counting down.
TAGTGATGGTCTCCAACTATGTAAAGGTACTTAATACCACTGAACTGGACATAGAAAATGGTCAAGATGGTAAATTTTAAGTAATTTTTTTTTAAAGTGAGTGGCAAACCGCAATGAGTTTCCACTTCACATTTGCTAGAATGGCTAAAACTAAACAAGCCTGAGAGTTTTGAGTGTTGGCAAAGATGTAAAGTAACTGGAATTCTTATACACTGATGCTTTGGATAAATTTTCAAAATTTTAAACATGTGCTTACCCTGTGACTCAGGTATTGTACAGTATTTACCCTACAGAAATGAAAGGTTACAAAAATGTCAGAGCAGCTTTATCTATGACAGTCAAAAGCTGAAAACAGGTCAAATGCTCATCAACAGATAAACATATTTTAAAAAATTGTGGAAGATCCCTACAATGGAATACTACTCACTTTCTTTTTCCTTCGTTTTTTATACCCAGAATTAAACCCAGGGGATATTTACTAGTGAGCTACACCCAAGTCCTTTTAATTTTTCAATCACCAGTACCAAAAAAAAAATTTATACTGAGAAAACAAAAAGTTAAAAAAGACCACATGCAATATGATTTCATCTATACTAGAAATTCTAGAAAAGAGTGATCTGTCAAGATAGAAATTCTATCAGTAGTGATCTGGGATAGGACTTATGAGAGACTGACTGCAATAAGGTATATAGAAACATTCTGGAAAGGTGGAGTGAGTTTATCTCGATCGGTGGCTACATAAGTATATTTGTTTATCAGAAGTCCTTGAAACTGTACACTTTAAAATCTATCTAAATTATACTTCTAAATAGCTGAAGAGCAGCTAGTGGAACACCAATGAGAAGAATCCACTCGGTACTGAAACACTACAATCCCACTATTCAGCTTCAAAATAATTAAAATGTCTCATATTAAAATTTTTGGTGCTTTTTCTATGTTTATATGCAGCCGTAAAACCAGAGAGAAAGAAAAGGAACAGACACTGATATTTGTGAGAGCCAGAGGGGTCGTCTGGATGGAGCAGTGGAGGATGTGAGATTGGAACCTCTCTATGATAGGAGAGCCTGGAGCTACAGGGGAGTCCTGCTTGCCCCCTCATGTGATGACATTTAATCCTCAAGTTAGTCGATTTCCTTGTAGTCATATTTACAGTTGAGCAGAGAGGCTCAGATTTATTAAATCATACCCAGTAAGTGGTAGAGCTTGGACTTGAATGTAAACCTGTCTCCAAAGTCTATATTCTTTTGGCTGCAGAGCTGGACAGTGGAATGCTATATTCATAATCCTTGGGTCCTGGCCACCAGAGCCTGTTTCTTCTGTTTTTTTTTTTTGTTTTTTTTTTTCAATCATGGGCCTCCCCAGAAGAGTCCATGGAATCTTCAGCTTCCATGTGAATAAGACTGGGGAGCAATCCATTGTTACTAGAATTAGTGAGGATCTGCTGGGATTTTCTTTTCTGTATTTTTCTTTTTCTCGCTCAGCCCACATAGTTGTTTTTGTTTACAGTGGTGTTCAACACAGATCAATTCCATAATATGAGAAGTTAGCATGAATCAAAGCATAAATACTCAAACACAATGTGCAACCCAAAACAGATGTAGGACATTCAGATGTGGAGAAAAAAAAATGAGCCGGGCATGGTGGCGCACGCCTGTAATCCTAGCACTTTGGGAGGCTGAGACAGGAGAATCGCGAGTTCAAAGCCAGCCTCAGCAATGGCGAGGTGCTAAGCAACTCAGTGAGACCCTGTCTCTAAATAAAACACAAAATAGGGCTGGGGATGTGGCTCAGTGGTCAAGTGCCCCTGAGTTCAATCTCCGGTACCAAAAAAAAATGGAAGGGTAGCTTGTGATCTGGTGGATCTGCTTGCTCCCATGTTGGCTTCCAAAGATATCAAAAGTCAGCTTTGGTTATTGAGACTACCATGGCCATTTAGATACTAAAACATCTCAGCATCCACGTGTGCCCATGTGGGCCGAAGACTTCATGGAGTGTCTCTTTCTATAAAGCTTTCTCTGTGCTGGGCAGTTCTAAAAGATTCGCTTTCTAGAATCAAACCTACTTTAGGGTCAGGGATAACCATCTTTACACATATTGGCTGCCCCTGACAGATTTTGTGACTGCTCACTTCATTCTAGTAACTGAAGTCTTGTGGTTTGGGTTCACACTTTTGCTCAGTAAAATCTGTTGAAGAGTCCGGGCCTCAACAAGCTAAATCCCAGTTCACTCTTGACTCATTAGGATACATAGGTTGGCATATTCATTATATCTGTTAGGATTTTTTCAACCATGGTTTAGTCCATTTTCTGTTACTATAATGAAATACCTGAGAGTAGATACTCTGTGAAGAAAGAATGTTTATTTAGCTCACAGCTTGGGAGGTTGAAATTCCAAACAATGTGGCACAAGGTCAGTTTGGCTCTGGTGAAGACTTTGTGGCAGATGGATCATGGTGGGAGCCCATGAAAGAGGGAGTCATCACATCACAAGACAGGAAGCCAAAGAGACAACCCCCCATAAATTCTACTACTCCCTTCTGATGAAAGTGTCCCCAGTGACCAAATTAACTCCTGCTAGGCCTTATCTCTTAAGGGTCCAACCATCTCTTAACATTACTGGGGACCAAGCCTCCAACAGATGAACTCTTGGGGGGAAAAACACATCTAAACCATGGTAATCCATAAGAAGAATTTATTGAAATATGCAACTGAGGCATTCATAGGGAACTGGCTCCAAATGGGGATTGTTCCTATGGATCCCACCTCTCACCAAGGCCTCCATTACATTTTCCCTCAGTTCTCTCTTCCATGGGGCCTCATTTACCTGAGGATCAAAATGCATTAAAATGCTCTCTGAATTTTGTGGCAGCAAAATGACTGCCCCGGGTCCAGGTTGCCGATTTTCACAACACCACATCCAGAGGAAGAATCTCTTCTGGGAATCTACAGAAGACATTTGTTATGGTTTGGATCTGTAATGTTCCCCCCTCAAAAGTTCACATGTTAGGAAATGTGGAATGTTCAAAGGAGAAATGGTTGGATCCTGAGGGCTGTACCCTCACCCATAGATTAATCTATTTGATGGATTAATCATTTGAATGGAGCACTGGGTGGTAACTAGGCAGGTGGGGGGCATGGCTGGAAGTCACTTGGGCATACCCTTGGGGACTGTATCTGTCCCTGGCCCATTCCCCCACTCCCCACCCTCTCTTCTTCATGGTTGCCATGAGCTCAGCAGCTTTCCTCTGCCAAGTCCTTCTGTCATGATGCCTTGGAGTCAGCTGACCATGGGCTGGATCCTCTGAAACCGTGAGCGAAAATAAATAGTTTCTCCTCTAAGTTGCTCTTGTCAGGTATTTGGTCACAGTGACAAGGAGCTGATAACACAACATTTTTACTTTAGATCCTGATAATGCATCCTGGATGCCCTTGGCTTTGGTGTGTTCACAAGTGTAGCACTGAATCAAATGATGTAGGAGGTAAGCACATCCCTGTGATGAGTCAGAGCCTGACCTGGGTGAATGAGTTGTATCCAACCTCATGACTGAGAATGGGGTGGAATAAATGCCCCAAATGACAATCGGGGTCCTGTGGGTAGGAGAAGATGAGGTCGACTCTGGAAGGCAACCTATGTATTTCTTCCAGAACAGCATCCTGCAGACGTTGAACTGACCAGCTGCTATGGCTGGGATAGATTTGAGTATGTCCCCCAAAGATTCATGTTTTAGAAGATGGGTCCCCATTGTGGCAAGGTTAAGAGATGAGGAGACCTTTTAGCACTGGGACCTAATAAGTCAAAAGATGGGCCCTTCCCCATGCTCTTGCTATGTGATCTCTCCCCTTCCCACAGGTTCCCACCATGGTGGGATATAGTGAAAAGAGCCCTTGCCAGAGTCAGTGGCATGCTCTATGGACTTTCAGCCTCTAAAACTATGAACTAAATAAACCTATTTTCTTTATAAGTACTCAGCCTCCGGTGTTTTGTTTTAGTAACGGAAAGCAGACCAATACACTAGCTTTACCCTGAAGTGTTCAAGTGTGTGCTGTCAGCCCTTCATTGCTGAAACTCCCTTCTTTGTTTGCCACTGTTGCTGCAACTTGAAATTCTGTACTCTAATTGTCCTTGACCCTGCCTGTCATCGGAGTATACCAAAGTGGATCATTTTACACTTGCCAATTCTGAAGGGATTCTAATTTGATGGGTAGGAGACTGGGGTAGGGTACAAACATCTGTAGGCTCACAGCTTCATGAGTGACTTTGATGCAGCAGCCCTGAGAGAGAACCACTGCTCTAGGCTTTTGGAGCAGCACCCTTCTCTAGTCCCTTCATTCATTCTGCAGGTGGGTGCCAGACACTCTGGTAGGTGCTGAGCATACAGAGATGAACAAGGCAGACAAGGTCATTGTCCCTATGGAGCTTTCATTTCAGTGAGGGATACACAGAGAGACAAATAAGCAAATAAATATTTAAAAGGGTTCAGGTAGTGCTATGAGATCCAAAGGACATGAATCAAGGTGAAGTGATAGTCAGGAGGAATAGAGAGCTGCCATAGATAGGATAGTCAAGAATGGCTTCCTGGGAGGAGGTCACCTGGGAGGAGCAGACCTAAAACAGGTGTCTTAGTCTGTTTTCTGTTGCTATAACCAAATACCAAACTTTGGTAATTTATGAAGAACAGAAGTTTGTTTAGCTCATGGTTCTGGAGGCCAGGGAGTGCAAGAGCATGATACCAGCATCTGGAAGGGCCTCGTGCTGTATCACAACATGGAGAGGCAGAGCCAAGCATGCTAACTGGGGTCTCGCCTTATTAAGCAGTTAAGACTTTCCCCTTCATGACCACTTCTAATCCTAATTACCTTCTAAAGGCCTCACCTCTAGGTAACATTGCCCTATGAGTTGAGGGTTATGTTTTCCACATATGAAATTTGAGGAACAAACATATCCAAACCATAGCAAAAAGGAAAATATTCACTACACCCAAGGAAAGACAAAGGTTGTGGATCAGATCTGAGTCAGGACAGGAAGGGCAAGGGATAAGATAATATGGGAAGGCCAGAGTTTGCTGGGCCCTGTGGGCAGCAAGAAGGACTTCATATTTATGCTCAATGTAATGGGATGCTTCACGGTCTCCTAATTTTCCTGAACACCTGTGTATTTTTTTGTGCGAGCTGATGCTTTTCACCTGCCCTGTAGTTGTGGCTGTCCACTCTAGTCTTCTCACTTTACTTGGAGGGATCTTGGTTACTCTCAGTTGGCAACCCAGACTTCTCTCTTGGGCTTTGGACTCAAGTATCGAACATGTGCTAGACTTTCCAGCTGCTATCTCATGAGCTCCTCAAACTTGTGCGAAGCTCTCCAGCATCATCTCATTGATCTGCTCCACTCCTTACACCTCCAGCTCAGTTGCCAACACTACCTGTCATGTAGAGAACCACCTGGAGACCAGTGTGTCACTGTGAGTTCCTCCCTCTGTCCTACCAGCTTCAGCCAATCAATTCTTTCAACCTCGTAAGCATTCCTCATATCTGTCTCTTTTCCTCATTGTCTTCACGGATTAAGATCCATTCTCTGTTGCAAATAACATAATAGTAGAGTCTGGATAAATTATAAAGAAAAGATATTTATTTGGATTATGGTTCTGGACCAAGATTAAGGGGTCACATCTGGTGATGGCTTTCTTATTTGGAGAGTCCCAAGATGATATAGGGCATCACACAGTGAGAGACCAGGAGCATGTGTGTATTGTCATGTTCTCTCTGCCTATATTTTTGTGTGCGTGTGTGTGTGTGTGTGTGTGTGTGTGTGTGGTACTGGGGATGGAACCCAGGGCCTTGTGCATGCTAAGCACCCACTCAACCCCTGCCTGAGCCACAACCCAGCAACTCTCTCTTCTTATTGTCACCAGTATTTCATCATGGTGGGGGTTAGGAAGATTCCCTGATGACTTTATCTAATCCTAAACACTTCCCAAAGGCCCACCTACAAACACCATAGCCAGATTAAGTCCTTCCCTTTATACCTCACTAAAGTGGTTAAATTTCAATCAAAGTTTTCCAAGGGGACAAATAATGTTCAGACTATACCACCTGCCTTAGTTCATATTCACAGTGACTCTTGGAAGTCAATAGTATTAATCACTATCCTTGATATCAAATTGAAGATCTAAGAAGTTAAGTCACTTCCCCAAAGTCGCACAGAGGGTCACTAAGAAAACCAAGATGGAAATCCAGATGACCATGTAAACCAGACGACCACAGCTCTTCCCTGGGGAGCTACAACAGACCCCTGATCATACCCTCTGCTTGAGTTCTGTTCCCCTCATATATGCTCTTCACACTGCCACCAGGGTGAACTTGCTAAGATGTGAGCCTGCCTGGGATGCACCTGGAAGAGTCAAAACTCCTGCTCGTGAGGTGGTGGAATCCAATTTTTTTTTTCCCTTCCTTCTTCTCTCAGCTACATTTTCCCCAGCCTTGGCAAGACACCTAAGCTGAAATAACAGGGGATGCCTTCAGAGTAGAAGTCAAGGTACCAGAGATAAGGTTTGGCATACCAAACACATGGAAGGAATGCAAAGAGGGCCACTATCTAGGTTTTGTAAGATGTCTGGATCTTGTAGATGTCTCTCCCAATGGCCCAGGACCATTCATGATGGATCCTCTCACAAGCAAAGCCAGCAGAAAGGAGGAAGTTTGGCTGCTGGGGAAGGAATGTGGAAGGAGTAACAGGGTAGAAGGGGGCTGCCTGGGGAGAGATAAAGAGAGAAGGTCAAGGTGAAAGGCTTAACTGTAAAGGAGGGGGCAGTGGTCCAAGTACATACATCAGGAGCTGGGCAAGGAAGGAGGACAAACAGAACGATCTCTGAATACTCCAAGCAACCTGTGTGCTGTAAGGTCAGGATGTTCAGCTTGTACCAGAAGAGGACAGCCATGTCTCGTCATTCCCTCATGGTCAACGTGTGTTCAATGGTTCACGCTAAAGCTGCTTGGTAATGTACCTCTTCTGTCACTACAAGGGGACCACAGAGCTGCAAAGGACTCTCCACGCTCTGTTCTCTTCCCACACACCTCTTCAGTGCCAATCCTTCCACTCCTACAGGGTCTGCCTGCTCCTCATTCCCAGCCATGCCATGCAATGATTTCACCCCATAAAACATCTCTCCTCCCTCCTTCCTCCTGGCTACCGTCTTTTCATCCCTATAAATGACATTATCATGGCCCAGTATTATTACAACAGGAAGAAAATGGAACTCCTTGCAGGTCTTTTTCAGGCTCAAATGGCTTAGATAAAGTGCATGGAACATAGTAGGTACTCGATAAATGTTAGCTCCCCTTCTCTGTCCTTGATACTCAATGCTAGACTCATTGGATAACTGCGTGTTGGATGCTATCAACAGAATCTGATAGCATGCCCTTTTCCCTCTTCCTTGACCTCCCTTTGCCAGGTAACCTGAGTGTAATTTCTCTTCTATTATGCATTGGAAGTGATGTGCTTCCCATGCTGAGGAGTAGGCGGGAGCTATCATTGACAGAGCACTCACTCTGCCTGGTCTTCACTAGGTGTTTTCTAAATAGTATCTTTTTTTTTTAAAATATTTTTTTAGCTGTAGATGGACATAATGTCTTTATTTTATTGCTTTGTATGTGGTGCTGAGGATCGAACCCAGGGCCTCACGCATGCGAGGCAAGCGCTCTACCGCTGAGCTACAATCCCAGTCCCTAAATAGTATCTTGATTAACACTCACAATGCCTGTTTGAGGTCAGTAGTATTAATCGCTATGCTACGTATGAGCAAATCGAGACTCTAAGAAGCTAAATAAGTTTCCTGAAGTCACACTAATACAGCCACTGATACAGCCAGGGCAGAAATCCATAGATCTCATTTCTTCTCATGAAAAATACCATATAATAATCACAGTAATAAAAACAGTTAACACTTAGTGATGACTTATCAGCTGGCAACATGTAGCTTGGTACATGTATTCAGTTAACTTTTGCAAATGTCAGGTGACAGTGTTACTATTATTATTTCATTTTGCAGACAACTAAAGTATGAAGAGTGAAGAAGAACTTGACCAGGTCACTGAGCTGAGTCTCTGTGTACCCAGACGGCACACAGACAATCTTCACTGTATCTCCTTCCTTCCGTGAACATAAGGTTGGGGATCAAATGAGAGAGAAAAATGAAAAGGTTTACAAACTGGGATGTACTACAGGGAGGTTAGATGTTAGGTTGAAAGCCAAGTGAGGGGGACATTCTGAATGGTCTCAAGGTTTGAAAACCAGTGATAAGGGCACGGTTCTCCTGGAACTCTGAATTTACCATGGAGACCATCACCCCAGACAAGCAGGCTAGATCCCGGAGGCCACAAGGAGGGCAAAGGGACTGAGAGACTGAAGTTTGTCACCCATCCCTGGAGAGCTACAGAATCATGAGCCTTACAGAGATGATTAGTAGCCCAAGAGGCCACAGACGGCCTCTTCCAACCAGCAAATGGAGCTGGCAGAATTGCACCATCCCTCGGGAGTATGTCACCATGATGTCACCTTGTTTATTCCTCACGTGGGAATCGGGCCCCACAGGGGTTTGATGAACCGCTGGCCCCAGACAGCAAAATGACAATGCTTTGTAACTTATTCTCCCCTCATCAGGAGCTCCTCATCTGAAACTCACTCAGAAGTAAATCACAGGGCTGTTTAATCTTTGCTCTGATTCTGCGATTTAGAAGCAATTCTGTGTCATTTCCCCTCAATCACTAACCATGTCCCTGCTTAAGGGCAGGGTGACAATCACTCATGTGGACAACATGTATGCATTGAGAGCCGCTCCCAGCCCTGATCACAGAGTAGCTGCTCAGAAATAAGAATGATACGGTCCCAGTTATTTAGGAACTGATTCTAGTAGGGAAAGGAGACATTTAAGAAATAATAAAAATTATTTAGGGGTTTTTATAAAAGAGAGATGTAGAGAGCTATACAAAGCATAACACAGAGGTCTCAACTCAGTCCTGGGAGAGCAGAAGAGACATCAAAACTGAGGCCAGGAGGTTAAGGAGTCAAGTAAAAGAAGGAAAGAACAGCACCCATAAAGGCTGCAGACGGCAAAGCCCATGGCATGAGACAATGTCACATGCCTGGAGCTTAGAGAGCAAGTGGGAGAGCCCCACGAGGTGAGCCCACAGGGTGGCTGGGTAGGGGCAGCTCCCATGGGAACCTGGAGCTGAGAAAAGTGGTTAAGGGATTCAGGGTTTTTGTTGTTGTTGTTGTTGTTGTTTTTTAGTTGTAGATGGACACAATGTCTTTATTTATTGCTTTGTATGTGGTGCTGAGGATCGAACCCAGGGCCTCACTCATGCGAGGCAAGCGCTCTACCACTGAGCCACAATCCCAGCCCATTTTTTTGTTTTTTAAAGAACAAAGGAAACATTCAAGGATTTTATCAGGGAGTGACATTTATCATTTATCAGGGAGTGTGCTTATTTGGGTGCTGGAGACTGGACCCCAGACCTCATGCATGCTAAGTGCATGCAGTGCCACTGAGCTACATCTCAGCCCTGTATATTTTTTCTGGTGCTGGGGATGGAACCCAGGTCCTAGCATGTGCTAGGCAAGTGGCCTATCACTGAGCTACATCCCCATTGCTCTTGTGTGTATACAAATTATTTTTGGTACTGGGGATTGAACCCCAGGGGCACTATACCACTAAACTACATCTCCAGTCCAGGGGCTTGCTATTGAACTTGAGGCTGCCCTTGAACTTGAGATTCTCCTGTCTCAGCTTTCTGAGTTGTGGGGATTACAGGCATGGGCCACTGCACCTTGCTGTAGCTCAATAAATGTTAATTCCTCCTGCCATACCCTAATCCTTCCACCTTCTGGTTTTAAGTGTAGAGACTAAAACCACATTCTATAATTTTTTTGTTTTAAATGTTTTCTTAGTTGTCAATGGACTTTATTTATTTATATGTGGGATGCTGAGACTTTAACCCAGTGCCTCACACATGCTAGGCAAGTGCTCTACCACTGAGCCACAACCCCAGCCCCAAATTCTATAATTTAGGTTTAATAAATCAAGTTCTGGTGCTGAGTGTATGGCTCAGTGGTAGCATGCTTGCTTAGCATGCATGAGGCCCTGGGTTCAATCTTCACTATCACAAAAAGAAATCAAGGGGGAAAAAAAGAAAAGAAAAGAAAACATTCCTTACTTGAAAACCCACACAAAGTCAATGGATCTAATAATATTTCTAGAACTTATCAGTTGTAGTCATTCTGGATGGGCAGGTTGCTGACCTCCCAGGAAGCTTTTTAACTTAAGGAAATACATTAGCCTCATTGTCAAACAAAGATTGTTTTCTTCCCTATGAATGCAAGTAGCTACTCTTCTCCCCGAAGCCTAGAAGTCAGTCTACGCCATTTCTGACATTAATGTGGCTAATGCCACAGAATAGATAAGGGGCAGGTCTCTACTTGGTTCCAAATGGAGATTTATTTATTTATTTATTTTTGGTACCGGGGATTGAACTCAGGGGCACTCGACCACTGAGCCACATCCCCAGCCCTATTTTGTATTTTATTTAGAGCCAGAGTCTCACTGAGTTGCCTAGCACCTCGCTGTTGCTGAGACTGGCTTTGAACTTGCTATCCTCCTTTTTTAGCCTCCAGAGCTGTTGGGATTATTTCTAATCTTTATACTGTCTAGCAGATCAGTGCTATTTCTACCATCGGGCTGTTTTTCTAAAACATTATTTTTCAAGGCCCAGAAGCAATGAAAGTGAACTTTTTTTTTTAAATGAGTAATGATCTTTTTTTAAATTTTATTTTATTTATTTTTTTGGTTGTAGATGAACATGATATCTTTATTTATTTTTATGTGGTGCTGAGGATTAAACCTGGTACCTTGCACATGCAAGGCAAGCGCTCTATCACTGAGACACAATCCCAGCCCCGATGAAGGTAAACTTTGTTGTCATTTTAGTTTCAATATTATTATGTTTGAATAAGAAGGTAGAACATTTGTGGAATCACTGACTTTCATTTATTACAGGATTCTTTGTTTTGTTACATTTTATGGGTACAATTCCATACGTGCCTGAGGACAGGGACTGCTCCGCATCCTCATTGCTTAGGAGGATCCAGGTCCTGACAAGTTTGCGGAGCTTCCAAATACTTAACCCCCTAATGTCATACAACCTGAAGGCTCAGGTTTACCAGCAGTCAAGGTCCTAATGTCATATCATCTTATTGTTTTTAATAAAGACAACTGGGGCTGGAGGTGTAGCTCAGTGGTACTTTCCTGGCGTGGGTTCAATCCCCTCTACTGCAAAACAACAAAACCCAAAAGGTTCAGTAAAGACGATTGGGTAAATGTATGACCACATTTGAGTTGGGCTTAAGCTTTTTCACATATAATGCACCTCAAATCACGTTCACTTTTTCTCCCTAAAGTACAGCTTTTAAAACTCAGTGATCCTGAGTGTTAGCAAGAAAAACACAGCCATTGTCAGATCACGATTTGTACAAAGTGCTTAGTGACTCAGTCAACCATCAGCTGACCTCACCACGCAAAACTTGGAAGGCCTCACCCCTCCTGTGGTTTTGCTGCACTGTTTTTGTAGCTTTCCCTTAAAATAATATTTGCTGGAGCCTCCAATGGAACCAGGCCTTTGTTCTCTTCCTATTGTTCCTCTTGCAGAACTGACAATACAATACAAGCCTTCTCCAGCAATCAGGCCTACTGGGCTCTCAGCTTTTACCACCCCTGTTATAACCCACAAATATACACCACGGGCAACCATGCAGAAATCATCATCTTTGGTATTATGGCCCCATAATAGCCACTACATATTTGGCCTTTACTATGGAACATGTACTCTATTGAGACTTTTACATAAATTAGTCATTCATGTAATTTTAACTGTCAAAACAACTTTATGGAGTGGATATTACAATTTTCTTTTTATAGGTAATGAAATCAAGACTCAAAGAAGGGGCTGGGATTGTAGCTCAGCGGTAGAGCGCTTGCCTCGCATGCGTGAGGCCCTGGGTTCGATCCTCAGCACCACATACAAAGCAATAGAATAAAGACATTGTGTCCATCAACAACTAAAAAAAATATTTAAAAAAAAAAAACAATTAAAAAAAAAAAAAAAAGACTCAAAGAAGTTAAGAAACTTATCCAAAGCCACGGAACTACAAGAGGTAAAAACAGGACTCAAAACCAGAACATTTTTGGTGTTGAATCCTCAGGATAGCCACTGTTAAACCTAAGTATATATATTACACACTAACACACCCACAGAAAGATACAAGTTGAATTGAGTTGCAGCTATTTGAGGTAAGATCATATTTGTGGGTATTTAAATATTTGCTAATGATTTTATGGTTTTCTTTTTACCTTTTGGAATCAATATTTTTGGAGGGACTGGGAGTTGTAGCTCAGTGGTAGAGCACGTGCTTAGCATGTAAGAGGTCCTGGACTCAATTCCTAGGACCAAATAAATAAATGTTTTTGGTGTATCCAACACTTTGATCAGTTCCTTAAAAATGAAATTTATGGGGGGCTGGGGTATGGCACAGTGGTAGCGTGCTCACCTAGCATGCGTGAGGAACTGGGTTCGATCCTCAGCACCACATAAAAATGAAATAAAGATATTCTGGGGGCTGGGATTGTGGCTCAGCGGTAGAGCGCTTGCCTCGCATGCGTGAGGCCCTGGGTTCGATCCTCAGCACCACATACAAGGCAATAAAATAAAGACATTGTGTCCATCTACAATTAAAAAATATTTAAAAAAAAAAAAAAAGATATTCTGTCTGCCCACAACTAAAAAATAAATATTTAAAAAAAAAAATGAAATTTATGGGGCTGGGGCTGTAGCTCAGTGGTAGAGCGCTTGCCTAGCATGCGTGAAGCACTGGGTTCGATCCTCAGCACCACATACAAACAATAAATGAATAAAATAAAGATCCATCAACAACTAAAAAAAATATTTTAAAAAAATGAAATTTATGAGCTAGGACTATGGTTCCTAACCAGTAAAAGATGCCTTCGAATAGCAACGTCATTTAAAGAAAATAAAGTGGCTGGGTGTAGCAATGTATGCCTCTATGTAGTACCAGCTACTCAGGAAGCTGAAGCAGAAGAATTGCTGGAGCCCAGGAGTCATTTGGGGCCAACCTGAGCCAACATAGGGAAACTCTGTATGAAAAGAAGGTGTATATACATACATATAACACACACACATTCTATACTGGGAAATTCTTATTTGAAGAGTGAAAAAAGAGGTACAGTTTTTGGTTATTGTTTCATTCTGTTTGTGGTATTAGGGATTGAATCCCAGGGCACTTTAACACTGAGCTATATCCTCAGCCTTTTTTTTTTTTTTTTTTTTTTTTTTTAAATATTTATTTTTTAGTTGTAGGTGGACACAATATCTTTATTTTATTTTTATGTGGTGCTGAGGATCGAACCCAGTGCCTCCCGCATGCTAGGCGAGCACGCTACCACTGCGCCATAATCCCAGCCCATCCTCAGCCTTTTTTAATTTTTAATTTTGAGACAGGGCCTCACTAAGTTGACAAGGCTGGTCTCAAACCTAAGATCCTACTGCCTTAGCATCCTGAGTCTCTGGGATCATAGGTGTGTGCCACCATGCCTGGCTCCTAGAATACGCTTTTAAATTAAACTTTTACTTTTGAGTTTGTTGAAGATTCACATGCAGTTATAATACATAATGGAGATCTTGCATAACCTTTACTCAGTTTTCCCCAATGGTTGTGTCTTACAAAGCTATGGTCGATAAAATTCACTGATTTTAGCTCTTATTTGATGTTAGAATACTTTTTTTCCTAACACTTGTCATCCACATATGACAAAATTCACCCACTTAAAGTGCACAGTTCAATGATTTTAGTACATTTGCGAAGTTGTATAACCATCACCACCCATTCCAGAATATTTTCATCACCTCAAAACGACTCCCCCCCCCTTCATTAGCAGTCCCTTCCCCCTTGACGATCCCCACCAACTCTAGGCAACTACTATTGGGCTTTCTGTCTCTATACCTTTGTCTATTCTGAGCATTTACTAGAAATAGATCATACAACATGTGGTCTTTTGTGTCTGGTTTTGTTACTTCAGCAAAATGTATTCAAGGTTGATCCATGTTGTAACATGTATCAGAATGTCATTCCTTTTTAAATTTTTTTTGGTACCTGGGATAGAACTCAGGGGCACTTAAACACTGAGCCACATCCCCAGCCCATTTTTGTATTTTATTTAGAGACAGGGTCTCAACTGAGTTGCTTAGAGCCTCACTAAGTTGCTGAAGCTGGCTTTGAACTTATGATCCTCCTGCCTTAGAATGTCATTTCTTTTAAGGCTGAATAATATTTCATGGGTGGAATATGCAACATTGTGTTTAATATGTCCATAAGTTGATGGACATTACTTGGTCTTTCATTTTTGCTATTGCAAATATTGCCACCACAAATATCACTGCACACATTTTTATGTGGATAAGTGCTTTCATTTCTCTTGCATATATACTTAGGTGTGAAATTACTGGGTCACATGATAACTACATTGAATTGTCAAACTGTTTTCTATGGTGTCATCTTTGTGTTACATTTCCACCCACAATGGACAAGGGCTCTGATTGCTCTGTACCCTTGTCAACACTTACTGCTGTCTGTTTATCATAAAGCCATTGTGGTGGATAAGAAGGGCTCTCTCACTGACATTTTGATTTGCATTTCCCTAATGACTAACAGTGTTGAAAAATTTTCATTTACTTACTGGACATTTTATTTATTTATTTACTTTGGTACCAGGGAACGAACTCGGGGCATTTGACCACTGAGCCACATCCCCAGCTCTATTTTGTATTTTATTTAGAGATTGGGTCTCACTAAGTTGCTTAGCGCCTCACTTTTTTGCTGTGCTGTCTTTGAACTCTCATCCCTTTGCCTCAGCCTCCCGAGCTGCTGTGATTACAGGCACGCACCACCATGCCTGTCCTACTGGACATTTTAATATCTTCTTTGAATGGAGCTAGAATACTTCAAAAGTCCTGAATGTACTCAGTGGTAAACTGAATGTGACAATGTGTTTTCTGCATTTGATGTTAGAAAAGAGGAAAAAGCATATTTTATTCACTTGCATATTCATTCAGATATTTTTTGAACACCAGTGCTATTCCACCTATCAGGAGGTACAAAGATATAGAAGAAACCAGACAGCCAGTCATAAAAGGTGGTAGAGAAGAGTCTGCTTCTGACTCAATGAATTATCCAGATGGTTCATCTCCCTTCCTGGCAGGGGCAGAAAGGCAATGAGGCAAGGTCCCGGATCTCTAGAACAGCATGCACAAGGGCATGACCGCTGATGTCAGAGATGAGGGGGAGGAGAAGCAGAGGACGAAGATAGGGACAAAAGGGAATGTGAACCAGGTCACAAAGACCCACACTAAGAAGCATCCACCTACATGGTGCAGTTCTAGATATTTTTGTAAGCACAAGAGTGATGTGATTGGATCTGAGTCTTAAGGGATCACTCTGAGACAACTAGGTATGTGGATTAAGGGGTCATCAAGCTCTTTCTATAAAACACCAAATGGTATATATTTGTGGCCTTATGGTCTCCACCAAGACTTCTCCATTCTGCTTTTTGTGGCATGAAAGCAGCTATAAGACAACTCCTAAATGAATGAACATGGCTGTGTTCTAATAAAAATTTACTAACAAAGCCAGGTGAGGTGGATTTTTCTAGAGGGCCACAGTTTAATGACTTCTAGATAAGATTACGGAAAGAATGAAAGCATTTGGACTTTCATTCTGACTATCTGGAAATTCTCTTACTGGTGGTAAAAATCAGAACGGGCAAGGGAAAGACAGCTTTGAGGCAGAGCTTATCTTCAGACCCCAGAAAGACTCGGTTCTTGAACATAGGCTTTGTATTTCCTACCAGGCAAGGCAGAGCCCCCTAGCTATTCCAAAGCATATCACCCGTTAGGGTCACTGTAGTGACACAGGAAATATGACAATCCTGCCCAGGGAAGGAGAAACTTTGAAAATGAAGGAGAAAGTCTTAGAAAAGCATCATTCGGCTTGGCATATAGGGATGCTTGATTCCAGATATTTTAAGAAGTCTTTGTTCAGGGTACTCATAGAAGTGAGAAGGGTGTATGGTTAGTTGGTCTTAGACTTTAGGAGTTGGAAAGTCAGGAGCAGGTGCCCCTCCTGGCCTAGCTTGGGCTGTACAGACTCTCTCTTCATGGCGGTTGTCATCTTTGCACAATGACTTGCTATCTCTGTGTGTAGACAGCTGATCAGTCTGTGTGGGACGGGACAGTGAGAAAGGTTTAGAAGTATATGAGCGGTCCTATAAAAACACATTCAGCAGCAGCGCCTGGAGGTCAGCCTGCAGCCGGAATGTCCCTGCCACTAATATCTCCTATGTGACGTTGGTCAAGCCCTTTCCCTTCTCTGCAAAAAAAGGGCTACATCACTGGTTCTTAACTGGGATTTCCCCAAGGGAGTAACGAGGACAACCTACAAGTATTTGCAGGCTTTCAAAAAAACATTTAAAAGGTTCTGTCTGCTGACAAAAGCTGTCAAGTTTCTTTGCTCTTGGCTAGGATTATGTCAACCCAGGTAGTAACACTGGTTAGGGCAAGCTGATCAGAAGCTCTGATTGGCTGTTGGTGATGTAATAGGAATTTCAGGAACGTGATTGGCCAGCAGCTTCTCACCAGCAGAGCTACATACCAGGAAGATGTTGGATGCTAAGGCAGCGTGCTTAAGGGTGTGGGGTGAGGGAGACAACCAACCAACGTCTTTTAAAGCATCAGTCCATGTCTGATAAAGTAAAAAAGAGAGTCTCCAAGATAATAGAAACTTCGCCGTTCCTAAGGTCCTCTGGGTTCTTTTGTATTACTTCTGCCTCCCCCATGTCCCAGGTGTCTCTCTCTCTCTCCCCAGAGGGCCGGGCTGAGCCTTGCAGACAAGTGCTGACACGTTCCTCCTCCACTCCCAGTCCCCTTCTCTCTGCCCAGACCTGCTCTCTGTGCCCCGAAGCTGGCAGCCAGCCCTCCGCCCCCAGCTCAGCAGCCTCTGCCTGGTGTGGACCCCAGTCTTTTTCTGCCTTGATGGTCACAATACCAGAATCTCAAGCTGTGGCTTCTGCAGGGACAGGCACCCCCACACCCACACTTTATGAATTTTCCAAACAGAGGGCAGGAATAAAAATAACAAGGAACACAAACCTGTGGGCACAGTTGAGAGAGGAGTGTTTTCTTTAACAAGGAAGAGTCAGAAGGGATTGGGGACTGGCTCACCTGGTGAGTCACTGCACATTGGCTCCTTTTGGCTGGCTACCAAAAGAGAATGAAATAGCCTGTGGCCTCGGGGGAGGCATGTGGGGCATTTTAGAGAGGCCCTGGGTTTGCAGAAGAGAACAGCATAGTGTGGGAGAAAGCCACTGCATGGTGGGGGCTGGGATTCTGTACCTGGCTTCTACAAACTTGAGGTGTCTGTGTGAGTTTGGGCTCCCCTCTCAATCTCTGCTACTTGTTCTGTTAAGCGAGGGAACAGAATCAGTAGTTTCCAGGCTTTTTCCAGTTCAGTCTGTCCCTCCTGATGGAACACTAGTGTTTAATGAGGCTGATAATATTAACAATACCTATGAAGCCGCCTACCTAAGGCCAGGGGCTGTGCTGCTGGCTTTACACATGGTAATGTGAATCTCCAGAATCACCCTGCCAAGTGAGGTCATTATTTTCCCCACCTTCCAGAAGAACTAAGCGCTGGGATGCAGCTCAGTGGTACAGCACTTGCCTAGCCTGTGCAAGGACCTGGGTTTAATCCTTTGTGCCAGGAGAAGAAAAAAAAATTCAAATCTAGGTATTTTTGGCTCCAAATCCCCTAAAATAAGATTTGTTTGGAAAGAGGGGGGAGCTAATGATTAACACTTTGTCAGATTTAAGTTGTTCTCCCAACATTTTTCTTTGATGGCTACTATCAAGTACTGGCAGAACATCCAGCTATTAGTTAGTGAATGGTATGAGGACACTTGAAAACTTGAGCCCCAGTAGCTCTACAGCTTGTTTTCTCCATGAGACAGCATGATTATGGCTGGAATTTTGTTAATTTACACCAGTATGAATTTTTTTTTAAGTGGTACTCTACCACTGAGCTACATCTCCAGCAAAGTCTTGCTAAATTGTTGAGGCTGGCCTTGAATTTGAGCTCCTCCTGCCTCAGCCTCCCAAGTATCTGAGATTACATGTGTGCACCACTGTGCCCGGCTAAGATGCACATTTAATTAAGCAGAATGTTTCTAGTTCAACCTAAATGCTAAATCCATCAATGTGTTCTCAGCTAAATCATGGCTCATAATGAGAAATGAGAATGTCAGTGCTTCATTATCTCATGCAAAGGAAGCTAAGACTTCCAGGTGTTCTCCCACTTAAAACAGGTTTGAGCACCCTTGTTTTTTTGGCTCTATGAACGCACAATTTATGCAGAGGAAAACTTCCTGGAGAAAACAGCTCTTTCACAGCTTAGAATCTCCAGCTCTAAGAGTCACTCTCTTCTCTTTCCTGGGAATCAGAGGGTGCTCTGCCCCTTTTTGTGTGTACCCGGAAAGTTCTCCTTCAAACCAAGTTGACAAAGACAGGCCCTCCTCCCTGCCAGCAAAAACAGAAAGTGAGTGTCAGAGAGGCATTAACTAGAAGGCCAGGATAGCACAAGATAGGTCAGTTGTGCCAAAAGCAGAAGAGGCACTTTCCATAAAGCAGCCACTTGCAGAGGCCCAGGGTTGGAGCCTGCACTACCCTGGACACAAGTCTGCTGCAATTCTATCTCTGTCCCTTTGAGGCTTATCTTTGGCTACTTTAACAAAACACCATAACTGGGTGTCTTATAAACAACAGAAATGTATTTTGCCAAGTTCTGAGAAGTTCAAGATCAAGGCTTTGGCAGATTTAGTGTCTGGGGAGGGGGAGTTTCCTCACACCTGGCTGTCCCCTTACTGCAACCTTACCTGGCAGAAGAGAGAAAGGCTCTCTCTCAGCTTCTGGAGCTGCTGGTAATAAGTTCTAAAAGAAAGTTATGCTGGGTGTGGTGATCCATGCTTGTAATCCCAGCAGCTTGGGAAGATTTGGCAGGAGAATCGCAACTTCAAGGCCAGCTTCAGCGACGTAGCAAGGCCCCAAGCAACTTAGTGAGACCCTGTCTCAAAATAAAAAATAAAAAGGGCTGGGGATGTGGCTCAGTGGTTAAATGCCCTGGGTTCAATCCCCAGTACCAAAAAATAAAAATATTAGGAAAAAAAAAAAGGTCTGTGGATGTATGTGGATGTATTAGCTCAATGGTAAACTGCCCTGGGGTTAAGTCCCCAATACCCACCCCCACCTTCCAGAAAAAGAAAAAGAAAGTCATGTCAGTGCGCTGACAGAAGTAATTTTTCTTAGGTTTGGGTATAGTGAGTGTTTCTCCAGTTCTTACTGTGAGTTTGGTGTTACTATGTATGTTGTCCACTTGGACCCTAAAGGTAACAATTTGAGCAATATTGTTCACAACAGCCAGGATGCAGAAACAACCCAAGTGGTGATGAATGAAGAGGAAAAGGTGGACACTGTGTACAGACAGGCAATGGAACATTATTGAGCCATAAGAAAGAAAGAAATCCTGCCATTTGTAACAATGTGGATAAAATACTGGAAGATGTGTTGCTAAGTGGAATGGGCCAAACAAGAAAAACAAAGACCATGATCTCACCGGTATGTGAAATCTAAAGGCGAGGAACCTAAAGAGACCAAGAGCAGAGTGCTGATTGTCAGGGACAGGGTGAAATGGGGAGCTGTTGGTGGAAGGGTATGAGCTAGTTCCCAGGATCTAGTGTCCAGTCTGGTGACTATTTACATAGCATTTACATGGTAGTAGGTATTCAAGTAAAAAATACTGTAGTGTATACTTGATATTTGTCAAGAGAGGTAGCTCTTGGGTATTTTCAATATGCTCGTAATTACGTGAAGGGATGAGTATATTAATTAACTTGACTGGGGCATTCATTGCACCATATATATTTAATAGTAAATATATATAGTAAAGTGAATTTATTAACATATAAATATATAAAAAATAAAAATAGGAGCTGGGGATATGGCTCAGTGGTAGAGTGCTCGCCTAGCACGCGTGAGGCACTGGGTTTGATCCTCAGCACCATATAAAAATAAAAAATAAAGATATTCTGTCCACTTACAACTAAAAAATAAATATTTAAAAAAAATAAAAATAATTACATTGTATATCTTAAATGCATATAATTTTATTTGACAAGTATACCTCAATAAAGCTGGAAGGAAAAAAAGAGCCATTGGAGCTTTTACTTTTTATTCAGAGCTAATGTAGCTCTAAAAAAATTGCAAGCCTTTTAAAAAAGGAGGTGAAGGGCTACTAAGTAATGTCAGGATTAATTCTACTACAGTTTTACAGATAAGAAAACTGAATGTTAGAATAAATGAGGTCCCCAAGGCCACAGAGTAAGTGGCATAATGGAAACTTGAACTTCAGTCTAAGAGGTATAGTGAGGAGATTGCAAAATGGAAATATTAACAACCTACCTGGCAGAGTTATTGTAAGGAAAATGATAGAGCTTATGTAAACTACCAGGCTGGCAGTAGGTACTTAATTATTGCTATTCTCTCTCCCTCTTGGGACTTCATGTCTGGAGCTCTTGCTATGGCACAATACTGCCTCTTCATCACTGTAATTCGTCAAAGAGGATGTTATTCATGAACTTCATGATGGGTAAAGTGCTACTGTGGTTATTTAATTTGAGCTTCAAGCCAACCCTTGGGAGGTAAGTGTTGTTATTCCCGTTTTTCAGGAGAAAAAAAAAAAGGCAACCTCTTAGAAGACAAATGATGTCCCAGGGCCACTCAGCTGACTAGCAATAGGGTTGAGATTTGAATTCAAGTCTCACTATACTCAGAGGCCTCAATTTTCCCATGAACCCATATAGCAACTTTCTGAGTTGATAATTAAACCTCTAACAGCAATAGAATTAAAAGAATATGTATTTCCTTTGGATAAGTTAATAATGTAGAGAGAGATAATTTGGGAACTGGAAAATGGGAATCCTTCTCTGTCCTGTGAATAAAAAGGAAGGAGAAGCACTGGAGATGTAGCTCAGTGGTAGAGAACTTGTCTAGAATCTATCAGAACCTGGGATTGAATCCCACCACCTTCAGAAAAAAAAAAAAAAGCAGCGGGGGAGGGGGGGAGAGGAACAGAAGAATGTGGCTACAATCAATCATACAGAAATATATACGTATGTCATTATGTGTAAAATAATTGTGGGCTCTTTTGTAGGGGTACTGGGGATTGAACCCAGGGACACTTTACTATGGAGCTACATACCCAGCCCTTTCTTTCCTTTTTTAAAATAATTTTTTTTTTTTTTTTGGTACCGGGAATTAAACTCAGGGGTACTCAACCAGTGAGCCACATCCCAGCCCTATTTTGTGTTTTATGTAGAGACAGGGTCTCACTGGAGTTGCTTAGTGCCTTGCCGTTGCTGAGGCTGGCTTTGAACTCACGATTCTCTGGTCTAAAATGCTGGGATTATAGGTGTGCACCACCGTGCCCAGCTTTTTTTAAAATTAATTTTGAGACAGAGTCTAGCTAAGGTGCTGAGGGTTTTGCTAAATTGCTCAGGTTGGCCTCAAACTTGGAATCCTCCTGCCTCAGCCTCCTGAGTTGCTGGGATTACAGGCGTGCACCACTGGGCTGGGCAGTAACTGCATATTTTAAGATTCACCCACCAATCTGATGTCAACAACCTATTTAGTACATACATACATACGGTTCACCCTCTGCCTCTGCAGGTTCTCCATCTGTAGATTCAACCAAACAGATTGTGACCTGAGTACTTAGGCGTAAATGTCTACATCTATACTGAACATATACAGGCTTTTTTCCTTTTCGTTATCCTCTGAACAATTCAGAATAACAACTATTTACATAGCCTTTACATGGTAGCAGGTATTCAAGTAATCTAGAGATGATTTAAAGTCTATAGGAAGATGTGTACATAAGGGACTTGAGCATCTGTGGACTGTGAGCACTTGAGCATCTGTGGGATCCTTGGGGGTCCTAGAAGTGATCCCTTGCAGATATTGAGTGAAGGACTATATTTTTTAAAGTGTATTTTATATTTGTAAATGAATCAGCATTAAAAAAAATTCCCGTTCCTTTATTAGAAAAACAAGTCATGCTTTTTTTTTTTTGTCTTCAATAAAAATATCTGGAAAACACATGTTTGTTGTTTTAGTTAAATAAAATCATTGACATCTCTACATTTGCTAGCCATGACTGTACTCCTAATAAAATGTTTACCCCAAACTCCGCCCTGGACTGCTGAGTCGGAATGGGGTCACTTCCCAGAGAATTCACAGTTATCTGCCTCCATTAGTTTCATATTCTGGAATAGCTCCAAAATTTGAAAAAAACATAATTTTCAGCATCTGTTCCTCCCAAAAAAGAAATCTTTAAAATTATCTTTGAGTTCAGAAAGATGCATCATAAGGTTATGTTAAACAATTACAATGTATTACAAAAAATGTAAATCAAATTTACTGTGCTAGGGGCTGGGGTTATGGCGCAGTGGTAGCGTGCTCGCTTAGCATGCGTGAGGCACTGGGTTCGATCCTCAGCACCACATAAAAATAAAATAAAGATATTCTGTCCACCTACAACTAAAAAAATAAATAAATATTTAAAAAAAAAAAAAAAAAAAATTTACTGTGCTAGTGATCAAATCATGTCTACATAAATATCTATATTTATTTAAAGATTTATAAATATTTAAATCACAATGTAAATGTATTTGATTCAAAAGTTCGATGGAACTGGCTTGATGGTGCTTGCTTATAGGCCTAGCATCTCTTAGGAGGCTGAGGCAGGAGGATCACCTGAGGTCAAGAGTTCGAGGCTGGTTTGGACAACTTAGGGAGGCCTATTTCAAACAAACAAACAAACAAATAAAAAACCATACAAGTTCAGTCAAAAATCTTTGAATTAAAACTAAGGGGGTGGCTGGGATTGTGGCTCAGTGGTAGAGTGCTTGCTTCGCATGTGGGAGGCACTGGGTTTGATTCTCAGCACCGCATATAAATAAATGAATAAATAAAGGTCAATCAACAACTTAAAAAACTTTAAAAAAAACAAAAAAAAATTAAGGGAGGCTGTGGCTGTGGCTCAGTGGTAGAGCGCTTGCCTTGCATGTGTGAGTCACTGAGTTTGATCCTCAGCACCACATAAAAATAAATAAATAAAATAAAGATATTGCGTCCATCTACAACTAAAAAAAAATTTAAAAAAAAAACTGAGGGGCTG
>CM053416.1:4198152-4226117 GCA_028644305.1 Xerus rutilus | reverse complement strand
GCTGGGATTATGGCGCAGTGGTAGTGTGCTCGCCTAGCATGCATAAGGCACTGGGTTCGATCCTTAGCACCACATAAAAATAAAATAAAGATATTCTGTCACCTACAACTAAAAAATAAACATTTAAAAAAAAAAAAAACTGAGGGGTTTGGGGCATATAGCATTCATGCATAAGACCCCAAGTTTGATCTCCAGCAAAGAACAAGAAGGAAAAGAGGACAATGACTTATATTTGAATCCTATTCATTTTTTTTAAATATTATTTTAGTTGTAGATGGACACAATGTCTTTATTTTATTGCTTTGTACGTGGTGCTGAGGATCGAACCCAGGGCCTCACGCATGCAAGGCAAGCGCTCTACCGCTGAGCTACAATCCCAACCCCCTATTCATTTGGTTTTAATCAGTTTTGGAAAATATCTACTTTTTTAAAAATTTTTTTTAGTTGTAGATGGACATGACATCTTTATTTTATTTTATTTATTTTTATGAGGTGCTGAGGATCGAACCCAGTGCCTCGCGCATATGAGGCAGACGCTCTACCACTGAGCCACAATTCCAGCCCCATGGAAAATATCTGTTTTAAACTAAGTATGTGTGGTGGTGCATGTCTGTAATTCCAGCAATTCAGGAGGCTTAAGACAGGAGGATCACAAGTTCGAGGCCAGCCTGGGCAACTTAACAAGACCCTAAGCAACTTAGCAAGACCCTGTCTCAAAACAAAAGCTAAAAAGGGCTGGGGATGTGGCCCAGTGGCAAAGCACTCCTGGGTTCAATCCCCAGGACCAAAATAAACATTTATGTATGAAAGAAATAAATCTATATTTATTTATATAAATTTTTATAAATGTTTAATAATATTATTTTTTTAATATTTATTTTTTAGTTGTAGGTGGACAGAATATCTTTATTTTATTTTTTATGTGGTGCTGAGGATCGAACCCAGTGCCTCATGCGTGCTAGGCAAGCACGCTACCACTGTGCCACAATCCCAGCCCTAATATTATTTTTATAAGTAAATATTATTCAATATTATCTTATAAATGAATATTATATAAATTTATTTACATAATATTTATATATTTATTTACAAAATAAAAATTTATTTTATTAACATATTTAATTGTATGTATTAGTGGGACTCAGTACGATATTTTCACACATGCACACAGCCACAACAGATCACATCCATCCACTCTTCTTCCACCCATGACCTCCAGTTCTTTGTTTTTCTGTGGTGCTGGGGATTGAACCTAGGGCCTCGGGCATGCTAAGTATGCACTTTACCACCAATTGACAACCCCAGCCCCCTTCAATTCTCTTTTTCCCCCCAATATTAAAAAACATGTGTCATTGGACAAGCAACTATAGTCAGAACCTCAAATTCCATAGAGCCAGCAGCTAATATAAACCAGAGCTTGGAGAGACAAAAGTTATCTCACCTGTAAAAACAAGGATATTAAAAATATACACCTCAGAGTACGATTATGAAGATTAAATTAGAAAATGCCCATGAAAAGGCATTCAAGAAAGACTCTTTTTTGTGTGTGGTTCTGGGGATCAAACCCAGCAGCATTCTATCTCTGAGCTATATCCTTAGTCTCTTTCAATTTTTTTTTCTGTTTTTGTTTTTTTAAATATTTTTTTTAGTTGCAGATAGATACAATGTCTTTATTTCATTGCTTTGTATGTGGTGCTGAAGATCGAACCCAGGGCCTCACGCATGCGAAGCAAGCGCTCTACTGCTGAGCCACAATCCCAGCCCTGAAGCTAAGACTCTTGATAAACAAAATAATATAGCATCATCCACAAGAGAGAAAGAAGCCAAAGTAGGGTTTTCTTGATTCATCAATTTCCTCAACCAATTTGTGAAAGCTTACTGTGGGCTACTGTGTTTGCCATAGGAAATGAATATAAATTATTACTTGTCATCAAATGAAGCAGAAAAAGCCCCTGCTTCCTTCCATTTCATTCTGAAGAGGTCCATGACAGCAGCAGACAGCGGGAGCCACTTGTGTAATTTCAAATCTCCTAGGGGCATATTGAAAGAAAAAAAGTAAAAAGGAATAGGTAAGATTTGTATTGAGATTAGTATTAACATGTTTTAGCCAGTATATCTGAAATATAATCATTTCAATACACAATATCTTAAAAATTACTGATGAGATATTCCTCATTCCTGTCTTCATAACAAGTGTTCATAAGCTGGTATGATTTGACACGGAATGCCACATCTCAATTTGGGCCAATCACATTTCAAGTACTCTATGGTTACATGTGTCTAGTGGCCACCATGTTAGTTTATGAAGTCTTTGAGGACTTTGTAAAAAAAGTTAGCATACAAACATTTAATATTTTATTGCTTCTCCTATATTACAGAGCCTCTAAAGTTTTATAGCTAAAAAATAAATAAAAAGGTGGCCCTTTTGACTTTGGTACCATACAGATTTTCCCCTCTGGAAATAGAGTAAATATTTCTCCAGCTGCCAAGACTGTTGACTGTTCTGTGGGAATTGCCACCAGTTGAAGGAAGTCACCTACTCAGAATCAGCCTTCATATCTGATAACTGGTTTTTGCTGTGGCATAAAAGGCTGCTGCTTCCCCTCAAGCTGGTCTGAAGGGCCACCTATGTGTGTTAGTTTTCCATGACTCTGACATGATACCTGAGGTATTCAATTTATAGTGTGGAAAGTTTTATTTTGGCTCATAGTTTTGGAGGTTTCAGTTACATGATCCTTGGTGCTTTGGGGCCAGTGGCAAAACAAAAAAATCATGGTGGGGAGTATGTGGTGGAGCAACACTGTTTACTGGGAAGACAAGAGAGAGAGGTGAGGCTGAGGTCCCAATATTCCTTCAAGGGCACACTCCCAATGACCTAACTCCTACTAGGCCCCAATTCCTAAAGGTTTTATAATCCCTCTTTAGTGCCATAGGCTGGCAACAAAGCCTTTAACGCACAAGCCTTTTGGGGGTACATCTATTTTAAACCATTCACCCCAGTTCCAGAGTTTCCCTGTGGGATGTAGGATGCCCTGAGGCCTCTATTGCACTACAGCTGTTTCATAGCCCTAGTGTTTCTGCCTGTTGCTACTTCCTTTAGTTTCTTCCCGATTTATTTATTCATTCATTCATTTATTTATTTATTTACTTATTTGTTTGTTTATTTATTTATTTTTGGTACTGGGGATTGAACACAGGGTTGCTCTATCACTGAGCTATGCTTCCAGTGCTTCTTATTTTTTAATTTTGAGATAGTGTCTCCCCAAGTTGCCCAGGCTAGCTTCAACCTGAGATCTTCCTGCCTCAGCCTCCTGAGTCACGGGGATTCCAGGTGTATGCCTCTGCTCCTGGCACTTGCAGATGTTATTCTTAAGAGCATGGCCCAATAAAACCCCTGCAAGCAGAATCCTTCTCAGAGTTGTTTCCCAGAGAACTCACAAAGACAAGGGCCATGGCACACATCCCTGTGTTACACTATCTTCAAGAGAAACAGCTATACCAACAGGCTGAGAACTGTGTTGGTCAGATTTGCACAAGGATGCCCAGATCCCTGGGTCTTTTGCAGGCAGTTGGCTACATAGCTGTAGCATAGGAAGAAAACATGCAGTCACTGCAAATTCCTCTTCAAAGTCCTTCCACTTTTAGAAATCATATTGGCTTTTCCAATTTCTATAAAAGAATGGTGAAAAATTTGTTCCTTGTTATGCAAATGAGGTAAAATTGGATGCCCGCCATTTGTTCCTTGCTTGCTGCCCATGTGGTGAGGTTTGTAGATACTCAACTCTAAGGTTCCCATAACCTCGTATCTCCAAGGGCAGTGCCCACTCTGGGGCAGGCTGGAGACTCCTGTCTTCTGATAGAGGACTGGAGGCAATGAGCAAATATGCAGGTATTTTCTGGAACAGCACTTGACAGGAAACAAAGGCAGTGTGATATCCTGTATGTCTGTTTCAAAATTGAGCTTTGTTTAGTGATGAGAGGTAGCCCTGGCTTGAGACCCTAACACAAAACTCTAAGGCAAAAACAAATAAACAAAAAAACAACTTACTCTTTCCTGTTCCCAGTCAACTTCTTACTTTACCAAGATTTATGACCCTTCTTACTTGTTCTTTCTTCACTTATTAAAATACTACCATTCTTTTGAGACCATATCAAATACCTTTTTCTCCTTGAAAGCTTTGTTAACATTTTGAATGGCCTTATTGAGATATGATTGACATACCATACAATTCAACCATTTAAGGAGCACAATTCAGTGGTTTTCAGTATATTCAGAGTTGTGCAACCATCAAAATCAATTTTATAATATTTTCATTAACTCAAAAGAAACCTCCAGTTCCTTCGGTGTAACTCCCAAGTCCCCCATTAATACCTTCTTCTGGCCCTAGACAGCCACCAACCTACTTTCTGTCTCTATACATTTGTCTATTCTGGGCATTTCTTACTTGGCATGCTGTTTCTAAGATTGAGCCATGTTGTAACACATATCAGTACCTCATCTTTTTTTTTTTAAATATTTTTTTAGTTGTAGATGGACACAATGTCTTTATTTTATTGCTTTGTATGTGGTGCTGAGGATTGAACCCAGGGCCTCACGCATGCAAGGCAAGTGTTCTACCACTGAGCTACAATCCCAGTACCTCATCTTTTATTGTTACTACCCTATCTGTTATGGTTTAGAAAGCTCCTGTGTGAGACAATACAAGAAGGTTCAGAGGTGCCATGATCAGATGATGAGAGCTGTAATCCAATCAGTAGGTTAATCCATTGATAGAGATTAACCATGTGGCAGCTGTGGGCTGATAGGATGTGGCTGGAGGAGGTAGATCACTGGGGGTGTGGCTTTGGAGTTTATTTTCCTTAAGTGGAGCTGTCTGCTTTCTGGCTGTCATGTCCTGAGCAGCTTTCCTCTGCTACACTCTTCTACCATGATGTTCTGCCTCACCTTGGGCCCAGAGCCTTGGAGTCGGTCATTTATGGACTGAGACCTCTGAAATTATGAGTGCCAAATAAAGTCTTCATCCTCTAAAATTGTTCTTGTCAGGCCTTTCGGTCACAGTGGTGAAAAAGCTGACCATCGAATGATACATGCCACATTTTAATTACATTCATCAGTCGATGAACATGGGGCTGTTTCCACTTTGTAGCTATTATGGCTAATGGTACTACGAACTTCCATGTATAGGATTTTGTGTGGACATATGTTTTCATTTCTCTTGGGTAGACGCTTGAGAGTGGAACTGCCAGGTCATATGGTAACTGTTTGGCCATGTGAGGAACTGCCAGAATGTTTTCCCTACAGCTGGGCCACTTTACATTCCAACCAACAGTGTAGGAGCATCTCAATTTCTCCACGTCTTCACCACGCTTGTTAAAACATCCTTTTTACTTTAGCCTTCTCATCATGGTTCCATTTGCATTTCCCTAACAATTGGTGATACTTAACATCTTTTCATGTATTTATTGGCCACTTATGTATTTTCTGGAAAGAAATGTGTATTCAAATCCTTTGTTGATTTTAATATGGCCGATTGTCTTTTTGTTATTGGATTATGATAGCTCTTTATTTATTTTAGGTATAAGCATCTTACCAGATAGAGGATTTGCAAGTATTTTCTCCCATTTTGTGGGTATTCTTTTTTTTATGTATATTTTTTAGTTTTTTTTTTTAAATATTTTTTTAGTTGTAGATGGACACAATGTCTTTATTGTATTGCTTTGTATGTGGTGCTGAGGATTGAACCCAGGGCCTCACGCATGCGAGGCAAGCGCTCTGCCACTGAGCTACAACCCCAGCCCCTATTTTTTAGTTGTTGATGGAACTTTATTTTTTATTTCTTCATACGTGGTGCTGAGAATTGAACCCAGTGCCTAACACATGCTGGGCAAGAATACCCATTTTGTGGGTATTCTTTTTGCTTTCTTGATGGTGTCTTTTGAAACACAAAAGTTTTATATTTTAATGATGTCCAGTTGATATATTTATTGTTTGTGGTTTGATGTCGTGTGTGAGAAGCCAGTGACTGATCCAAGGTCACAAAGATTTTTTTTTTTTTGGAACTGGAGATTGAACTCAGGGACACTCGAATACTGAGCCACATCTCCAGCCCTATTTTGTGTTTTATGTAGAGACAGGGTCTCATTGAGTTGCTAAGTACCTCGCTGTTGCTGAGGCTGGCTTCGAACTTGCGATTCTCCTGTCTCAGCCTCCCATAGAGCTGGGATTACAGGCATGCACCACCACGCTCGGCTGGTCACAAAGATTTAACTATACATTTTCTTTGTAGACTTCTGTAGTTTCAGCTGTTACATTTCAGCCTTTGACCCATTTGAGTAAATTTTTAAATAGTGAGAGGTAAGGATCCCTTGTCAAAAATCAATTGACTGCATGAAACTTTGACTGGAGCTCTCAGCTGACTCTGATTTTTCCCATCTTGTCATGGTAGGCTAGGTTGTACTGCAGAAATGACTGGTTCCAACATTTCAGAGATTACAACAACAAATGTTTATTTCTCATTCATGCTAAGTGTGCATCATGGGTCACCTTTGGTTCTGCTCCATGTTGCTCCAGGACATGGAAGAGCCTCTGTCTGGAATGTTGCCAGTCCTGTGGCAGAGGGAAGATGAGACACAGTCAACTCTAGGCTGGCCCTTAACGTTTCTGCTCAGAAGTGACCCATGTTGCTTCCATTCTCAATCCATAGCTAAAACAAGTCATAAGGTCAAACATGATGTCCGTCAGGGAGGGAGATTATTCCTACCATAAGGAGGAGGACATTGCAGGGAGGAGAGGAGGTTGTTGTTACTATTATTGTACTAGGGATTGAATTCTGGAGTGCACTACCACTGAGCTGCATCTCCAGTCCTTTTTATTTTTTATTTTGAGGCAGGATCTTGCTAAGTTGCTAAGGGTGGCCTCAAACCTGTGATCCTCCTCCCATAGCCTCCCAAGGTGCTGAAATTATAGGTGTGCATCACCATGCCATGCTGGAAAGTAGGTTATCGAGGCGAACAGTAGTAGGACTGAACATATCCTCACCATCCATCCGCTGTAGGGACTGGAGCCCTGTCCTCCCGGTTGCCCTCTGACCTGCAGCTACTCCTCTGATGCCTTGCTTCTCTTTCATGAGGGTGTCCATCAGTGGTGTGTCTTAGGTTCTCTTCTCTTCGTGCCCTGTGGACTTCCTAGAGACCTCCCATGGTGTCTGTAACCACCGTCATCTCTGCTGCAGACCTGAGCAGACAACTGCATGCTTATCATCTTCCACACACATGCCCAGGCATGCTGCTGTCCCCAGGCCACTTCCAAATCTGCCGCTTCTCCTGGATCCTCAGCCTGCGACACAGGCACATGCCGTTCTCCTGGTTTCCTCAGCCAGAGTCTTGGCACCACCTTCTTCACAGTTGACCACCAGGTTGTACTGAGCCTACTTTCTACGCATTGCTTAAATGTATTTCTTCGGGTCCATTCTCAGCGATTCCACACAAAGCCACAGTCCTGCCACTTCAAATCCAGTCTCCAAATTGCAGCCACACTGCTTTTTATAAAATGCAAATCCTGTTTTGTCACTCTCCAGCTCAAAATTCCTCACTGGCTCTCCAATGCCCTGGGGATAAGGAGTAACAGATTACCAGGCTAAGACCTTTCCTAATCTGGCCTCAGTCATTGCTCCAGCGGCACTTCATTCATTCATCCTGAGCTAACTTGAGTTCCCTAGACATACTAATATCTTCTTCATCCAGGGCTTTTGAATATCCACATCCCTATGCCTGGACTACTCTTCCTTATTTGGGTAACTCCTACTTGTTCGTTCGTTTGTTCTTTCGTTCTTTCTTTCTTTCAAGTTTTTTGAGTTGTAGATGGACACAATATCTTTATTTTCTTTCTTTTTACCTGGTGCTGAGGATGGAACCCAGTGCCTCACATGTGAGAGGCAAGCGCTCTACCACTGAGCCACAACCCCAGCCCCTACTTGTTCTTGAAGCAACAGACTGGGCATCACTTTCTCTTTCCCTTCCAACTGGGAGAACACTAAATGATTCAAAGACAGTTTAGGCAAGAGGTCAAGAGAAAGCGCTTTGGAACTGGATGGCCCAGTTTTGAATCTTGACTGTCACGTACCTGTGACACTGTGCATATTCTCTGTGCCTCTGCTGCCTCGTGCAGATAATAAGAGTCCCTGTTACATAAGAGTGTGGTGAGCATTAAATGAAAGAATATACAGAAGGTGCTTAGAACAGTGCCTGACACACTGAACTGTCTCAACCAATGTTTGCCATTACTTCGACGTATTTCCATAGCAGCCAATAATTACACCTATAATTGTGCACTTATAGAAAAATACAATCCACAATTAATCTTCTGCATTGTAAGACCAGTAGAGTTGGGATCACTCTCCGGGACTCCAGTTCCTGGCATGCAATAATCATTTACTAAATTTTTATTAAATATTTGAGTAAATCAATAAATGAAGGGCTGGGTGCCGTGGCGCACACCTGTAATCCCAGGGCTTTGGAAGGCTGAGATGGGAGAATTGTGAGTTCAAAGCCAGCCTCAGCAATGATGAAGTGCTAAGCAACTCAGCGAGACCCTGTCTCTACATAAAACACAAAATAGGGCTGGGGATGTGGCTCAGTGGTTGAGTGCCCCTGAGTTCAATCCCTGGTACCAAAAAAAAAAAGGAAGAAGAAGGAACTTGGTTACTTTTTATCTTGCATTTCCATGCACAGGTAAATTTAGTTCATACCTTGTAAGCTTACTGAATGATCTATTCCTTCACTCTTCAACTCAACATTGCTTAGCAACATTTTATTGTTGGTAGACATTGAATTGAAATCTATTCAATCAAACTCTCTCCTCTCTCAGATCTGCCTAAAAACTCTTCCTGCTTTCCCACCTGCCATGTCCTGTGATCTCTCTTTCTACATAATCCACCATAACCTGAATGCTAAGGACAGACTTTCTTTTTTAAAAAAATATCTTTATTTATTTATTTATTTATTTATTTATTTATTTATTTTTATGTGGTGCTGAGGATCGAACCCAGTGCCCCACACATGCAAGGCAAATGCTCTACCACTGAGCTACAGCCCCAGCCCAAGGAAAGACTTTTTTCTGAAGCTCAATTGTTATAGTAGATTAGCTATATACGATGGGCTGAGGACAATGAAACTGGGAGTTACATTTAGATCAGGTATCCTGTAATTTTTTAAAAATAGGGAGCCCAGAGATTTTGTTCCTCCATCTATGTCCCTAGACTCTGTTTTAATTCATCCATATGCTGAGTGAGTAGAACACAGGGCTGAAGCAAATGGGAGATTAAGTAGAAAGTAAGAGATGTAGGTTTCAGTCCATGCTGTCAAACAAACAGATGTGACCTTGGAAGTCACAATCTGTGACTGACCTGGAAAGTAAGGGAGTTTTAATGATTTTTAACTTTCCCATCAGTTCTGACATGTAATACATCATCTCACTCCAGAGCAACTCATTCTAGGAAGGAATTTTCTATGGCCTCATTTGATCTCAAAAGGAAGGGAGGAAACAGAAAGGAACAACACTAGGCATCTTTAGCCTCATGGCCAGTGATGAAGAATAATCACAGGAAAGAGCATATAGATAAACTTGAAGAGAAGTATCCACATCTTGTAGGCAAGGCTCAAAGGCATGGTGTGATAGGAAAGTTGAGAGTTACATAAAACTGAATTCAAATTCCAGTTATTGGGCTGGGGCTGTAGCTCAGTGGTAGAGCGCTTGCCTAGCATGTGTGAGGTCCTGGGTTTGATCCTCAGCACCACATAAATAAATAAATAAATAAATAAATAAATATTAAATTCTTTTAAAAAATTCAGTTAACACTTAACCTTTATATTCCTGTTTCCTTTGGTTGGGGGAAAAATGGGATCGTGTCTTTGTTGTAGGATTAGGGTAAGGATTAAATGAGGTTGTTTATATATCATACGTGCTATGTAAAAGCCTCCCATACATGTTAGACTATTTTCTCTATTTTATATAATCCTTCATTAGATTATATAAAATATACAAGGACACTAGCTTATACCTATAAAACTTTACTCACTGTTCATCACAAGGTTCGAATTTGGGAGATGGTCCCTCCCGTGGGTCAGAGTAGCTTGGCTGTGTTTTGGTAGCATGTAGTGGCTACATCAATGTGCGTCTTCCAAGTCTGATAAGATTCAGTCCTATGCTTCCTATAGCTTATAGAGAGTGTTTTGGCAGTCAAGATGATCACCAGCTCTGGAGGTAGAGGGCAGGGCTCAGGTGGGACATGGGACCTAAAGATTCCCTACCACATAGTACCTCAAAGAATAAGAAGTCATGATTCAGAGCTTCAGTCCAGGACCCTGGCTGTGGAGACCCTCAGCAACTCATAGGGAACCAGAGGACTTCTTATTTTTCTTTAATTTTTTTTTTTTAGTTGTAGATGGACACAATATCTTTTATTTTATTTATTTTTATGTGGTGCTGAGGATCGAACCTAGTGCCTCACACATGCGAGGCAAGTGCTCTACCACTGAGGCACAATCCCAGCCCGACTTCTTATTTTTCATGTCACAGAGAATAAAGGAATCTTAGTGCATGGCTATTTTTACTCTAATTTGGAATCACTTGGGTTCTGACATCACACTGTAAGCACAGGCAGCCCACCAGTGTTGAGCTCGCTTGCATTTATTGTCTTGCTGAGCCATTTTTTCCTCCAGTCTCTCAAAGACTGATCATCCTGAAGCTCAACCACCCACAACTTAAGATAAGACCCAATGTCACTGGGCTGATGTATGGCAGAGCCAACTTGGGATACAATTATGTAGTTTTGGTCATCAAATCCAAAGTTTTCCCACCTGGATGATAGAGGAAAATGTTGCAATTGGAAACCAGGATCCTCAATTCACTTTCTTTTGGGAATCAGACTTTTTACGAGACAGGCAGTTTTAGATTTTGAAACAGTATTTTTTTTTTTTTTTTAAATATTTTTTTTAGTTGTAGATGGACACAATGTCTTTATTTTATTGCTTTGTACGTGGTGCTGAGGATCGAACCCAGGGCCTCACACATGCGAGGCAAGCACTCTACCGCTGAGCCACAATCCCAGCCCTTGAAACAGTATTTTAAGGGATTTAGTCAGAAATCAGAAAGATAACCTCCTATTTGATGGACACTGTTTAACCAACTGATTGTTTTATAAGGCAAGGAGTAAAAGATTTATAATTCTAATAGGCATCAAATGGAAGTAACACCAACAATAACAGCTAATATTTACTACACAGCTACTGCATGCTGTTGGTTATTGGGGGTTTTTCTGTTTGTTTTTTGCAGTACTGGGGATTGAACCTTAGGCCTTGCACATGCTAGGCAAATGCTCTACCACTGAACTACACCCCCAGCTCTACACAGCAGTTAAAAGTACTGAGACTGAATTCAGACTATTCAAAGACAGATTTGAATCTTGGCTCTACCACTTAGCTGTATGACTTTGGGCAAACTTCTTAACCTTCTCAGTTATTCATCTGTCAAATTAAAATAGTAGTTCATGCCTCGTAAGGTTGCCATGGGGATAAATGAGTTAATATGAGAAACGCTGCTTTGAATAGTAAGTACTAATCACATTCTCACTATTCAGTGTGTGGTACGGAGCCATCAATAGTAAAAACCCATGAAAGGCTGGAGCAACTCCATGAAGACAGCTCTTTGGTAACGAGGATTTGGGTCATTCCAACAGGTAAGGAAATGTCCAACTGAAGTGCAGGCTGAGGACAATAGGAACACAGAATGGGTGATGGAAGAAATATAAGCCTCACTCTGATATCATGATGTTTTAAAATGAGCTAAGCATATGTATTTCCTTCCTTGCCTGATAAGGTAGATGTACACACTCTCGTCCTCTCTCTCACAGGCACATATGTATTTTTAACCCTCTCCATTCACCTATTTTCTACATAGAGTGTGGGTGGTTGATAGGTTAGTTTCTAGGTTATACAATATCCAGCTGGGACTGTAATTAAAAGGAATTACCATTGCACAGATATTGATGAAGTAACTACAGAGACTTTACTCCTCTCTTCTGCCAGAGTGAGAGCCTTTTCTTTTGGGTGAAGGCGAGCTGCTTCATGATGGGTGGAAGCGGCTGACTGCTGCTCAGTTGGGCAGAGGTCTTTGTATGACTGAAGGGCAATGTGAATGCTGTCCCCACAGGAGTGGACCATGCCAGTTATCTGGAGTGTCTGCACTCCACACTCATTGTTCTGATATGCCTCTCTGCACTGCCGAAGGTAGGAGCCTGCAAACCACTGTCCCCAGTCTTCTATTCAGTTCTGCCCACTGGAGACAGTGGTGGGAGACCAGAAGGAGGGAGGAGGAGAGAAGTTCCCAGGGTCAGCTCAACAGCAGCAGCAAGCACTGATGATTGACAAGTGGCATCTCCAGCAGTGGTGGGGGTACTATGCCAGTTATCTAAGGCTGCCACAAGCCTCCCTCAAACTTACTGACTTTAAACATTATTCAGTTGTTTTTCTTTCTTAGACTTTGGGGAGCTGATCTGGCTTGGCTAGGGGTGTCTCCTGCCGTTGCAGAAAAGGGGCTGGGGCTAGAGTTACAGCAAAGCCTTGCTCACTCGCTCACTTAACAGTTGATGTCAGCTGTAGCTGGCTGGTTCTTTAAGTGTCCTGGGCTTCCTTACAACATGGCACCTGGGTGCTAAGGAGCATCCCGAGAGCCAGGTTGAAGTTTGTTACCTTTTGTGCTCTCTTGAGATCTAGCCTTGGAAGTCATGTGATACCTTGTCCACTGCATTCTGTTAGAAGCAAGTCACTTAGGCCAGCTCATATTCAAGGAAGGAAAATTAAACTCTACCTACTGATGGGAGGAGGGCCAAATAATTTGAGGATATATTTTTTAAAACCGCATAGGCAGGGGCTAGGGCTGGGGCTCAGTGGTAGAGTGCTTGCCTAGCATGCATGAGGCACTGGGTTCGATTCTCAGCACTGCATACAAATAATAAATGAATAAAATAAAGATCCATCAACTACTAAAAATAATTAAAAAAAAACAACACAACGGGGGCTGGGGTTATGGCACAGTGGTAGCGTGCTCGGCTAGCACGCAGGAGGCACTGGGTTCGATCCTCAGCACCACATAAAAATAAAATAAAAAGATATTCTGTCCACCTATAACTAAAAAATAAATATTAAAAAAAAAACAAAAAACAAACAAAAAAAACAACACCACAACGCATAGGCAGCAACACAGCATTAGGTGGGCCTGTAGCTTCTAGCCCAGGGGTATAAGCAGCTCTCTGCTCTCTGCACACAGTCCCTCTTCCTCCTTTAGCAACCTCCTTCTCTCTTATTAGCTCCTCCAATATTTCTGTAACTAATTCCCTATATTAAATTCCCTCTATTTGATATACCTAGGTTAGTTTCTTCCTGACAGGTCTCTGACTAATGTTTGGGATTTTCTCTACCTATTCATGAATTCATGAATTGAATGGCTAAGATACTTGTAGAAATATTAACCATGTACCAAGAACCATGGTAGGTGGATTACGAATTGTCACACTTAATTCTAACACCAACCCTGATAGATGGGTGTGAGCGTGTCTACATTACAGATGTGGAGACTGAGGCTCAGAAGTTTTAAACAACTTGCCCAAGGACATAGCTGGAAACACATTTCTTTCTTGGAACAGGAACGGGAAGCACTACTTCTTGCCAAAGGCCTCAGAGGAACTGTCACCTCTCATCCTTATGTACCAGTTGGATAACTCCCAACTTAGATAGTATCTAGCTTTCAAAATGGATTGAAGAAGAGGAAGACAAGAATGCATGTAGGGGAAGAGGAACACAAAGACTCAAGTGTTCATTTCTCATGAGAGCTGCAGGGTGTGTGGGAGCGGCAGAGGACAGGAGTCTGGGAGCCTGCGTTCAAGTCGCAGCTACGTCACTAACCTGTTATGACCCCAGGCAGTCGCCTTCTCTACAGATGTCTCAGATTCCACATCTGTAGCATCCATCTGATATCCTGTGCTCTAGTACTCGCTACTTTGCGAAGTATCTACCTTGGGGACATAAAAAGCTGTAACAGACACAGGGGTAGAAATTTGAGAAAAATAAGGTAAAATAAAGCCCAATTACAGAGGGTCTTGATGAAACTGGTAAGATTCTTTTTTTTTTTTGGTACCAAGGATTAAAACTGGGGTGTTTAACCACTGAGCCACAACAGGCTAGGGAGCCCCCTTTTTTATATTTTATTTCAAGACAAGGTCTTGCTAAGTTGCTCAGGGTCTTGCTAAGTTGCTGAGGCTGGCTTTGAACCTATAATCCTCCTGCTTCAGCCTCCCAAGCCTCTGGGATTACAGGCGTGCACCACTGTGCCCGGCAAGGCTGGTAAGATTCTTATTTGTCCTATAAGCAGTGGAAAATCATTTCAGCTTCTTGAGGAAGAAAATAATAACAAAAACCACAGTACAAAAGATAATGGCAGCAAATGTCACTGAATGAATACAATGGACTGGGTGTCGCCCTGTGTGACAAACCTTAGTTTATAACTCATGAGGCTTTGTAATGTTATCTCCATTTCCCAGATGGTGAAACTGTTCAAAGCTGTGAGGGAAGAGCCTAGAGCTTCGACTGGACAGATGCATGTAATGGGATGGATAAGGAGCTGCTTCTTGATGTCCTTCCTCCTCAGTTTCTATTCATGTGTCCAGCCTTTCTCCGCAGTCCCAAAGCCTGTGAGGAAGCTGCCTCTTGCAGAGGGGATCCGGCCTGAGCTAGTCAGTGTGGTCCATCCTTCAGTCACTTAATGGCTCAGAGATGGGCATGTCACTCAATTAGGGCCCAAGAATACAAATGGAGGCTTGCTAGGTGCTGCTGGAAAGTTTTCCTTCTTGCTTTTCTAAGAGAACTTTTGAAAAGAATCTGTCTCCTGGAAAGGGGACAGGGAAGCAGACAGCCCTGGAAACAGTTACCAGAACTCTCACAACTGTCGGGGGAGCCAGCTTTAGTAAGACACCAACACTGCAAAGGACAGAGAACAGAGATGAAGAGACTGGGGTGAATGACTGAGTCCATCCTGTTAGTCCAGGATACTGTCATGGGGTCCTGTTGCCCAAAAGTATCTGTAGACTCTGCGGTGTGTGTCTTAGGCTCCTCACCTGAAAGATACTCTGTCACACACCATGGAAAACAAAAATGTAAAAAGCCTAACCCAGAAAAATGCTCATGTGACACTTGAGAGCTCTTGCTGGCAAAACCAGAGGGAAAACCAGCCTCTCCAGGAGGGAGACTACGGACAGAACCAGCCAGGCAGAGCTCCTCCTGCCCAGCCTGCAATCCTCTTGGGCTGCATGTCCGTGTGTACACACATCACTTGTCTTCTTTCCGACTCTCCGGTGTATACAAAATGCGGGGCTCGTGGTTCTGTATGTGGAAAGGATTCTTTGGCTGTTCAGCCCTTTTCCATATTTGGGTGAATATCTGATGAAAACATTTCAAAAAATTAAATATAAGACAAATAGCAGTCTCTTCAAAATCCAAGCAATGGGTCAAGGTAACAAACGTTGTTCTGTTAAAAAGGATCAAACACTTTATTCATCTGTACATAACAATTATAAAAGCAAGCAAACTCAGGATGTTTTCCTCAGCCATCCTTTCCACATTTTGTGCAGTTTCAGTGAACTGTAAATCACTGAATTCTTTAAGCCTGAAAGAGAAAAGAAGAGAGGATAAGAAAATGGAAGCCAGTAGGATGGACATGCAGAGAGTTTCAGGGATGTTCTATGGAAGATCTGCCTAGGGGTGGGGCAGTGATGGGCTGACGGGT
This sequence comes from Xerus rutilus, assembly GCA_028644305.1. Lineage (NCBI taxonomy): Eukaryota > Metazoa > Chordata > Mammalia > Rodentia > Sciuridae > Xerus > Xerus rutilus. The sequence goes on along the minus strand of CM053416.1, from coordinate 4,210,282 downwards.
GCTCTGGGAGATGAGGGAGTGAAAGGTTACCAGAGGTCACAGTGCCTGGTAAGAGGGGAAGAGACTCTGATTTAGGTATTGATCTGCTGAAACAGTGATATGGATGCCAATGGAACCTGAGTCCCTGGAATAAGTGAATTTTTTGAGTTACAAGCGTGTTGAATTTGGTAGGTCTTTTAAAAAGGAGGAAGGTAGACACAGATAAGAGCCTTTAATGCAGCCGGTGCAGTGGTGCACACCAGTAATCCCAGGGACTTGTGAAGCTGAGGCAGGAGGATCCCATGTTCAAGGCCAGCCTCAGCAATTTAGTGAAACCTTGTCTCAAAATAAAAAATGAGGGCTGGGAATGTAGCTCAGTGGTACAGTGCTGGCCTAGCATGAGTGATGTCCTGGGTTCAATTCTCAGCACCCCAAAATAAAAAAGAAAAGAAAAGAAAAAGGCTTAGTGGTAGCTGGGCGCGGTGGCACAAGCCTGTAATCCCAGCACTTTGGGAGGCTGAGACAGGAGGATCGCGAGTTCAAAGCCAGCCTCAGCAACAGTGAGGTGCTAAGCAACTTGGTGAGACCCTGTCTCTACATAAAACACAAAACAGGGCTGGAGATGTGGCTCAGTGGTCGAGTACCCCTGAGTTCAATCATCAGTCCAAAAAAAAAAAAAGGTCTGTATGTGATTGGGCATTCTTGCCCCTCTCTCTCACAGGCCTACATTCTAAGTACCTCAGCTTGTTGCTTCTGTGTCCCTGTGTATGCTGCTTGCCTGCTGTTCCCACCTCTTTCTGCCTAGTGAACTTGATACCTGCTTAAGATTCCTACTCTGAGAAGTGCCAGGATGGTCCCATGCACCTGTGCTCATTTCCTGCGTGGCACTTACCCTACTGTATAGTGCCTGTCAATGGACTCACTCATCCCCCTGGCTAGACTGTGAGTACCTTAAGGATGGGGATCTTGTCCTATATATCTCTGCATCCCCGCTGCCTAGTACAGTACCCTGCAGCACACAGTAGGTGCTCAGTAAATGCTTTTGAAATGTCAGAACAAATGCACCTTATTCAGATAGGTGACCCTCTAGCACCCCTTGATGACTTAATCATAAGTACATCATAAAACAGAGATGAAAAGAGCTGGGGGCTCATGGGAAAGACATAAAATGGGATAAAATAAATGGGATGCTATTTGTTTGTCAGATCTGATAGGATCCTACTCAGGGATATTATCATGGGCTTGACCTCCTTTGTGTGGAGAGTGAGATCATTTGGTGTGTGTGGCCCCAAGAACCCAATAGTCTTTTTCACTCTTAGATGTACACAATGACTGTGCTGTGCATCTGGAACGCACACCCCCAGTAGTGTGCTTGGTGAGCATGCTGACAAGGTGACAGGATTCATGCCAGATGCCTGTATTGGGGTTTGAGTGATCTCTTGAAAATATCTGGGTCTACCCACTGTATATTGCTTAGTCTGCTTGGAATCTTACATGTTTTTTGAATTACACCCGCAGCCCTTTAAACAATTAGGAAAAAATTTTTTTTTGAGACAAGGTCTTACTAAGTTTTTGAGGCTGGCCTCAAACTTGAGATCCTCTGGCCTTAGCCTCACAAGTTACTGGGATTACAGGTGTGTGGTACTGTACCTGGCTCACTTAGAATCTTTGAAGGAGCTCCTGTGGGCAGTGACAGGGAGAAAGCCACAGGTACCAGTAAAATCATTAATGACTCTGTCTGGCTCCTCTGGCCTGGTGTGTATACCAGGTGACTACTTGTGAACTGATACAGGCTGGACAAGAAGCTCATAGCTCCTTTCTCTGCTTCCATGCCTTTTAATTTTCTCCCTGGAGCAATCACTCGGGTAGACCTCACCCACTTGAGAACAGAAGCTGGAAATTTATTACATAAGGTGCTTTTTAAAATTACATCCAGAACCAACCAGGAGCCTGAGCAGAATGCAGGGAGTTGCATATGGCAAGGTTCAATACAGCAACCCCAGGGCACTGAGTCACGGCTAGAGGCAGATGCACAGACCATGATAATTCCCAGCTCACCTTCAGAAAGCTTAGTCACAGACTCCATGGAGCTCAAACATTTAAGGTAAATACATAAGGTCAATGAGCGTCACCATGTAGCCATCTTCTGCTACTGGTGGACAGAAACCTCCCTTGACTAAATACATTCTCTTCTATGGCTCTGCCAAACAGATTCTCACAAAGATTGTAGCAGGGATATGGGCTACAAAGAGCACTGGAATAGGAGTCAAGAGACCTGGGTTCTACACTAAAGAAACAAATTGAAGAAGACCTTAGCAGATGAGAAGATCTCCCATGCTCTTGGACAGGCAGAATTAATATTGTCAAAATGGGGGCTGGGGTTGTGGCTCAGTGGTAGAGTGCTTGCCTCGCACACGTGAGGCACTGGGTTCGATCCTCAGCATCACATACAAAATACATAAATAAATAAAATAAAGGTTTAAAAAAAATTTAAAAAAAAATTGTCAAAATGGCTATACTACCCCAAGTGCTATACAGATTCAATGTGATTCCAATTAAAATTCCAATGTCATTCCTTATAGAAATATAAAAAGCTGGGGCTGAGGTTATGGCGCAGTGGTAGCGTGCTCACCTAGCACGCGGGAGGCACTGGGTTCGATCCTCAGCACCACATAAAAATAAAATAAAGCTATTGTGTCCACCTACAACTAAAAAATAAATATTTAAAAAAAAAAAGAAATATAAAAAGCAATCATGAAATTTATTTTGAAAAATAAGAGACCAAGAATAGCCAAAGCAATCCTTAGCAAGAAGAGTGAAGCAGGAGGCATCACAATACCAGACCTTAAACTATACTACAAAGCTATAATAACAAAAACAGCATGGTACTGGCACCAAAATAGACATGTAGACCGAAGGTACAGAATAGAAGACAGAGACAAACCCACTTAAATACAGTTATCTTAGACAAAGGTGCCAAAAACATACATTGGAGAAAAGATAGCCTCTTCAACAAATGGTGCTGGTGAAACTGGAAATTCATATGCAGCAAAAGGAAGCTAAACCCCTATCTCTCACCATGCACAAAACTCAAATCAAAGTGGATCAAGGACCTGGGAATTAGACCAGACAACCTATGCCTAATAGAAAAAAAAGTAGGCCCAAATCTTCATCATGTTGGATTAGGCTCCAACTTCCTTAACAAGACTCCTAAAGTGCAGGATTCAATAAATGTGATGAATTCAAACTAAAAAGCTTTTTCTCAGCAAAAGAACCAATCAACGAGGTGAAGAGCGAGCCTACATTTTGGGAGCAAATTTTTGCCACAGGCATGTTAGATAGAGTACTAATCTCGAGGATATATAAAGAACCCAAAAAACTTTACATCAAAACAATAAACAACCCAATCAATAAATGGGCTAAGGAGCTGAACAGACACTTCTCAGAAGAAGATATGCAATCAATCAACAAATATATGAAAAAATGTTCAACATCTAGCAATTAAAGAAATGCAAATAAAAACTACTCTAAGATTTTATCTCACTCCAGTCAGAATGGCAGTTATCAAGAATACAAACAACAATGAGTGTTGGTGAGGATGTGGGGGAAAAGGCACACTCATACATTGCTGGTGGGATTGCAAATTGGTGCAACTAATCTGGAAAGCAGTATGGAGATTCCTTAGAAAACTTAGAATGGAACCACCACTTGACCCAGCTATCCCACTCCTCAGTCTATACCCAAAGGACTTAAAAACAGTATACTATAGTGATGCAGCCACATCAGTGTTTATTGCAGCACAATTCACAATTGCTAAACTGTGGAACCAACCACAGTTGGTTCCAGATGTCCTTCAATAGATGAATGGATAAAGAAACTGTGATATGGGGCTGGGGCTATAGCTCAGTGGTAGAGCGCTCGCCTCGCATGTGTGAGTCACTGGGTTCGATCCTCAGCACCACATAAAAAATAAATCAATAAAATAAAGGTATTAGCATCCATCTACAACTAAAAAAAATATTAAAAAAAAAAAAAAAAAAGAAACTGTGATATATAGACACAATGGAATATTACTCAGCAATAAAAGAGAATAAAATTATGGTATTTGCAGGTAAATGGATGGAGTTAGAGACTATCCTGCTAAGCGAAGTAAGCCAATCCCAAAAAACCAAAGGCCAAATGTTTTCTTTGATAAGTGGATGCTAATCCATAAAGGGAGGGCACATGGGATGAGTAGAGGAAGTCTGGATTAGCCAAAGGTAGGGGTGAGGGGAGAAGGCACAGAGAGAGGAAAGACAGTGAAATGAGATGAGTATCATTACCCTAGGTGCATGTATTATTACACAAACAGTGTGAGCCTACTTTGTGTACAACTAGAGATGTGAAAAATTGTGCTCCATTTGTGTACAATGAATCAAACAGCATTCTGCTATCATGTATAACTGATTAGAATAAAAAAGAGAGAGAGAGAGACCTGTGATCTAGGCCCAGTTGGGCCAAACTGTGTGGCATTGTGACGCTTGCTCGTTAGTCAATTTCCTCTTCTGTAAAATGTTAGGGGTTCTAACAAAAGGCCCACAGGCAAGCTTGGACCTCAGTCAGAACTCCCTGAAACCGCAGGAAAGTGTGCCATGGATATGTTATGTGTGTTTCCATGAAAGGGTCCAGAGTTTTAGACAGATTTGCAAAGAGATCCTAGATTTGCAAAAGGTTAAAACCCAACAGATTAGAAAAAGGGCCTTTTCTGCCTTAATGTTTTAATTTCAACGAAAGTAGAGGACTTAAATTCCCTATAGTTGAAATAGGCAAGAATTTCCTAACAAAACACATAAAACTGCTAACCATAAAGGACAAAATTGATAAGCTGGACTAAGTAAAATTAAGAATTTATTTTTACCAAAAACCACTATTAATAGAGTGAAGTGATAATCCCCAGAGTGGGAGATTTCTGCATTATATATATAACATATACAAGATATACAGGCTGTAGCCCAGTGGTAGAGAAAGTACTTAGCATGTGAGGCCCTGGGTTCAATCTCTAGCACCAATAAACAAATAAATGAAGGCCTTTTTTTTTTTAAATATTTTTTTAGTTGTAGATGGACACAAATATCTTTATTTATTTTTATGTGGTGCTGAGGATCGAACCCAGGGCCTCACGCATGTGAGGCAAGTGCTCTTCCACTGGGCCACAGCCCCAGCCCCAAATGAAGGCCTTTTATCAAGACTATGTAGAAAGAAAAAGGCAGACAACTCAACAGAAAAAATGGGCTAAAGACTAGACTAGATATTTCTCAGCAGAGGATACCACATAAACACACAAAAAATGCTCAAGGGCTGGGGTTGTAGCTCAGTGGGAGAGCACTTGCCTATCACATGTGCGGCACTGGGTTTGATTCTCAGCACCACCTAAAAATAAATAAAGTTGGGCTGGGATATAGTTCAGTTGGTAGAGTGCTTGCCTCATATGCACAAAGCCCTGGGTCCAATCCCCAGCACAATAAAAAAAAAAAAAAAAAAGGTATTGTGTCCATCTACAAGTAAAAAGAAAAAACAAAAAAACCCAAGACAATTCCAGTACTTATTTCCCGAGTGCCTAAAATGAAAACAACATATACTATCAAGTCCTGGCCTGGGGGTGCTGCAACAGGAACTCTGCTAATGGGAGGGTAAAGCTGGACAATTGTTTATTATTTATCAACACTGAACATTCACATGCTCTGTGACCTAGAAATTTTCCCCTTGAGTATACAACTGACAGAAATGTGTGAGCACGCACACCAAAAGATCAGTACAAAAATATGCACAGCTGCACTGTCTGTAATAGTCTCAAACTGCATACCACCCAAGTGTCCATCAGTAGCAGGATGGATGCACGGGTAAGACTGCAGTGAGAGTGAATGAACTCCTGCTGCTCCCAAGCACACGGTGCACCTAACTGACGTTCTGAGGACGTAAAGAGGAGTGACGGTGCGAGAGAGCACATATTTACATGAAGTTCCGGAATGGGCAAAACAGAACCATGGCATCGAGAGTCAGGCTGGTGCTTACCTTGGGGAAGCAGTGCCAGTGGGGGGAGCAAGAAGGGTCCTTGGGTACTCATGCTGCTGTGTACACTGGGCAAGTTGTTGGGGGTGTTGGTATGGACAGCAGGTGGTTTCTGCCCTCACAAGGTTTACAATCCATTGGACCCTACTGGGCCTGCAGGAAGCTCGCTCTTTGTTTCTGCTTCATTTCTAGAGAAAAGGATGATGATTTAGGAATTCTATGACTCCCCAGAACCCCTTTAGATGGTCTTTGAGGGAAGAGAGCCTGGTGAGAGAGAAACTTGACTCTATCTTATGTCCTTGCTTAATGGACAAAGGTGCAATGTCCCCTTAGAAGCACCCATCCTCTGCAGTGCGATGCTTAGTTACCTAAGGCTAGCCATTATGAATATGGATTAGAGCATGAGTTGAGGTTTTGCATGGTCAGAATACAGAAATCTATATCAACACACAGTTCCTGAAGCTTCTCTTATGCTGATGTCCAGTGTACTTCACATGACCTATAGCAAAGTGAACACACATGGAAGACTGTGAACTTCTGTGGGACCTTCAACAGAAGGGTCTCTCGACAGACAAAATTTCCAGAAAACACTGCAAGCCAGAGATATGACTAGGATGGGAGGTCTCTATCTTCCTATAATTCTATATTTAGATTTTGGGGGAGAAAAATTGGTAAAGCCCCTATACTCTTCTAATTAATTTCCAACCACAGCCAGACATATCTACAAATAAAATTTCTCCCGAGGCAAAAGTACAATTTATTTTAAGAACTTTCAGCAGGGAATAGTGGGTGGTGCATGCCTATAATCCCAGAGACTGGGGAGTCTGAGGCAGAGGGGTTACAAGTTCCAGGCTACTCTTGGCAACTTAGCAAGATCCTGTCTCAAAATAAAATAAAAAGGGACAGGGGTATAGCTCAGTGGTAGAGGGTCTCAGGGCTCAATACATAGTACTGGCAAAAAAAAAAAAAGCATTGGAAGAAAAATCTTTCATGTTCTTATTTAAATGTGAAGTAAAGAAAAAAACTGGGAGAAACACTCTAGTTTCAAGAAATCAGAAAGAGAGGAAATGATGACCCATTCTATTCTGTTTCAGGAAAAGGCTGGAAAGGAAATTATCAACTGAGGCATGCCAGAATCTTTTCAAGAACAAGACCAAACCTGCCTTGTTAATTTACTTGAATCTTTTTAAGCTAGAGTGGTAAACAGGCATCTGACCCAGGAGTTAATTCTAATTGTCCAGAAAGTCAGTTGGGGAAAAATAAAGCAAGATTTTGAAAATTAGACTCAGATCCTCCCCCACATCAGGGAACAGTGCCCCTGCTGCCCAAGCCAGAAACCTGGGAGTTAGGCCTGACGCCTCTCCTTCTCTTCCCACATCCTTTCCTCACCAAGACCCAGTCATTCCCTTCTGAATCCTGCTGGAACCTCCTCTATCTGCATTGCAATGGCCTCTTAGGTTGCAGTGACTCCTCTGCTGGCTGCAACCACATCTAATCAGTCTCCCTAGCAACAGCTTTCTTGTCCTTTGGTCTGTTCTCTCTTCTCTTGCTATGGTGGTCTTGCTACCATCCTTCAGTGGCTTCCTTCTGCCCCCAAGAAACTCTGCATTCCTTAATGTGTCTCTAAGGCCTCTGTCTGTCTGCCTGTCTCTCAGTCGGGTCACCCATTTCCCCACTTCTCACCTACCTATTTCCACACCAGCGTGAAAACACCTATTTTCAAACAGCTCCACTTCTCTCCAACAGGACAATAAACTTAGAACAGGTTGCTGCTCAGATAATGAGTTTGCTTAGCTGGTCTTTTGTTACCAGCTTGAGATGTGACACTGCCTGCTGCTACCATGAGAGGCAGAAAGGTAGGTATGAGGAAGCTGTAGTCTTTTGTAGTCCTGAGCTGGCTGGCTTCAGCTGCTGACCTGTGACCTGGATGAGAACTATGCTAGTCTACTAATAGCCTGGTCCAAGAGAAACTGACCTAGCAACAGCAAGACAAAACAACCAAAGCTCTGACTCCAACAGGAACAAGGGGCAGGAGGGCAGAAGAATCAACCAGTCCCTCCATGTCTATTCCTGCCAGCTCACTCTAGCTGGAGACCTGGTTAATGTGCTGGTACCATTTATGAAGAGGCCTGTTTTAAAGGGAGGTCAGGAAGCTTTTTGGTAATGGTACCAAATGAGGGGAGACCAATCAACAGTGCTGGTCCTTTAATGCCTTAAGAAGTGATTTTCACAACCTAGTAAGACAGGGGTAATTATTTCTATGAAATTAGAAATCAGAAAAATTAAGCAACTGGTTCAAGTCACAGAGGTTATGATGTGAACACCAGTCTCTGGAGCTCACAAGCCCCCGTCCCTGGCATAACACTTGGCACTTCATCATAGCCCACAACTGCCACAAGGTAGGGAGACCCACGGAATTTGAAGAAGTGCTCGTCACTCTCCTGTTTCTGTGGCCTCAGTGCCAGGTCACACACTTTCTGTTGCTCTGAATCTTCACAGTGCAATGTGGCATCATTAGAAGTGAAAGAGAAGCAAGTAGGTGCTCAGGGGAACCAGCACCCACATTCCAGGGACACCAGGGCACCCGTGCTGCAGGTTCTGTGACCCACCGCCCCCTGCTGGCAAACGGAAAGAACGAGCAGAAAGAGGCTGAATCAGTCTCATTCCAGGCTGAAGGTATCAAGAGATAGTGATGGGGTGGGGCTGTGGCTCAGGGGCAGAGGGTTTGCTTGCCTTGCACATGTGAGGCACTGGGTTCAATCCTCAGCACCACATAAAAACAATAAATAAACAAAACAAAGATATTAAAAAAGAGAGAGAGTGATGATGCTCTTTTAAAATCTTAGAGAAAATTAGAGAAAAATCCAAGCTTACATATATTTTAAAAAAGGAGTCTGAAGTGGTGGCACATGCCTGTAAGCTAAGCAACTCAGGCGGCTGAGGAAGGAGGATTTCAGGTTTGAGGCCAGCCTCAGCAACTTAGTGAGGCCCTAAGCAACTTAGTGAGACCCTGTCTCAAAAAAATAAAAAGGGCTGGAGAGGTAGCTCAGTGGGTAAGCATCGCTGGGTTCAATGCCCAATACCAAACACACAAACAAAAAACCCTACACAGAATAGTATGACATATTTCCAGGTTTCCTGGCCCAGCTTCAACAGCCTATCGGCTCCTGGCTGATCCTGTGTCATCCAGTCTTTACCCACTTCTCTCTACCATGCTTTATGTTGAGGCAAATGCCAGGCACTGTATCATTTTATCCATAGATATTTTAGTATGTTATCTCTAAAAGAAAATGGTCTTTAAAAACCCCATAATGACATAATTATCACAACTAAAGCGTAATAATAATAATTCTAATAATTACTTATAGCATAGGAAGCCAAGATCAAGAAAACAAATCATCAAGCCTCACTCGAGAAGGATCACAGCGAGGGAGTGGTGATCATGCAAAGCCCTTCATTAATAGCCTGAATCACCCAAGCAAACAAAAGCAATTCGTCTGCAGTCTTGCCAGGATAAACCTGCAAGAACATAGATTAAATGATTATCTTAATAGGAAATGCAGAGTTTTGCACTCCCAAGTGGTAGGAAGATCCTTACTTCAATACATCAAGCATGAATGGTACTGAATCTTTCTTGAATCTTTCCAGAAAATCAGGAGGGCGATGCTATATCCCGAGGGCCAAATGCTTGGATGGGCACCTAGGCATCTGGGCTGTAAGATACTGAGAGACCACACTGGCACCCTGGAGATCACAAATGCAGAGAGCAGATGCAGGTTGAAAGATCATTCCCTTTTTGGGGCTACTTCAGTGTCATTTGTCCCAAAGATTACCAATTCCTATTAATACATCTGTATCCTCTAGATTCTGAGCCCCTGGAAGGCAGGATGGTGTTGTGTTTGGTTTTGTATCCAGAGTAGCTAGCACGTGAGAGATGCTCAACAGACAGTTACACGAAGAAAGCCTGAAGGAGGAAAGCCAATCACTTGTTGGAAAGAATGGGGAGAAAAGCAAGTTCTCACACAGTGCTCATGGAACTATGAATTGATATTGTCTCTTTGGAGGGAAAACATGGCAATATCTAAGGATATGTTCAAATGTTTAAGGCCATAAAATATGAGTATGTAAACAAATAACAACAACAATAACAACAAAAGGGAATATTCAGGGAACAAAAAAAGAGCTGGAAATGAAAAATATAATAGAGGGGCTGGGGATGTAGCTCAGTGGTAGAGCGTTTGCTGGGCATGTGTGAGGCCCAGGTTCCATCTCCAGCATCACACATACAAAAAAAACAAGGCAGAAACAAAAAATTTAACAGGAAGACTGGAAACTAAAGTTGAGAAAATCTCCCCAGAATTTAGCAAAAAAGCAAAGAGGTAACACACAGGAGACAAAAGAAAGAAAATTCTGCTGGGCACAGTGGCGCATACTTGTAATCCCAGCAGCTTGTGAGGCTGAGGCAGAAGGATCACAAGTTCCAGGCCAGCCTCAGCAACTTAGCGAGGTCCTGTCTAAATAAATAATAAAAAAGGGGGCCGAGGCTGTAGCTCAGTGGTAGAGCGCTTGCCTAGCATGCATGAGGCACTGGATTCAATCCTCAGCACCACATATGAATAATAAATGAATAAAATAAAGATCTATCAACAACTAAAAAAATATTTAAAAAAAATAATAAAAAAGGGCTGGTTTTGTGGCTCAGTGGTATAGTGCCCCTGGGTTCAATCCTCAGTACTGCTAAAAAGAAAACCCAAGTACTAGTCTGGGAGGTCCCATATCTGAATAAAAGGAGTTCTAGAAAGATAATTAAAAACAAAACAAAACAAAACAAAAAAACAGATGGGAGGAAATTATAGAAAGAATAAAAGAATTTTTCCTTGTATTCTTATATTCTGAAGTTTCCAAACTGAAAGGACAGTGAGTACCCAATAAAACAGACAAAAACAGACTTATATCAAAGCACATCACTGAGAGATTTCAAAGCCTTGGGGAAAAAATGAAGACCTAACAGTCTTCCAGAAAGAATATGCGCGTGTAAAAGCATCAATGGCTTTGCACTTCAGCAGCAGGCCAGGAGTGAGAGCATGTGGCAGCAAGGATTTCAGAATTCTAAAGATTAAAATTTCTAATTCTAAAGAGGGAGAATTTTTAACTGATACCCAACCTAAGTATTAACTGTGTGTGAGGGCAGACCAAGGAAATTCTCAGCCTTGCATAGCCTCCAACTTTGTATCCTATGCACCCTTTTCCAGGAAATCACGGGATCATGCACTTCACCAGAGTGAGTGTGTACACCAAGAAAGTGAGACATGAGACACAGGCACAGTGAATTCCCACAGAGGACAAAAGAACAGGTAAAGATACCCTCCACTGCAGGGGAAGAAAAGATACTGCGTGGCTCGTAATGTTAAATGCCAGTTGGGTGTGGTGCACATCTGTAATCTCAGCTACTCAGGAGGGTGAGGCAGGAGGACTGTGAGGTTGGGGTCAGCCTGGCAACTTAAGGAGGCCCTAAGCAACTCAGTGAGATCCTGTCTCAAAATAAGAAATAAAAAGGGTTGAGGATGTGGCTCAGTGGTTCAGTGCCCTTGGATTTGATCCCCAGTACCCACTCCCATGAAAAATAAGTTAAATGCTGACTTACCCAAAACTACAAGCATTTTAGGATGGAGACAACTGAGAGGGTAAGTGTGGTGAGGGTGGGTGCGTGAGTTGAATTCTGAGGGCCTAAAGATAAACACTGAAGGAGCAATAGAGACGCATTATTCTCAGAAATGGCAATAAAAACAAAAATAACTCACCAAGTGACTTGGAATTAGTTGTCTCTTAAGAGGGGGAAGAGGGGGAGGGAGTGCAGTTTTTGCAATGCTCTGCATATGGAACTGCGATAAATATAAAATTATGAGCCGGGCGTGGTGGCTCACGCTTGTAATCCCAGCACTTAGGGAGGCTGAGACAGGAGAATCGCGAGTTCAAAGCCAGCCTCAGCAATGGCAAGGCACTAAGCAACTCAGTGAGACCCTGTCTCTACATAAAACACAAAAAAATAGGGCTGGGGATGTGGCTCAGTGGTCAAGTGCCCCTGATTTCAATCCCCGGTACA
>CM053416.1:4172763-4197652 GCA_028644305.1 Xerus rutilus | reverse complement strand
CGTGGTGGCTCACGCTTGTAATCCCAGCACTTAGGGAGGCTGAGACAGGAGAATCGCGAGTTCAAAGCCAGCCTCAGCAATGGCAAGGCACTAAGCAACTCAGTGAGACCCTGTCTCTACATAAAACACAAAAAAATAGGGCTGGGGATGTGGCTCAGTGGTCAAGTGCCCCTGATTTCAATCCCCGGTACAAAAAAAATAAAAAAATAAAAAAAAAATAAAATTATGAAAAAAGAAGCCCTGCGAGGAAGGAGTTGTTTGAGCCATTTGGAGAAGCAGCAGAGCCTTCCGACAGGACCTCAACTGGTCTGGCTTTTTTGGGCTACCAGATTACACTGCTCCTGAGCCTGTTTTTACATTACTACAACATCTTAGTGTCTGACAATCAGAATTCAACTTTTACAAATACATAAAAGATACAGTACAGGTAAAGTATGCTGGTTTTAAGGCCACTCAAGAGGCCACTCAATCCAGCAGGTATATGAATTATGGATTTTCTCTCCTCTCTTTCTTTTTTTGTGTGGTGCTGGGGATCCAGTCCACAGTCTTACACATGCTAGGCCAGCAATCTCCCACTGAGACACAATCTAGTTGCTGCCATATGGATTTCCTAAAGTTCTTACCAGCGGTAAAAATGCCTTTGGTACTCTGTCTTATACTGGAAGGTCTCACGATTGCTGAAAGCCCTGTGAGAAAAAAACAAAAAGGACACCAAGAAAACCGAAAACAGATGTTAGTTATCTTAACAGTTTTAAAACCTGAAACTAAATATTCTTTCCAGTTATCTAGTAAAAGCAGCAAATCCAGCTCTTCTGCTGCCAGAGTGGCAGTGAAAAGGGCATCAGGAGTGAGGGCCAGGACCCTGGAGGGGCCGGCTCTGGTACCACCCCACTGTGTAAACTCTGGAAAATGACTCAACTGCTCTGGGCCCAGGCCACCTTATCTTAAAACAAGAGGTGGAGGGCAGGGAAACCTCAAAGGCCATTTTAGAAATTTTGATCCATGTAAGGTTTTTGGTTCTCAATTACAAAATGTGAAAAGATCAAAACAAAAAACAAAACAAAACCAAGTTTGTATTTTTTTTTTAATCTAGGAGAAAAAGTTCCATCATGAAACACATGTACAGGGTATTCAACTGGGGAGCCACAGTATAAGTCTTCCATCCCTTCAAAGAAACAGTAGAGGTCACACTGTTACTAGGACACATTTAAACAAACAACAACAATGTGCCTCAGAACTGTGCAGCAGGGAGCAGAAAATGTGTGCTCTGAAAACCTGGGCAGGTCCCGGTCCCTCTGGAGAGAGATGAGCCACCCAGGACAGCTAGTGTTCAACAATGTTACTGTAAATTACATCAAGCAGGGAGGCCTGCACCTGGAAGGGGCTCACTAAACATTCACTGAACGAAAACAGGAGAATGCACCTCATCTGAGACATTCTCAATTTTGTAATTATTTCTTTACTGACTGACCTCGTAAATTACCTTTACTCCCTCCAGGGAAGTGGCTCTCTAAAGGTGCCAATTTTTTTTGACAATTAGGGAGGCCCTGGGAATAATGCTGTGAAATGTGGGCCATGCCAAAGGGAACCTGCTAAACATACTCTGAGACACATCCAGTGGGAAGTGGCTGGTGAGAGCTGTGTTCCTGATATTATGAAAACATTAAAAATGTCACCAGTCGGGCTGGGATTGTAGCTCAGTGGTAGAGCACTTGCCTTGCATGCGTGAGTCACTGGGTTCAATCCTCAGCACCACATAAAAAAATAAATAAATAAGCCAGGCGCAGTGGCGCAAGCCTGTAATCCCAGCAGCATGGGAGGCTGAGACAGGAGAATCACGAGTTCAAAGCCAGCCTCAGCAATGGCGAGGCGCTAAGCAACTCAGTGAGACCCTGTGTCTACATAAAACACAAAACAGGGCTGGGGAAGTGGCTCAGTGGTCGAGTGCCCCTGAGTTCAATCTCCAGTACCAATAAATAAATAAATAAATAAATGAGTAGATAATAAATAAATAAATAAATAAAGATATTGTGTCCATCTACAACTAAAAAAATATTTTTAAAAAATGTCACCAGTCTCTTTCCTTTTTAGACCACCATGGAGAACACAGGCATATCTTTTAAACAACTTCTAGAAGTTATGCTCTTGGAACCAAAAGCAGTGCTGCTTCTTCCTTTGACAGTGATTTGGAATACAGAAATCTGAAAAAAGTATTTCCACCACCTTATTTCACACCAATGAAAATTTAGACTGGGTAAATCCAAAAGTGTTGGAGTTTTTCTTCTTCTCTGCGGCAATCTCTGTCTTGCTAGGAAAGAAGGAAGAACTAATGCATCTCCACCATACATAAAGGCTGCTTTTACCTGCAGCCAGCACTTCCTCGCTTCAAACATGCAAACATACCTAGCCGCACCACATCACCACAGTCAGGATCATGAGCAAGTTGGAGTAAAGTTTCTTCCACATCTCTGTTTTTTCCAGGAGGGTCCATGATGTGATTTATTCGTTGCTGTAAGGTTTTGGGCAATGTCATTAGCTGAGTGAATTGTCCTTCTGGGCTTTTATCTATCTGAGGGGGAAAAAAGGAGAGAGATGACGTTTATGGAAGTGCTTTGAATTCTATAAATATTCAGAGACACATGGCTTCTATTTAAAATAACACAAACAGGAATTTCATATTATGTGGGGCTCCCATGCATACATACGTAATTAAATGTTTTTTCTTCTCTTAAAAATAAAGTAAAATCAAATCAAATCACACAAACAATAAGCACCCATGCTAGGCAGCATGCTAAGGAAACTCAATGTCTTCATGTTTAGAATCCCAAGTCCCTTCAAAAAGGACAATTCTTTTCCTGTAATATTCCACTTTGACGAGAGAAAAGAAGCAAAGCATCTTTTAAGGATGAATTTCTGAATTTTAGTTAAAATTTCCATTTGTTTCAAATCCAAGGGTGGAGCTGAGATTGTGGCTCAGTGGTAGAGCACTTGCCTTGCATGCGTGAGGCACTGGGTTCGATTCTCAGCACCACACAAAAAAATAAAGATATTAAAAAAAAATCCAGGGGTTACAAAAAGGTGGGCTACAGGTAACAAATACCTATCAAACAGGGGCACTTAGATCATCTTTCCCATTTTAAAGGCAGGGAGATTGAGTAACATGCACAGGATCACACAGTAATAGAGTGACATATAAATTTGCACTTCTTTCCCTTACAGTCTTTTACATACACTGTTGGACTTCACAAACCATAGAAATATACTAATTACCAAGACTAATATTCACTTTTAATCTCCTAGCATGTAGCAGGTACTCGAAATACACTGGGTGAATGAGGGAATGAATAAATGGATCAATATAACTTAGCTATTGTCATTTGCTAAATAAGAGGGAGCAATGTGAATGGACCTGTTCCTCATGAGTTCTCAAGTACATTGTTGAAAGATACACAAATAAAACATACAATTATGCATTAGACTCTGCCTGGAAACCACTGAATCAAAAGGTAGTTGCAGGACTGCGATCAGACCAGCTTCACTTTACTTTGCTTCATGGAATCACATTTTTAAAAAAGTCTACCCATAAATACTGCCTGCCTGCCAAGAGGAGAACCAGCAATGTTGCCCTCAGCAGCTCAGCATGTTATTTTCTTTTTTAAAGATTTATACTTTTTAGTTGTAGATGGACACAATACTTTTTTTTTTTTTTTTTGGTACTGAGGATTGAACTCAGGGGCACTCGACCACTGAGCCACATCCCCAGCCCTATTTTGTGTTTTATGTAGAGACAGGGTCTCACTGAGTTGCTTAGCGCCTCACCATTGCTGAGGCTGGCTTTGAACTCGCGATTCTCCTGTCTCAGCCTCCCTAAGTGCTGGGATTACAAGCGTGAGCCACCGTGCCCGGCCACAATACCTTTTTTTAAAAATTTATTTTAATGTGGTGCAGGATGGAACCCAGTGCCTCACACGTGCCAAGCGAGCACGCTACCACTAAGCCTCAAACACAACCTTCCCTACATTATTTTTGAAGTAAGAATTTCTGTTATATTCTTTTAAAAAATGTATGGGTCTTAACTTTAATTAAGAGGATAGTTAAAAAACAAAAAACCTGGACAAACAAGTGTACGAAATTTTAGATCAAGTTTTCTAGCTTTGATCAATTTTCTTTTTTTTTTTTTTTAAAGATTTTTTTTTTTTATTTGTAGATGATATTTTATTGCTTTGTATGTGGTGCTGAGGATCGAACCCAGGGCCTCACGCATGCGAGGCAAGCGCTCTACCGCTGAGCTACAATCCCAGCCCCAATTTTCTTAATAATTAGAATTCACTCATTCTATGTTTTTCATTCAAGTATTTATTAAGTATATACATATCAAATGCCTGAATTTTCTAGCTTTGTTTAAGAATCTATGCAAAGAAAAGCCGGGTGTGGTGGCACAAGCCCGTAATCCCAGCACTTAGGGAGGCTGAGACAGGAGAATTGTGAGTTCAAAGCCAGCCTCAGCCACGGCGAGGCGCTAAGCAACTCAGTGAGACCCTGTGTCTACATAAAACACAAAATAGGGCTGGGGATGTGGCTCACTGGTGGAGTGCCCCAGAGTTCAAGCTCCAGCACCAAAAAAAAAAAGAATCTATGCAAAGAAGAAGGAAATGCCATTATTACTAAATAAAGGAGTTTTAAAAAAAATCTAAATACTTCATATTTATCACTAGGATGGTTCTAAATTCATAGGCTCCATCTTTATTTAGTATTGGCTACACATATGAGAAAAAATGTTGATATTTCTGTAGAATATCCCAGAAATGTTATTTATAGATTCTTGTTTTTGAGCCATGTATTGACATAGGTCAAAAGGATCTTATATTTAAGTTATGCTTTGGCAAAGAAATAAATAAATTCTAGGAATTTTAGAAATGCCAAAATGGCTTGAGTAATACAAGGAATTATAAAACAGTGTTTGCCAGTGCTTTCTCTTGAGGAAAAGAATGCACTGAAATTTTTATTTGAAAGCCTGTGTTTAAAGAAAAAATATTAGGTGACATGTTCAAATAAATTGGTAAATTGATTTGTTTTATTTTTAAGTTCTCATTAAAGCATGAAAGTGAAAGCAGTTGTAAAAGTCAAAAAGCACTTTATTTATTTTTTAAATTAGTTCTAATCAGTTATACATGAGAATAGAAAGCTCTTTGATTCACTGTATAGAAATGGGGCAGAATTTTTCACTTCTCTGGTTGTACAATGAAGTAGAGTCACATTTGTACAATCATACATGTACTTAGGGTAATGATGACCGTCTCATTCCACCATCTTTCCTACCTCCTTGCCCCACCCTTGCCCCATCCAAAGTTCCTCCACTCATCCCCCCCCCCATTATGGATTAGCATCTACTTATCAAAGAAAACATTCAGCCCCTGGTTTTTTGGGATTGGCTTATTTTGCCTAGCATGATGTTCAACAACTACATCTATTTACCTGCAAATGCCATACTTTTATTCTCTTTTAATGCCAAGTAATATGCCTGTATGTATATGTATCACAGTTTCTTTATCCATTCATCTATTGAAGGGCATCTAGGTTGGTTCCACAGTTTAGCAATTGTGAATTGTGCTGCTATAAACATTGAAGTGGCTACGTCACTACAGTATGCTGATTTTAAGTCCTTTGGGTATAAACCAAGGAGTGGGACAGCTGGGTCAAGTGGTGGTTCCATTCCAAGTTTTCTAAGGAATCTCCACACTGCTTCCAAGATTGGCTGCACCAATTTGCAATTCTACCAGCAATGCATGAGTGTGCCTTTCCCCCCACATCCTCGCCAACACTTACTATATTTGTATTCTTTTTTTAAATGTATTTAGTTTTTTAAAAAGAAAGCATTTCAAGCCATAGCACACATATGGAGCACAATTTTCCATCTCTTTGGTTGTAAACAAGATAGGGTTACACCATTTGTCTTCATACATGTACCTAGAGTAGTGATGTCCATCTCATTCCACCATCTTTGCTATTCCCATGCCCCTTCCTCTCCCCTATCTCCCCTTTTCCCTATCCAAAGTTCCACTGTTTCTCCCATGCTCACCACCCTCACCCCTATTATGTAGCAGCATCCACTAATCAGAGAAAACATTCAGCCTTTGGTTCTTTGGGATTGGCTTACTTCACTTAGCATAATGTTCTCCAACTCCATTTATCTGAAAATGCCATAATTTTATTCTCTTTTATTGCTGAGTAATATTCCATTGTGCATATGTACTACAGTTTCTTGATCCATTCATCTATTGAAGGGCATCTAGGTTGGTTCCACAGTTTAGCAATTGTGAATTGTGCTACTATAAATATTGAAGTGGCTGTGTCACTGTAGTATGCTGTTTTTAAGTCTTTAGGGTATAGATGGAGGAGTGGGATAGCTGAGTCAAGTGGTGGTTCTATTCTGAGTTTTCTAAGGAATCTCCATACTGCTTTCCAGATTGGTTGCACCAATTTGCAGTCCCACCAGCAATATTTGAGTGTGCCTTTTCCCCCACATCCTTGCCAGCACTTATTGTTGCTTATGTTCTTGATGACTGCCACTCTGACTCAAGTGAGATGAAATCTTAGAGTAGTTTTGATTTGCATTTCTTTAATTGCTAGAGATGTTGAACATTTTTTCATATATTTGTTGACTGTATATCTCCTTCTGAGAAGTTTCTGTTCAGCTCCTTAGCCCATGTATTGACTGGGTTATTTGTTGTTTGGTGTAAAGTTTTTTGAGTTCTTTATATATCCTGGAGATTAGTGCTCTATCTGATGTGTGTGTGGCAAAAATTTGCTCCAAAAATGTAGGCTCTCTGTTCACCTCATTGATTGTTTCTTTTGCTAAGAAGCAGCTTGTAGTTTGAATTCATCCCATTTATTGAATCCTGATTTTATTTCTTGTGTTTTAGGCGTCTTGTTAAGGAAGCTGGGGCCTAATCCGACATGATGAAGATTTGGGCCTGCTTTTTCCTCTATTAGGCATAGGTTGTCTGGTCTAATTCCTAGGTCCTTGATCCTCTTTGAGTTTTGTGCATGGTGAGAGATAGGGGTTTAGTTTCATTTTGCTGCATATGGATTTCCAGTTTTCCCTGCACCACTTGTTGGAGAGGCTATCTTTTCTCCAATGCATGTTTTTGGCGCCTTTGTCTAGTATGAGATAACTGTATTTATGTGGGTTTGTCTCCGTGTCTTTTATTCTGTACCACTGGTCTACATGTCTATGTTGGTGGCAATATCATGCTATCTTTGTTACTATATCTTTGTAAGATAGTTTAAGGTCTGGTATGGTGATGCCTCCTGCTTCACTCAAAAAGCATTTTAAACGTAGATATAAAAAAGGTCACATATTGTATGATTCCATTTATATGAAGTGTCCAGAGTAGGCCAATCCATAGAGACAGAAAGTAGATTAATGGGGGGCTGGGATTGTAGCTCAGTGGTAGAGCGCTTGCCTCGCATGCGTGAGGCCCTGGGTTCGATCCTCAGCACCACATACAAAGCAATAAAATAAAGACATTGTGTCCATCTATAACTAAAAAAATATTTAAAAAAAAAAAAAAAAAAAAAAAAAAAGAAAGTAGATTAATGGTTGCCTGAGGGAGATGAAAGCTGGCATCCTAATGAGTATGGTGTTTTGGTACAAAGTGATGTAGATGTCCTAAAACTAGACTGTGGTGATGGCTATACAACTCTGTGAATATAATAAAGATCAATGAATTTGTGCACAACTATAATTCCCACGACTCAGGAGGCTGAGGCAGGAAGATCACAAGTTCAAGACCAGCCTTGGACAACTTAGTGAGACCCTGTTTCAAAATAAAAAATAAAAAAAAGGGTTGTGGGTATGGCTCAGTGGTATAGTACCTCTGGGTTCAATTATATGTTACATGAAAAATGCACCAATAAAACTCATATTCTAAAAAAAAGCAGACAGAGTCCTATGACAGTGGATGCTGTGGCATACCACCCAGATGTGAGGTGCATGTGTGGGAAAGTCAACCAAGTCCCACTCCAGGAGTCCTTAGAACCTTCTCCAGCCAAAGGGAGTTGCCTGTATCCAATAACTGGACAATGCCAGAGTACAAAGGCCTAGGCTCTGAGGCAAGTTGGGACAACTCTGAGGGGCCCTCTTGCTCCCAAGCACCACCACAGGATCAGAGGCCTTTTTTTAGTAAATCTGCCCAATCTTGACCTTACACAACTAGTGCCAGGGGCAGTCCTAGCAAGCAGACTCCAAGATGGAATTTTGGAGCTTCCACAGTGAAGAAGACCAAGTGGAAATCTCTGAAGTTGACACTCTCTCCACTGGCCAAAAGAGTAAAGAAAAAATAAAACATCACCCCGGGAGAGATGGCAGTGATTAGTACCAGCTGTAGCCATCAAGGATGTTGTGGCTAATTTTGTGTGTCTTTGGGCTGGGCTACAGTGTTCAGCTGCATAGTTCAACACCAGTCTAGATGTTGAGTGGAAGGTATTTTTAAGATGCAATCAACATTTAAATCAGTCAACTTTGAGTACAGCTGATTATCCTCTGTGTTTATGGATAGGCCTCATCTAATCAGTTAAAGGACTTAAGATAAAAGGCTAAGATCTCTCTCTCTCCCCCAGGAATTCTGCCTCTAGACTCAAGGCTGCAACGCTAACTCCTCCCTGGTCTCCAGCCTGATGACCCAAAACTTAGAACTTGCCAGACCTCACCAGGCACAGTGGCACATGCCTATAGTCCTGGTGACTTGAGAGGCTGAGGCCAGCCCTCAACAATGATGCGAGACCCTGTCTCAAAATAAAAAGGGCTGGGGATGTAGCTCAGGGACAGAGCATCCCCGGGTTCAATCTCCAGTAATGAGAAAAAGAATTTGCCAGATCCCACAACTCATGAGCCAATTTCTTAAAATCAATCTCTCTTTCTCTCTCCACACTCACACACTGTTGGTTCTATTTCTCTGGAGAATCCTGACAAACACAAGGGTTGACAAACCCTATCATATCCCCATTAAGTGTGGCCCTTACAAAACCAAATAGACCCTGCTGGGTTTCAGCAGACAGTGGTACAAACTCAAGCAAGTAGGAAACCCAACAACATCTGCTGTGCCAGATGTGGTAAATCTTCTAAAAGCAGATCAATAAAACTACAGGTATGCATTTGGGGCCACAGACATAGTGAATGAATGTACTCTTCTCCATCTCAATTAGGTCACAGGATCAGAATCAGCTCTCACTCATGGGAGAGAAAACAGTACACTTAATGGTTTGCCTCACAGATAAAACATCCCCTCTGTTACATTTGGAGGAACTAGTTTATTTGGACATTTGGTATATGACCATGTTGATCTAGATCAATGATACAATGTGTCACCTGGTGAGCTATAAGGAACAGATACACTGGAGGCCTTGGCAGATGTATTTATTCCAGAGGATCTATGATACCAATGAAGTTTCCTAGAGCCTACCACCTAGGTGAGATTTTTAGGGGTCAAGTAATTTTTGGGGGGGGGGACGTTGGGGATTGAACCCAGGGGCACTTAACCCCTGAGCCACATCCCCAGCCCTTTTTTTTTTTTTTGGTACTGGAGATTGAACTCAAGGGCACTCGACCACTGAGCCACATCCCCAGCCCTATTTTGTGTTTTATGTAGAGACAGGGTCTCACTGAGTTGCTTAGCGCCTCACCCTTGCTGAGGCTGGCCTTGAACTTGCGATTCTCCTGTCTCAGCCTCCCTAAGTGCTGGGATTACAGGCTTGAGCCACCGCGCCCGGCTCCCAGCCCTTTTTACATTTTATTTAGAGACAGGGCCTCACTAAATTGCTGAGGCTGGCTTTGTTTTTTTTTTTTCTTTTTTCTTTTTGGTATTGGGGATTGAATTCAGGGGTTCTCGACCACTGAGCCACATCCCCAGTCCTATTTTTGTGTTTTATGTAGAGACAGGGTCTCACTGAGTTGCTTAGTGTCTCGCCATGCTGAGGCTGGCTTTGAACTCGCGATTCTCCTGTCTCATCCTATCTAAGTGCTGGGGTTATAGGCGTGCACCACCACGCCTGGTTGCTGAGGCTAGCTTTGAACTCATCATCCTCCTGCCTCCGCCTCCTGAGCCACTGCACCTGGTGAGGTCAAGCAGTCTTGATCCCTAAATGCTGGGACATCCTCTCCAGAGTAAAGGTTAACTTACGGCATCTCATGTCTCTCACCATTAAGAAAGCAGCAGAGTGACGGGATGGACCTCCTTAGGTTCCAGAGGCAGAACAGAGAATAATGTGCAGACCCACTTACCAAGAGAGATGAGAGGATGACAGCTTTGCCTTTCCTGTCCACAGAGCCTAGCTAGTACCACTGCATAGGGCTAGGGGAACGCTGGATTCATCAACATGGCATACCATGTGACACAACTCACGGGGCCCTTTAGAGCAAAAGAGGAGTGGAGGGTCAGCAGTGGGCACAGGACCATGCTTCCACTGCACTTCCACACACTGTACAACAGCTGCCAGCCCAGTGGAGCGGTGGTTCTCAAAGAGGGACAATTTTTGCCCCACACAACAGATCATCTGGCTTAAAATGTCAATGGGCTACACTGAAAAGGTCTACGACAGCCATCAAGGAAGAGCTGAGGCACCAGCTTGGCAATGATACCCTGTGAGGATGGTGTAGTAGATGTCCTAAATTGGACCACTGCATAGCACCATTTCCAACTGGCAGAGACATAGGTCTGGGAATCAGGTGGTAGAAGAAGTGACCTGCTTAGCATTATCTCCAGTGACCATCTGGGAACCAAGTATATTTCACCTCAAAACTCTAGCTCTGTGGGTTTAAAGATCCCAGTTCCCAGAGGAGGACGGCTTCTCCCAAGACACAGCAAATATCTCATTAAACTGTAAGCTAGGACTACCACCCATCACTTTAGAATTCCATGCTGGAAGTCCAGGAAATTAGTCGCCTGCATATCAACAGGAGCAACTGACCCTAATCAGCAGGAAGTAGGGTTGCAGATACAGATCTCTTAGTACCCCTTGTCCAGTTCTGACCATAAATGGAACAGAGAGATAGTAATGATGATGAGGGTCTCATATTCTTTGCAGGTGTGGGCCTAAGCCACCTCATCTACATAAACAGAAACTAGGTGAGTGTAAAGGGAATCTGGAATGGGTAGAAGAAGAGAGAAAAGACGAGTATTAGCTGCAGCCTCAAGAACAGATGTTTCTCTGGGTACTGTAGCTCAGTCCCCTAATCTTATTCTTGTTAAGTTTGCCTAGGCAAAGAAACCAACTGAAAACTAGATCATGTAGGCTTTTGCAGACCACAGGGAAGAGTCTGGATAAGTTTAGCTTTGTACTTAAGGAAATTCCAATCCTTTTCCTTTGCTCAGTTTCTAGAAAAGTTGGCAGCTAGAAATATAATCCTTCACTGTTGTCTAGATAGAGTGGATGTCTCTCTGGAGAAACTGACATTTGGGGTCCTCTAATAGACAAGTATTTGGTACATAATTCTATATGAAGCTCATCAGTTTGGTATACCCTATCTGTCATATAGAACTCTCAGTCTGCATTTTAGTGCCTCACTTTTAAAAAAAACAGGCCAGGAAAAGCATCCAGATGTTTCAGGAAGCCCTCTAACATAACAGACAAGGGGATGAGAGGAACTAAGGAAGAGACAAATGAAGGGAGCAAGGAAAAAACTTCAAAATTATAATAAAGGTCATTAAAGAGTTGAGAAAGAGATGATGCATCAATAAAGCAAGAACAGGATGTCATAAAAAAAAAAGAGTATTCAAGGAGACCTGGAAATTCAATAGAAGAGTTAAACGATCAATCTCAAAAAATTCTTCCAGGGCTGGGGTTATGGCACAGTGGTAGCGTGCTCGCCTAGCACGCGGGAGGCACTGGATTCGATCCTCAGCACAACATAAAAATAAAATAAAGCTATTGTGTCCACCTACAACTAAAAAATAAATATTTAAAAAAAAAAAAAATTCTTCCAGAGGGGCTGGGGTTGTGGCTCAGTGGTGGAGTGCTTGCCTCACATGCGTGAGGCCCTGGGTTCGATCCTCAGCGCCACGTACAAGGCAATAAAGTGAAGGCATTGTGTCCATCTACAGCTTAAAAAAAAAAAAATTAAAAAAAAAAAATTCTTCCAGAAAGCTTAAGGGAAAAACCTAAGAAAACAGGAAAGGGGAGAGGGGGAATCAAAGCAGGAGGTCAAACAATAACAGGAATTCCAAAAAGAATAAACTAAGAAAGTGGGTATGAAGAAATTATTTTGGAAACAACAGAAAAAATTTCCTAAAGCTAAACTTCATAATTTTCCAGATAGAAAAGG
Organism: Xerus rutilus; assembly: GCA_028644305.1. Classification (NCBI taxonomy): domain Eukaryota; kingdom Metazoa; phylum Chordata; class Mammalia; order Rodentia; family Sciuridae; genus Xerus; species Xerus rutilus. The sequence continues at coordinate 4,185,330 of CM053416.1, read as the reverse complement.
CCCAAGTGCTAAAATAATAAATTTAAAACAGATGTATACAAAAATAAAGGCAAGTCATCACAAAAGGTAAGAACATTGGCTGGGTGTGGGGGCACATGCCTATAATCCCAGTGACTTGGGAGGCTGAGGCAAGAGGATTGCAAGCTCAAGGCCAACCTTAGTAACTAAGTGAGGTCCAAAGCAACTGAGCAGGGCCCTGCCTCAAAATAAAAAATAAAAATGGCTGGGGATGTGACTCAGTGGTTAAATGACCCTGGCTTAAATCCCCAGTACCAAAACAAAGAAACAAACAAAGCAACAGAAGAAAAATTTGCAAAAAAGGAAAAGGTCCTAAATACTGTCAGATAAAAGGGGCCATATCCAAAGGACAGGGAATGTCACTGAATATTTTGATGTAATACTAAAAGTTAGAAGAAATGGAGCTATGACTTAAAATTCTGAGGAAAAATTATTTGTACCCTAGAATTTGATATCTAGCCTGAGTACTAATTGATTGATCGATCAGTGAGATAGATTTATTAGATGTATCTGATCTTAAAAACTTGCTTCCCTCACAACCTATGTGAAGAAGGCACTAACAGACATACTTCACCAAAATTAAATGTAAATCATAAAGGAGGAAGATACAAGATCCAGGAAACAGACTAGCAAATGACAGACTAGGAAGGGAAATTCTCAGGGTGATAACAAAAAGAAGTCAAGACCCTAATCCTAGAAAACAAGTAGCCCAGGAAGGAACAGAACAGGAGCCTCAAGGAAGAATGTCCCCAGTGGGCAAGGGGAGAAAATACTCAAAGTATTTGACTTTAAGCAGATGGGTTTTATAGATCTGAGAGAGTTTGAGGATTTTTTTTTCCTATGGTGGGGACTGAACCCAGGGCCTTGCCCATGCTAGGTAAGCACAAGCACTCTACCAAATAAACCAAGCAAGGGGGGAAATAAAAAAGGCAATTAACTCCAGGAGAAACAAGTTATACAGGAAAGGAAATTTCATAATACTATATAGCAGCAATAAAAAAGGAGTTGCCATAGCCCTGGGGGTGGAGCTCAGTTGTAGGGCACTTGCCTAGAATGTGCAACATGTTGGATTTCATCCTCAGCATGGGGGGGGGTAGGTGTCATAGTAAATACTGAATATTAACTTAATCAACAGTTATAAAATAACTATACATGGAACGTAAGGGGTGAGGTAAGAGGGGAAAAGTGAGATTGAGAGAGGAGAAAAAGAGTGCGTGTGTGTGCGTGTGTGTGTGTGCGTGTGTGCGTGTGTGTGTGTGTGCGCGTGTGTGTGTGTGTGTGTGTGTGTGTGTGTGTGTTGATGGGAGTAGTGTAAGAGTGGAAAACCCTGATCTTCATATAGGATGGCAAAAATAAAGTAGAAAACTGAAAAAAATCAAGAAAGAAGTCAAATCATGTTATTTAGAAGGTGGAGATAAATATCACAGGAATCAGCTAGAGAGCTGAAGCAGCTGCCTCTGGAGTGGTTAGAGAAAGCAGGAAGGATAGAGCAGGGAAATGCTATTTTTTGTTATAAACTTCAAGGCACCACTTGGCTTTTAAACCAAGTGCAGATATTACTTTTACAAAAGTAAAAATTAAAAAACAAAACAAAACAAAACAAACTTTAACCTGAAGCAAACATGGCAAAATATGTTAAAATGAGCAATGGGTATTCAGGTATTTCACATCATCTGTTCTTTAATTTTAAAAAGAATCCCTGCCAGGTGCAGTGGTGCATAGCTACAACCCCAGCAACGCAGGGGGCTGAGGCAGGAGCATCACAAGTTCAATGCCAGCCTGGGGAACTTAGTGAGACCCTGTATTAAAATAAAAAATAAAAAAAGGACTAGCGGGTATAGCTCAGTGGCAGAGCACCCTTGGGTTAAATTCTTAGTACCACAAATAATAATAATTCCTATTTCTTAAAGTTGTCTTTTCAGTTCAATCCCTAGTACCACAAATAGCTCTTGCCTTAGGAATGATGGAAGTTATTTCCCACCTACAGTTTACCTCCAGTCTGCCTTGCTGGGTTTTATATACCACTTGGGGATTCTCCTGCAGAATGCTGCTGTAGAGCTCACGGAAGTGGGCCATGTTGGGCTGTACAATGTTCAATACTTTTGTCTTATCCTCTCCAATCACCATCCGAAAGTCACCTAGTTAAAACAGACAGAAAAATAAACTCCCATTTAGAGTCCCCATTTGCATCTAGGAACTGTAGCCCCGACATGGGTACTGTCCTGCTTCGGCTTGGCAGGATCCCTCATCCAGACACTTTTCTTCCTTAAAACTGTGAACATGTTACCCAAGGAAGGCAGGCACTTATTTAGAGCCTCTCAAATCACAAAGCCCTACAGACTAGTGAAAATATAGCTACCTAAGTACCCAAGGTAGTCATCAGGGAGATCCTTTATCTTACAAGGAACGCTCTGCCTATGGCTGTTCATGGAGACAGAAGTTGTGTATTAGCCCTTGAGATCTGTCCTTGCCATTGCTCACTCACTGCTGATCTGTTTGTTTTATGAATGTAATTAACCTTATTGCATTTGATGAGGGCAAGAGCAGTGAGTCTTAAAAATCCCAGTAAGAAGCTTTTTGGTTTGAATCCATCCCATTTATTCTTTTTTTTTTTTTAAATATTGTTTTAGTTGCCAATGGATCTTTATTTTATTTATTTATATGTGGTGCTGAGAATCGAACCCAGTGTCTCACACATGCAAAGCAAGTGCTCTACCACTGAGCCACAACCCCAGCCCTGATTCTTTTTTTTTAATTTTTTTTTAGTTATACATAGACACAATGTCTTTTATTGTTTATTTTTATGTGGTGCTGAGGATCGAACCTAGTGCCTCACACATGCAAGGCAAATGCTCTGCCACTGAGCCACAACCTCAGCCCCCCATTTATTGATTCTTGATTTTATTTCTTATACTTTAGGAGTCTTGTAAAGGAAGTCGGGGCCTAATCTGACATGATGAAGATTTGGGCCTACTTTTTCCTCTATTAGGCATAGGGTCTCTGGTTTAATTCCTAGGTCCCTGATCCACTTTGAGTTTTGTGCATGGTGAGAGATAGTTGTTTAGTTTAATTTTGCTGCATATGGATTTCTAGTTTTCCCAGCACCACTTGTTGAAGAGGCTATCTTTTTTCCAATGCACATTTTTGGTGCCTTTGTCTAGTATGAGATAACTGTATTTATGTGAGTTTGTCTCTGTCTTTTTTTTTTTTTTAGTTGTTGATTGACCTTTATTTACTCATTTAATTATATGTGGTGCTGAGGATCGAATCTAGTGCCTCCCACATGCGAGGCAAGCACTCTATCACTGAGCCACAATCCCAGCCCACAGTCTGTATTTTTTAACACCTCCTCCAAAAAAACCAAACAATCCAATCAATACATGGGCTAAGAAGCTGAATTGACACTTCTCAGAAGAAGATATATAATCAATCAACAAATAAATGAAGAAATGTTAAACATCGCTAGCAATTAGATAAATGTAAATCAAAGCTACTCTAAGATTTCATCTCGGGGCTGGGATTGTGGCTCAGCGGCAGAGCGCTTGCCTTGCATGCGTGAGGCCCTGGGTTCGATCCTCAGCACCACATACAAAGCAATAAAATAAAGACATTGTGTCCATCTACAACTAAAAAAATATTTAAAAAAAAAAAAGATTTCATCTCACGACAGTCAGAATAGTAGTTATCAAGAATACAAACAACAGGGCTGGGATTGTGGCTCAGTGGTAGAGCACTTGCCTTGTGTGCGTGAGGCACTGGGTTCGATCCTCAGCACCACATAAAAACAAGTAAATAAAGATATTGTGTTCATCTACAACTAAAAAAAAAATAAAAAAAAAAGAATACAAACAACAATAAGTGTTGGCAAGGATGTGGAGGAAAAGGCACATTCATAAATTGCTGGGACTGCAAATTGGTGCAGCTAATCTAGAAAGCAGTATGGAGATTCCTTAGAAAATTTGGAATGGAACCACCATTTGACCCAGCTATCCCACTCCTTGGTCTATACCCAAAGGACTTAAAATCAGCATACTACAGTGACACAGCCACTTCAATGTTTAAAGCAGCTCAATTCACCATAGCTGAACTGTTGAACCAACCTGGATGCCCTTCAATAGATGAATGGATAAAGAAACTGTGGTACATATACACAATGCAATGTTACTTAGCACTAAAAGAGAATAAAATTATGGCATTTGCAGATAAATGGATGGAGTGGGAGAATATCATGCTAAAGCAAAGTAAGCCAATCCCAAAAAACCAAAGGCTGAATGCTCTCTGATAAGTGGATGCTGATCCATAATGCGGGAGGGCCATATAGGAAGAATGGAGGAACTTTGGTCAAAGGAGAGGGGGTGTGGGGAGGGGACATGGGGGCAGGAAAGATGGTGGAATGAGATGAACATCATTATCCTCGGCACATGCATGACTGCACATATGGTGCAACTCTACCTCACACACAACCAGAGAAATGAAAAGTTGTGCTCTGTTTGTGTACAATGAAATCAAAATGCATTCTGCTGTCATGCATACCTAATTAGTATACATAAATTTTTAAAATCCCAGTAAAAAGAAGTTTACATTTAAGATGAAGTGAAAAGTAAATATAATCTGAAAATTTGCCAGTAGTGAGAAATGAGGGATGTTATGTTTGCCTGTGGCTTGAACTGAGCTGAGACATAAATAACAAGGACAAAGAGCAACTCTTGAAATGAAAAGTGCCTGCTTCTGCTACTGACAATTATCAGCAAGACATGGAGGAAAAAAGAGTGATAAAATGGGAATATTTGAGTGAATGCCCAGTGGGCGAATGTGAATTCAGAAGAGGCTGATAGGAGTTGGGGTGCAGGTCAGTGGTAGTGTGTGCTTAGCAAGTGTGAGGCCTCCAGGGTTCAATTTCCAAAAAGAGAAGGTGGTGGGGGTGGGGGGTAGGAGAGAAAGAGAGACAAGATGCTGGACACTCTCAGGTTAAGCATGGTGAGAAAAATATGGCTGAAACCTTTCTGGGACAGATAGTGAAGTGCCAGGGAGGTGGCAAGTATAGGCAGATACCCCAGCTGCTGAGAAACCCCTGGGATTAGGAGGATGATATAACTTGTCATCCAAACTAGGTCATTTAGAGGATGAAGAGAACACTACAATTACACCAGGACAAGTATTAATGGGGCAAACCAGGGCATACTGGTTACCCTTGCCAATTTCACTTCTTTAGATGGGGGTAGAAATCAGAGGCCACTGCCTGCCACATGGGTTTTTCTAGAGCAAACTGCTGGCTTATTTGGGGAAAAGTAAAAATATAAAGAGGTCTGCCAATGGTTTGAATATGATTTGTCCCCTCTGAAACTCATGTTGGGGTTTAATCTCTTTTGGGAGGCATTAAAAGGGTAGAAACTTAATCTGACTCTGGGGCTTAGAGGTGGGGCCTTTTGGAGATTAATTTAGATTAGATAAGGTTGTTAGGGTGGAGGCTCCATGACTGAACACTGGTGGCTGGATTCATAGGGAAAAAGAGCAGAAGACAGACATCCACACGTTCCTTATCACTATGTGATGCCCTGAACCCTGTGGGACTCTGCCAGCAGGATCACCACCAGGTGTGGTCCCTTGGCCTTGAACCAGAAGCGTGACCTCAAATAAACCTCTCTTCTTTACAATTTATCCAGAAAGGATACACTTTGGTAAGAACTATAATACACTGTTCTTTTTAAGCTTCAAAGGTCCAACTTACACAATAATTTGGTGCAATGCAGCTGGGGACTGCAGGTTTCAGGAAAACAGAATTCTATACACACTGAGTAACTCAACCTTGGCATAGGCATAGACTGTTCAGGTGAGTGAGCAGAAGAGATCCCATCATAGATTTGTTGTTTCATTCTAATTTGACTGACTGACTGATTATGGTGATGGGGATGAAAAGCAGGGTCCCATGCCTGCTAGGTGAATGCTGTATACCTGATGGTCCCCTATTTTAAAGGGAAAGAGAATTACATAGTTAAAGTCAATGAGGGTGTTGAGAAACTGGTCCTTTCACGTATTGCTGTTGACATCATAAACTGCCAAAATCCTTGGAAAGCAGTGAATCAAGAAGCTCCATCGCTGGTGAGCAAGCCTAAAGGAGTAAATCAAACCCAGATATTAAGAGGTAATGTTTACTGGGCATCTGGTACACACCAGGCACAGCTCACCAAGCTTTGTTGTGCTGCCTCATTTCATCCACACAGCTCTCCTCTCAGACAGACCGTCCTTCTCCAGTTAGTAGATGAGGCAACCACCACAGTGATTAAGTGACTTGCCTAAGACTTCCCAGGAAGTGGGTTAATACACTAAATATCAAAAATGGGCTGAGGACATAGCTCAGTTGGAGAGTGCTTGTCTGACATGGGTAAGACCCTGGGTTTGCTCTCTAGCACCACAAGAACAACAAAAACCCTGTTAATTGAAGTGTTATTTATACTGGAAGCAACCCAAGCTATGATGGTACATCCATATCCTGTCATGGAGCAACAGTGTACCACCATGAAAAATCACAGTCATCACATATAATGCAACATGGAAAATGGTCATATAACAATGTGCAGTAAGAAATGAGGACACAGGGCTGGGGTGGTGGCTCAGTGGTAGAGCACTTGCTTAGCATGTGTGACTCACTGGGTTCGATCCTCAGCACCACATATAAATAAATAAAATAAAGGTCCTTTGACAACTAAAAAATTAAAAAAAAAAAAAAAAAAGAAAAAAGGACACAGAAGTATGACAGAAAATTGCAAAAAACAAAACAAAACAAAAACACCATGAAAAACAAGACAAAGCAATCATAAAAATAAGGCGGGGGCTGAGGCTGGGGCTCAGCGGTAGAGCGCTTGCCTCGCATGCGTGAGGCCCTGGGTTCGATCCTCAGCACCACATACAAAGCAATAAAAAAATAAAGACATTGCGTCCATCCACAACTAAAAAAATATAAAAAAGAATAAGGCAAGGGGCGCTCAGCGCAGTGGTTCACACTTGTAATCCCAGCACTTTGGGAGGCTGAGACAGGAGAATCGCAAGTTCAAAGCCAGCCTCAGCAATGGCGAGGTGATAAGCAACTCAGTGAGACCCTGTCTCTACATAAAACACAAAATAGGGTTGGGATGTAGCTCAGTGGTTGAGTACTCCGGAGTTCAATCCCCAGCACCAAAAAAAAAAAAAAAAGAATAAGGGGGCGCTGAGGTTGTGGCTCAGTGGTAAAGCACTTGCCTTGCATGTGTGAGACCCTGGGTTCGATCCTCAGCACCACATACAAATAATAAATGAATAAAATAAAGATCCATCAACAACTAAAAAAAATTTTAAAAAATACACATTTATTGTGGGTTTTGTGGTATGTGCTTTACATTTGCTATTTCTTAGCCCTAGCAAAGCCTCATAAAGTAGGAATCATTCCAGTTTTACAGATGAGGCGATTCAGGTACATAGATAATTTGCCCAAGGTTTAAGTGCCTCTCAGTATCAGGGTAGTGACATTTTAGGCAACTATTTTACACTGTGATTTTCCTCACTTCCATGATGCTGGCATATTACTTCTAGCATTTTAAAATAAATTCACAAGACATATAGGTATGATGACCAATGTGAATGGAGATGCAGCTGAGTTAACTTCCAGATGTGCAAACCCTTATGCTTTTTTTTTTGAAAACTTCTATTAATCTTTGAAGGAATGAAATGTCATCAAACTGAATTTCACAGGGCTGGCCCTGAGATGAAAGATCAGTTCTCAACACTGCTGAGTCCTAAATATTCATGTCAATCCTTCTTTTTCTATGCTTTCCACAAACAAAAAGTTCTTACAGGCCTGGGGTTGTGGCTCAGTGGTAGAGCACTTGCATGGCGTGTGTGAGGCACACATGCCTCAGCACCATATAAAAAATAAACAAAATAAAGATATTGAGTCCATCTATAACTAATAAAAATATTTTTTAAAAAGTTCTTACAGTTTAGACAGTAATTTTCTGAGAGAAAGACTGTATTTGATTGACCAAAATGTAAAAGCAAATGAATGTGAATCCTCTCCCTAACGAACAACTGCATGGCATGACTAAATGACCTACAGAACACCCAGGAATCTGAGAACAAGGACAGGGCTCGTTCAGTATTGGACCCCCAGCTCCATGTGCACTGCCTGGCATAGAGAAGGCATGTGGATAAATGTCTGCTGAATTGAATTTCTCCAACTGCTGCACAGCAGAACCCCGAGCCCAGCCACAGGGGATGGTAGGCAAACGGGCTGATCACTCATTTCTTCAGAACAAAGTGTATAAAATCATGAGCACAGCATGAACCAGCATCTGATCATAATAATTGATTTTTCTTACCTTTGGAGATTTGTTTGCAACATATTGAAAAAAACTGACTATTGGCTTTTATTTTGTCTCTACTGTTGGTTTTAAATCTTGACTGTTCTATCCAGAGAACTCCCAGAATAATGCAATAGGGCAACCGAAAGAATAATTTCTCTTTGGATTTGACATGAGACAAGCTCAGAGACTTGTAAACCATCTACAGCTCTGTGATCCAGGCATGCAACCAGCAGTCAGGGACCTAAGTATGAACGTGAGGGTGGGAGGGGTGCACAGTACTGTGGAAAGACTCTTCCAAGGCTGGCAATGTCCCAGGGTGATTTAGCCTTTCTGAGTCAATTTCCTTCTCTGTAAAATGGCTCTACAATCTTACCAATCACACAACCTCACAGTTGCTTTCAGATTTCCAGAGCTAATGTATTAATGTTTTTTAAATTTTTTAAATTCGCTCTAAATATTTATACATGATAGCAGAATGCATTTTGATTCATCGTACACAAACGGGGCACAACTTTTCATTTCTCTGGTTGTATGTGATGTACAGTTGCACCCTATGTGCAGTCATGCATGTACCTAGGGTAATGATGTTCATTTCATTCTACCATCTTTCCTGCCCCCATGCCCCTTCCCCTTTCCTCCTCCTTCCCCTTTGACCAAAGTTCCTCCATTCTTTCCATGCCCCCACTCCCATTATAGATCAGCATCCACTTATCAGAGAACATTCAGCCTTTGGTTTTTTTGGGATTGGCTTACTTTGCTTAGGATGATGTTCTCCAACTCCATCCATTTATCTGCAAATGCCATAATTTTATTCTTTTTTATTGCTGAGTAATATTCCATGGTGTATATATACCACAGTTTCTTTAACCATTCATCTGTTGAAGGGCATCCAGGTTGGTTCCACAGTTTAGTGAATTGAGCTGCTATGGACATTGATGTGGCTGTGTCACTATAGTATATAGTCTTTTGGGTATAGACCAAGGAGTGGGATAGTGGGATACCTGGGTCAAATGTGGTTCCATTCCAAATTTTCAAAGGAATCTCCATACTGCTTTCTATAGTGATTGCACCAATTTGCAGTCCCACCAGCAATGTATGAGGGTGCCTTTTTAGAGAATGTTTTGTTAAGTAGTAAAGCAGATACTGCTCAGAGTATGATTTGTGCATAGGATGGGCAAACAGGCACTATGGCACACACCTGTATTCACAGCAACTTGGGAGGCTGAGACAAGGGGGAGTGCAAGTTTGAGGCCAGCTTGGGTAACTGTGAGACACTGTCTCAAAATAAGAACTAAAAAGGGCTGGAGATGCAGCTCAGTGGTAAAGAGCCCCTTGGTCCTGGGTTTAATCCCCAGTACCAAAACCAAAAAAGAAAACAAACAGAATGGGCAAAGAATAGAGGATAGAGGAAGCCTTGTGTCTAAGATAACAATTATTGGTTAACTTTTGCCTTTTTAAATCAGTCACAAGGGCTGGGATTGTAGCTCAGCAGTAGAGCGCTTGCCTCGCATGCGTGAGGCCCTGGGTTCGATCCTCAGCACCACATACAGAGCAATAAAATAAAGACATTGTGTCCATCTACAAAAAAATTAAAAAAAAAAAATCAGTCACAATATTGCTGTTATTTCAGTTCACTGAATATCTGAGTGGCTACTAGGCCGTAAGAGCTATGCTAGACACTGGAGATAAAAACGACCTAGGCCCTACCTCGGGCAGCAAATGACACAATATTTTGGTGCAGGATTCTATGTGGTAGTTCAAGGACTGCAGTCCAAACTAGATGTTTTCTTTTTGGGCCTCAAACATGCTTGACAAGCACTCTACCATGGGGCTACATCCTCAGCCCTTGTAATTTTTATTTTGAGACAGGTATCACTAAGTTGCTGAGAATTTGTGATCTCCTGCCTTGGCCTCCCCAGTCACTGGGATTACAGGTGTGCACCACTGCACCTGGTGTGTCTGTCTTGATATCACAGTTACCTTAGTGATTCTGAAGTGGTGTCTATGTGGCTTTGACTGGCATTTCCCTAATACTAATAATGTTGAGCATCTTTTCTTGTGCTTATTGGCCATTTGCATATTGTTTGACATAAATGTCTATTCAAATCCTCTATTTTTAACTTGGGTTATTTTTATTGTAATTCTAAGAATTCTTTATGTATTTCTTAAAAATATTTTTTAGTTATACATGGAAACAGTGTCTTTATTTTGTTTACTTATTTATTGATTTTTTTTGTGGTGCTGAGGATCGAACCCAGTGCCTCACATGTGAGAGGCAAGCGCTCTGCCACTGAGCCACAACCTCAACCTCATCTTTATGTATGTTGATAGTAGTAGTTCTTTGTCAGATATATGATTTATAAATATTTTCTCCTACTTTGTTATTTGCTTTTTACTCTCCTGATATTACTTGCTGCACAAAAGTTTTTAATTTTTATGTGATCCTATTTTTTTTGTTTTGTTGTTTCTGCTTTTGGTATATATTTTGGTATATATTTGAGAAATCATTTTTCTAACCTAAAGTCACTCTTTTAAGAGTTTTATAGTTTTACCTCTTACATTTAACTCTTACAACTATGTATGGTGTGAGTTAGGGATCTAACTTCATTCTTTTGCAACTGGACAAAAGAATACTTATTTTAACAAAAATGAGTAAGGCAAGCCAGATGCGATGACACACTCCTTTAAACCCAGCTACTTGGGAGGCTGAAGCAGGAGGATGCCAAGTTCGAGTCCAGCCTGGGCAACTTGGTGAGACTCTGTCTCAAAATTTAAAAAAAAAGCAAGGGCTGGGAATATAAACTCACTGGTAGAACACCCTAGGTTTAATCCCAGTACTGCTAATAAACCAAAAAGTAAAAAAATAAAAAAGCTAAGGCAGTTTTTCTAAGAGCCAGCCTAATGTATTATTCAAAAGGCATTCCCAAAAATATCTTCATAGTTGCAGGAAAGATACTATATTGCACTAAGTCACATATAGAAGAAAATGAGATTATTCCAGAATAAACGGCTGAAGTACTTGGTTATATAAATTGGTTATATTTTTTCTACTTTAGAGAAGTATAATGTGGTGGCTCTGGGTTCAATTCCCAGCACCAACCTCTCCCAACCCCCTTCCCCCGAAACAACAACAAAAGACAAAAATTGCTTCCTTCCCAAAGACAAATAAAACCAACCAATAAATAAAATATATAGTGTATCAGATTGTAGAAAATTGTATGGAGAGAGGAAAAAAAAAAGCAGGGAACAACAATAGGCAATATTAGGGTGGCAGAGGGTAGGCAGGGAGGACCTCAGATAAGCCAGGATGGAGGCTGATGGGAGCCCTAGATGGAGGCGGGCCAGTGGGACCATGAGGGAAAACTGTCCCAGGTATGAACCAGCACGGCCACCACAGACCCTTCACGACATTTTCAGAAATAATCAAGTGAACACTGGGTTGCAGAGGTTCCAGCTGAGGCCTCAAAGGTCAAGTCAGCCAAACAGCAGCCTCCAAATCCTGACAGTCACCTCCTGAATCCTCTGAGTCCCCGCCCCGTGGCACTGCTGGCAAGGTTTGGGAAGGTATGACCTCATGGAATGAATCTTTTTTTTTTTTTTTTTTTTAAATATTTTTTAGTTGTAGATGGACACAATGTCTTTATTTTATTGCTTTGTACGTGGTGCTGAGGATCGAACCCAGGGCCTCACGCATGCGAGGCAAGCGCTCTACCACTGAGCTACAATCCCAGCCCCGTGGAATGAATCTTAATGGCTTTCACTCCAGAGGAAAAACATCTCTCTACTGGCTTTTACCAGAATCCAGGCATGAGGGTGTTCGCTCCGCTTTAGAGTGCTGGCGTACACCCTGATTTTTCTCCCCCAAGAATCAACTGGCAACTCCCTCACTGCTTTGTTTGTTCCTAGAAGTCGGCTCGCCTGTGTTCTGACAATCTGGCATGGACAACAGCCCATTCACTCTCTCCCAGGACAGCGCTGGAAGGTGTTTTTTCATTCCTTAAGGACCTTAAAGGGACAGATGAACTGGGGCTTTCAAGTTCCCATCCATCTAAATATTCTAATTTGGACAATTTTTTGTCAACATGTAACAAGTTTTCTAATTCTGGCTGGGCTGGTGATGTAGCTCAGTGATAAAGCACTTGCCTAGCATGTGTGAGGCCCTGGGTTTAATCCCCAGCACCATTCAATCAATCAATAGGTATGGTAGCACACA
>CM053416.1:4143190-4172263 GCA_028644305.1 Xerus rutilus | reverse complement strand
AAAAAAAAAAAGAGATCAAAGTCAAGTTAGGTACAGAGGCACCCTGATTATGGAAGCCTAAAAAATCACTCACTCACCGGTTTTTGGAGACGTCCAGCAATGTATAAGTTATTCCAGTTGAGAAGATCTTCAATCAGAATACTAGTGCTAATAACTCCATATTTGATAAGCTGAAAAAGGAAAGAAATAGGTGAGGAAAAAAAGCAAAATATCAGCTTGTTGCTTATACAAATACAAAACATAAGGAAATAGCTCAAATTCTGGACCAGAGTAGGGCCTTGATTTCCAAAGTAGGTCAAAATGCTTTCTGTGAACACCCACATGTCCACCAAAACCCTTGAGAGGTTTAATGTCCAAACTGATTTGGAACTCAGATATGGTTCAAGTTACAGTTAAAGATACATGAGGTAAGGTGATCACAAACTTAGGTCCATGTGATATTAAAGGCAGAATGGCCCTGAGACACCACTGGTCCATTATGGAGTCATTCTACAAAAAACAAAACAAATAAAACAAACTGGTCCTTTCCAAATGCTTGAGAAACATTGGGTTTTTTTTGTTTTTTGTTTTTTTCAGTACTGGGGATTGAACTGAGGGGCACTCCACCACTGAGCCACATCCCCAGCCCTATTTTGGGTTTTATGTAGAGACAGGGTCTCACTGAGTTGCTTAGCACCTCGCCATTGCTGAGGCTGGCTTTGAACTTGCAATTCTCCTGTCTCAGCTTCCCTAAGTGCTGGGATTACAGGCTTGAGCCACTGTGCCTGGCGAAACGTTGGTTTTGTTAATGTTCTCCATTTGAGAAATCAAAAGTTGAGGCCCAGAGAGAATAAATGAAATACTCAAAGGGGCAACAGTAGTAGCAGAGTTCAAAATAGGTCCTAGAACCAGGCACAGTAGTATGCTCCTATAGGCCCGGATATTTGGGAGGCTGAGACAGGAGGGTCACTTGAGCCCAGTAGTATAGGGCCATCCCAAACAATACAGAGAGACCCTTTTTCCCTCAAAACAAAACAAGGGCTGGGAATATATTCAGCAGTGCTTGCCTAGCATGCATGTGGACCTAGGTTCCATCTTCTATACAACAAAAACAAACAAATATACTAGATCCTAGAATTTCAGTCCCAATGTTCTTTTCATTGCAAAATACCAGAAAGTTTCTTTAATTAAAAGTTTTCACTGATATCCTTTACACAGCGAATTTCTCTGTTGCTGTTGACTTTGAAAGGATTACAGTTACAAAGCACTATCCCCAAATAAAACCTCTTTATCAGTGCTAAACACACAGAATTATGGTCAAGCCAATTTCCATAATAATTTGTATAAACCCTGAATGTAGCTTTCGCGGGTTACAAAGTCTCATTTGTGTCAATAAATACCTTCAGATCCACTTTACTCAACTTTGGTATCCAAATAGCCTTCTCAGGCTGCACATCTCTAAAAAGTATCTAAAAAATTTCAATTAAAATGTACAGTCCCAGGGCTGGGATTGTGGCGCAGTGGTAGCGTGCTCGCCTAGCACGCGTGGGGCACTGGGTTCGATCCTCAGCACCACATAAAAACAAAGATATTCTGTTCACCTAAAACTAAAAAATAAATAAATAAATATTTAAAAAAAAAAAAAAAAATGTACAGTCCCCTTGGTATACAATTTAGCTTAAACATTTAGTTACTGTTTGAAAATTACTAATGAGAGATATGCTCAGCATAGCATTAATTATGAATAAAGAACATAGTTATGTGTTTTGCATGAAGAAGTGGAAGTGGAAGGTCGTGCTGAAACTTCTCCCCTCCACGAGGCCACAGGACTACAGGACAACATTCCTGCTACAGGCAAGTAATACTGGGAGGCAGTGAAACACCACAGGCCTGGAAGTCAAGGAGTCTGCCACTAACTAGGTGCCTGACCTTACGGAAGGCATTTCCTCTTTCTAAACCTTCATTTCTTCATCTGCAAAATGTAGGTGCAGCTAGGTGTACACCTGGTACCCCAGCTACTCAGGAGGCTCAGGCAGGAGGATTACAAGGATGAGGCTAGTCTGGGCAACTCAGCAAGAAATTGTTTCAAAATAAAATTTAAAAAGGGATAGGGATGTAGCTCAGTGTTAGAGTGTCCCTGGATTCAAACCTCAGTACCACATAAAAGGAAAAAGAAAAAAAAATGCAGGAGAAGCAGGATAGGACCTCAACCAGAAAAGCAAACAGACAGCCCTAAGGGTTTACAGACATCACCAATCACAGCACCCACTCCTCAGCCAAGTTCAGATACGACTTTAAATCCTTCTCAAGTCAGTACTCCAGTCTCCTGTCCCTTAACGCGTGCTCCTTTGACCAGTTACATGAGCATCACCAGCAAGCTTGTAAAATATGGAGCATCTCAGGTTTCATCCCAGACTACCTCAATCAGGAATTTGCATTTCAAAAGATCACCATGTCATTCCTATGGCTGTAAATATGCTCTAATAATCAGCAGCAGTGTCGGCCTAACAAGTGAAGCCCACACCTCATTCCTACCCCAACTAATCTCCAGGAGGCATCTGAGTTAGATTCCTACTGGTCTTCACAGTCGGGGATCCACTTAGCTCTTGGCAGTCCTCTTAAGATACTGGCATGTTTCATCTGGTTTGCTGTTTCTGTTTTTGTTTTGTAGTGCTAGTGCTATGGATCAAACTCAGGGCCTCATACATGCGAGGCAAGCATTCCACCACTGAGCTACAACCCAAGCCTCTGGGTGCTTCAGCTGAAAGACAGGCAAAGGTATCTAATGTCAGACAATCACTCTTTGGGAACCCTTGCTCTCCAACACCCCACTCCTGAATTCCACCCACCTGCTGACATCGAGAGGTTCCTATCACTGGGCCCCACAGACTCCCAGCCTCCCTTGATGCCGTCCTCACTTCCAACTTCTTTCTGTGAATGTCTGCTCCTCCTTCCAGATAAGATTAATCTCCACCCTGATCTTAAGCAGGACTGCCTGTTGCTCACATTGCCCAAAACAGTGATTCTCAAAGTGAGGTTCCTAGACCTGTAGTTTCAACGTCATTTAGAAGCTTGTTAGAAAAGCAAATTCTCCTGCCCCAACCCAGACCTACTGAATCAGAAACTCTGGGGGTGGATCCTTGCAATCTCTGTGTACAACTGATTAAAACTTGAGAACCACTTGGCCAAAGGCAAAAAATAAAGCAAGTGACATTCAATCACCTTCTAACACTGCAGTGAAGGGGAGTTGAGGACTCTAGTGCCTGCTCTGTCCCTGGGTTCAGAACATCCAGCAGGAGTGTGACCCTTTCCCATCTGCATAACATTCATATTTCACTGGTGTTCTATTAACAAAGGTTAATAACCACCCAAGTTAAGACAAAGGCCCAAAGTCACTTACCCTACCATCACACACGATCAAAGGATTGTAGTAAACTCCAGCACCATAGTTATCCTGAACAGATGTGATAATCCTGGGTCCTAAAACTTTTAGAAAAGAGTAGTGGCTCCAATTCTTTTTCAGGTTTTCTGAATGCCATGCAACAGGGTCATCTACTGTGAACACAAAATCCAGCATTGCATTCTGTAAAGAAAAATGAGTTCATAATAATTCCTTAAAAAGTGGCTAGATGGAATGGAACCCTCCCAAATATTGTGCTACTATGATTAACAGTCAAAAGACAGGGTCATCAGTCTCTGGAAGCAATGTGAGCTTTGTTTTAATCAATATAAATACTGATATAACATGTATTATGTCAGTACTTTGTATGTAATATATACAGTAACTCATTTTATCTTCAAAACAATCCTACGAGGTAGGTATGCTATTATTCCAATTTTACAGGAAAGGAAATCAATATCCAGGATAAGCACTGTGCCCAGGCACATGGAGCTCATGAGCCACAGACCTAAGTAGCAGGGTAACAAATTCTGTGTGCTGAATAATTATGCTACATCACCTTTCACCTAACTGTAGTTAAATGTGTTCATTTTCTTCCGGATCAAAGTAAGATTACTTGGACAAACTCTACTAAGTAGTATGTAAAAGGAAATAAGTTATTTGCTAACTACTAATAAAGTACCTATGAGTTCTTATAGGTCCTAGAGTAGAAAAGCTCAGTCTACTGGAGAGACTAGACAAATTGACTTGATAGAGGAATGCATAATGTACTAACATCACTCAGGAGTGGGGGCAGGGGCAGGGGCCGGGGCTGTGGCTCAGTGGTAGAGTGCTTGCCTTGCATGTGTGAGGCACTGGGTTTGATTCTCAGCACCACATAAAAATAAATAAATAAAGATATTGTGTCCATCTACAACTAAAAAAATACTTAAAAAAAGAAAAAAGAGTGGGGACAGATCCCCAGCAGCTCAGGAGGCTGAGGCAGGAGGATCACAGGTCCAAAACCAGTCTCAGCAACTTAGTGAGACTGTAAACAACCTTTTGAGACCCTGTCTCAAAATAAAATAAGGGCTGAAGATTTTGCTCAGTGATTAAGTACCCTTGGGTTCGATCCCTGGTACCAAAAAAAAAAAAAAAAAAAAAAGTGGGGGCAGATCCAAGAGAACAAGAAGTAGAAATTTTCCTAGGGAACTTAAGTATGAGTCTTGAAGAAGGCATGCAAGGGAAACAGGGCTGGTGGAAGTACTTGGGGAAGCATTAGAAGGTTACAGAGCCATGTACATGAAACTGCTTTTATGGATCAGAGACAGGCATGTAAGTCAGGTATGTTCTGGACCTACAGTTTGACACCACCAGAACAAAACATACTTATGTTGTGGAAGATATGACCAGAAAGAGAGGGTGTTTGCCATGCTAGAAAACTTTTCCTGGAGAAGAACTGACTGGAGAGAGGAGATAAAGGATGAGGGAAATCTGATAGGTGGCCACAGTAAAATTCCAGGTAAGAAACGAAAAGGTATGAGGTGAGGCACTGAGAGTAGGGAGTGTTTGGGAAGAGATTTAGTGTTAGAATATATAAGGCTTGTTAACTTGAAAGTAGGGGATGAGAGTGAGGGAAAGGGAATAATCTTTTCTTGGAGGAAATTCCAGTTCTACTCAAAGGAAAACCTTCACTGAAAAATGAGGAGGAGGCTACAGGAGACTAACAGATGCCCTGGATTTCCCCCCAGTGTGATCCACAAACCAGTGGTGATACTTAAGATGTGAGGAAGACATGGATAAACATGATCTCAAAAAATCTATAATTGGGGCTGGGATTGTAGCTCAGCGGTAGAGTGCTTGCCTCGCATGCGTGAGGCCCTGGGTTCCATCCTCAGCACCACATACAAAGCAATAAAATAAAGACATCGTGTCCATCTACAATTAAAAATATATTTTAAAAAATCTATAATTATGTAAAATGTATATTAGAAAAAGTAATTAGACATATTGTCTTATAATTCCTCATGTAACTTCATATGCTGTCAATTTAAAGAAAAACATTGAAATAGCATACAAAAATCCAGGCTTTGAGCAGCCTTACCAGGAAGTGAATAGGCAAACTTTAACCAAAAGGCAACTATCCAAGTCCCGGAATCCCTATTGCAATTTTCACACTGAATTCTGTAAATCACAATCAAAACTATATTGCTGTTGCGTTCAGCCAATTCTGAAGAGTAGCAATGTTTAGTTCCCACTAGACACTTGTTAAATGTGCTAAACATGAGTGCATACACTGGCCACTCCCTGTCATCCTTAGTTACCTTCATGGTACCTGCCCTGGCCCTACAGACAATTCATCAGGTTCCTTTAAGTCAGAGGATTATTTTGTATTTTCTCCTACAGCTACAGACAGGATTCTCCAACTTGGTCACGCATTAGAATCACTAGGGACATCTTTTAAATTCCTGAAGCTCACGCCTCATTCTAGATGAATTAAATCAGAAATCTCAGGTGGAATCCAAGCATGGATTTTTTTTTTTTAAGCTCTCTAGGAAATTCCAATGTGCAGTCAAGGCTGAAAACATTGAATTAACCTAGCAACTGTTATTTTTCCTTTCTTCCACCTTGCCTATGCAACAGCTTTTGCCTTGGCCTAACTGCAGCTCCTGCTCTAGACCCAAGTGGATTCCTAAATTATCCTTCAAAACTCAGCTCACGTTGCCCTTATACTAAGAACACTTCTGAACGATCTGCATCCTCCTAAATGACGCTTGGAATGCGCAGAACCGAAAGGTCACTCTAGGGCTCCGAAAAGAGAACAAGCAGCTTCCTGGCAATGGGGCTGACAAGGGGAGCCCCATGGGGAAGGTCCGGTCTCTGGGGCCGGGCTCACCTTCTGGTCTGAATTGGGACCCGCCTGGCGGTACACCCCGGAGCCATAGGCGAAAGCCAGGCTCAACTCTTCGGGGAAGTGAGACAGGATCTTGCGGAAGGCCACCCCCGAGCTGTGCAGCGCCTGAAGCGCCATGAGCCAGAGGCTGAGAGAAACCGAGGACCCTTGGCGGAGCGGGGAGAAGGAAAACGCTAGCAGGGACAAGTGGTTAAGGGTGGGGAAATGGAAGCTGGGGACCCGCACAAACGAATGAAGCCTGAGTGGGGAGGTGGGACTCCAAGAAGAGGTCCGTCCGTCAGAACCGAAGGCAAGAGGTGCGCCCGGTTAGGCTCAGGTGGGCGGCGGTCACGCAGGCTCAGCTTCCGCTCCTGGCCCCGCCCCTCACGCACACGCACCTCAAGGCGCAAGAGACGGCGCTCGCCGGTGTGTGTGAGGACGCGTGAGCTCTGCAGAGACCTCTAGTGTTCGGAGGAGCGCTCTACAGGCCTAGCTTGAGGCTGCAACTTAAACAAGTAAGCGGGTCTGGGGGAGCGCGGGGGGGAGGTGCAGGTCAATGTCAGCAAATTAAACTGCTCTTGAGTCTAAAGAATCTTCTGTAACTCTCTCCTCAAGCCACATTTTAAGAAATTACTATAAAATAGTGTGTGTTGAAGATTTTTTTAAAAATGAAGCAAAGCGCATATATAGAATTAACTATCCTAAAGTATACAGTTCAGTACCATTTATTCATTAACAATGTCGTGCTACCAACATCTCTTTATTATTTTAAATTGAAGGATTTTCGGGGGTACTAGGGATTGAACCTAGGGACATTTTGCAGTTTCATCCGCAGTCCCCCCCGCCCCTTGTTTTTGAGACAGGCTCTTGCTAAGTTCCTTAGTTGCTGGGGCTGTCCTTGAATTTGTGATCCTTTTACCTACGCCTCGCGCCCAGCTGAAGGAGATTGGAAGGTTTAGAAAAAACACAAAATTTAAAATATGCCAAATTCCACCATCTGGAGATTACAAACTGTTAATATTTAGCTTTGATTTCTTCCCATTAAAGCCCTTTTCTTTTTTTTTTTTTTTTTTAAATATTTATTTTTTGGTTGTAGGTGGACAGAATATCTTTATTTTATTTTTATGTGGTGCTGAGGATCAAACCCAGTGCCTCACGCGTGCTAGGCGAGCACGCTACCACTGCGCCACAACCCCAGTCCCAAAGCCCTTTTCAAATCCAGTGATGGATATGAAAGTTCTCCACAAATGAAAAGGACTGCACATATGTCCTCTGATATTTCAGTTTAATTTTAAGGGCAGGGAAGACTCTCTGCCCCTTTGCCTTGGGGATTGGTCTCACATAGGGTGAGATGTGGTCTCTGGATCAAATAGGATCCCAGGGTAGAAAAGATCTCAGAGTTCTCCTTTTCATTTACAACCACAGAAACTTGTTCAAGATCAACTGGAGTTTCAGGATGCAGCTTGATATCCAGAACAGACACTTTATAGCTACACATTCTGCCCCTATATACACTGTGTCTCAAAAATAAGCCAAGCATGGTGGTGTACACCTGTAGACTCAGCTACTTGGAGAGCTGACCAGATACTTGGGTAGCTTGAGCCCAGAGATTTTGAGGCCAGCCTGGGTAACATGGACCTCATTTCAAAAAAAGAAAAGAAGGAAAAAGGAGGCTGTAATATCTAACATTTAGGTAATGTGGGCATATTTTCACATGAATTTCTCATTCATCCCCCTCTAGTACCCTGAGGAAGAAGGTGATCACTTCTATTTTACAGATGTAGCTGAGACTCAGAGAGATAAAGCAACATGAATGATCACATCATTCTGTAGCAAAACCAGAGCTAAAACTCAGGTCTGGCTCCACCTTGTGGTGCTTTTTACAATTCTCTACTCTGTCCTTGAGGGGTTTTGAGTACTAACCTGTTGGAATGAACTGTTAGCTTAGATTGGCGTAGGGAGAAAAGAGGCCGAGAGACCAGCAACCAAAACCGTTACCATAATGCCACCACGAATGAATAATGGCAACTTCCGGGTGGTAGAAGTGAGATTAATTCAGCCCGGCGCAGTGACGCAAGCCTGTAATCCCAGCACTTAGGGAGGCTGAGACAGGAGGATCTCGAGTTCAAAGCCAGCCTCAGCAACGGCGAGGCGCTAAGCAACTCAGTGAGACCCTGTTTCTACATAAATAGGGCTGGGGATGCAGCTCAGTGGGCGAGTGCCCCTGAGTTCAATCCCCAGTACCAAAAAAAAAAAAAAGTGAGATTAATTCAATTGGAAAAATGAATTGAGGTTAAATGCTGAGGAATTTTGAAATGAATAGATCAGAGTTATGGCCATGCAGGGAATAGGAGTATATGGAGGAGATGCAAGCAAATCAGGTAAAATGTGTAGTCATGAACCTGGGCACCCAGTACTATTAGGGAGTGTAATGTCTTTCCAATAAGGGAACTTTAACCATTTCTGGGTGTGCAGGGGAGAGACCACAGGAAGAAGCAACAGCCGAAGTGCTGACAGTGTTGCCAGGTCTTGAAGGATGGGTAGCAATTTAGCACACAGAAGACAGGAGAGGTTCTACAGAGAAAAAATTGAAAGGCCAGGCACGGTGGCTCATGCTTGTCATCCCAGCGATTTGGGAGGCTGAAGCAGGAGGATCGCAAGTTTGAGATCAGCCTGGGCAACTTAGTGAGACTCTGTCTCAAGATAAAATATTAAAAGGACTGGGTAGGGGCTGGGGTCATAGCTCAGTGGTAGGGCACTTGCCTAGCATGTGTAAGGCACTGGGTTCGATTCTCAGCATGGCATACAAATAAATAAAGGTTCACCAACAACTAAAAAAAATTTTAAAAATAAAATAAAATAGAAGGGCTGGGTATGTAACTCAATGGTAGTTCAATTTCTAGTACCTGAAAAAAAAATCGATGGTGACATGGCTCCTCAGCTTCAGCTACACAGTCAACCTACTGGTTCCTGCCAAGAAGTGGCAGCTGAGGGGCAGAGCAGTGGCACAGTGGAGTGTGTCTTGAATGGTCAGAGCACAAGCGCCAAGCAGGCCTGCTGCCACATGGAGCCCATCATACAGGCAGGGCAAGCAAAGCCACTGACCTGTCATCCTCCTGCCACCAGGTCTGGGCATAGTATGGACACCTACTGCAGAAGCTGCTCCACGCAGTGCCACAGTCACATCTGAAGACCTCAACCTCCAGCTTCCTGATGGGGCACGAGAAAATGGAAGTGGGCCAGTCTTGAAATAAAGTCGGGACTCCAGGATTGACCAATAGTGTTAGCACATTTCCAAGCACTAATTAGCATAAGTTTGAACCAATAGCAGTGAACCAAATGGTATATAAACCCCTAGACCAGTACCCTCAGTTTCTGAAGACATGCTATAGAGGTCTCTTCTTTTGCTCAGATTGTAAGGAGTCTGTTCCTGGTTTGTTTGTTCGTCTTTTGGGTTTTTTTTTTTTTTTTTTTGGTACTGGAGATTGAACTCAGGGGTACTTGATCACTGAGGCACATTCCCAGCCCTGTTTTGTGTTTTATGTAGAGATAGGGTCTCACTGAGTTGCTTAGCGCCTCGCCATTGCTGAGGCTGGCTTTGAACTCGAGATCCTCCTGTCTCAGCCTCCCAAAGTGCTGGGATTACAGGCGTGCGCCACCGCATCCAGCTTGTCCCTGGTTTTGGACACATCCTAGTGTTACACTTATTCAACCTGAGTAAGAAGTACCACATTTCTTGGCTTCAGAGACCTGCATCTCATGCAGTCCTCATCTGTCAGCAGAAGCAGAAAAACTGAAGTCTTGCCTGCTAGCTGAAGCAAGGAATTGAGCTTTACCTGGAAACTCTAGTTTCAATAGGACTACTAATAATAGGCCGCCTCAATAAGGTTGAGGTGTGTGGCATACTTAGCATGTGTGGGGCCCTCCAGTTCAATCCTAAGCACCGAAAGTAACAAATATAATAGGCATTATTAAACACTAAGCTTTGTCTATACTTTACCCCTTCTTCCCATTCCAAAGACTGAGGCAAGTTCTCTAAGATGATCATTTTTCACCTGTGGCAATTGAGGCCTTAAAAGGAAAAGCAGATTTTTGCAGTCAGAGTGAGCAGAATAAGAAAGCCGGGGTTGAACCCGGGACGGCCTTATCCATGTCAACGTCTTTACCGCTGTATTTAAATCCCTTCTGAAATGCTTGTGGTGCAAGAGAAGAAAATGAATATATTTCAGAAGCAGGAGCAGTGGCCAAAGGCACCGCCTAGACATAGTAATAAGGGGGACAGAAGGGAGACATGATGCATTTTAGTCTCCCTGTGGGAGCACAGAGATTTTGGTTGGTTCCGACTAGATATGACCCTTGTCCAGACTGCCACACTCATGGTGCAATTGCACTGAGTCCCTTTATCCAAACACTGAGTTAACCACATCACCAGGCATTTCTATTTTAATCTTCTTTCTTCCCTTGAGAAAAGAGTCTATCTCTTTTTCTTTCCTGTTTGCAGAAGTGAATCCATGGTCAGAAAAATGTAAACAATAGCCACGTGCGGTGGCACACACCTGTCATCCCAGTGGCTCGGGAGGCTGAGACAGAAGAATCGTGAATTCAAAGCCAGCCTCAGCAACGGCGAGGCGCTAAGCAACTCAGGGAGGCCCTGTGTCTACATAAAACACAAAATAGGGCTGGGGATGTGGCTCAGTGGTAGAGCGCCCCTGAGTTCAATCCCTGGTACCCACCCTCCCGCCAAAAAGGTAAACATTTGAAGATGTTTATTATCCCTCAGAGGTAGGTACTGCTAATGTTTGATACATATTCTTTCAGATATTGTAATGAATATATTAACATTAAATACATGTTTAAATGGAATCATGGTAAGAGACTATTGACATGGCTCCCCAGCTGCTAAGCTGTGCAGCGGGTTTACTGGTCCCTGGCGAGAAGTGGTACTGGGGCAGAGGAGCCAGCGGCACCACTGAATTGAAGCCGAGGGCCATGTGGAGCCCGCCATAGGCGGTGCTGCAGCCCTAACCGACAACCTCAACTTCCCATTGAGGTGCAGTTCCCTGCCACAAGAAGATGAAAGAGGGGTAGGCTTGAATGAAGGATAGGACTCAAGAATTGACCAATAGTATTAGTGCATTTCCAAGCCCTAATCAGCATAAGTTTGGACCAATAGCAGTGAGCCAAGTGGTATATGTACCCTACACCAGCCCACTAGGTACGGTTCCAGTTTCCCTGACCCTGCTGAGAAGAGATACTGGCGTGGTGTGTGGACCCTGTTGTACAAGCACAGCATGCCTGAGGCGTAGCAAGCTGGCAGTGAACCAACCCAAGGTGTGCTGGCCTGTCGCCTACAGCAGACTACACTGCACACTGGGGATGCCTACTGCGGAAGTGTGCTCTGTAGTACTGCATCTTTTTTTTTTTTTTGGTACTGGAGATTGAACTCAGGAGCACTCCACCACTGAGCCACATCCCCAGCCCTATTTTGTGTTTTATGTAGAGACAGAGTCTCACTGAGTTGCTTAGCACCTCGCCGTTGCTGAGGCTGGCTTTGAACTCGCGATTCTCCTGCCTCAGCCTCCCAAAGCGCTGGGATTACAGGCTTGAGCCACCGCGCCCGGCTCGCATCTTTAATCAACAACTCAATCTCCTGTTTCCTATCATGAGGAAATGAAAGTGGGGCAGGCTTGAAGGAAAGTTGGGGCTCAAGAATTGACCAATAGTGTTAAGTACATTCCTAAGCTCCAATTAGCATAAGTTTGGACCAATAGCAGTGAACCAAGTGGCATATAAACCCTTAGACCAGCGCACTGGATGCCAGACACATGCTATGGAGTAGTCTCCTTCACTGCCATTAAAAGTTGTTCCTGTTTTTTGGTAAATCCTGCTGTTATGCTTACTCATCCTGAGTCAGAACTGCAAAATTTCTTGGCTGCAGAGACCTGCATCTCATGCACATGTTTTTGGTCAGTAGATGCAGCAAAGCTGCAGTCTTGCCTATTAGCAATTTACCTTAGAGCTCTGGTTTTAATAGAACTAATAAGAATGGATGCCAGGGCTGGGGTGTGTGGCTTAGTGACAGGGCACATACATAGTATGTGTGGGGCCCTCTATTCAATCCTCAGCATATAAAGTAACAAATAATAGTGGCCATTATTAAAAAGGTACTATGCCTAAGCACTGTCTTTACTTTATACTCTTTCTCCCGGTTCCAAGACTCTGAGGCAAGTTCTCTAAGATGATCATTTTTCACCCAAGGAAATTGAGGCCCTAAAGGGAAAAATGGATTTCCTAGCCACACAGCAGAACAACAAAGCCGGGGTTGAATCCGGGACGGCCTTATCCATGTCAACGTCTTTACCACTGTATTTAAATCCCTTCTGAAATGCTTGTGGTGCAAGAGAAGAAAATGAATATATTTCAGAAGCAGGAGCAGTGGCCAAAGGCACCGCCTAGAGATAGTAATAAGGGGGACAGAAGGGAGACATGGTGCATTTCAGTCTCCCTGTGGGAGCACAGAGATTTTGGTTGGTTCTGACTAGATATGACCCTTGTCCAGACTGCCACACTCATGGTGCAATTGCACTGAGTCCCTTCATCTAAACACTGAGTTAACCACATCACCAGGCATTTCTATTTTAATCTTCTTTCTTCCCTTGAAGAAATAGTCCAACTCTTTTTCTTTCCTGTTTGCAGAAGTATATCCATGCTCATAAAAAAAGCAAACATTACAAAATCTGTGTATTATCCCTCAGAAGTAGGCACTGGTCATGTTTTGGTATATATTCTTCCAGATATTTTTATGAATATATTAACATTAAAAACATGTTTAAATGGAATCATAAGATACTACTGACGGGGCTGGGGCTGTAGCTCAGTGGTAGAGCACCTGCCTTGCATGCGTGAGGCACTGGGTTCGATCCTCAGCACCACATAAAAATAAATAAAGGTATTAAGTCCATCTACAACTAAAAAAAAATTAAAAAAAAAAAAAAAGATACTACTGACATGGCTTCCAGGCTGCCAGGCTGTGTGGCAGGTCTACTGGTTCCTGCTAAGAAGTGGTATTGTAGCCAAGAAGCGGTGGAGCAGCGGAGGGGTGGCACCGGGGGTTGAAGCCCAAGGCTCTGTGGAGCCCACCATCCAGGCGCAGCAGGTCTGAGGTGTAGTCAGCCAGCGCTGAGGCAAGCCAAGGCTGCTGACCCTGCCACCCTGCAGCAGCCCGGCTGCACACTACAGACTTCTGCTGCAGAAGCACACTCCTTGCCTACAACCTCAACCTCCTGTTTCCTGCCCCAAGACAATGAAAGTAGGGCAGGCTTGAGCACAATTTGCAACTCAAAAACTGACCAATAGCGTTAGTACCCTTGAGTCATAATTAGCATAAGTTTGGATCAATGACAATGCACCAATTGGTATATAAACCCCTAGACCAGCACATTTAGGCCGAGCAAATCGGATGTTGGGTCCTGTTTTGTGTTGGTGATCTGTTAGGCACAGTGATGCTTACCTACAGTTCTAACGACTTAGGAGTCTGAAGCAGGAGGATAGTGGGTTCAAGGTCATCTCTGGCAATTTATTAAGGCGCTAAGTAACTTACTGAGACCCTGTGTCAAACCAAATTTGGAAAGGGCTGGGGACTTGGATCAGAGGATAAGTGCTGCTGGGTTTAATCCCTGGCTTAAAAAGAGAGAGAGAGAGAGAGAAAGAAAAAGAAAAAACGTGTCCCTGTTATTCATTAAAATCCTACCATTATTCTCACTGAGTCCTGGTATGTGGAATTTGTGGTTTGAATTTACCAGACAAGAACCCAGGAAGAAAAAAAAAACAAAGAAATTAACAGTGAGCTACGGGGATCTGCTGCACCACTGGAGGGCATGGACCACCATTAAGAGCTGCAGCGTGTGCAGACCCACCTGTCAGCAGAGAGTCAAGCTTCATTTCAAAACTCTGGTTTCACGATTTTGCAAAATTTTTCCCATTCAATATAATATCTAAGGGGCCTTTTTCTGGGTCAGTCACATAGATCTATCTCACTCTATTTATTAGCAAGTCATTCTAAAATATGCATATGCCATAATGTGTTTAAATATGTTCATGTTGATGGATATAGATTATTTCTGCTTCTTCTCCTCCTGATGAGGCTAAGAATTGAACCGAGAGCTCCATACATGCTAGGCAAGTGCTGTACCATTGAGCCCTATTTCTGATTTTTGCACATGCAAACAATGCTACAACGAACATCCACATATACGTTCACTTTTTGTACTTGTGCAAATATTGCTATTAGATCCCTAGAGATGGAATTGGTGGGTCAAAGTATCAGCACATTGCTACATTCCCCTCCAAAACAGTATCAATTCACAAACCCACCAATGGAGTTCAGCCTTTGATATAAAGATTCTGCAATTTTTCTCCATTATCAGCTTTCACACCTAATTATCAGTAATTTTCACAAACACATTCCCTTCTGATAATGCAAAACCACCAGCTGGAAAGTTCCATCCGATTTCTGTGTGCTTTTTGGTTTTGCCCAGAAAGAGGCAGAAGCAACGTAGCAGAGAACCCATTTGTATTCCTCAACAGAAATCTCCTTGTTCCTTACAGTTCATCCGCTCTTTTAAATTACCTTGGCTTGCTAAGTTAGAAGCTATTAAAAAGCCCTAGTGTTCTATATAATCACTTTAGGGTTCTGTTGGAAAGCTCATGCCAATGAAATAAAAATGTTAGAGAGCTGTTTCAAAAGATAAATGCCACTTGATCTGAGTGATTACTGGGCTTCATTCTTCTGATTTATCTAACAGTTGTCTGTATTCTTTAACAATGACCTTGCCAGGCTGGATTTCAACGAGATGGTTCACCTCGTCTAAAAAAAAAATTTTTGTTTTTTAAAGTACTGTAGTGTAGAATGTATTTTTTAATGCCTTGATTTTTCTTCTAATCAGTGTTTTAAAAGAACAAAAATATGGGGGGAAAATCCAGGGTTTATGGTTTTTATAGTTGAAACCTTTGTTCACTGTATCTGCTGATGGAGAAGGGGAGGTGTCTTCTTGTCATTTGTCACTCCTGTCACATTCATCCATTGTCAGCTGATCAACATGCATCGAGAGCCTCTTACTACATCTTTAGTGTTGGATAAGGGGCTCTGAGGTAACACCTGAGTTTGAATCCAAGCCCCAGTACTTAAGAGCTGTGTGACCTTGAACAAGACAATCTCTGTGCCTTCTTTTCCTCATCCTCCTTGCCCCTCCCCCATTTGTAAAGTGGAGACAGTAATGATACCTGGCTCATAGGACAGAGTAAACAAAATCGTATCTAAGAAGTACTTAGAATGACAGAGACTAAGCTTTCAATAAATGCTATTTATCTTATCCGCGCCCCTATGCTGGTGGCATGGCTCCTCCCAGGCACCAAAACCACCAAAACCAGCAAGGAAACAAATGAAGAGACACCGTCAACTTCTTTGAATCTTATGAAATCCACAGGCCTGGCCTGGATAGTGAATGTTTGTTTGTTTGTTTGTTTTTGTACCAGAGATTGAACTCAGGGGTACTCGACCACTGAGCCACACCCCTAGCCTTATTTTGTGTTTTATGTAGAGACAGGGTCTCACTGAGTTGCTTGGCACCTCGCCATTGCTGAGGCTGGCTTTGAACACGCGATTCTCCTGCCTCGACCTCCCAAAGCGCTAGTATTACAGGCATGCACCACTGCGCCCGGCCTGGATAAGTGAATGTTAAAAATATACTTTCTTAAAGAACAAGAACAGACCTCTTGCATAAGAAATTAACAGCACATTTTCTCCAACTGACTATGTAGAGGTTTATAGAGCCCTTGGTTCACTATTGGTCCAAATTTACACTCACACCAATCAGAGCTCAAATGTTCTAACGCTGTTGGTCAATTTTTGAGTCCCAACCCTCTTTCAAGTCTGCCCCACTTGCATTTTCTCATGACGGGAACATTGGTTTGCATTGTAAGCAAGGAGTACAGCTGTACAGCTGACATCCCCCTTGTGCAGGCCAGGCTGCTGCAGGGTGACAGGTCAGAGTGCCTTGGCTCATCTCAGCATTGGTATGGTGGGCTCCAGATGGCCCTGGGCTTCAACCCACCGGACCTGCCACTCCACTGCTCCTCCGCTTCAGAACCCCTTCTCAGGAAGAAAAAGTAGAACTGTTGCACAGCAACAACGGTGCCGGGTCTAGGAGTTTATATACCACTTGGTTCACTGCTATTGGTTCAAACTTATGCTAATTAAGGTTTAAATACCAATGCTATTGGTCCAAATTTATGCTAATCAGGGCTTGGAAACATAGTAATGCCATTGGTCAGTTCTTGAGTCCTATTCAGGTTTGCCTTATTTCCATTTTCTCCTCGGCTTCAGAAAACAGGAAGTTGAAGTCATTGATGGCACGTGCTCTGCGGCATTTCTGGAGCTGCGTGCTGCACGGAGTGCTTTTGCAGTGGGCGTCCCTACTGTGTGCAAGCTGGGCTGCGGCAGGGTGACAGATCGCCTTGCTTTGGCTCACCTCTGGGCCTCAGGCCTGTCATGCCTGTGTGACAGGCTCCCTGAGACCATGGGCCACACTTGCCACCAGTGTTCTAACCCATCCGGCTACTGCTGTGCCACTCCACTGCTCTCTTGTGGCTTCTTGGCAGGGACCAGTAGGATGCAGTAGTGCCATGTAACCATAGCAGTGAACCAAGTGCTATTTAAATCCCTAGCCTAGCACATTCCATTGGAGAAAACCTCCTATCAGGTACCCTCTTGAACTGGGAAAATTTTGTTCCTGTTCTTTTTTTTTTTTTTTTTTTTTTTTTGGTACTGGGGATTGAACTCAGGGGCACTCGACCACTGAGCCACATCCCCAGCCCTATTTTGTGTTTTATGTAGAGACAGGGTCTCACTGAGTTGCTTAGCGCCTCGCCGTTGCTGAGGCTGGCTTTGATTGTTCCTGTTCTTCAGTAAATCCTACCTCCTCTCATTCATCCTGGTCTGTGGAGTTCATTCATGAGACAAGAACCCAGGGGAGAGGGAGAAACTGATGGTGAGCTGCTGAGGTCTGCTGCAACACTGGAGGGCGTGGCCCACCATTAGGAGCTGCAACACTTCTTGGCTGCGGAGGCCTGCAAGGCAGAGAAGCATAGAAACTCCAGTCTCACCTGGCTGCAGAAGCAGGGAACTGAGTTTCACCTCAAAACTCCGATTTTGCTAAGTTTGAAACCCAGGTCCTCGCACATGCTAGGCATGCATTCTACAACCAAGCTACACCTTGAGCCTCGTAAGAGGCAATTTATACCTGTCTACATTAGTAAACAGCAAATGCAGGCAGAGGCATTTCTGTCCGATATTCCCCTGCCACCTCTTTCTGCCTAGGAAAGATTTTTTTGAGAGATGTGGTGGTGAGGTGGTCTAATACCTGACCCAGACAGAGATTGCCCTGGGAGACTTCATCCACCCATTAAAACAAACCTTGAGGGCTGGGGTTGTGGCTCAGTGGTAGAGCGCTTGCCTCGCATGTGTGAGGCACTGGGTTCCATCCTCAGCACCACCTAAAATGAATAAACAAAGGTATTGCGTTCATCTACAATTAAAAAAATATTTTAAAAAAACCTTGATGATTGTGTGCCTTTTGTCCCCGAAGTTCTATTACCAATGCCACCTCCCTTTTGCCTAGAAGTCCAAACCCCTCTCCCTTTGTTAAAACTCTGTAGATTTCAGCCATCTTTCCCATTGCCGAGTTTAATACTGGATGTGTGTGGCTTCTGTGCTTAGACTAAGAATAAACTCTGCGTGATGTTTTTCCTATAATTGATGGCTGGTTTATTTTCATGATCAAAACTTCAGAGGGGAGCCCGGCTCGGTGGCTCACGCCTGTAATCTCAGCACTTTGGGAGGCTGAGACAGGAGAATCGTGAGTTCAAAGCCAGCCTCAGCAAGGGCGAGGCGCTAAGCAACTCAGTGAGACCCTGTCTCTACATAAAACATAAAATAGGGCTGAGGATGTGGCTCAGTGGTCAGGTACCCCTGAGTTCAATCCCCAGTACAAAAAAAAAAAAATTCAGAGGGAAAGAGCAAATATAAAGTTTGCCTGTATGTGTTCAAATCCTGGCTTAGTCAAGTTATTATCTGTATGACTTTGGACAAGAGGCTCTGTGCCTCAGTTTCCACATGTGTCAATGGGAACAATGAAATATGCACCTCTCAGAGTTGCCGTGATAACTAAAGTGGTCAACATACATAAAGTTCTTGGAATAATACTAATATGTAGTGAGTACTATGTATGGGTCTGCTAATATTGTTATTGTTACTCTGTGCTTGCGATTATCATTATTTTTTTACTGTCCCTGATATTCAAGCAAAGTAGCAGCTGCCTACTTCATCTTGAAAAACTGGCCCTGAATTTTGAAATTAAATTGGCAAAAAACCCAGTGAGAGGACAAAGAATTAATTGCCACATACCAAGTCCATCTTCAGCCACTTATGTCTGCAGTGTGTCCCAAATTTGTAGTACATCTGAAAGTGGGTTTCATTGAACTGTGATTTGAAAAAAAAAATCCATAGTCAACTGAGTTTGGGAAATTCTGGATTCAATAGAGACAAATGATTTCTTTGCTGTGGGATTTCTCAGAGCAGTCATATGTCATAAGCTCCATAAACCTTCATAAGAAAAATGGAACATGTAGCATTTTCCAGTTTCCCAGAGCAGGTTTCTCTCTTAACTTCCTCCCTCATCCTCTTCTCTCTTAACATGTTCTGGGATTAATATTCTGTGGCATCAGTTTAGGAAATGTTGGTGCCAGGCACTTTCTTGTCACAGAATTGTCTCCATGTCCCTAAATAATCAAAGCCCAATTCCATACACTTCTTTTGCATGAAGGCACCAGGGCATCCCAAAGCCCAGGAAAGAAATTCTGCAGCTTCCTGACAAGCGAATTACTGTTGTCAAAGGACAAGTGCACAACAGTTTGTTTTAAAGGTTTTCATTGGTTTTATTTTATTTTTTAAATTTTAATACTTTATTTTTATTTATTAATTTGTATGTGGTGCTGAGGATCGAACCCAGGGCCTCATCCACGCTGGGTGAGCACCCTACTGCTGAGCCACAACCCAGCTCAGTTTTTTTTGTTGTTGTTTTTTTTTTTTGGTACCGGGGATTGAACTCAGGGGCACTCGACCACTGAGCCACATCCCAGGTGTTTTGTGTTTTATGTAGAGACAGAGTTTCACTGAGGTGCTTAGTGCCTCGCCATTGCTGAGGCTGGCTTTGAACTCGCGATCCTCCTGCCTCAGCCTCCCTAAGTGCTGGATGACAGGCATGTGCCACGGCACCCACCTTGGTTTTATTTCTTGGGAGGCCCTGCCTAACACTTGTTCTCTAGATTGGACATTTCAGTCCCCTCCTCCTTGGTCTTCCTTGGCAATTACAACTTCACCTAGCATGGGTCATCACTTTTCCCATGCTTTTAAGGAATAAGCCTCACAGTTCGCATCACTTCCTTGTGTTTCTTTGGAAAACATATTTAGCAATCTAAAAACTCCTAAATTTGATGTTCATCATCAGCCCTCTGGATCTGACATCCTCAGAACCCAATCCTATTTTTGCCTGCACTCTATAGACATGTGCTTTCTGTGGTCAGATTTTGGTGGGACTTGGGTGATGATCTGTGCCCTTGGGGTAAGAATTCCCAAAGACAAAGACAATCTGTTAAGAAGCCATCTGCTGGGCTGGGGCTGGGGCTCAGTGGTAGACCGCTCGCCTCATATGCGTGAGGCACTGGGTTCGATCCTCAGCACCACATAAAAATAAATAAAGACAGTTGTGTCCATCTATAGCTTTTTTAAAAAAAAAAAAGACATCTGCTTAGTAGCTCAGAGGAGATCTAAACTTTTTTGTCTTTGGTGTTTTTTTTTTTTCCCCAGACAGGAATGGTTCATGCTGAAAAAGGGGTGAGAATAATTGACCTTGCCCATAATGACTATTACGCATGTGCTAAATGGTCAGTTGCTGGTTACCTAAGTTGCAAGACATAAAAGCAATGTGTATGGGGTCTATAGTAAGAGATTTTCCCTTCTGAATCACTGTAGGTCAAACTTGGAGATCTCTGTGTACTCTTCCAGATGGTCAGGGTAATGTTCTAAGAAACAGAACCTTGATGGTCACACTTGAGAAAAGTTTGTTTTTCCAGTAACTGAGATGAGCAAAACCAGCTTGGAGGTAAAACTCGATTCACAACTTCTGCTAGCAGGTAGGTTATGCACAAATTACAGCACTCTACACAGAAAAACTACAGGCTTAACTTCAAGTTATAACTTCTAATGTCGTAATAGACTACAGCAGCTCAATATTAATTTCTTCTTTCTGGGTTTCTATCTCATAAATCCAAACTCCACAAACAAAGATAAGTAAGTATAATAATAGAGCTTCTTGAAAAACAGTAACAAATTGCAAGCACTATAAATTTGAATACAACACATTTCTAACCACGTGGCTCTAGGGGTGTATATAGCACTTGGATCATTGCTATTGGTCCAAACTTATAATTAGGGTTTGGAAAAGTACTAATACTATCAATCAATTCTTGAGTCCCATTCATTTTTGCCTTATTTCCATTTTCTCCCCGGAAGCAGGCATCGGGAG
Source organism: Xerus rutilus (assembly GCA_028644305.1). Taxonomy (NCBI): domain Eukaryota; kingdom Metazoa; phylum Chordata; class Mammalia; order Rodentia; family Sciuridae; genus Xerus; species Xerus rutilus. Next base: position 4,151,370 of record CM053416.1, on the reverse strand, counting down.
GGTGAAGTCATGGTGCATGCTCAATAGGTTGCATGGACTGACTGACAGCTCAGTACTGACCTGTTGGCCCTTAGACCCCCAGGTGGGCTGTGCTTGCCACTGGCACTCCAACCCACCCTGCAGCCACTCTGCTGCGCAGATCCCCTGCCACTTCTCGGCAGGGACCAGGAGTCAGCTGTGTGGCTTCACAGCCGGGGGAGTCATGTCACAAGGGGCAAAGTGAAAGAGAGGCCTATTGCTTCAATCAGCTCCTCCAGTCAAGGCGGGGTGGAGTCTGGGACAGGGGTACCTAATATGCTGTGCCTCACTTTCCAGGTCTTACCATCTTTGAGGATATAGTCTCCTTCCTTACCAGGCCCATCCCGTCACCTAGATCTAGGCATAGTAGCTAGCCCATCATAGCCACCCTGTAGAGTCCTTCTAGCGAGGACAGACCCTAAGGCGGGGCCACCTGTTATGTTGTTGGGGAGAAGACTCTCCATTGTTTTCAAAGGAGAGGAGTTGATTCTTAAGGAGGACTGGGTTGCTTTTGCTGGCTCAGAGCTTCGACATCTGCACCAGATGTTCTCAATTTGTGTCAAGTCCAGTTTTTTTTTCCCCACTCAGGGCTTGCCCTTGGCATACGGATCTGCCTTGATTGAGCACTGGATCTTGGCCACTCTGACCATAAGGACCTGGAGCTAGCCAGCCCTTGGCTCCCTGCCCTCCTGCTGCGGGGGATAAGAGCCTCTTTGGACACTCTCAGGAGGTCCTTTGGCATTCACGTGTGGCTCTCAATTGCTTATTGATGCAGAGGCTTTTCATGATCTCTCTCCAAGGCATTAATGGTGGTATTCAATAATCATCTGTAGTAGTTAAATTGTGGCTCCCAGAAGATACGGCTATCCCAAACTTCAGAGTGTGATCATAACCTGGAAGTAGGGTCTTTGCAGATGCAATTAAGGATCTTGAGATGAGATTTATCCTAGATTTAGAGTATGCCCTACCTCCAATTATGGATGCCCTTATAAGAGAAGGAGGTTGGGATTTGAGACCCAGAGACATAGAAGGAAGAAAACCACATGAGGATGGATGCAGAGGTTGGAGTTTGGTGACCCAAAGGTTAACAGTGGCAGAGGAGGGAGACACAGAACAGATTCTCCCTCTTCATCTCCAGGAGGAACCAACCTGATGCCATCTTGATTTTGGACTTCTAGCCTCCAGAACATAATTCTGTTCTTTAAAACTGTAGGATTTGTGGCAATTTGTTATGGTAGCACTAGGAAAGTGATCCTCCATGCCATCCCATTGTCTCTATAGCAGCTAGTTGCCCATACTTCTCAAATGCCTCGTACCAGCTCATGCTTCCCTTCCGCCAGTGTATGCCAGCCCAGCTCACCACAGCTGAAGATGTTAACAACTGTGCCATCGTGCCCTGTGCCAGGACTGTCTGTGCTCCATCCACAATTAGTGGAGCATCTTCGCTCGTGAATGATTTAGCTCCGAACCCTCATCCAGAATCCTGATACGGTCACAGATTGTGGTCTCTGTGAGCAGTCACTGAGATGCTGTTTGGCATGCTGGATACTGATCAGAGATTGATAGCTGGGAGAGGGAGAGGGAAGAAGCTGGGTTGGGCAGAAGAAGTCCAACTGTGGTCCAACACAACAAAGCCTCAGCCAAATCCAGTGATACAGCAGTGGTTTGGAATGGGCTATCACTTAGGACTTTGCGGTGATCAGTCTTTGGATCAGGGCCCAGGCAGCCTGAAGGAGACTCTGCAGGAACTGACAGTGGGGACAGGTCTTTTCTTCAAAGGCATCTGGGCAGTTCATCTCTGTGCTCACTGTATCATCATGAAGCCGAATGGTAGTTCCCTCATTTAACACAGGAGGAAGCAGCCTGACATGGTCTAATAGCTAGTGCACTATCGGTATCTAGCAGAATCAAAACATGAATCTTTGAGAAAGAAAGAAACAAATATTGAAAGTGACTATGTGCCAGGCATTTTAGGAAATTTCCTATATATATCTTGTCACTGGATTCTCATAATAACCCTGAAATGCATTCATGTTCATTATTCTCTCTCTCCCTCTGTGCGTGTGTGTGTGATGCTGGGGATAAAATCCAGGACCCTGCACATGCTAGAAAAGCATTCTACCCTTGAGCTATACCCCCAGTCCCTCTCTAATTTTAGAAAGAAAGAAAGGAGAGCTCAAAAGAGGAAAGTATTTTGCCCAGTATCAAGAGTTAGTAAGAAATCGGGCTGGGGTTGTAGCTTAGTGGTAGAGCACTTGCTTTGCATGTGTGAGACCCTGGGTTCAATTCTCAGCACCACATATAAATAAATGAATAAAATAAAGGTCCATCAACAACTAGTAAAATATTTTTTAAAAAAAAGAGTAAGAAATGGAAATAGACAGTGGTACATGCCCATCTTTTTGTTTTTGTGCTAGGGATTAAACCCAGGGCCTATGTATGCTGGGCAAATGCTCTACCACTGAGCTACATCTCCAGCTCTAGTAGCTGGAATTGGTACTGGGGATTAAACCCAAGGGTACTTTACTGCTAAGTTGCCAAGTTTGAACTTGAGATCGTCCTTCCTCAGCCACCTGAGTCACTGGGATTATAGGAGTGTGCCATCATGCCCCATGGGATCTTATAATCTTTGTAAAAGCCAGGAAGAGAACATGGCCTTTCATGTACACATAGTCAATAATGCAGAGAGCAGAGTACCATAAATTAGTGAGAGCTCAATTATGATCTAATGATCAGAGTGTGTTTCTAGTCTTTATTTAGAACAGCATGATGGCAGGCTGAAGCAGGAGGATCCCAGGTTTGAGACCAGCCTCAGCAACTTAGCAAGACCCTGACTCAAAATAAAAAAAATAATAAAAAGGGCTAGGAGGGGCTGGGGTTATGGCGCAGTGGTAGCGTGCCCCGCCAACGGGGACACGAGGGAACCACCTAAGAGAATGAAACAAACAAGGGGCGCGAAAGAACAGAGGCAAGACAGGATTCTGATCAAACCTCCGAATCTTTATTAAGAACAATGGTATATATATATGCTCAGGAGGGGGTGGGGAGGGGAAAGAACTGTCCCAGGACGATTGGTCAGTGCAAACAGGTGGTATCAAAAGGGGGAGGTTCACTCCTTTGGCGCCCGCGGGTTTTTCGGCGCTCCTGCTTAACCAGGAAGTGACTCAGGGCTTTTTGCTCCCAACAGTAGCGTGCTCGCCTAGCACGTGTGAGGCACTGGGTTCGATCCTCAGCACCACATAAAAATAAAATAAAGATATTCTGTCCACCTATAACTAAAAAATAAATATATTTTTTTTTAAAAAAGGGCTAGGAATGTAGCTCACTGGTAAAGCTCCCCTGGGATCAAGGCCTAGTACCAAAAAAACAAAACAAAACAAAACAAAAACCCTGAGGATTCAAACCGGGTGCAGTGGCCACACCTGTAATCCCAGAGGCTCCGGAGGCTGAGGCAGGAGGATCATGAGTTCAAAGCCAGCCTCAGCAAAGGGAGGCACTAAGCAACTCAATGAGACCCTGTCTGTAAATAAAATACAAAATAGGGCTGGAGATGTGGCTCAGTGGTTGAGTGCCCCTGAGTTCAATCCCCGGTTCCATAAGACAAACAAACAAAACAAAACGCAAGACAGATGAAGTGGTGAATTGGTTAGAGCTGAGCAAATGCGGAATGATGAAGATAATGAATGGTGTGGACTTTCATTGGCCAGCAGGCGGAGACCAAGGAGCAAGTTCTGTATCCATCCATCCATTCATCCACCCATTCAGCAGTCATTTAGCCATCAAAACATACATTATTTTGAAACAAACATATTCAAAACATACATTCTAAAATTTAAGGAATATTTTCTGTTATACAAGAATGAACAAGATGTAGTCCTCTTGCTCTTCAAGGTGGTCACAGCTAGGGCTCACATACACAGTTGTGCAGGATGTACACTGCACAACTCTGGGGTCTAATCTATGTCACTGTCTCTTGTGAGGGGGACAATAGATAACCTGTGCAACTATGCTACCGTTGAGAGAGGGAGACAATGAAACAATTAGGTACAGTATTTATGATAGGAAGGAAGAGAGACAGTGGGAGAAGGGCGGAGGGATATTTAATGAATTCATTCCAATAGAGGTGGATTTCTAATGAGGCTTCCTAGAGAAAGTCATATCTAAACTGAGCTCTGTGGTTACACAGAAGGTAGCCAGCTGAGGGTGTGGGTGAAAGCGTCCTAAGCAGAACAATCAGCATTTGAAAAGCCCTGGAGGCAGGAGGCACCCGATGGCTGGCTGGCGCACACCTGTAATCCCAAAGAACTAGGAGGCTGAGGCAGGAGGCTTGCAACGACGCGCCCCTGGTTCAATCTCCGGTACCACAACTAAACACGTTGGAGACAAGAGAAAGCTGGGTATCTCCACGGATCTGTGAACAGTTTATGTAGTTGGAATAAGGAGGAAGAAGCGAGCAAGGATTAATCCCAGAAAAGTCTAGAGAGGTCACATCATAAAAGGTCTGCAGGCTAAGAAGCTTATACTTCACCCCGAGGCTAAGGAAAACCAAAGAGACTTAAAGGCAGGATGGGCCGTGGCTGGAGCCACTCTGTAGAAATCACTCTGGCTCCTGTAAAGAGACAGTTTGCAAGGGGACTGGATGGAAAGCAGGGGGGTTCGTCAAAAGACAAGGGCGAGCCCCCCACCCCCCGCCAGGTTGCCAGCTGCATCCTTGGGTAGATAGTGGAGCCATTTCCTGAGCCAACAATGACAATGAGGGACTTAAGGAAGGCGCTGAGCTCTATTTGTGGTGGTTGAGGTTTTGTGTTCTCCAGTGCCAGAGGTTGAACCGAGGACCTCAGGCATGCTGGGCTAGTGCTCTACCACTGAGCTACGACCCCCAGACCCTGGGATAGGTTGAGTTTGAGTTTGTGGGATTCATGGTGGAGAATGAAAGAGCATACATAGTTCTGATGTTCGGGGTGATATGTGGGTCCTCAAACACCTGTGCTCATTGGAAGTGATGACTCAGGGACACCGTGAGGAGCGACAGGGAAATGAAGATTTAAAAACGAGCTGGGCACGGTGGCCCACGCCTGTCATCCCAGCACTTTGGGAGGCTGAGGCAGGAGGATCGGGAGTTCAAAACCAGCCTCAACAAGGCGAGGCGCTAAGCAACTCAGTGAGACCCTGTCTCTACATAAAACACAAAATAGGGCTGGAGATGTGGCTCAGTGGTCGAGTGCTCCTGAGTTCAATCCCAGTACTAAAAAAAAAAAAAAAAAAGATCTAAAAATGAAATTTCAGAAAGCATCACCATCTTATCACATATCCTTCCTCTTCCTGTGGCTTCTGAGGTCACCAAGTTAGGCCTTAGCCGAAGTGGAACAGGGTCATATTGACCTATGAGTTCTTAAAAATTCCTCTCTGCAGTTCCAGCTGTTGGCATAGAGCTGGAAAATAAAAGAACCCATCAGATGCTGGTTGGGAGAATAAAAGAAAAAGATTAAATGAATACATTTAAGAGTGTGATTATAAAGCACCAAGGACTTTGAAAGCAATATATCAGAGCTTATAAAATACGTCTCCAAACATCTTGTTCCCCACAAAGCAGTCGCTTTAGTGAATATTAATCTCCATGCAGGAAAAGGCTTTTAAGTACACAATCAAGGACAGATTCCATTTAGAAAAAGATGTAGGGGGCTGAGGCTGTGGCTCAGTGGCAGAGCGCTTGCCTTGCACGTGTGAGGCACTGGGTTCGATCCTCAGCACCACATAAAAATAAATAAACAAAATAAAGACACCGTGTCCATGTATGACTAAAAAATATTAAAAAAAAAAAAAGAAAAAGACCTAAAGACCCAACCACATGAAAGTAAAAAATGTCATTTAAAAAAACTATTAAAGATTGAAAAGCTAAGGAAAGCAGAGAAGGGACTGGGAATACAGCTCAGTGGTAGAGAGCTTGCCTAACAAAACATACGACACACAAGGGGTTGTTTTCTTTAGGACATAAGCAATCTTTAAACAAAAAAACCCACCAGTTCAAAAGATGACTACTTCAATGTGAAAATAAAGCAGAAGTCTTGAACTGGTAATACATACAAGAACAAAGACAAAAACCAACATATAAAAAAAGTTCTGAGCCGGCACAATGTCGTACACCTGTATTCCCAGTGAATTGGGAGGCTCAGGCAGGAGGATCCTGAGTTCAAAGTCAGCCTCAGCAAAAGTGAGGTGCTAAGCAACTCAGTGAGATCCTGTCTCTAAATAAAATACAAAATAGAGCTGGGGATGTGGCTAAGTAGTCCAGTACCCAGTTTAATTCCGGGTACCCCTCCCCCTAAAAAAAAAAAAAAGCTCTGAGCTGGATGAGGTGGTGCACAGCTGAGGTAAGAGGATCGCAAGTTCCATGCCAGCCTCAGCAAACTAGCAAGGCCCTCAGCAACCTAGTGAGACCCTGGCTCAAAGTAAAAAATATAAAAGGGTTCGGGATGTAGCTCAGTTGTAAGGAGTCTCTGTGTCCCTGGTTTCAATCCCTGGGACAACAAAGAAACAAAAAGTTCTGGCTTCCTAATCAAAACATCCACCTTAAAACGAGGTAGCATTTTTTTTTTTTTCCATTTATCCACTTGGTAGTGAATTCTGAAAGTTTTAAAAATACATATACTCTTTGGCCTAGAAATTCTATTTCTGGAAGTTTGCATTAAGGAAATAAAATTGGGGATTGCAAGAAGCAGATGCATACAAAACATTCATCGCAGCATAATAGCAGCAAAATTGGAAACAACAAAAGTTCTAACACAAGATGAGAAAGAATTGATGTTTTTGTTTTTGATCTTTTTTATTTTCTACTTTCTACAATAAAGATAAATAGCCTAGGGGCTGGGGTGGTGGCTCAGTGGTAGAGCGCTTGCATGAGGCACTGGGTTCGATCCTCAGCACCACATATAAATAAATACAAAATAAAGGTCCATCAACAACTAAAAACAAATATTAAAAAAAAAAAAGATAAATAGCCTTTCTTCAACAAAACAAATGCTGATTTTTTTTTTTTTTTTTTGTAAAGGAAAAAAAAAATCACTTTAAGTACAAATACTCCTTTGGAGGGCGGCCACTGATCAAAACCTTCCAGGGGCTACTCCTTTTAGCAGTCATAAGAGCTAGTTTCTGAGGCACATAGGAAATTGGTCTCATTATTTCATAGTCACCATTCCATTTTACATAAATACGGCTCATATTCAGGTTCCTTGCCCACTTTATTCATCTGCCTCTATTTCAAAATGACTTCAGGGTCTTGTGAAAAATCATTCTTTCAAAGAATAAAAATTTCCACCCTCACTGAAGAAATGCGAAGAATGTGGTTTGGATGTTAGGTATACATCTCTTCGCTTATCACGGTCCTCAGCATATGGAGCTCAATAAATAGTAGCAGTTGTTATTCTCATTTTCTTATTTTGTTTTATTTATTTCTGCAGTTGTCTGGGAGGCCAGATTGTTGAGGCCAGATGGATGGATTCTCCAGCCAATGCTTCTGATAAAACGTTAACTCATTCCATCATTTATTCTGGGTGGACCATATCTACCCACCTACCTTAAAATGTCAACATTCCAGGACTCCGAGAGGGAAATGAATGCTGTGGGTGAAATGCCTTGGCAACACCCACGAACTGTAGGGGTGGATACACATTATAATTCTCGATGCACATCAATTTATGATTTTTTCTTAGTTGTAGATGGACACAATGTCTTTATTTTATTTTTTTAAATATTTTTTAGTTGTCAATGGCTCTTTATTTTTTATTTATTTATATGTGGTGCTGAGAATCGAACCCAGTGCCTCACACATGCTAGGTGAGCGCTCTACCACTGCGCCACAACTCAGCCCCCACAATGTCTTTATTTTATTGCTTTGTATGTGGTGCTGAGGATAGAACCCAGGGCCTCACGCATGAGAGGCAAGCGCTCTACCGCTGAGCCACAATCCCAGCCCCCAGTATATGATTTTTTAAAAATTTTTTTTTTGGTTGTAGATGGACACAATATCTTTATTTTTATTTATTTGTATGTGGTGCTGAGTATCGAACCCAGGGCCTCACGCATGCGAGGCAAGCGCTCTACCACTGAGCTACAATCCCAGCCCAATATATGATTTTTTTTTTAAGTTTTTTTTTTTAAATTTT
>CM053416.1:4123337-4137092 GCA_028644305.1 Xerus rutilus | reverse complement strand
GGTACTGGGGATTGAACTCAGGGGCACTCAACCACTGAGCCACATCCCCAGCCCTATTTTGTGTTTTATGTAGAGACAGGGTCTCACTGAGTTGCTTAGCCCCTTGCCGTTGCTGAGGCTGGCTTTGAACTCGCGATTCTCCTGTCTCAGCCTCCCTAAGTGCTGGGATTACAGGCTTGAGCCACCGCGCCCGGCTTCTTCTCAGCTATTCATAGTGCTCTCCTTAGCAGGAACACTAAAGGCAGTGGTGTAGAAACAGCTCACTTCCTAGCCAGCATCTATTCTCCTATTCTTCTTTTTTAAGGTAGTATAGTACCAGGAGGTAGTTGCTTCCCCAGTAAACTATCTCTTTATTTTTTCTTAATAATAGGATTTTAGGAGTAAGAAGGTACACACATGAAAAATGATTTCTCAGTCTCCCATAAAGATAAGAGTGACTAAGTGACAGTACTTGAGTGGAGCTTCCAGGAAGGTCCTTTAAAGGGCTTTGATTGTGTCACTCCTCGTAATCATGCCCTTTCCTAATACTGGGAATGTGGATACGATGGCTGGAAATGCAGCATCAATCTTGTCAACATGAGGCAACTTTGGGGATGGGTGCCATAAAATAAGAAAGACTGCTTGATGGTGGAGCTACCTGACCTGCCCTGAACTACCTACTTCCAGACTTCCTGTATGTAAGAGAAAAAGAAAATATGTGGGTAAGCCATTGGAATTGAATCTCTGATATCATTGTTATAACAGTCAGTCATCACCTCCAGCATTGTGGCAGAGGAAAAGAGATGAAAGAAAGAAAAGGAAAGATGAAGAGTGACAAGAACAGCACAAGGACCTGTATCCCAGGAACCTAAAGGAGGGATGAGGTTGTGAAGGGAAAGAACAACTGGGGAGGTGGTTAGAGATGGAAGCAGGTTGGTGGTTAGGAGTGCTGACAGAGAATTGGCACCAAGGTCAAATCTTGCATGACTCTGTGCCTGGGCACAAAGTAGGTGTTCAATATAATACAATAATAATAATGTTAATAGCACATGTCTGATGTGTCATGCACCATCTGAGGTGCTTTATGCATGTTAACTTCTAGAATCATCACAGTCCTATAAGACGTAAGATATTTATTATCCCCATTTTTTAAATGGTGAGACAGAGGCTTCCGGTAACCTGACCAAGGTCACAGCTCATAAATGTTGAGAGTCATGATTTCAATCATCTGTGCTCAAAACCTCACTGTTTGTGCTATGATGAGTGATCTTTGCCACAGGCCCCAAAGCAACAGGGCCAACAGGTCATGAACTATAAAATAAAACCTTTCCTCTTTATAAACTAATCATATCGGGCATTGTTGTCATAGTAACAGAAAGCTGACCAATACACTTGACAAACTGACTGGGTTCTCACAGTGGACTCATAAATCTGCTTGCTGTACAAATGACTGCTCTGTGAACAGAGAGCAGAGCTGTGTCCTCCTGCTGTACCCGAGTGCTTGCCTGAGTTTATAATAATGCAAGGGTACAGTCTGAAATTCTGTAAGTTATTGAGCTTCTGTATAATGCCAGTAATTACTGCTATTGTGATTAGTTGAGCACATACTAAGTCTTGAATACCACATTAAAAAAAACCTTTCACTTATTCGGTCTTGCAAATTTCACAATGAGTCCTAGTAGATAAACAATAACCTTTTTCTTTAATGGATGAATGATTTGAGATCCAGAGTGGATGCAACTTGCTGAAGGCATTGTGGGTAGTAAGTGGCAGAATGAGGAAACAGACCCCAGTGTAACTGAAGGTAAACCCGGAGCTCTTTCCAGTGAGTGACATTTTGCTGGGGGTGGCAAGAGGGAAAGGCTCTGCAGAACAGGCGGGAGGGGCATGGAGAGGCATGGACAGTCAGTGTAGGCTTAATGTCTCACAGCTGCTTGACACATGGAAATTAGGCCTTTTGTGCAGTACTTGATTACCCTTTATTAGTCTATCAATCAACATAACTGAAGTTTCATTTAAAAGTCTCCAGGCATATGTATATTTTTTCTTGGTACTTGGGATTGAACCCAGGGGCACTTCACCACTGAGTTACATCTCCAGTCCTTTTTATTTCTAAAATTTTTTAATTTTGAGAGAAAAGGGTCTTGCTAAGTAAGTTGCTGAGGGTTTTGCTAAATTGCTGAGTTTCGCCTCAATCTTGTGATCCTCTTGCCTCAAACTGTGAAGTCACTGAGATTATAGTCGTGCACTATGGTACCTGGAAAACCTTCTGACATTTAACAGCAAGTTGATGTATTAAAAGAATGGAAGGATTGGGAGTCTGGCTACCTGCATGCTTTGTTCAACATCGTCAATAATTTTCCATGTGTCCTTGGAAAAGTCATTTGACTTCTGAGCCCTAGCCTTTTTTGTTGTTGTTGTTTTGGTACCAAGGATTGAACCAAGGGGTGCTTAACCACTGAGCCATATCTCCAATCTTTTTTATTTTTTATTTTGAGACAGGGTCTCACTGAATTGCTTAGGGCCTCACTAAGTTGCTGAGGCTGGCTTTGAACTTGAGATCCTCCTGCCTCAGCCTCCTGAGCCACTGGGATGATAGGCACACGCCACTATGGCTGGCCTTACCATTTTTTAAAAAAATACAAGAGTTAGATTATATGGGGCAGGGAGTTGGGAGGATCAAATGAGACAGTGCATTTAATTTGTAAGGGTTTTTTTTTGTATTTGTATTTAATTAATCATAGCACTTAGAGGCACAAAACTAGACAACATTGGAAAAATTAAAAGATACTGAGAAACAAGATTTTTTTTTTAAAGTGAATATCCTTGGTAGTAGGTAGGCACCAGCAGCCAGCTAACTCCATGCCTGCCTGCCTCTGCCTTCTGATTTTCCCAGCCTCCTTTGCAGCTAGGTTGACCACGTGACCCAGTTCTGGCCAATGAGATGAAAGCATTAGGATTTTGCTTTTCCAGCTCAAATAAACAGATGGGGTTTGTGCCATCCTCTTTCCCTTGAACTTGGGAGGTGCAACCATCTTCAGACCACAGAGATAGGCCAAGGGAACTGGGTTGCTACTGGCCCTGACAGTGCCCTGCGGCTAAGTTGATCCCAGCAGCCAAGCCAGCATCCGCCTACCTCCAAACATCATATTTTATGAGAAAAAGAAACTCTTGTTATTTTAAGCCACGTCTGGTTGGCTTCTCTGTAACTTTCACTGTAGCTATTACATTAATAAACTCCCATCATCCAGCTATCACAGCTGCTAACACCACAGTGTGGATCTTTTCAGGTCTTTTCTAATGCACCCACGGCAGGACAATATTTTGAATTATTAAGAGGCTTCTTCCTCCTAACACATGTTGTCTCATATCTTGTGTTTTACACTCCTCATGCAGGCCTTTTACAGGTATTATCCGCCAAGGACAATAAATATTCTACACAGGGGCTGGGGTTGTGGCTCAGTGGTAGAGCGCTTGCCTCACATGCGTGAGGCACTGGGTTCGATCCTCAGCACCACATAAAAATAAATAAAATAAAGATATTTTTTAAAAAAACAAAAAACCTTATTAGCTGGGCATGGCAGCGCATGCCTATAATCCCAGCACTTAGGGAGGCTGAGACAGGAGAATCGCGAGTTCAAAGCCAGCCTCAGCAACGGCGAGGCGCTAAGCAACTCAGTGAGACCCTGTCTCTACATAAAACACAAAATAAGGCTGGGGATGAGGCTCAGTGGTCGAGTGCCCCTGAGTTCAATCTCCAGCACCAAAAAAAAAAAGAAAGAAAATCTACACAAACACAAAACCAAATTCTTAGCCACTTATGAGGGGATTGGAAAATTTATAGCAGGGACAAAATTTGGAGGCCAAAGTGCTTTTTATTCACAAGAGCCAGAAGGTTTGAGCTAGATTTGCAATTGATTGACTTTGCCTATACAAGAGCAAAACCTGGAAGCTTCAGAGCACATTGTAAGAGAAACCTCGAGTAAAGAAGAGATATACATCAAATCTTCCAGATTCCAGGATGACACATGTAACAATAAAAGAGATACATCTGGGGGCTGGGACTGTGGCTCAGTGGTAGAGCGTTTGCTTTGCATGTATGGGGCACTGGGTTCGATCCTCAGCACCACATATGAATAAATGAATAAATAAAGGCTCATCAACAACTAAAAAATTTTTTAAAAAAGATACATCTGGAAAGAAGAGGGAGAGTTAGAGGGAGGAGGAGAGAGTTGACATACTGTTTGAGTTCTAAGAAGGGGCTCGGAGCTCTGTCCCACACCTGGCCCTGGGAATGGACTCTAGCAATTCACCGTAGGTTTAGCCAGAATACAAGAGCAGAAGGCCCTGGAGCTTCTTTTCTCATGTGCAATTTTGTTTAAGTCACTCCATGTCAAACCTGGTATCTTGAGGGGCAAAGCCACCATTGCTTGGGTAAAGCTGAGGGCATCCTTTCAGATATGGGAAAGCATCGGAGAATTTCCCATGGACCTTTGCAACCTGTGCTCAATGGGTTGAAAATAAATGGCAACAAAGAAAACCTGCAGCCCACAGACACCTTAACTGGCAGCCAGGGCAGGATCATGGGTGATAGCAGAGGTCTCCAGAGCTTGAGGATGGGAACCAGGGAAGATAAATTATAAAGGCCAGTGAAGAGCAGAGGGTAAGTGGGGGACCAAGTATTCCTCTGGATTCTAGGATGACACATACGTCTACCTAAGAACTCAAATCACCCTTAGGAAGCAGGGAAGACGCAGAGAATGGGAGAATCTGGAACCAATCACGTTGTATCAGGAAGTATCTGAGTTACTTCGAATGGTAAGATTGTTTTCTCATCAGGAAAACCTGAACCTGAGATAAGTTCACTTCCAAGAAATAGTTTCATTCTATTTTGTAATGCTGGGGATTGTAACCATGAGCTGTCATGAACCAAAGCTAAGCACTCTGTCACTGAGTCATAACACCCCTGGCCCCTTAAAAGTTTTTAACAGAACTATTTTTCAACATCCAACTATGTATTCTGCAACATTTCCCTCATTCCCATGTATGCTTGCCTTTACAACATACATGCATTTTTTACTGCATGCAAGAATATTATACATACAGTTTAAAATTTTTTTTTAGTTGTAGATGAACAGCATGCCTTTATTTTTATTTGTTTTTATGTGGTGCTGAGGATCGAACCCAGGACCTTGCTTGTGCCAGGTAAATGCTCTGTCATTGAGCCACAACCCCAACTCCCATACATACAATTTTGCAAACTTATGTTCCCCCTAAATACTACGGACAGCTTTCTATATCTGTAAATTTTCATTTACAATGACTTTTAAATATTTTTTGAAAACTTTGAAAATCTGATATGAATTATATGCCCAGAAAAAGGTGCGTATGTATCCACACCAAGATGTCTGTATATAATTTAAGGGTATTATTTAAGAACACAAAGCTAAGAATTCCTGGAAAGCAATAACAGTTTTCAATAAATGAATAGTATGTAATATATCGCCAACAGACAATTTATTTCATTAACCTCCTGTTGAACTTAGACTGTTTCCAGTTTGTCTCTACTATACATGATCTCTAGGATAGATTCCTAGCACTCGAATTGCTAATTAACATGAGAAGTGTTTCTACTGTAGTTTACAAATAACAGTGCTTTGTTCTGTCACTAACAATAGCATCAGGAAGAAGCCCAGGGCAGACTTAATAATATCATCAAAGATCCATCCTCTTGCTGTCTTTCTGATCTGCTGCACTTAGCTTTCTGTCTTGTCGACTCATGGTTACAGAATGGCTTCTGCAGCACCAGCTATCACATCCATCCTTGTTTTAGACAGGATAAAGAAGGAATAGACGGTACCTTTTATCAGCAAAGTAGACTTTTACTTAAATCTCAATAGCCTGAACTAGAGCACATGTTTGTAGGTATCTAAAGCTGATTGCAAAAGTAAATATTCAGTGTTTTTCCTAGACTATTTTGGTAGAGGCAGTTAAGGGAGATGAGTTTTGGTGGTGGATTTTAGGTTAATCAGCCTGCTGCACACGGCCCAAGTTTGTAGGTACTTTAAAGGAGTTGATCTGTGGAAGCAAAATACTTGAAAGGGCTTTATTAATCAAAAAAAAAATATGTGCAAATTGTGAGGTATATAATTTATTAGAAGCAATGCTGTGTTTTCTCAGCAGATTGAATGTGTAGTATTATTGCTAATCCCTGGGCGACCACTTTGCTAATTGGCCACCTCTGCTCAGAAAAATATTGTTAAAATGCTCTTTTTATAGAAACAGCTTTTCCATACCCAGTGACCAAATTGCTTGTTTAGACCCCATTTTGATATTCCAGTCACCTCCTATAGAGCGCCAGGAAAACGTTAGGCACGGGGCCCAGAGACCTGAGATGATTTCTTAGCTCTGCCTCTGACCACAAAGTACAACTCTAGGCTTTGGATTCCTTACCTGTAGGAGGTGGGTAAGAATTTCTACTTTTCCACACTGCTGGAGGCACAAGATGAGATTAGGGGCCAAAAAGTGCTCTGAAGAGAGTGGGGTGTAGTGGCACACGCCTGTCATCCCAATGACTGGAGAGGCTGAGGCAGGAGGATCACAAGTTGGAGGCCAGCCTTAGCAACTTAGTGAGGTCCTAAGCAACTGAGTGAGACTCTGTCTCAAAATGAAAAAGTAGGCTGTGGATATGGCTCAGTGGGAATGCATTCCTAGGTTCAATCCCCAGGGAATTCCAAAGGGAACTTGCCCAAAGGGAAAGTTGAATTCTTTCACCCGGGTAGGGTAAGGGGAGATGTGCTCTGAAGAGGAATACAGATGGTGGTGGTGGTGATTATTGCTCAGCAGTTATCCTTGCTGGCCATTAGGGAACCTGTTGAATCAAGGTCAGGGCCTGTGATTTACTGGTAAACCAATTCTCCTGGAGGGCAAATGTCCTCGATTGGTAGATTTGGCAATCTCCATGGTATGAATACTCTAATCATGGCTGATTTTAACCTACTAACAACCAACCACAAAATTCCCATATATTTAACAAATCATCTTGTCAGCTGATAACTCTACTGGCCCAGAGCACAAAATCAATCACCTTACAGTGAAGTGTCCTGGCTGGGTCAGAATCAGCATCTAGACACACCTGGCAGGTAGAATCTTCAGTGAGTCTCATTTTGTTCCCTTCTCATCTCCAGTATCTATTTACACACACACACACACACACACACACACACACACGCACGCACGCTCACACGCACACACATACACACAATTTAAGAAAGGGATGAGTAAACTCAAAAGAGCCATATGTGTGTGAGTTGTTTGATGCATGAATTGATACTTAGTAGTGAAAAGTTCCAGGTCTACATAGAAAGGATTAGATTTACAAATGAAGAGAAATCATAGAGAACCAGTTCTGTATGTGCTGTTCCTTTGGCTATAAGTGACAGAAAACCCAATTCAAACTAATATAAGATATAAGGAGGGCTGGGATTGTAGCTCAGTGGTAGAGCGCTTGCCTCGCATGCATGAGGCCCTGGGTTCGATCCTCAGCACCACATACAAAGCAATAAAATAAAGATATTGTGTCCATCTACAACTAAAAAAATATTAAAAAAAAAAGATATAAGGAATATGGATCACATAACCAAGATGTTCAGGGCCAGTCTGGCTCCAGGCATGGCTGGATCCAGGTGCTCACATGATGTAAACAGGAATTCAGACATACTTTTTTCTCACAGTAGTAAAATGGCCACTAGCCACTAGCAGTTCTGGTTTAGCAACCCTAGTGGAAAAAAACCAAAAACAAAAACATTTCTTTCCTTCAGAGCAATTCCTAAATTCCTGACAATAAAACTCCCAGAAATTGTTCTGATTGGCTAAGTTGAGGTCATGTGCTCATCTCTGAGCCAATCACAGTAAACCAGATAACATAATACTTGCCATAGCTGGATGTGGACCCTGTGCTGATTCCTGGAGTAGGAGATGCTGTCCACCCATTTAAAGCAAATGGGCAAAAAACCAAAAACCAAAAAAGCATATGGGCTGAGAATGGCTGGAGTTGGTTCCCCAAAAGGAAAGTTGAATTCCTTTACCAGGAAAAAAAAATCCAAAGGGAATGTGATGGTTAATTTTATGTGCCAACTTGACTGGGCTAAGAGAGGCCCAGATTGCTGATGAAATATTAAGTCTGGGAGCATCTATGAAGGTATAAATTAAAGATATCAGCATTTGAGTTAGTATATTGAGTAAAGAGGATGCACCCTCACCAATGTGGATTGGCATCGTCTAATTTATTGGGGCCTGCACAGATAAAAAAGGCAGAGTGAAGACAGAGAGGATGATCTTGTGTGTGCACTCTATCTCGCTGCCTGAGCTGAGATGTACATTTTTTTTTTTGGTACCGAGGATTGAACTCAGGGGCACTCGACCACTGAGCCACATCCCCAGCCCTATTTTGTGTTTTATGTAGAGACAGGGTCTCACTGAGTCACTTAGTGCCTCACTGTTGCTGAGGCTGGCTTTGAACTCACGATTCTCCTGTCTCAGCCTCCCAAAGTGCTGGGATTACAGGCGTGCACCACCATGCTTGGCTTGTACATTTTCTCTTACCCTTGGATGTTGGTGCATCTGGTTTTCAGGCTTTCAGACTCAGACCAGAACTTACACCATTGGACTGCCATCATCTGACCTTTATACTTGCGCTGAATGATAGCACCATTTTCCCCAGTTTTCTGTCTTGTCCAGAACAGATCATGGGACTCCTTGGCCACCATGACCAAAGGAGCCAAGTTCTGAAATAGATTTCTTCATATACATCCTATTGGTTGTGTCTCTGGAGAAGCCTAATGCAGGATCAATGCTTGACAGAGCAAAACAGCAGATGCCCACTACAAATCTAATGTGCTTCTCATTGTGCCAGGCAGATCTATGTGTCATGAGAGACAGGAGTTTCAAATATAGCTCAAACATCCCTTGGCGTCATTAGTTTGTGGTTCACAAGGGGGTTTATATTGCATTAATACTCATATTTTATTCATTCCAAAAAACTGCTTTTAAAGGTGGCCTCTATGGTATTTCTGAAAGTTCCTCCAAGGTATATCCTCATGGCCTTCCAAATCAGCCTGGGCTGCTGCTTCCAGGAAAACTGGTCAGCTAGACCCTGTTCTACATCGCCACCCTCTAGTCCATAAAGATGAAAATTCTGTAGGCTCTGCTCAGCGTCCACTTAGGAGACAAGATAAGTGATAAACGTTAGGTTCTGCAGCGGGCGTGGTGGCACACGCCTGTAATCTCAGCACTTTGGGAGGCTGAGACAGGAGAATGGCGAGTTCAAAGCCAGCCTCAGCAACGGCGAGGTGCTAAGCAATTCAGTGAGACCCTGTCTCTACATAAAACACAAAATAGGGCTGGGGATGTGGCTCAGTGGTCAAGTACTCCTGAGTTCAATTCTCGGTACCAAACAAACAAACAAACAAAAAACATTAGGTTCTACAACTAAAGATAATGAAAGTGTATCACAAACACAGAATATGCCTGTAATACTAGCAACTTGGGAGGCTGAGGCAGGAGGATCACAAGTTCGAGGCCAGCCTCAGCAACTTAGCAAGGCTCTGAGCAACTTAGCGAGATCCTGTCTCAAAATAAAAAACAAAAAGGGCTGGGGATGTGGCTCTGTGGTTAAGCACCTCTGGGTTCAATCCCCAGTGCAGAAACAAAAACAAAAACAGAAAAAGAGAAGAAAATTGAACATACACAGAGCGATTATCACGTGAAGACATAGGGAAAAGATGACTTTTACAAGCCAAGGAGAGAGGTCTCAGAAGAAACCAGCATTGCCGACATCTTGATCTTGAACTTTAAGGCTCTAGAATTGTGAGAAAATAAATTCCTATTGTTTAAGCCATGCTATCTATGGTACTTTGTTATGGGAACCCAAGCCAACTAACAGCCAGGCAGGGAGTATTGGAGGAAGAATGTCTTTTGTTGATTTTTTCAAACAACTGAGTAGGTAGTACACACACATTCAAAAGGCATAAGGTTTTCCTCCTCCTCTGCCCCACCTCCACCCAGGAGACAAATGGCTACTGGGTCTCATGTTTCCTTCCAGAGCTCCTTCCTCGAACAAACACAAATGCATGTTTGAATCGTTTGTTTCTCACCCTATACATGCTGTTTCTGCACCTTGCTTTTGCATTTAATAAAACATCCTGAAGATTCTGCAAGCATGACTTCAACAAAGCATGTTTGGAAAGTCAGAGAGATACCCTGGTGAATCACCAATGCGATTGGAAAAAAAAAAAAAAAAAAGCGATGCTTTGAAACCACATGGCCACCCTGTCAGATATTTTAAGCCTCTGCATTCAGAGGAGCTGGGAGGAGAGAGACCTCAGGAGGTGAGAGAGGCGGGCTGGAGAGGAGCTGGACTCTGGGGACACCAGACCTGTGGGTCTTCACTTCCCCTCCATGCCCTGTTCTGCCCTTCTCTCCTCGTCACACAAACTAGGTCAGCCTGAAAGATGCTGCCTCCAGCAAGCAGGAGGGAGATGGTCCATGCTGCGTGGGAGGGCACGATTCTGGGCCCATATTGGGATGCCATCTGTAATTGTAGACTCTCAGAGCTGCAAGATCTTAAAGATCATCTTGTCTAATTCCCTCATTTTGCAGATGGTGAAGCTGAGCCCAGAGTGGGGGAATAAAAAGGAACTTACTGAAGATCTCGAAGATCTGAAGATCTCTGTGTAGCTAGATGAGGACAGAGCAGGGTCTACAGCCTGGGCGGGGCGTCCTACCTCTTGGCACTCTCTTTTCACGTTGTCACCATACACATGTTGGTTCTGAAGCCTGTGTCTAGAGGTCCAGATTTCATTTTGCCTTCTGGGCCATGCCCTGGGTGTTTTCCTCTCTGCAATTGAATACAAGAGAATGGACGCTGGGTTTCAATATTGGTTTTGCTTATTAGCTTAGTGTCTACCCCCTTGGGTTTTGATAGGCAGGTGGGTTGCCTATCAAAGGGGCACCATTCACAGTCCAGTCCATCATGTAGCTGTAACCTCTGGAGTTGCACAGGACACAACCTGGGAGGTCATATACAGCGTGGTACTGGCTGTGAAGAATTAATGAGACCAAGCTTGTCAATCCATTAACATACCAATAACTCATTAAATGTTAGCCATTATTATGATCTTTTAAAAAAATCTTTTGTAATTGTAAATAGACAGCATGCTTTTATTTTATTTGCTTTTTTTTTTGGTACCAAGGATTGAAGTCAAGGATACTCGACCACTGAGCCACATCCCTAGTCCTATTTTGTGTTTTATGGAGAGACAGGGTCTCACTGAGTTGCTTAGCGCCTCACCCTTGCTGAGGCTGGCTTTGAACTCGCGATCCTCCTCCCTCAGCCTCCCTAAGTGCTGGGATTACAGGCGTGCTTCACGGCGCCCAGCTGCTTTCTTTTATTTATTTTTTATTTTTTTATTTTTTATTTTTTATTTTTTTTAAATATTTTTTTAGTTGTAGATGGACACAATGTCTTTATTTTATTACTTTGTAAGTGGTGCTGAGGATCGAACCCAGGGCCTCACGCATGCAAGGCAAGCGCTCTACCGCTGAGCTACAATCCCAGCCCCCAGCTGCTTTTTTTTAAATGTGGTGCTAAGGATCGAACCCAGTGCCTCACAGTGCTAGGCAAGCACTCTGCCATTGAGCCATATAGCCCCAGCCCTTATGATCATTTTTATTGTTATTGCTCTTTAGGAGCAGCTAGGAATAGGAAAGCTAGGTAGAAAAGTCATCTTTGCACAAATTTCATTTCTATAATTAAAGGTAACAAGCATTCAGTACAGAAAACCTGGAAAACACAGAGGAACAAACAAAATAACAAAAATAATCCCACCGACCAGAAATATCTTCTTTTGACATATGGTGTGTTTTTCCAGGACTTTTTTTTCTTTCTTTTCTCCCTCAGCCTCAGGAGCTGCTGGGATTACAGGTGTGCAGCTCTACTACTTACCAACTATGTGACCTTGGGCAAGATAATTAACCTTTCTGTACCTTAGTTTTGTCACCCATAAAATGGGGCCAATAAGAACATCTGCCTTGGGGCTGGGATTGTAGCTCAGCGGTAGAGCACTTGCCTCGCATGTGTGAGGCCCTGGGTTCGATCCTCAGCACCACATACAAAGCAATAAAATAAAGACATTATGTCCATCTACAGCTAAAAAAATATTTAAAAAAAAAGAACATCTGCCTTGGAGAAGCACTGTGAGGATTAAATCAGTTAACATGAACATTTCCTAGAGAAGTATTTGGCACAGAGTGTTTGGTATTTTATTGTCATTTGACCAGTTCATTTGGGGGAGGTACAGTACTATCATTTGCTTAGCTGGTTCCTTATAGTGGGCTCTGGAGAAAGCTCCCAGTTTCTCCTTGACCTAAATAGCGTGGCCCCAAATCTTCCCAGCCATGTACCTTTGGCACATATATGGTTATCTTATTAAAAAATTCTTAGAAATGGAATTGTTGGTTTATAAATATGTGTACTAAATAATCCAAAGTGTGAGTTGATTTACCTTCTGGCAGAATCTGAAAGATCAGGAAGCAACACAAGCACTGGGGTACTTGGAAGCAGAACAGGGGGCTGTGGGGACACAGGTTAGGACTAGGGGACCTGTTTTAGGTGTCAGGCGGTCCACGTAGTCCCATGAAGCTGTTATCCAGGCCCCTGCCCTTGGCAACATAGTATCTTCCAAATGTCTATCATTTGATCCACACCCTCATGTTCTTTTCTAAATCCAAGAACCGTCTACACCATAATATAGTCAATATTTTGAAATAGGTTTGCTTTAAAAAAAAATAAACATGAGACAGGAGAATCGTGAGTTCAAAGCCAGCCTCAGCAACAGTGAGGCGCTAAGCAACTCAGTGAGACCCTGTCTCTACATAAAACACAAAATAGGGCTGGGGATGTGGCTCAGTGGTCGAGTGCCCCTGAGTTCAATCCCCGGTATCACAAAAACAAAACAAAACAAACAAACAAAAAAACACAATTTACTGCTTTAAAAGAATATTTTAAGTCACTATGTTAAGTGGAAAACCAGAATCATCTACCTTATAAGGAGAGAAACTGTGAAAATAACAATAACCAAAGCAAAAATGTTATTAAATTGTAGCTAGACACTTGCCTGGGAAATCTCTGAGCTCCAGGCCCCAGGTTTTTCATTATTAAAGAGAGAGATTTGCAGATCAGCAATAGTTAGGGAAATGTTAAAGGATTAGAAGTACCAATTTGACACTTTGTCCTTGGTATAATGAGAAGGATTGAAAGATAATTCAAACACCATTGTGATGCATTCCTGTAATAGCAGCTACTTGAGAGGCTGAGGCAGGAGGATCACAGTTGGAGCCAGCCTCAGCAAATTAATGAGACCCTTGGCACCTTAAAAAGACAAGGTGATTTTTAATTTAATTAAACTTTTATTTTATTTACTTGTTTATTTTTGCAAGGTGGGGAAGACAAGGTGGAGGAAGCATGTGATTTTATGTAGAAGGACCTGTGAATTTACGGTCTGTAACTGTTTCTAACCATCATTTTCCTGACTTTGGGAAATTTCAGCTCACGTTGCCTCACGGATGCGCAGCTTTGCTAGGTGCAAAGGACATGCTCGCTGTACAAGGTCAGAGAATTTCACATGACCTTATCGATGGTGATGTGATTGTCACCCCTATATTACACATGAGGACACTGAAACCGAGTCAGGTTAAGGAACATGCCTAAGCTATAGC
>CM053416.1:4041121-4122837 GCA_028644305.1 Xerus rutilus | reverse complement strand
GGGGCAGGTCCTGATTTTAAATGGCTGGGGCCAACTCCTGAGCCACCTGGTGACTATTATTGTTAAACAGATACTTTTGGGCCAGAAAATGGCAGTCATGTTTCTACAAGGTTCATTTCTGAGCATTTCTACAGAAACAAGTGAAAGCACCTGGCCTTCCTCTGTAAGCAGATGAACACCAACCCATCCTAAGGCCCCTACCACTTTTGGACCCCCAACCACATCATCTGGAAGACTGTGCAAGTCATTCTGTCCCATAAGACCAAGTAAGGCCAAAGTGGCCTGGACCACCTCAAGTGCCACTCTATGACAGAAGGCAGAAGGCGGTTCTTACTGTCCTCAAGGTCACATGCCTGAACCTACAAGTGGCTCACCTGGAACGCCTGGCTCATCAAGAGGTTAGTTGGAAGTAGCAGACAGTGACGACTGGCCTGGAAGAGAAGAGGGAAGAAGGCCAGGATCCATTACCGGAAGTGAAAACAGCTCATGAGGCTACCGAAACAGGCTGAAAAGAATGTGGAAAAGACAAATGATGGGGGCTGGGATTGTGGCTCAGTGGTAGAGCGCTTGACTCACACGTGGGAGGCACTGGGTTCGATCCTCAGCACCACATATAAATAAATGAATAAATAAAGGTCCATCGACAACTAAAAAAAATTTTAAAAAAAGAAAACTGATGAATACAGAGAGGTCAATTCCTGGTCTGAGCCCAAATAAAATATAATAAAAATATAAAATATAAATATGTAAAATATACTAAAAATCATCATCACCATCATCCAGAAGGGGCCAGAGGTAGGGATCGACGTTAGGGAATAGACCATGGAGTCCTGGATCACAGGATTGACCCAGCTCAGTTAGGATCAGATAGCAGTGGAGATGGACTTAAGGACTGCCCAGGGTTTCAGCTACCATTTATCGTTTGCTTTTAAGGTCTGGCAGGAATGCGAGGAGTGGGTGGGACGGCCTTGTCGACAAGTCTAGGGCTGGATCAGCCGTGGCGCGGTATAAAATGCACACACTGAACTCTTAATGCAAACCAAATTGAGCCACAATTATAGATTAGTATATTTAGAACCTTAACGGAATTTTCCAGGAGAAGTCAGGGCCGGTGAGCTCTGTGCAAGTCAATAAAAATCTGTTAATTCTTAGGTATTGGAGGCTCTGGGAAATAAAAAGGATAACTGCAAAAGAGGATTTGAGATATTTATTTCTTATGCATCTTCTGAGATAAAAGAGGTGGCTTTGGGACTGCCAGACAGGAAATGCAGATGCAGACTTACAGTCAAGCTGGGGAAGTCAGAGTCTAGGACCCCGTATTTACCCTGCACAGCCATCAATCTGTCACAGCCACTCTCTTTTTGAGCACATACAA
Organism: Xerus rutilus; assembly: GCA_028644305.1. NCBI lineage: Eukaryota > Metazoa > Chordata > Mammalia > Rodentia > Sciuridae > Xerus > Xerus rutilus. The sequence continues at coordinate 4,121,462 of CM053416.1, read as the reverse complement.
GGTGCCCTTTGTGTCCTTACTATATGCTGGATACTGTGTTAGGCACTTCTTGTGTATCTTTTCTTTTGTTGGGGGGACAGGTACTGGCGATTGAACCGAGGGGTTCTTTACCACTGAGCTACATCCCAAGTCCTTTTTAAAAATTTTTTATTTTGAGACAATAGTCTTGCTAAGTTCCCGGGGTCTCACTAAATTGCGGAGGCTGTCCTTGAACTTGCGATCCTCCTGCCTCAGCCTCCCAAACCGCTGGGATTATAGGTGTGCATTGTCATGCTTGGTCATTCCTATGATTATCCCCATTTCACAGATGAGGACACTGGGGGTCACAGAAACAAAGTCAAATTGCCAGAGTCACACAGGACAAAGTGGATCTGGAACTTGAACACCTAAGACTGTGAGATTGATCATACCACTTATATACCTTCAGTCTGCTTTTAACTCTTTTTTTTTTTTTTTTTTTTTTTAAATATTTTTTTAGTTGTAGATGGACACAATGTCTTTATTTTATTGCTTTGTATGTGGTGCTGAGGATCGAACCCAGGGCCTCACGCATGCGAGGCAAGCGCTCTACCACTGAGCTACAATCCCAGCCCCTGCTTTTAACTCTTTAAGTCTCTCCATTGCCAACTTTTATCACTTGTTTTCCCACATATGCATTGGATGCCCACAGTTGTCCTTTCAGCTAGGACCCTGGGCTTTATGGATTATTATTAAAATCATCTTTGTTTGTTTCATTTGAACAAATAAAAGGCACAAAATTTAGATACAAAAGGGCATGCAGGCATCTCCCTCAGTTATCCAGTGTAATAGTCTGTTTTCTTTTGCTATTAATAAAATACCTGAGGCTGGGTATTTTATAAAGAGAAGAGGTATGGTTAGCTCACAGTTTTGAAGGCTGAAAGCCCCAGATTGGGCTGCTTTACTTGTTCAGCTTCTGGAGAAGGTTTCATGGAGGAGGTATCATAATGGTGGGAACATGTATAGAAGATATCATGTGGCGAGACAGGAAACCAAAGGGATGCAGGGGATAGGTTTGCTGTTTTTATAACAAGTCATTTTCTTGGAAACTAACTGGAGTCTTTGGAGAACTACATTAAGCCAAGGGTGGATCCCCCCAATGACCTCACCTCTTAACAGTTCCCATCAAACCAACGACTCCACAATGGAGACCAAGTTTCCAGCACATGGATCTTTGGAGGATGAACCATATCCAGATCATAGGATCTAGTTGTCTTCTTAGGTTGAGACATAGAAGCCATTTGTATTTCTTTCCTTTCATGTTCATTACTATACAACTACTCACACACACACACAAACACACACGTGTATTTGCTGGTTTTGCTTCTTACTGAAATGTACAAGCTTTTAATATATTAAGGAAATTTGTACTGTGCCTGCCTGTGCTATGGACTGCAAATATTTTCCTCAGTAGACCTTTTGCCTTAGGAAGACATGAAAGTATTTTCCATGGAGGAATATCATGGTTGTCAAATTTATCAATTTAAAAATTTATGACTTCTGCAATATATCACCCTAAGACAGCTTTGCCTTACTCTGAAGTTATAAAATAAAATTTCCTACGTTTTCTTCTACTACTATTTTGGTTTTAATCCATCTGGAAATTTTTTTGATGTAATGTTTGAGATATGAACCTTAAAACTTAGGTTTTTCCCAAGATGCTAATCCAGTTATCCCAATAATGTTGATTGAATAATCTTGTCCTCCATGGTTTGACATGCCATGTTTATTTTATACTAGATTTATGGATACATTTAGGTTTATTTCTGAGTTTTCTCTTTATTGATCTGTCTCCCCATACACAAGAGCCACACTGCTTAAATTACCGCAGCTTTATGTCGTTCTAATAGTGGTAGAGCCAGTCCCTCTCTTTTTAATGTCCCTTTTCAGAATTATTCTTGCTATTCCAGCTTATTTATTCCACGTGGATTTCAGAGTCAATTTGTCTATTTACCCCTCAAAATCCATCGGCATTTTTTTTCTATTTGAATTGCATTCCATTTCCCAATTAGTCTAGGGAGAAATGACATTTTAACGATGTTTCATCTTTCTAAGGACATGATCTACCTTTTCTGTTGTTGTTCAAGTGTGCTTTGTTGTTCCTCAGTAATATTAATTTTTTTCCAAAAGAATCTTCACACATCTTGTTAAATTTTATGATAGGTAATCCATCATTTTTGTTGCTATTATAATTTCTTCTTTCCCTCATATTTCCTAAGTGGATGTTGTTTTGGCAACAGTTTGAAAGCTCCAATTCTGGCTGTGTTGTCTCAGGCTACTTTGGAAAACTTTTACATCTGATTTGACTTGAGTTCCAGTTCTTTCTCCCAGCTTGGAGGCAAGGTCCAGACCCCTGAGACAGAAGTCATTTTAAAGGTTCTGGCTAAGGGATTGCCCAGTCCATATCTGAAGCACCGTTAGGAGGGGTACCAGGGATATTAAAACAGATTGATAATGTTATGCATATTATAAACAGCTACAAATTTGTATAAATCTAATGCCTTTTAATCCACCATGAGGTGACCACATCAGGGCAAAAGATGGCCAAGTAAAGCTTCAATCTGAGATTTATCTTTTGTTTTTCAGTCTGGATAGACTTACCTTTGGTGTCCTGACAATGGCTTATCTTGAGGAAATTAAGGTAGCATCCAGTACTATACCTTCTAAAGACATGAAACTGTTTTCTCCTCATATCATGAGAGGCAATAAGGTATTTCCCTCCCAGGAAAATGGAATCTTGGGCTCCCACGAAAACCCCTCTACTTATTTATTTATTTTTGGTACCAGGGATTGAACTCAGGGGTACTCACCACTGAGCCACATCCCCAGCCCTATTTTGTATTTTTATGTAGAGACAGGGTCTCAGAGTTGCTTAGTGCCTCGGCGTTGCTGAGGCTAGCTTTGAATTCGCGATTCTCCTGCCTCAGCCTCCCAAAGTGCTGGGATCACGGGCGTGTGCCACTGTGCCTGGCTCCTCTATTTAGATAGTACTAGGATTCATCAATGTTAGTTAGCATTCGCAACCATCACAGATATTTAATCAGTGCTGAGATTAAAGTACCTGCTATCTGTGTGGCCGTCTGTGTGCCACTCTGTGCTGGGAGCTAGAATACTAGAGGAGCCCACGGTCCAGTGGAGAAGATAGGCAGAAAGTCCCATAGGATAAGCACTCAATAGAGTTATGTTCAACATACTCTGGCAACGCAGAGAGAGGGGCTGTGGAATTTATTTAGGATTAGAGGTATTGGCTTTTCAGCTGAGCCTTGAAAAATGTGGAATAGTTAGCTAGATTGGCAAAGATAGCAGATGGCGCCAGTGCCCCCAGTAACTTTCTTTCTTTCTTTTTTTTTTTTTAAATTTTTTTAGTTATACATGAACACAGTGTCTTTATTTTGTTTACTTATTTTTATGTGGTGCTGAGGATTGAACCCAGTGCCTCACATGTGCGAGGCAAGCGCTCTGCCGCTGAGCCACAACCTCAGCCCCCCAGTAACTTTCTTAGTTGAGCACTTGCTCTGGTGCAAGGATGTGCCTGGCTCTTGGGCAGGGCAGCTGCTGGGAAAGTGAATGATGTCAGGAGCACTACTCAATCAGCTTGAATTGGATTTGGTGGATAAATGCTCTAGATTTCTCACTCCTCAAGTGAAACATCTCTAAAATATGATCTACAGTAACTACCAGGTTTCCTCAGTGGGACTGGACCCTAGTTACTCAAAGTGGCCACCTGTTCACTAATGTTCCTGGCTCCTTTATCTTTCTTGTCTCACTCCTTGCCCCACCATGCCTCATAGGATGGCATATTAAGCAAACTCTCTGCATTCAAACGCTAGTCTGAGGATTCTAGTATTCATCTGGTATACTGACCCCAACTCAGCAAAGTGTACTCAGAGTGCATTCCAGGAAGAAGGAACAGCATTCCAGGAAGAGGCCCAGAGATATGACAGAATATACTTTGTTTAGGGTAAAGGAAGAGCTCAAGGAAGGCTGGAAGAAGCTGGGCATGGTAGCACAGGCCTGTAATCCTAGCAGCTCAGAAGGCTGAGGCAAGAGGGTTGCAAGTTCAAGGACAGCCTCAGCAATGTAGCCAGGTCCTAAGCAACTTAGCAAGACCCTGTCTCTAAATAAAATATAAAAAGGGCTGGGGATGTGGCTCAGTGGTTAAGCACCCCTGGGTTCAATCCCCAGCACCAACAATTTAAAAAAATTAAAAATTAAAAAAAAAAAAACAAAGAGGGAAGGCAGGGAAATAAACCTGTACTACCTACAGAAATGCATGAATTCCTTGTGGGATTAGAATTTTTCAAAAGTCCCTCAGGAGGTCTGGTGGTGGGCAGGGGTGCTGTCTGTGGAGGCAGGAGAAAGAAGATCTGCTTCTTTGCATCTCTGACCCTTTTGCCCAAGGCGTGGTCTTTAAGCTCCAGCTCTGTCGAGCTCTGGGGCAGAGGCTCTCGCCTCAGCCCACCCATCTGCTTCCCTGTTGAGGCTCTGCCCTCATCACCTGCCAAGCTGAGCTGTTGCTGGGGCTGCAATCGCAGTTGCTGGAGGTGGGCGGAGCTCGGTCGCCGACGCCCTACCGACCGCTGTACACACTGTTACCAGGCCTGGGGCTGCGGTCTATCCCCACCGGCTGTTCAATCGGAATTTTCCTTCCTGCAGCTGTTCTTTGCCCACTTTGCCTGTCTGCATGCTGGGTGCGGGGCTCATCGGAGAGTTCCTATTCAGGCGGTCATTGATATTCCTCTCTTGTCAGCTCCTGTCAATGGGAGAATTGGGAGGCATTTGCAAGGGAGGCTGGGCAAGGACCAGGTATGCCTTTACCAGTCTGCCTGGATACAGAGATGTGTTATCTTTTCTTTTCTTTCTTTCTTTCTTGAGCAAGTATTCACATGCAGTCTGGTGTGTCGTTTTCTTTTCCTTCTGTTTTTTACTTTTGTTTATTTATGTATTTTTTGCCTTCTCACTTCCTCCTTCCCACCAGGTCCCAGAGTAGGCATTCAAGATTCAGAGATGACTCAGACAAAAATATCTGCCCTCAGAAAGATCCTATTCTAATGGAGGAAACAGAACATGACTTAGTAATTACAACACCCTGTGCTGAGTACTATGATTAAGTTATTTATATATTTTTAAAATATTGGTTCAATGAATTAAGACAAAATAAATGAATGCATGTCAGGGCTTGGAGGAGAGAGGCACAATCAGGTAGGGCTTCACAGAGGCGGTGATGCCTGAGCTGCATTTGGAAGGGCTGGCTGTAATCATGAGCACCTGCTAACTGTCAAGACACCATGCTAGGCCCTTCAAGCTCAAATTGTCATGACAACACTGTGAGGCAGATGGTCCTTTTTACAGTGGAATAAAACCTCAGAGGGATTAGATAAGTTGCCTGAAATCATAAACCCGCAAATGGTACAGTCAGGATTCCAGAACAGCTCTGTCAACCATGAAGCCTGTGGTTTCTCTTTTGGAACATGCGCTGTGCTGCTAGGTACAGGGAAGGGAATCCCAAGCTGAGGGAAGAGCTGGGGTAAAAGCTTGGAGACACATTAGAAGAGAGCACAGGGGCTATTTTCTGCAACCCAGGGTTGCCATGGTCTCTCATACTCAGAACCTTCCAAGCTTTTGGCTGTGACCTACAGGAAAAGAAAGTGGTTCAACTCTTCCTTCTAAAGTTAGGAATCTCAGTTCTTCTGTGCTAGGCTGTGTGCCCTTGGGGAAGTCTCTTTCCTTCTCTGAGCCTCTGTTTCCACATTTTTAAAATGAGAGTGAGATTCCTACCTAGTGGAACCGAGGCAAGAATTCAAGATGAGATGTGTAGCCATCATTACTATTGATCCGTTCAAGGTGACTTTAGGCTATCCCGATCTGGCTCCTGATGGAGGGGTTGGCTGAATCATGAAGCAAGGAGATGTTAAGATAATTGGATGGGGGAATGCCGTCTATCTGCCAAGAAACGAGGGTGCTGGCAGTCAGCCTGCTTCGAATGGACCAGATGCTATTTTGGAGATGAGAAAAGACATTCTCTTGACACTGGCAGTATAGGGAGAAGATAAAAACCAGGAGATAGCAATACTGACTCACTCCTGATCAGGAACAGGGGGCAGGCAAGCCAGTCAGGTATCTTTAACTCTCCATCATGCATGCTGGCAGATTCTGCAGATGTGCAGGGTAAAGGGGAAGGGATGGAGGGAACATGCTAACGTGCTTTCAGATGGAATCCTGCTCATAAAGACAACAGTCAAGTGTGAGACCTTGGACTGCAACTATGTTTTCTCAGCTCCCCGGAGCTGGCTGTTTATAAGAGTAGAAATGGGGCCATCTGCTCTGAGCTGGCCTTGGAACTGAGGAACGTTTCCCTGGGGGCAGCCATGCAGGAACTCATATGATGTGGTGTTGTGGGTTGGCAGTGGAGGAAAATTTCTTCTCAATGTACAGATATAGGAAGGGCAAAGTTAGGATTTGTTTATTTTTTAAAAAATTTTTATTATTTTTTTTAGGATTTGTTTATTTTTGTTTTGCAACTGATGGGTAGCTTCGCCCCCATCTTCCTCTACTGCAAATTTGCAAAAATGATTCTTCCCTCATAATGGCTACCGCCAGGATAAGTGAGTGACCGTACAGCATCTGTTACAGTGCTTAGCACGTAGACAGTGCTCATTAAAGGTGGCAACAATTATGACACACTATTTCACTGATGGAGACGGTGCCTTTTTCTTTTCCTTTTTAGTCCAAATGCTCAGATTCCCACCAGATATTATGACTATATCAAAACAAAAATCTTTGCATAGACTCTCATTGGTTATTCCAACCGCTTAATTTTTCACAAGAAGAAAAGGAGGCTCAAAAAAATTGACTCTGGAATGTCAGATAGATATCAGACTATTAGGATCACACCAAGGATTCAAACATGTATCTGGGCCCAGCATGGTGGTGCATGCCTGAAATCCCATCAACTCAGGGAGGCTGAGGCAGGAGGATCTCAAGTTCGAAGCCAGCCTCAACAACTTAGCAAAGCCCTAAGCAACTTAGTGAAACCGTGTCTCAAAACAAAAAATAAGGTCTGGGGGATATGGCTCAGTGGTTAAATGGGTTCAATTCTCAGTACCAACAAAACAAAACAACAAAACACATATCTGCCTATCTTTAAATAAGAACATATGTTTCACTAAACTATTTTCTTTAAAATAATTGCTATCATAAAAGTGTTCCCAGCTGGGCACAGTGGCACATACCTATAATCCCAGCTGCTTGGGAGGAAGATCGCAAGTTCAAAGCCAGCCTCAGCAAAAGCGAGGTGCTAAGTGAGACCCTGTCTCTAAATAAAGTATAAAATAGGGCTGGGGATGTGGCTCAGTGGTCAAATGCCCTTGAGTTCAATCCTCGGTACCCTCCCCACCACCTAAAAATTGTTTCTATCATGAGGTGGCCTTGGTATTAGGACGTACTTATATACAATCTCACTTAATTTTCTTCAATGACTGTGAAAAGAATAATCAACCTCATTTTATATATAAATAAACTGAATCTTATTAGAGAAATGACATGATATTGCCTTGTTCCTAAGTGGCTGCAGCAGGGTATAAAGCTACAGGAGTCTGGCTCTAACTATCTAACTGGTTCACAATCTAGGAGTGGCCCAGAAGGACTGGGCAGCCAGGGCCTACCTGTTGACTCTGTAAACACAACAGTTCATTCACTGGCACCCTATTAGTCCCACTTCCCACCACCTGGAAGGCATCTCCACTGAACAAGGACTGTACCAGAAATAGAGGGAGGGGGTTGCTTTCTGCACAGACATGGTCCAGAAAGCTCAGTCCTGCCTCCCAGGCATAGGCTGAACACTAAGTGGAGGGAATGGATGCTCCTTCCCTCCTCGTTGAAGCAGTGTGAGGAGGCTGCTGAAAAACAACTGCTGATAAATCCTCTGAGTTTCCCAGGCGGGGGAAACCCACTCTCTGTTGCTCATGTGTGCATGACAGAGATGCTCTTCAATCACCATGGCAACAGCCAACACATCAGCATCCTGCAAAAGGCCAGAGCTGCTTTGTGGGGAGCTGGGGTCTTAGCTGGGTGAAAACAGGGGTGGGGTATACTGGGGTGGGAAGAAGGGTATCTCATTAGCTAGATTCTTCTTGCTTGAAGCTAACTTGTTCCTTGGGCAGGAATGTTTATACAGGGTCCTGGTTATGCTAATCCTATGTGCTTGTAAGACTCTGGGTAATGGGAGATGGTAGGGAAGCTTACAAGAGAGTCCCAGAGGGCATAGTATTTCTCCTATGGCTTTTTTTTTTTTTTTTTTTTTTTTTTAAATATTTTTTTTTTAGTTGTAGATGGACACAATGTTTTTTTAAATTTTATTGCTTTGTACGTGGTGCTGAGGATCGAACCCAGGGCCTCACGCATGCAAGGCAAGCGCTCTACCGCTGAGCTACAATCCCAGCTCTTCTCCTATGGCTTTTGATAAGTGTGTTTATTAGGCAAGCTGATGATGATTCACCTCTCTTAGGGGCTTGTCAGAATATCCTAATGGAGAATCTCACAGGTTTTGCTTGCAGTCAGTCCTGTTTTTCAGCTCCGCAACACTTTAGTCCTAAGATCTTATTTATGATAGCTGGTATAACCTCTCTGAGTATAAATTGCTTCACTGGCTAGAAAAAAGGCAGGGGGTGGGTATTTAACATGTGAGGATGACACATGGGCAGTTTCTGGTATGTAGTTTAATTGTAGTTATTATTGAGTCCCCAACACCATCAGAGAAATGGAGACTTGGTCAGGGGACCATCTTTGACTCCCTTAAGATCAGGGAAAACCTGGAATTAGAATTCATATCTCCTATGCTTCTTTCTTGAACCATCTGCTAGTACTTAGTGTTTGCTTTGCAGACCTAGCTCCTGCTTGTACTCCCTGGCTCAGCCTGACTCCACCCAGAGAATCTCACAGCACCAGACCTTGGGGATCACCTTGCTCAGCTCCCTCTCCCTCATTTTCCAGGCCAGGAAATAGAAGCCTCAAGAGAAGAGTGAAGTGCCCTGTTCAAGGTCACCTGGGAAGGTAGAAGCATTAGTTGAAGTGGTTGTTACATTAGCTGGTATGACTAAGCCTGACAGTCACTGCAAGAGGGTCAGCCTCACACATGCCTGGATTCCCCTGGGTATTTAACATTGGGATAAATAAGTGTGGGGAGAATCCTTTTTTTGTATTTCAGTTGTAGTGCTGGTGAGCTCTGTGGTTCCACAGGCATCAGAAATATTAATAGCTAACATTTGCTTGGCTTTATAGCTTATAAAATACACTCATATACTGTCTTACTTAGTCTTCCCAATAATCCTTCAAAGTAGTTGTAATAGTTATCACTGTTCTTTTACAGGTGAGGAAATTGAGGCAGGAAGTGACTTGCTCAAAGATATATAATTTACAGAAGACAGATTTAGAAACTGACTTATATTTGTGTGATTCCTAATTATAGCAAACTGGCTATATGTTAGGGTCTTTCCTTCCTATCTTCCTCTAAGACCAGTAAGACTTTCCTCTTCCTCAGGTACAGGGCATTTTTCCCAGTCAGCAGAGGTGTCTCTCCCACTTTTCTTTATTCCTCAGTGACCTGTGAAGCCACGTGTTGGAATCTCAAAGGTCTCTCCCAGTTATGGAGGACTCCGTATAGTCTCATTGGCTATATAGCAAACACGTTAGGGGCGTGGCTATTCCCTGCTGGCCCGATACAGAGGTTGAAGAGAAAGACATCTGGAAGGCTGACGTGAGCACTGTCAAAACAGGTCCACTTCAATGGAGATCATGAACTCTTATCGTGGGCTGTCCAAAACAGCAGGTAATGAGATGGGGTGGCAGGCAATGATGTTTCTTCTGGCAAATCTTTGTCACTTCCAAAATGCCTCTCAAATCAGGCAGGTGCTACCACTTCCTGCGCGCATATGAGGCCCAAAGACCTGAGCAACTTACTGAAGATTGCAAGGCCATTTAGTGATACAGCGGGACTATAACGAACAATTTCTCAATCCCAAACTCTGTTGCCTTCTCTTTAGAGCAGATGAATTGGAATGGGGTCCCTGATCTTGGGATGTGATCAAGAGCCCAGGAAGGTACAGTTTTAGCTGACTTCCTTTTTCGAAAGGAAACCTAGACAACAAGCATTTTGGCAAGCAGCTCAGTGCAGCACGTTTTCTTTTAAGCTTGGGTTTTTTTTTGAGTTCAGCGTACCCAAGGCATTTCAATTCCTTAGTCACGTTCCCAGCTCTTCTCCCCGTAAGCTTTCTCTGCTGCTTTGTTGTTCAGGGGAAGAGAAATCAGAAAAGTGACAAAGCATTTAAATTGGTTCTTGACTTTAGTGGGGGTTCTTTCACCTGCAGTTTCCAGACTATCTATGTTTACAACTCAGGGGGAAGAAAATGATTACACAAGGGAAGACCTTGAACAGTCTTAGGCTTCCATAACTGGGAGAGACCTTTGAGATTCTAACACGTGGCTTCACAGGTCACTGAGGAATAAAGAAAAGTGGGAGAGACACCTCTGCTGACTGGGAAAAATGCCTTCTACCTGAGGAAGAGGAAAATCTTACTGGTCTTAGAGGAAGATAGGAAGAAAAGACCCTAACAAGTGCTAGCATTTTATACTTTATAGAATTTCCTGAATCCAAATCCAGTTCGCTCTTCAATTCCAGGCAAAAGACTAATAAGGCCATATTCTACCTGGATCTGGGACCGAGATGTACAGGTAGAGACAAGGGAAGGATTTCCATCATAGTTCATTAAAACCCAGGACCATTTATAACGAAGTACAGGATGCAAAGACATTCTTGGAAAGGATCTAGTGGAATGTGGAGGAAGACTTTGCTTTGAGCATAAGTGATTTACTGTTGTACCCACTGACGAAGAACTTCTGATCATACACAACTGACCAATGACCACCTATGCCCAATGAGAAAAAGGTCTGTTCTTCCACAAGAATATTCTTATTAAAACCTACCAGAAAATAGTGTAATTAATAGAACATTTGATATATATATGTTATGTGTGTGTATATACATATATATACACATATATGTTTATATTTATTTATTTAATATTTTGGGACTGGGGACTGAACCCAGGGGCACTTTATCGCTGAGCTACATTCCCAGCCCCTTTTTTTATTTTTTGTTTTGAGACAAGGCCTTGCCAAGTTGCAGAGACTGACCTTACACTTGTGATCCTCCTGCCTCAGCCTCCCAAGCCGCTGGGCTTATAGGCATATGCCACTGATCCTGGCTTGATAAATTTTTTGATGATCTTGGTAGTCTTTATTGCTTTAATGAAGGAATCTTAACTAAAGGAGGCCTCTGGGAATATTCTGATCTAGTTCCCATGATTGGGATACTAATTTGTGTTAGATGCTTTATCTGGATTTATAGATCATTCTGAGAAGCAGAAAATAGAACCCCTCACCTTGAGATGCTTATAAAAAGACAAGCTGGATGAACACTAATGACATTAACACACAAAGTAGTCCTCCATTATTTTCAGGGAATATACCCCAAGACTCCAAGTGATGCCTAAAACCACAGAAATCTCTCTATATTTCTCCTAAACATATATACCTATGACAAAGTCTAATTTATAAAGTAGGCACAGAAAGAGGCTAACAGTAATAACTAATAATAAAATTGAACAATGATAACAATATGCTATAATAAAATTGTACAAATCTGGTCTCTCAAAATATCTGTCTGTAGATCTTAGCAATTTCAGCATATGGTTTTTTTCTTTCCTTATGACATCGAGAACTTTCACCTTTTCACTTAAACACTTTACAGCTTCTCTTTCGCATATTCTCTTTGGCAAGCATCATTATTCTTGTGCTCTGGGGGTCATGAAGTAAAACAAGGGTTACTTGAACGCAAGCACCATGATACCACGGCCATTGATGGGATAACGGAGATAGCCACTGGGTGACTAATGGGTGGCCAATACGTCCACACTGGATGAAGGGATGATTCATGTCCCCCGTGACAAAACAGGACAGTGGAAGATTTCATCACACTACTCAGAATGATGTACAACTCAAAACTTATGAATTGTTCCTGGAATTTTCCATGAAGTGTTTTCAAAAGACTGCACTTGACCACAGGTAACTGGCACTGTGTGCACCACCGCAGAACTGTGGGTAAGAGGGAACATCAATACACAAACAGACTCTCTGTGAGCCTCTCCTACAAATGCTGGAGGGTATATTACATGCCAGGTGCCATGCAAAAGTTCCAGGAATAAAGTATCAACAAGGAGAAGGGTCTGGTTTCCAGGAATCATATTGCTTGTCATACAGCCTCTCTGACTCTGCTCTTGCTGTCTCTCTAACTTGGTTGTATTCTCTGAATTCTACACATTTTCCAAGGCCTGAGTCCGAACTCCCCTATAAAATTTCCTGTCCCTGCAATCTCTTCTTCCTCTGGCTCCTTTAACACTCACTGCCTGCTCCACTTTTGGTCATTCACAGACTGCTCTGCTATTGCTCATTATGTGCTCGCATGTTTATGAACTGCCTTTTTTTGTTTTTGTTTTTTTATTTTTTATTTTGCAGTACTGAGGATTGAACCCAGGGGTGCTCTATTGTTAAGCTCCATCCTCAACTCTTTTTAGTTGTCTCACTAAGTTGCAGAGGCTGGCCTCAAACTTGCAATCCTCTTGCCTCAGCCTCTCCAGTTGCTGGGCTGAACTGTCTTAAAGCAAGAATTTGAGTTTGATTCATCTTTCAATCTCTCTTACAATCTAGTCCCTGGCATAATGCTTCATGTGAATTAGGCGCTCAAAACATATTTGTTAATTGGTTCATTTAAAAAATTACACATATACTACAAGCTTAATGGGGGAATTACTTAATAAAATCTATTTTCTATCTATCATCTATCAATCAAGTTTTGTATATAGCTATATATAAAGGATAACCCAGTCATATAAAAAGCAGAAGTGACATAGTGCCTGACATCCTACCATTAGAAATACATGTCTTTGGAAAAGATTCTTTGATTCCCTAAAAATACTTCCAGGAAGGAAAGTGTATTAAATAAGGCTTATTTAATTATTAGTTATATCAGTATTATTCTTCAATAAATAAGAACTGGGTTGGGTAAGAATTTAGTTCAAATTTTCAAACAACCTGTGTCAAGGACGGTGCCTGATGTTGGGGTCAAAGATGATTAAGACCCAATCCTATCCTTGAAAAGCTTACATTCTAGTCACCAAAATATTTTATTATACTTCAGGAGCTCTAACAAAGTCAATATATGGAACACTAAGTGCATCCTGGAGGATTGAGGGAAAATTCCTAGAGAAGTCATCGGCTGTAACACCTCCTTGCTGTATCCACTTGAGCATTTCCTGTGCTTCTCTACTGGTAAACTCTTACAGATGCCTCAAGACCCAGCTCCATATTACCTTTCCCAAGCCTCACAGACAGATGAATTCTTCCCTCTTTGGTGTTCCTAGACTACCTTACCTAAGTGTCTTATGGCATTTCTCCCATCTTATTGTGATGACTCATTCCTGTGTTCCCCTCTATTCCCCATAGATTGCAAACTTCTGATACTCAGGGGCTACTTCCTAATTGGTCCCACCACTGAGCCTGGGACATGGTAGCAGGGAAGCCCCCTGCATTATTACAACTGACTGCACACCCTTCTGATACTCTGACTCAGAACTGGATTGTGCATCTCCAAGCCCCAAGCTGTGCCAGCTGGGATGTAGGAAGCAAGAATGGCCTGCCAATATTAGTGACAAGCCACTTACTGATTCTATCCAGACCAGTTAATGCTTACTGAGAGCCAATTTAAATAACAATAATTTAGGCACCACTTCTGAAATATCCACTATGTACCAGATGTTTTACACACATGATCTCATTTACTCTATCATCCTTGAAAAGTATTACTTATGTCCTTTTTTGTCATCTGGGGAAAAGAGGATCAGAGGGGTAATTTGTCCAAGGTCATTTATTACTCTAGGTGGTCTACTTGCAAAGCGTTATCTGCTCTGTTCTGCTCCAATACAACACAGGGAACAAATATAGCACATGAGATATACACCATGAAAGGTAGAAGTAAAAGTCCAAGGGTCACACAAGACTCAGAGTCCAGGCACACAGAAGGTGGCAATCAGAAAACTCTTTGTGGATGGTAAGGCAGGTCTAAGCAACAAAGGGGCTGGAAAAACCAAACATCTTTGAACAGCATTGAATGCACCAATGCATGTCACGGAAGTAGGTGGGGAGCCTTAGACATCCCTTTTGTGGGGTTCTGCAGAGAGGGTTTCCAACCTTCCTATGGCTTCCTCTCTCCAGTCAGTGAGGAGGTGGAGATAAGTTCAAGCTATTAGGTGGGCCACTGAAATGCACCCCATAGCTCCTTCCAAGACAGGGTGGATAGGATCCGTTTCTTTCCCTGCATCCTCCAAGTAGAGGAGGTAGCCCTTTACTTCCCCTCACTGTGGTCTTGACCCTCCTCTTAGGGAAAGGAGATGTCTTCTTTTCTCAGCGTTGAGGAAGAAGGGGTAGTTCTTTTTTGTCTCACCATCCACGGTGCCTTGTTCGTGGGGGCGAATTACTCCTTTCTCCCTCACCTGGGGGTTATGGAGATAGCACATTTCTCCCTAGCTTTGGGAAAGGAGGTGGTTCTTTTCTTTCTCACTACAGTGTGCGTGTGCGTGTGCGTGTGCGTGTGTGTGTGTACGCGCGAGAGGGGGATGGCTCCTTTTTCTCACCTCAAGGTAGGGAGGCTGACACTTCTCTTCCTTCCAAAAGGAGTGGGTATGGTTTTCTTCGCCTCCATCTCTGCTGGGACACGATTCTATTCTCTCCAACCAAAAAAGGTGGTGGGGACTCTCAGCTCTGTCTTCCCTCCCTTCGGGGAGGAGGACTAGCTCCCACGCCCTCTCCACACAGTCACGCTCAGGTGACGGGGAGGCTTTGCTCTCCCCAGCCCCAAGTCCCGAGAGCCGGGAGAAGGCGGCCAGGTGCCCCCAGCGCGGGCGGCGAGGCGGGGGCGGGGCCGGCTCTGCGGAGCGGGGCGGAGCCAACAATAGCCCCGCCCCACATCCCGCCTCCCGCCTCCCGCCCAGCCTCGCGCTGCCGGGCTCGCCCGCCCAGTGCGCCGCGGCTGTCTGCTGGGCTCGCGCGCCGCCGACCGAGCCTCGGCCGCCTCAGCCGCCGCCTCAGCTTCGCCTTCCGCCCCTCGCCCTCCCTCCGCGCCTCCCGGCCCCGCCGCCCCGCGAGCCCCCAGCCCCTCAAACCAGATGATGAACTTCCTGAGGCGCCGGCTGTCGGACAGCAGCTTCATCGCTAACCTGCCCAATGGCTACATGACTGACCTGCAGCGGCCCGAGCCCCAACAGCCCCCGCCGCCTCCCTCGGGGGCGGCTTCGGCCTCGTCGGCGACCCCGGCCGCCTCGCCGGGCCCTGAGCGGAGGCCGCAGCCCACCCAAGCGCCCGCGCCGCAGCCCGCGCCGCAACCCGCGGCGGCGCCGTCGGTGGGCAGCAGCTTCTTCAGCTCGCTGTCCCAAGCCGTGAAGCAGACGGCCGCCTCGGCGGGCCTGGTGGACGCGCCCGCGCCCGCGCCCGCCGCCGCCAGGAAGGCCAAGGTGCTGCTGGTCGTCGACGAGCCGCACACCGACTGGTAAGTGACCGGCGCTTCCCGGGGCGGGAGCGGGGAGCGGCGTAGGCCGGGGAGAGGATGGTCCCGGGTGGTCCCCGAGGACACAGCTCAGACCCGTGCAGAGTGGGGTCCGCGTGGTCCTGCAGCAGGGAGATGGGGACGAGCGTGCGCGCGTGCGTGCGTTTGGGGGTCGAGCGAGGGCGCTGATCAGCCCGGACAGGTGAATCCTGACTTCCTCAGTTGCTACAGATCCCCTCACTCCACCTCCCCAAGACAGAGGAAAGGAGCTACTTTTTGCAACGGGAAAGGCTCTTAAGATATAGTTCTTTTAGGGGGAGGGAAAAGGAAGGGGCAGACTTGACAGCTGAGACACACACACAAGCCCCAAGTGATAATGGTCCCAGATGGCCATTTTTATAAAAGACCGAAAGAATAGGTTGTACTTCGTGAGACCCGCAGTGAATTGGGAATGCAAATGGGCATGGGGTAGGGTGGTGGTGATGGTGATTTTGTTTTTCTTTTTTAAAAAAACCTGGACCCTTGAAGACTGATATCAGATATCGACATCAAGGTGGATCAAATCACAGATGTAGTAGCCCAGGTGTCCACCGACTGGTTTCCTCTGAGTGTGGCTGAAGTCTGTTTAATAAAGTCTGTTTAATCAGAATAAAATTCTTGTTATATTGTGCAGCAGGGAAAAGATGTATGGGTTTTTGGATTGTTTTTGTTTTTGATAATGTGTGTGTGTGTGTTGGGAGGGGGTGGAAGCAATTGGTGGCTTTTTCTAGCTTAAAGATGAAGACCTAAATAAAATATTCTGGATTTTTACAGGTGCACAATAAAAGGATCTGCCTTAATGCGGGAAACTTCAAGATGTTTTTCTTTTCCTTTCTCCTCCCTTTTTTTTAAAGGGATATGTGGTATTTTTCTAACTTAGAATGGTGAAGGCTGGGAAAACTGTTATCTCTAGTTGGGAAAAGCATGAATGAACATTTAAGACTAAGAGTGGATCTGTTTGATGTAGCAGAAGGTTGACTTATGGGATGGTGGGATGGTGAAATTGACTGGTAAAGAGCTTGAAGAAAGGAGGGCCAGAAATCTGGGATGCTTTTTCCTTAGGAATATTTGTATTGTTTTTTCTCAAAGGGGTTGAGGTTGGACCTGAGTGTCCTCCCAAGAGGAAGGCACAGAGGGACCACAGAGCTGTTTTTCTCCATTTCCTCTTGGCTGCTTCACTGCTTTCCTCCCTCATTCTCTCATTGAAAGGCCCTGGGGAGAGGGGGAGTGTGTAAACTGGTAGAAGTGAGATGTAGATGTAGAAATGCCCTCCTGCTGACTGCTAATGTGGCCATTGTAGAGTCCTTTGGGTGACTTGTGTGATTGGCTTCTCTTCAGCAGTAGAGTAGAAAGACCTTTGCCAGGAACTGACAGAGGTCATGCAAGGAGGCAATGGGAAAGGTATAGAATACTACAGTGCCACTGACAACCCTCATATGAGAATTGCTCTTAGTTTAAATCAGCAAGTGCTTATTAAGGGGGAAGGGAAGGTAATTAAGCTCTATTGAGCATCCATAATATGCCAAACCCTAAGGGTACAGTCAATAACTATATCCCTTTGGATTCTCACCCATAAAACAGAACCTTAGAAAAGGTAAGTGAAGTGTTCATAGGCATATAGCCAGCAAATGGTAGAGCCAGGATTTGAATTTAAGCCTATTTTGACTCCATTGTTGCCTCCATTATGTTATATTGCCTCACTATTATTATATTATTATTAGCAATAATAATAATAAGCTCCTCTTAGGGGATGAGCAATGTGAGGGCCTTTTGGAGAACTCATACCCAAATTTTGGAGACAAATGGATTCATGAAACAGTTAACAAAAAGGAATCTAGAATTATTGGTTGAAACTAGTGTTTCAATAATTAGTTAAAGCTGGAATTATTGGAGAAACCTTCACAAAAGATGAGTCTTGAAGAAAGGCCAGGAAAAGGGGAGAAAAGGGAATGATATTAGTGTTTCATTTTTCTGTGTAAGAATCTGACCCTTATTCATCTTGCCATCCTGTTGAAGCTATTCGTTTGGGTCTAAGTGCTAGTTAGGTGCACAGAGGTAGGTTAGATGATTATTTGCATGTGTGTTATGAGGCTGCCGCATATCTGTGTTTAGTTAGAAATGCTTCAGTGGATTGAGATATGTGACTCTCATTTTATAGTATTATTTTCTAGGAAGAGTACCTGGCATAAACCAGAGAATTGGCCTTGCCCTGGAGACTAGACTTCTGATGGAAGTAATAGAAGCCACTTTCCTGTGGGCTGACTCCCAACTGCTTTCTGATTTTCTCTGAAGTAATAACATTGATTTATTAAAACTCATAAGCCCAGTTTGAGTCTAGTGCTTGACGGCAGTTCTGTGCCTCTGTGTTTTTGTGTTTAATAGCAATTCCCAGAATTGCAGAGTTTGTTGTCTTCTAACATATGTCTTAATTTGTTAAAAACAACTTGGTTAAATATTGATGAGTGGTTTTATTGAAAGATCTCTATAAATTAAGGAGCAGGTGTCTGCTTATGACAAGCACTGTACCTACAAAGGTGTTTTTGGCTCAAAAGGCTGATTTTGGTAAATTTGTCTCACAGTACAAGCTACTTAGATAGTATTCAGTAAGCAGGTGTCATATGCATTCAGTTTCGTTTTCCTGGTGTTTAAATAGGAAGTCAGAGTGTAATCTCCCAGTAGAACTTAAGAATATTGGTCCCGTTGGAATTATAGAATGCTAAAATAAAGAGGGTTTTAACAAGCATTTAATAATTGTAAGATTTAGATGAAAGGCTTAGAATAGGCACCCTCTTAGACCCTCCTGAATATATAGCAGATTTCTTTGAATTTCTATTAGTGTAATTGTGGGCAATGTAATTTGGAGACCTTACTACTGACTAGGTTGATGGGAAAATTGGAGGGTTTCTCTCTCTCTCTCTGGCTTGAAGTATTTTCATGTTGCCTGGGATATTTAGATTAATTGCACCTGAAGGATCTTTGAAAAACGTGCATGTGCCACTAAAAAATAAAGTCAAGTTCATTATGTTATTATTAGTAGTATTTTAATATCATCAGAAAATGTCTGACTTAAGGTTCATTTCTAAATTTGAAGTGCAATTAGAATTGTACTTTAATGACCTTTATACTTAAGGAACTGGTACCTATTTGTGTATGTCATTGTTGTTTTTTTGTTCTATCTCTTACTGGTGAAGAGGTGAGTTTTTATTCAGATTCTCCTCAGTCTCCATTCTATTGGTTCTGACCCCAGTGACCAGGTTAGCTTTTCATTCTGGCACGCTTCAGTGTTTTATTTGAAGATCAGTATAGCAGAGGCATTCTCGGTTTCCTGGAGACAACAGATGTGATAAGTCAGCAGATGTTCATGGAGCACCTTCTCTCTATTAGATTCATTTGCTAAGAAAAATGGGAAGTAGTATCTGCCTTCTAAGAGCTCACTCTCCATGTGGGTAGATAAGTAAAATTTTTAAAAAAGTTTACTAGAGATTGCCCCTGTGTTTAAAGTGTGATCTTTAACTAGTGGCATTAGCATCAACCAGGAGCTTTTTGAGCTACACCCTTTCAGGTCCCACCTTAAATCTTCTGAATTGGAATTTATACTTGTACAAGATCTCCAGGTGATTCATAATCACACTAATTTGAGAGGCATCAAACTGAAGCATGGGTGATTAAAGGCATGGAAACAACTACTGTCATTTATCGAGCAGTTTCTATATGCCAGATGTTAAACACTTTAACATCTCTTTAACTCTTTACAATGGTAGTATAATTCTGTAGAAGTTTGAAAGAGAGAAATGGATATGGGCTAGAGTGGGAGTAAAAGGCTTCATGGCAGAAGTGAGATTTGATCTGAACCTTGAAGAAATTTGAGTCAACAGATAAAGATTTAACTCAGTCCACACAGTGGGTAGCATAAAGAAAATACAGTGGCAGAAAAGGAGATAATAAAGAGACTGAATTGATGCATTATATAGGCAGCACCTGTTTCCATTTTTTTTTTCTGGCCAACCTTTGGGCATTTTATGAAGAGCACAGTAGTGCAGTAGTCCTTTTGGACCAGTGCTTATGAGCGACTCTAGAAAAATACTAGTGTTGGATCTAGGGGGAAAGCTCAAATGAAGTCGAGGGGATTGGGCTTCTCTCTGCTAAACGTTTTATCTGTGTCTTATTTCTAACTAACAAAAAACATGTTGATTCCATGAAATTTCATTGTCATAGCAGCAGTAGCTTATATTTTAGAATTTTGCAGTTAGAGCTGAAAGGTCATCTGGGCTGCTTTCTAAATAGGGAAATCTTGTCTGAAGAAGGGAAGTGACTTGTTCAAGGTGAGTCAGCTAGTTAGCATATACCCAGAACTAGAATCTATAACTTCACTCTCTCCACTTAGCCTTTTTTTTTTTTTGATAACATGGTATCCATCCACTTTTTACTGCCTGTCTTCTACTTTCCTTACTTTTATTTTTTATCATCCCTGACTCTCAAGGACTGGTGGAGACTTTTGCTTATATAATTATAGCATTTAAATTTGAAGGAACTTGGATGATCATCTAACCCAGAAAATGGAAAAATTTACACAAGGTCAAGTAAGAAGTTAGCAAGAGAATGGGAACTAGACTTTACATCTTCTGACTCCAGTTCAAGCTTCTTAAGTAACTTGGAGAAGATTTTCAATTTAGTCCCTTTTCTACTTAAAAATACTTTTTACGTCTGCTTCTTTTAAAGCCTCATTGTGGAGTTATTAGTAAGTGCTTAAAAAAGAATGACTTGAGCATACCACACTGTAGCCACACCAGCAATTATACTGTTTCTTATTTGGGCTATTATTGTTTTAGCATAGACCATTTCAAAATGGTTGAAAAAGACTCTTAGAAAACCAGTTATCAAAATCCAACAATCAAGCCAGGCGCAGTGGCGCAAGCCTGTAATCCCAGCACTTAGGGAGGCTGAGACAGGAGAATCGCGGATTCAAAGCCAGCCTCAGCAATGGCGAGGCGCTAAGCAACTC
The DNA here is from genome assembly GCA_028644305.1 of Xerus rutilus. Taxonomy (NCBI): domain Eukaryota; kingdom Metazoa; phylum Chordata; class Mammalia; order Rodentia; family Sciuridae; genus Xerus; species Xerus rutilus. The sequence continues at coordinate 4,100,751 of CM053416.1, read as the reverse complement.
AGTGAGACCCTGTCTGTACATAAAACACAAAATAGGGCTGGGGATGTGGCTCAGTGGTTGAGTGCCCCCAAGTTCAATCTCCAGTACCAAAAAAAAAAAAAAAAATCCAACAATCTGCTGGGCAGTATGGCACACACCTGTAATTTCAAGAGAATTGGGAGGCTAAGGCAGGAGGATTGCTTTAGCTAGGCCCTAAGCAACTTAGTGAGACCCTATCTCAAAACAAAAAAATAAAAAGGACGAGGGACATGGCTCAGTGGTTAAGCATCCCTGGGTTCAACTCCTGGTACCAAACAAACACACAAACAAAAAAAGAAATCCAACAGTCTAATTGGACCTATGCTATAATGATTATATTCCTTTCAGGAACCCATTTGTATACTAACATTAGCATTTTTAGTATGGTGCTTGGCTAAAAGGAATGGAAAGTCATAACAGGAAATGCATGTGTTTCCCTCAGATTTACCAAACAATTTTAACTGGGTTATGGTTCAGTGCAGTTGAGCATCTAAACACAAGCCAAGTGCTAGGGATGTAAGAATAAGCTGAACAGCAGCCTAGTATATTGGAATCTTCTAGTGTATCCTAGTATATCAGCCTAGTATATTGGAAGATTTTTTTGTTTTGTTTTGCTTTTAGTATTGGGGATTGAACTGGGGGTGCTTTGCCACTGAGCCAGCCCTTTTTTAATTTTTTATTTTGAGACAGAGTCTCACTAAGTTGCTTAGGGCCTCTCTAATTTGCTGAGACTGGCCTTGAACTTGCAATTCTCCTACCTCAGGTTCCTTAGTTGCTGGGATTACATGCATGTGCCACCCCACCAGGTAGTAAGAGGATAGTTTTAAACAGGATTTTAATATAACATGATAATAAGTATGTATAAGGTGTTATGGGAACATAGAGATAGGTTATTCTGGGGAATAAAGATGTTGTAGTTTGAAATCTTCCATAAGAATGTGCCATTGTGAATTCTTAGGTAAACCAATTTGCATCTTTGGACTTTAATTCTCTAAAATAGTCAAAGGAGAAGATTGAAACAGACTCTCTAAGATCTTTTCTAATACTACATAATTTCTATGGAATAGTCTTGTGTAATATTCTTTCAAAAACTTTAGCTCTGTAATTTCTTCCTATGTCATTATTCCTGTATATGTTAACACATGATTAAACATGTCCTTGAATGAAAAGGTCACCTTTGAGTCCTCTCCATTCGTACCACCTTCTTTTCAATGTTGCTACCATGTGTTATCTTGTAAATAAAGAATTAATCCTGTAAAGTCTGCTGTGTGTTTCCTCATCAAAGATGAGAATTAGACTTTGCAATCTCATTTTATCTTCACAATGATCCTGAGCAGTAGGTTGAATGTCTGTTTCATAGATGACAGACTCAGAAGAATAGTCACTTGTGTAAGATTAACTATTAAGCTGAAGTGTCTGGATCTGAACCCAGATTATTTGAAAAAGAAAAAAAAATAAAGCCAAATTCTCTAGCAGAAAAATTAGGTGACAGGTTTTTTTTTCTTTTAATTTTATTTTTAGAGAGTCTCACTAAATTGCCCAGGCTGGCCTTGAACTTAGGATCTTTCTGCTTCAGCCTCCAAAGTAGCTGGGATTAGGTGACAGTTTTTCTTATAAAAAAGATTGTTTTTCTTGCAGAGATACTTACCATGAGATTCATTTAAATAGTATGTACCTCCTACTTTTGAAATTCCTGAGTTTACAAAAAGTTGATATACACAGCTTTTTCAAGATGATATTCACCATATATGCTGAGGGCATGGTTAAATGCAGTGCCCTCAGGATGGAGGATTGTATCATGGATTTGTGTGTGAGAGTGTGTGTGTGTGTGTGTGTGTGTGTGTTTTGGAACTCCTACTATGTGGTCAACTCTAAAAAAAAATCTTGTGAGTGAGACCCTCTGCATATTCACTGGGTGGCATCATCATCCTTTGTTTTCTTCTCCAACATAGGTGAAATTGGATACCAGAAGGCTATAATATCTCTTTAGAGAGAGGAGAGGATGACCTAGAAGGGTTTCCTGTTCTGTAAATACTGCTTCAGTGCAGCAGGAACAGGTAGCTTATAATAAGGCAAGTGACCTATGGAGAGAATAAAGTGAGCAGATACTACAGGTCTGAACTCTAGGGATGCTCATGCAGCATGACTATGAAGAAGGGGATGCACACAGGCTCTGGTGTGTATATCTTGACAACAGGCATTTCTGAAGTGTTAACCAGTTCACTGAAAGGTGTAAAGTAGATTTAAGATTATACTCAGTCACCCTATTCTTTTCTCTTCTTCAGCAACATAAAATAATGTGACAGTACAGGACTGAGCATCAGAAGACCTAGGATGGAGATCTGGTCTACTGTTAGCCATATGACTGACTTTATTACACTAATGTCTCTCAATCTTTTCTTTCCCTCATTTGACAAATTTTCACTGGGGGCCTATTATGAACCAGACACTGTTTTAGATTCTGAAATAAGGCAGACAAAAATTGGGCTGGGGTTGTAGCTCAGTGGTAGAGCGCTTGCCTAGCCCATGTGAGTCACTGGGTTCAGTCTTCAGCACCACATAAAAATAAAGTTATTATGTCCATCTACAACTGAAATATTTTTTAAAAATTAATTATATTATCTGTAAAATGCCGGTAACTATGAATGTCTCAAAAATTGTTATGAGAATTTAAGAAAATAAAGTCCTGGAAAAGCACTTCATATAAACTAAAGAGCCATTTTGGTCCCATTTTTTGAGTTCTCCAAATTTTGTTGTGCAGGTGATTGTTTAATTTTGCACACTTCAAAGAGAGAAACTTTTTTTTTTTTCTTAAATTGAGGGCCACTGGTCCAAAGACAGTGTCATTGGAGGGTTTTGTGTTTTTTGTTTTGTTTTGTTTTTTTAAAAAAGAAATATAATTTAGTTTTTTTCTTTTTTTTTGTTAAAGAAAGAAACATTACCATTTAACTCAGCTATATTTAACAGGGGCAGAGCCACATGAATCTTTATTTAATGAATTACATAAATTCTAAAATAGCTCTAGTTCAGTTCCACTTGTGACTAATAAAGAAGTGAAGGAAAAGAGAAATATACTGAATGCCTTCGGAAGGTTATGCCTGTATTTTCCCTATCCAGTCCATTCTTTCACATTTCAGAATATATATAAACAAAAGCACAGATTTTATGAAGTTAATTTCCTTCTTAACATTTTTCTCTAACACACATTGTTCATTACATTTATTTACAACTGGCTCCAGCTTATTTTTATTTTTATTTTTACATTTTGAGACAGGGTCTTGCTAAGTTGCATAGGCTGGCCTCTGACTTGTGACCTTCCTGCCTCAGTCTTCCAAGTTTCTGAGATTACAGGTGTGCACCTCTGTATCTGGATTCTTCTCTCTTATCCTCATACTGGTTTTCCTTATTGCCTTTTCTTTTTCTTTTTAATATTTTCTAGTTGTTGATGGACCTTTATTTTATTCATTTATTTATATATGGTGCTGAGAATTGAACCCAGGGCCTCACACATGCAAGGCAAGTGCTCTGCCCCTGAGCCACAATCCCAGCCCCCTTATTGCATTTTCATTGGATGAGAGTACTGCTTATTTAAGACCCATCCCCTCCTGCCGTTTCCATCCCTTGCTGCAAATTTCATTCCTTTTTCCTTCTGTTCATGCTCTCATTTTCTACTGATTGCTTCTTCTACTGGTTGTTCCATCTGTGTGTATAAGTGAAAAACTGCTCCTAACAACCACCTCCTCTACTTCCTTTTATTATCCTCATCATCTTTTTTTTTTTTTTTTGTGGTTACCAGGTATTGAATCCAGGGGCACTCTATACTGAGCCACATCCCCAGTCCTTTTTATTTTTATTTTTTTTTCTGAAATGGCCTTGCTAAGTTGCTTAGGGTCTTGCTAAATTGCTGAAGCTGCCCTTGAACTTGCAATCCTCCTGCCTGAGCCTCGTGAGCTACCAGGATTACAGATGTGAACCACTGTGCCCTGCTCTCCTTACCTTCTTAATCACCTCCAAATGTGAAAGAGAATTGTCACTGTTGTCTCTACTGTCTTTTTTAAAAATTTTATTTTATTATTTTTAAAAATTTTTTTATATTTATTTGTTCTATTTAGGCTTACATGATAACAGTGCAATTTAATTCATTGTACATAGAGGATAACATATCAATTCTCTAGTTGTAAGTTGTATAGAATCACATCATATATGCAGTCATACATAAAGTTAGGGCTGTGATGACCATCATATTCCACCACCTTTACTATCCCCATGCCCCCTCCCCCCTTACACCCCTGTGAACAGAGTTCCACCATTGTTCCCATGACCTTCCCCACATTATGGATCAACATCCACTTATCAACGAGCACATTAGTACATTCGGCATTTGGTTTTCTGAGATTGGCTTACTTCACTTAGCATATCCTGTATTTGCCCTGCTCCTCTGACCTTGAGTTTTGCTCTCTGTAATACTGAAATTGTTGTTGGGGAACCTAATTGCTAAATCCAGAGGAAGATGCCAGTGTATGTGTTTGATTGACAGTGGTTATCTTCCCTTTGGAAGTCCCTTGACTACTGAACACTGTCCTTTTGAAGTTCCTCTATCTGCCTCATTAAATGTAGAGTTCCTCAGGGAACCATTTTCTGCTCATTTCCTTTTTCCTTCCACTTACTGTCCCTGGTCTATCTATTTTCAAGATGTCAGTTACTTCCTAAATGTAATCTGCTCCTATCTCTTTACTTTTAAGCCCACATATTTGTCTTGATGTTCAGATATATGTTCAGTTGCTCACTGGACATTTCCATCTGATTGATTAAAGGTAAAACTCAAGCTTATTTGATCTAATATCCAATTCCTTATTTTTCTCCTTTTTTTTTTTTTTTTTTTTTAGCTCTTCTCATATATTCATTCTCAATTGGGGACACCAGTGGTTGCCTGTTTCCAGGTCTCATTAAATTTCACCCAACTCTTCTGCAAGCCTGTTCGTGACTTCCGCTTAATAACCTAAATGAAATATTTAAAATGCATATTTGACATTTTACCTCTTTGCTTAAAGCTTTTAACTAGTCTCCTGTGTCCTATAGGTAAAGTTCATGCCCCTTCAGTGATTTGATCCCTGTTTTCTCCCCCAGCCACCTTCTAACCATATCTATTCCTAGACTTCTTTTTCTAGTAATCCTGAACTGTTTGCAGTGCTGTTCATACACTATGGAATTCCTCCTCCTCATCTTTGCCTGTGCTATCTACTCCTGCTGTTATTCTCTTTGTTCTTTTTTCCTTCCTTTTCTTAGCTAAACTCAGATCTGTTTTGAGATTGAGATGAGTATTTACTTTGTCAGAAATTCTTCTACCAATCCCTAGATTTTATTGGGTATCTGTGACCCCTTCTTACCCTCTTTCAATCCTGTGGGTGTCTTTATCATTGGACTTAGCACAGTGATCTGCTTATTTGTATGCCTCCCCAACAAGATAGTGAGTTTGAGGAAAGGATTAGTGTGTTATTCATATTTGTATTCTTAGCACCAAGTAGAACGCTTGACACATAGTTTGAGGTCAACAAGTCTTTGCTTTCTTGAGTTGAGCAGAGATTCAGAGAGTAAGAAAGGGAACAATAGAGAAAAGTACAGTAGGATTTGAGGTGTATGTTACATTAAAAATTATCCCTATTCTCCTCATATAGAAGCATTAAAATGTCTACTTTTTTTAAAAATTTTTTTAAGTTGTTGATGGATCTTTATTTTATTCATTTATTATTTATATGTGGTGCTGAGGATCGAACCCAGTGCCTCACGCATGCTAGGCAAGCGCTCTACCACTGAGCTACAGCCCCAGCCCCTCTACTTTTATCTTCTATGAAAGATAAATTAAGTACTAATTTTCAAACACTCCAAATCACAAATCTTTAGAGATTATCTCTGAATGAGAGAAAGCTATGGCAGCCAATAGTACTGGAAGGTATTACCTGGTTCACGGCAGCTCTGAGCACAGCAAGGGCAAAAGGAATAAAACCAAGGACTGAGTTTTCCTTAATCTCTCCTACATTGACCCTTGGCTCTGAAGGAGGCATTTCTCTATTAACCTAATTTTATAAATGAGGGCTCTAAAGCTCACAGGATATGAACTAGGGGAGTCCAGCTCCGATGTCCTTGCTCCTAACCATCATTCTCTGTAATCTCTACATAACAATGTTCCAGATTTCTCCTTCCCTAAACACCTTGGGTTTCTTCTTGGTGTTTCTTGGTGTTTCTTCTCCTCAGTGACACAGGCACATGTTTGACCTTGGGCTATTTCTTATTCCCTGTGAACTTCTGATTCTTCGTCTGTAAAAGGCAGATGAAATATATCTTAGAAGGTTCTTAAAAGAATCAGTTGAAATGTTGAAAATGTCCAACATCATGACTGGCATATGAGATGTGTTCAATAAGTATTCCACCATGTGAAGCAGATTTTTGTAGCAGCTATAAGACAACAACTTAACCACACGAGTATGTATTTATAGGAGCCTTCAAGTCAAGTAATAGCATTTGTAGACAGGTTTGTAGACAGGTTTCTATGACAGTAAATTTTTTTTTTTGAAAAATAGAACAAACCTGGATGGATATTCCTTCATTTTTGTTGTAATAGCTTGTTGTACATAGTTTATGAAACACTGATTACCTGTGTTTTGAAACAGTCTCCAAGGAAGATATTCTTAAGATGGCTTATTTGTGGAAGCTTTATACTTTGAGCACTGTCACATCCATGCTTCACTTAATCCTCCAGGCATTAGTATCTGAGGTGCAGTAATTAATATTATTCTCATTTTACTTAATGAAGGAATTAAGATCAGAGGAGGAAGAGGATTACCCACACTCCAGTAGCCAGGAAGTGGTGGAGTAAGGACCAGGACCCAGGCTTTGACTTTTACAATGTGTATATTTCTGCGGGCTTACTGGACCAAGTCTCAGGTGCCATAGAGCTAGGTAGTTGGCTAATCTGATTGGAAACTAGTTTAAAGTAGACAAGAATATCAATTCAGACCATTTTCCAGACTTAATTATTTTCCAAGGTAATCTAGCTTAATTATTTTGCTTTGGTGCTACCTGAGACTCTCTTACAGAAACTTCTATATTCTAACCCAAAAAGCTGGTAGATGGTGCCATGGATGGTGGTGATGGAGACTGGTTTAATTCAGGCTATGGCAAGTTGCTATTGCTCTTCTCAGAATCTCAATTTCCTCATCCTTAAAACTGGAAAAATAGTGCCTGCCCTCCTTTCTTCACAAGGTACTCTGTGGAAGGACTTTGCATACTGTGACATATACAGAGGATTCCAGTAGAGGGTATGGAGAGTAGATATTAGGAAGAAGTCTCTATTTACTTTCCTCTTAAGTATGATCATGGGCAGTTTATCTAGTTATTATAATTTGGGGAGAAAATCAGTTTTCTCCAGAATCAGGAATGCTGGTTCTGGTCAGAGCTATAGAGATAGTGAATTTTGTTTTCTGTGCCTCCTCTTCCCACTGTACCTCTTATTTTCTATCCACAGACATGTGTCTTATGACCAGGGGCCCATTCCAGAGGTGGACATATTTTCTGAAACAAAATTGTGATGTGAAGTCTCATATTCCAGTATAAGAAATAGTCTGGAAAATTTTTAGATGCTAAAATTTGGGGGAAATTTTGGTGATTGGAGATGATGGGACTGAAAATTTGAAATTGGCAGGTTCTTGGAAGATGTAGGCCAAACTGCTATCAGCAGCTCTATTTTCTTGCCCTTAGTTTTCAGTAGATTGAATTAATCTTAGCTCAGCTATGAGCTGTTAATGACCTTTGGCAATCTTTTTCAGGACTTTGCATTTTCATAGACAGAACTGGAAAGTACAAAAATCTTTCCTGCCTACCTGAAAATTCTACTCTTTGAAAGAATGAACTATGAGTTGACTTGGCAAGGTGGAATGAGACTGATTTTCCTATAGCTTCCAGATGACTTATGCAGTCAGTTTTTTTTTTTAAATATCTTTATTTTATTTATTTTTATGTGGTGCTGAAGATCGAACCCAGTGCCTCACGCATGCGAGGCAAGCGTTCTACCACTGAGCCACAATCCCAGCCCCTATGCAGTCAGTTTTAATTGAAAAAAATGCACTCAATTGTGACCTGGAAGGAAATTGTAACATTTGTGATTCTGTAATAAGTTCGTATGTTTAAGTAAAACTTTACAATTTGTTATGTATGTTGACTTTGTGTGTCATCTCATTTAATTGTCATCTTAACCTTGTGATGAATTGGTATAATTTCCTATTTAGATTAAGAAACCAAGGCACAGAGAACTGTGATTTGCGTGAAGTTACAACACTGAAATAGGTAGAGTTCCATCTAAAATCTGGACTCTTTATGCCTTCTCTCCTTGCTTACTGCTCCTTCTCTGTGCAGCTGAACTCCTTTCTTAAAGTCTATTGATGATGCTTTTACATAAAATCACCAAGGATAGATAAAAAATTGCTTAAGCTGGAAAGAGTCTGTATGGTTTGTAACAGGTGTTGCGTAGGTTGGTTGAAAAATAACTTAAAAGATTGTCTCCCTTTCCCTGTGTGTTTTTGTTAATGCTTATAATACTTTAATGACTTAGGAGTCCTTCTCCTGCCTCTGGTATATTTCAGACTGATTTTAAGTTGTCAGGAAAGGGGATTTACTCTCCAGAACTCAATTCCTTTCAAGCTTCTTATTTTTCTTTGTACCTCAAAATTTATTTCCTAGCCAGAACTCAGAGTGGCATCAGACTTAAGTTTCTACTAAAACGAGTGTTCTTTGCTGATCTATTTTTTCTGTCTCTCTTTTAATGTGTTCCCTTCTCTACATTCTTTTCTTCCCCCATTAATTCCAGCTGTAACTACATGGAAAGTTCTGGTAGTCAAAAGTGAATTTGGGGGCAGGGAAAGGATTGTGGAAGCTCCTTCTCCTTTAACTACTGGTATTGCCTGGAAGTCTTGGGAGCTCACAGCTGCCATGGCCACTCATAATACTGTTTTTCTCCAGACCCTTTAGGACCAAAGATCTTGGTAGTAGCTTTGAAGGAAGAAAGACTCCTCAGAGATTCTTCTGTGGGCTGATTTGGTTTTCCCATAGTTAAATCCTAGAAGCAGACACACAGAGATGAGCCTTTGTTTGTTTTAATGATCCACCTCCTCTCCCCTTGAGGCGGTGTTTATTTTGAGGTTTCCCATGATTTCATTCATTCTTTCATGAACTCTCCAAAAGGAACTGGTGCTGTAATGCTGAGCAAAGGAGACATTGTCTTGTCTTCACAAAGCTTATAGTTCAGTGGGGAGAGAGGGAATTAAATAAACAATATAATAAAGTGTGATTTATTGCATTATCAACATAGTTAAAGGAAGTTTTAAATAGAAAACGTTTCTTATAATTTCACTGTAGCAGAGTAGCGGCTTTCACATTTTTCCATATTACCTTCCAATATTTGTCCAAATACAAACATATTTTACATAATTGTAGTGTAGCTGGTATTTCATTTTTCTTATAAATAACTATCTTAATAATTTTGTGGAATAATATATAGAATATTAGTAACTATTTACCTAGTCTTAATAGCAGAATTTTTTTGTGACTGATGCACAATGATTTCTTCAATTATCTTTCTCTTAGAGAACTGTGTTGACTTCTAGTTTTCACCATTATTTCATAGCATTCTCGATTTCAAGGAGAGGAACTACTTGATGAAAGATTATAAATAATTTTTGATATTTAATATCAAAAACATTGTTATATTTTAATATCTATAAAAGTTTCCCTATAAATTTTTTTCCAATTTGTAATCCATCAACCATTCTTACTTCACTTTTCAGCACACGGTTTTATCTTTTTAAATGTTAACATAATAGGTATAAAGTAGTTGACTATTTTACCAAGTATTTCTCTGAGTACCAGTACAGGCTAAATATTTTCCCTAATGTTTGTTTAAAAGTACATGAAACCTCTGTTTTTCTCTTTTGGCAACTTACTTGGTGGTTTGATTTTGCATGGGGCGTATATTATCAATGAAGAGGAATGCATGGCAGTGGCTAGGTGCCTTTTTGAGTACTTGTTTCAACTTGGCAAAAAACATCTGGGATTATAGAGTCATAAAAACGATTCTTTAAGCCAAAGTCAGTGTGGTGGGTAGCACTGACACTGAGAGGGTAGGTTGTGTGTTTCCTTGGGGCAATCGCCATGTTTTATTCATCAGCTTGGCTGATAGTAGGCCTCAAAAGATTGTTGAAGGGAGGCTGAGACAGGAGAGTTGCTAGTTCAAAGCCAGCCTCAGCAATGGCGAGGTGCTAAGCGACTCAGTGAGACCCTGTCTCTACATAAAACACAGAGTAGGGCTGGGGATGTGGCTCAGTGGTCGAGTGCCCCTAAGTTCAATCCCCTATACCAACAACAACAAAAAGAAATTATTGAAGGAGGGGCTGGGGTCGTGGCTCAGTGTTAGAGTGCTCGCCTCACACGTGTGAAGCACTGGGTTCAATCCTCAGCACCATATTAAAAAAATAAAGATATTATGTTCATCTACAACTAAAAAAATTTTTTTAAAAAAATTGTTGAAGTTCTTGGAGCACTGGATAGTCTTTTCCAGTGCTACTCCACCTTGTTTGCATTGCCTACAATTTCCTCATGTAAATTGAATTCTTTGAGTCTTCAAGACTTCTAATCTTGGAGGCGTCTAGGATATTATTACCATAGATGGGTAAGTGTGATGCACTCGCACTCAGCATGTTGAAAATAACCACAATACCCACAGGGCTGGAATACACACCTAATGGTGGAGATCAGGAGAGATGCTCAGAAGAATGGTAGACAGCTGTCAGAAATAAACCTCATCTATTGCAAAGTCCCAGGAACATGAGAACTGGAAGGTAGTAGCCTTATTGTTCACCTGAGTCCTGGTGTCCTTATATTAAGTGTGGATGAAAATGCCTCTTTTCTAGGGGTATTATGAAATTTAATGGAAATAAGGCATGTTAGGAAAGTGCTTTGCAAACTCTCAAGTGCTATATAAATAAAAAAACATTGTCACCATCACTATCATGTAGAAGACCCACCAAATAGAGGAGTAAAATTACTTTTATTATTTGCCAGGAGCTAGATCTATTCTTTATATTTTGTAACCAGTCCTTATCATTTGAGGATAAAATTGAAGTTTCTAAAATATTATCCCCCAGCCACAAGGAAGTAATGAGGAAGGATGGAGGATAGAGAGGCAGCTTTGGGGAGTATCTAGATTTTGTTAGCTTCTCATCACATTAGCAAACAAATAACAGCGTTCTGCCCAAGTCCATTTCCTGTAGGTCAGTGAAAAGAGAAAGGCAAAGCATGGGCCATGTTTTATTTGATTTGCTCTATTTGATTGAGGCAGCAAGTCAAGATAAGGAAGGATCAGAATTGATCCTGAAATCTGTTAAGGAGAACCTTGAATGAAAAGACCAGAGCTTTTTACTTTATCCTGTGGTCAGTGGAAAGAAGCGATGCTTTTGTTCAAGTGTCTGATTTGACCAGTGTCATGCTTAGGAAAGTTTAGGCAGAGACAGTGTAGAAAATGGAGATGAGAAGGAACTTGTGTAGCCATACAGATCAATTAAGAGCAGGTTTTGGCTGTCCATCTACAATGTACCAGAAGCTTGAAATATAGCCTCAGCAGTAGAGAAGGAACGAAAACATTGGTGTCAGAGATTATAGTCCTAGGCTAAAGGAGCTCTGGGACCTTATGACTCTCATTCTGTTCTCTCTCAGAGGTTTGTTTTCTCTGTAAACTTTAGAAAAAATTGAAGCACAAAATTGACATACATAAAAGTGCACAAATAATCATTGTATAGCCTGACAAGTTTTTACAAAGTATAAAGTATGACTCAAGTCAAGATATATAACTATATAAGCACCTGCTAAGCTTCCAGGATACCTCTTTCAATCATTACTTCTCCTTCAACAGATAGCAACTATTTTGACTTTTTTTAACATTTATTAATTTTGTCTCTTTTTGAAATGAGTAGAAATGGAATCATAAAATATAACATCTTTTGTGTCTGGTTCTTTTGACATGTTCATGAGATTCATCTGGTTTCTTTTATGTAGCATTAGTTTATTCTTTTTCATTGCTGACTTGTATTTCATTGTATGACTATGCCATAATTTATCTATTCTGTAATTTATTTATTCTCTTGTTGATGGATACTTAAATTGTTCCCAGTTTGGGGCTATTGTGAATCATGATGCCATAACCAATTTGAACAATTTTCTTTTTTTATGGTACTGGAGTTTGAACCCAGGGTCTCATGCATACTAGACAAGTGTTCTACCACCCAGCTACATCCCCAACCCTGCTATATACAATTCTTGTGCATGTGTTTTGGTGAGTATAATCTCTTATTTCTGTTGGAGTGGAATTTACTGGGTTTTAGGGCATATGTTTGGCTATACTTTAGTAGATAGTATCAGATTTACAGAGAGAATCTACATTCCCACTAGCAGTGTATGAGAGTTCTTTACCAATACAGTGTCTCAGTCAGCTTGTGCTGCTATAGCAAAGACCATGGACTGGGTGGTTCAAACAATAGAAATTTATTTCTCAATATTCTGGAGGTTAGAAGCCTGGGTTCACAGTGTCAGCATGATCTGCTTCTAGTGAAGTCTGTCTTCTTGGCTTGTAGACAGCACCTTCTTGCTGTATCCTCACATGGGAGAGCAAGAAAGCTCTGGTCTCTTAATCTTCCTACGAGGACACCAAACCCATCTTGAGTTTTCTACTTTCATGACCTTACCTAAACTAGTGACTCTCCAAAGACCCCACCTCCAAATATCATCACAATTGGAGATTAGGAATTTGGCATATGGATTTGAGAACAGACAAACATTGAGTCCATAGCAACTTTCCATTGTCAATGTTTTCAATTTCAAAGGCTTTTATGTTATAAGAAACTTGAGCAGAGTGGGCTGTAGTTCACATAAAGGAAGAAAGGGCCTATTGGTTATTGGATGCTTGCTGCATACCAGGTACTGCCCAAGTACACATTGTCTCTTAATGGAGATAACCCTTAGGTAAACTGTGAGATCAATGTAATTGTCTGGATTTTACAGGCCAGAAAATTGAGACTACAGGTTAATCAGGCAGCTTATATTTGCCCTCCAGATACCAACCTAGATCTGCTTGAGCCCAAACTAAACACACCACATAGAAACTGCCGTTGCCAGTGAGCTGTGTGCTTCCTTTTTCGTTTTCTGTTGGTGGATAGAGGGACTCTTCCTGATGACCTCAAAAGCCCATCATATAAGTGATCCCCTTCATAGACATGGTACTTGGCTAGCCCTGCAAATAGCAGCCTCCCAACCAGGCACCTCTCCCAACCTTCTGCCTACTCTGCCTCCCCACCCCCACCCTGAATCTCTTAGCAGCCAGTCATTAAGACTGTCCTAGGGTAGATATTTTCCTGGCACATCCTCCGCCTCAGCTGGCAAGCTGAGGGAAGAAGCTCCCATTGAATTTTTAAAACTAGCCGAACCTTTTATTTCTTTTACCAGTTTTCTTCATGTAGCTTATTTCCCTCAAGAGTAGGACAGCAGGAATAACATGTGATAGAAAGAACCAGAAAGCAAGAGACCTTGGTTATGGCCCTACTATTAAATTGTTATGTGACTTTGAAAACCACATTTCCCTTCTCTTGACCCAGGTTTTCCAATTTATAAAAAGAGGGTACTGAATTAGGGTCAGTGGTTCCATGGGATCTCCTAGGGTATAGAGTGGCAAGACCAAGCAGGAAATACTTTGGATCATCTGTATGTTATTACAACCAGAATAGCTCTGGTTTTATTTGTTATATATGTGTTGAGCTTATTCCTGAAGTTTTAAAGCAAAAGATTAGGCAATGAATAATATGCTTGAAATCCACTATACCAGCTGACCTCTATTAAGGGTCCCATCAACTTTTGTAAAATATCGTGAATGGAAAAACAGAAATGAGCAAAATTTTCACCCTTAACATTTTCTTTATATATAAAAAAGGCCTTCATGCTGTCCTTCTGACCACCATAAGAAGGTAGAGAGGGATATAATTATAATTAATTTGACTAGGAGGTTAGGGAAGTAAGAGGCATTAGAGCTGGACCTAAAGGAAGAGTAAAAGTCCCCTAAGTGAACTGGGGGACTGAAGGAGTGAGACATTTCAGGGAGAGGAACTAGGCAGGGGGGCATGAAGTGCATTGCTATTTTAGAAGGATTGTCTTCTTGGTGTGGATGTGTGTGATGAAAAGAAGAGTGAGGATGCTGGTAGATGAGGTTGGGAGAGTCCCTGGGCCACTTTGTAAAGGGGCTGGAATATTATGGTGGTGAGAACTAATGAAGAACGCTGAGTGTCACTAGAATTGGCACTGCCTAATGAATTTGAGCTCCTCTAGATTCAGAGCCTATATGTGCAGCAGCATTTGGATGTTAAGGCGGACAGTGGCAGCGCTCCCAAACTCAGAAGTGATTCTGGTTAGAGAGCTTGGTGACCTGGGGCCTATACTAATTTCTTCTAAATTGGCTCAAGGGCATTGGATCTATGTGCAATGTGTGTATAAAACAAAGGGGAAGGAGAGTGGGAGAGACTGTGCTGATGGGCAGCAAGTCTCACATTGTAATAAACTCTGTGGTATCCTTGCCATTTAAACTCATTGTCAAAGGTGGAAGTGGCAAGATTGTAATTTTACCTCCCGTGTGAAAAATTAGAGGAGGCCTTCTGGGCTCAGCTTTTTCAGCTCTTCCCATAAAGGAGCTCCTCATTCTGTCCCCAGAAACATGTGTTTATTTGTAACATATTCCATTTGTGGTAATTGGAGTGGTGGGCCTTTTCATTCTCCTGTCAAGCACCCGTTTTTCTGCCTAGAAAGCTTCAGGGTCTGATATAATGAGCCTGTGAATTACATTAGGTAGGGGATCAGATTTCCAAATAAACATATATAAAAGATGTTTCAGGGCTGGGGTTATGGCGCAGTGGTAGCGTGCTCGCCTAGCATGCGGGAGGCACTGGGTTCGATCCTCAGCACCACATAAAAATAAAATAAAGATATTCTGTCCACCTATAACTAAAAAATAAATATAAAAAAAAAAGATGTTTCACCCCTTAGCCTCCTTTTTATCATTTGTGATCTCTAGATCCCATGAAATTCCTGTCTGTATTAAGGAAATGTTTAGATTGGGGCACAGAACCTGGTCAGTTGGGGCCAAATGTCATCTTCATCCCTTTTACAAAACAGTGAGAAGGAGTGAACTGGCATTTATTGAAATGTTACTGTTAATAGACACTTTACATGTTATTTTATGATAACATATAATCTACATGAATCCTTGCACCTCCAGAGAAGTATTTACTCCATTTTACATATGAGCCATGGATTGAGTAACTTCACCCTACATAGCTGGAAAGTGGTGAGGATTTGAATTCAAAACCCATGTTTACTTCATGACTCCAAGAGTAAAATAATTGTATTATTAAATATAAATTTCATAGCTCAGTAGAAAAAAGTTTAGGGGAAGGATGTTAATATCAGAAAAGGGGCTTTGAGGAATCAACAGTCAGAAGAGAAACCTTCCTGAAGTGTATAGAGTAAAGAGTTATAAGCAATTCTAGTACTGCACTTTGGGAATGAAACAAATTATGCTGTGACTGGGGTAAGTTTAGATAATTTCCAGGTGTGAGACCATGTAGGACACAAGAGACTGAAATGATATGTAGCTGGGAATTTTTAAAAATTGTTATATTATTTGCACATAATAGATTTCATCATTTTAAAATATGCAGCTCATGGGTTTTAGCCAAGGCTTGCCTGAAACTTGCAACCCTCTTGCCTCAGCCTCCTGAGTAGCAGGAATTACAGGAATTATGCATCACTGTGCCCAGCTATGGCCACCCTTTTTTTTTTTTTTTTTTGAGATCAGATAGGTCAGGCCTTAATCCCTAAATCAGACCCTCTCTCAGACACATTTCCTGCATTTATGTAGTGGATGGTCAAGTGTGAATGACATGTGACCTGTATAGTGAGGTTCTGGACCTCTAACAATAGCTCATATTAGCCAAGTGGACAGTGGTGTTGGGGAGCCTGGATTACTCATTATGTACCTAATAAAAATAAAGTGTACAATGATTAGGTATAAGTATGCTGGTTTGAATTAGCTGGGCTTAGTGGCTTGCACTGATACCCCCAGCCATTGAGAAGATGTAGGCAGGATTGAGCATAAGAGTTCAAAGCCAGTTTGGGTAACATAGCAAGATCCCATCACTTGAAAGAGAGAGGGGGGAAGGAAAGAGGGAGGAAGGGAGGGGGGTGGGAGAGAGAAAAGCAGATTCGGGACACAAATTGGTGGTTTGAGAGACTTATGTCCATGTTTGAGAAAAGACTTCATGGGTGTTCACCAGTTGGATTGTCATGAACAAGGATTTGGTGATGATTCAGCTTCTCAAAGATGATTATAATTTGACAAGAGATGGGTTGGAATAGTTGCAAACAGAAATGGCAGTGAAAGTAGAATTTGAAGGAGAAAAATAGGAGATAGGCAGTCTTTGGATTATTAATTTAGTTCTGATGAATAGGAGAAAATAATGGCGACCACAAAATGCTGCTGGTGATTACTTCTGATGGAGGCCAGGGTGAGGCAGGAGGGTATGGTAGAAAGCTAAAGCGGTATTAGCAAGTCCCATTTCTTAAAATGAGTGGTAGGTCACAAGTGTTCTTTTTATTACCAGGATTTATTATGTCCATATACAGCACATTAAAAAATAGATCCAGTATTTCACTCAGAAAAATGGAGGAGATGAAAGAAAGATAGAGGGATAAAGGAAGAGGACCAAGTCCCAGCAAAGAACTAATGTGTTAGTGATAGAAAAGCCAGGCATCCTTGGCCCATTGTAGATTGTACTGTAGTCAGCTTGCCCATTTGAAATTATTGGGGGAGTATGTACTTCCCTAATCTCTTCCATAACCTATAACTGAGAGGTAATTTCTTAGGACTGGAGCCTGGAAAGAGAAACAAGATGAAGCATTGAAACAGATTTTGTTTCTGCTTCTCAGAGGAGAAAAGGATGGGTGTGGGGGTGGGAGCTCATGTGTCCAGGCACCAAAACTTGGCAGAAAACTCAGAGCAGATGGAGTGAGAATTTCATTACCTGACAGACTGACTCAGACCTGCCTCCCTGCAGCCAGCCACCACTAGGTATGGCTTGCATCTCTGTCAAAAGCTACAGGATCCTGGTGTCCCTCCTGGATTACTGTAGCCTTGGAGAACACTCACCTTCCCAGACAAGAGCTACCCAGGACTCAGGCAGACATGTGTCCCTGTGAAGAGCTGATGTGTTTGACCTCAGTTGTTTTCAGGATGGGAACTTTGGTGGAATGGGCATTTCTTAGGCTAAAGTGGTTACCCAGAGGCTCTATAGCTCCCTTAGATCCACTGCTTTAGAGAGGACTTTTTCATGGGATTGGAACTGGCCTAGGTGTCCTCCAAGCTGCTTTTCTGCCCTAGGATTATGAGAAATATGAAATGCAAGCTTCTGTACAATCCAGTGATTGGCTTAGTGAGGTCAGCACTGGAAAAAAACCCTGGGAAAGGCTTAGTATTATTGTCTAAGAAGTAAGCAGCTTTCCAGAAATCACAGAGCTTGCTGCCAGTCACGATTTAGCAACTGGTGAAGATGAGCATGTTTTGGATTAGTTTGCATCCTTGCCTTTAGCCTCTTCCTTGCCAATCTAGGCTGTAAGTGCTGCCAGGCTTTTCTCCCTTAAATCCCTGCTTTTATCCTGGCAATCTCCATTCAGGCACCTCTGCATCAAGTCTAGGAAGACTGTCTAGCTTTATGTCTTCTCTTTCTCCCCAGCGTTCATCATCTGTCCCAAGCAGGCTGGTCTCCACACTCTCCCCCAAGATGTAGTATTCATTTTTGCCTGTACCCCTTGCTCAAAACATTCCTTTTTTTCTCTTGCTAAATCCTGCCTATCCTATAAGACAGCTTAGTTTCTTCCTCCTTCAAGCTAGTATCAATCACAGTCTTCACTGTTCTATCAGGCATATACAATACTTTCCAAATAACTTAATGTTAAATTGTTTTATATTCTTAATTTGTGTATTAGTGTTGGATGAGCACCCTTTGAAGTCACAGAGGTTTTCAAGATGGTACCTGACACCTTTAGTACGTTTTATTAAGCAATTAAACATTGGAAGTTTTATAACTAGTAACTAGTTTGTATGTCACTTTAGAGTTCGCAGAATGCGTTTGCATTTATTATCTTTCCTAATTCCCTTTCAGATTGTGTGATATGCCCATTTAGAGACCAAAAGATTGAATCTTAACAGAGTTTAAATAATCCATCCAAGGCCTCATAGCTGGTAGTTGGTCTAGACAGAACTGGAACCCAAGCTTTGGGTCTATTGGAAATACTGACTTGCTTTGGGATTTCTTAAAATCCCAGTTTTCTTTAAGGGATTTCTAGATATTGTTGTTCAATGCCATGGAAGCATCCTGAGATGTCAATGGAAAGATAATGTTTTCCTGGGAACTAGGCAATAATTAATGAGAGCTGCAAGTGTTCAGATGCAGTGGATCTGAAAAGGAATGTGTAGCTGGCTAACTAATATTTCCTCCCCAAGTTTACATTCACTTAAGACCCCAGATATTATTTGGAAATAGGGTTTTCACAGATAAAATTTTCTAAGGATCTTGAGACAAAACCATCCTAGATTTAAGGTGGTCCCTAATAAATCCAGTGACCAGTGTCCTATGTAAGAGAGGACATAGAGAAAAGGTCCTGTGAATATGGAGGCAGAAATTGCAACTATGCAGCTACAAGCCAGGGCATAGCCAGGATTGCTTATTGCCCAGAAACTGGAAGAAAAAGGAACAGATAGTTCCCTAAAGCTTGGCAGGAAAATAGCCCTGCCAACACCTTGATTTCAGATTTATAGCGTCTAAAGCTGTGAGAGAATAAATTTCACTTATTTTAAGCTGCTAAGTTTGTGATAATTTATTAGGGCAGAACTGGGAAACTAATATAGAAAAGAAGAAAAATTGATATTTACTCAAAGTTCTCCTATATGCCAGGCATGTTCTAAGTACTTTAATATGTTATTTTATCTCCCAACATCCTTATGTGGGTAGGGATGATGTATCCATGTTTTTTTGGTTGGAAAAATAAGAGAAAGATAAAATAGAAAGCTCATGTTTAGGATTATCCTTTCATTCCCTTTTCAGCTGTTTTCTTCTTCAGTCGACTGCCTAAGGAATTTATTATTGTGGCCTCCAGAGTGCTGGGCAGTGAATTGTCATGGTTCATCCATGCTGGATCGGTGACAGTTGTGAAAGGTGGATAACTCAGTGTAAGGCCAAGGGTCTCGTAACTATCTTTTTGTTTTTTTCCCTGAGGTTCTTTTATCTTTTTATGGAAGACTTTATATATATATGTATATATGTATATATATATGTGTGTGTATATATATATATTTAGTTGTAGATGGATTAAAATGCCTTTATTTTATTAATTTATTTTTATGTAGTGCTGAGGATCGAACCCAGTGCCTCCCATGTGCTTGGCAAGTGCTCTACTACTGAGCTACAATCCAAGCCCTTTCCTGAGCTGCTTTCAGCATCTATCTTCCCCTATGTCACCACTTATTCCTCACAGTCACACCTCTTTTCTGGATTCCTCCTTCCCTACTATTCTCCTTATCTTTTGTAACTGTTCTCTGTTGTCTGAAACTCTGTATCCATTTTTCTGTTTGAGTTTTATTGTACCCTGTTGCAGTCTGTCTTTTATAATGTGATTTCTGCCTTGTCTTATTTGCCTTGGTATATTATATTATAGGTCTCTTGAGGTTGGAGGTCTCGTCTTGTTCATTTTTATATTTCCATATTACTTACAAAGAATCCTTATTCCCTACCATCTGTTAATTAATTGTTGAATTTATATTTTCCTCTTCCAGCTTTCCCACTTTTCAGGTCCCCTTGCCAACCTTTAAAAGACAGAAGTTCGTCTTTGGTTTCTCTCTATCTTCTTCCTAGTTGCATCATTATTATTCATGGTGTACCCTGTACCCTCTCTGGGCCTTGTCCTTTGTCAGATAATTCTGTTCTGAAGTGAATTCTGTGCTTTATCCCATATCACTTTATAAGAGATCTGTCAGCTCTTTCATAGTACATTATAATCATGTTATATGTCTGCCTCACCAAACTGCAGACTCCCCAAAGAAGAGTTTTTCTTGCTCATTTTATTCCCCAAATGCCTAGCTTTTTGCTTTACATTCATTAAATGTTGACTAAGTAAATTAAAGGTGTTTTCTTCCTAGGATATCTGTGGTTTTCTAGCAACACCATTATCCCAGTAGGTCTTCCAAATTCAATTTAATTTTATTAAAAAATATTGATTAGTAGTGAGGTTGAGGTCTGGGTTGGAAGTATTTTGATTTCCTTAGCATTCAACCTTATAGGTTTATCTTCTGTTTTGTATAACTAGTCTTTTTTTAAAATTTTATTCATTTATTATTTATACGTGGTGCTGAGGCTCAAACCCAGTGCCTCACGTATGCTAGGCAAGTGCTCTACCACTGAGCTACAGCCCTAGCCCCTTGTATAACTAGTCTTAGGCATAGTTGAAAGGTGGATCATGATAACAAGATCATCTTGAATGGTGATACTCCAGTTTTCTTATGGAGCAGGATTATTTCCCAGAGAGTTTTCTGAAGATGTCTTTTCATAAAAATACTTTTTGAGAAGGAAAACAAATATTTTAAGCTTAGATAATTCAGAGATGAGAGCTGATTGAGGTCTCTATAATAGTCTGTTCCTCCAGGGGAGTAGCATAGTATAATAGGAAAAACACTGAAATGGGAGTTACAATACAAGTTCTAGTCCAAGAACTGACTCTAATTAGTTGTATTATTATAGTATTTTTTGTTGTTTTTGTCTCCCAGTATCCATTTCTTTTTCTTTTAGTCCCCGTGTCCAGATTTTCTTCTGGAGAGCCACCTCTTCCCCAGAACTCAAACTTTGTGCTTTAGACAGAGCCTATTTTATCCTTGGCTACAAGAATGTGATTTTGTGCCTTTCTAATTACAGTATTCCATTTTTCTGATCATAAAGATTGATTTAGGGGTGGACTTCAAGCTCAGTTTGGACTTGTGATTCTGACTTTTGATCAAAATTTTTTGATTAAAGAAAACAGATGTATTCTTTCTGGCATTGGATGTGAATCTAAGAGGCTCCAAGGCTGGGGCCCTCAGGGAAACTTCTGCCTGGGAGTGAGGCCCAAACAGACATGAGGAGCAAACACCAGGCCCTTTTAACTCCTAACATCTATTGAACTCAAAACATAGACTTTTCAAATATGTGCATTATAAATTATTTTTTGGCCTAGTTTATACTTTCCAGTATGAGTTGTAACTGAACAAGCAACTTAGACATGTTTAATGAGCCTGTTTTCTCATTTTCAAATGAGCATACCAGGTTCATTAAGTGGTAGATTTTCTTATGTCTTAATATCTGTTTAAATAGACTGGATCAGAAGAATCCAGATTGGTGGTTTAAATGTTCTTGGTACTACTAATTGTCATTGTGTTTCCTTTACAGTTAACTCTGACCACTGTTGATGTGTCAGTGGATTTATTTATAAAATTATAGAGCTGTCACTTATCAGCTCTGTAAACTTGGCCAAATCTTTTAGCTTGTGAGCCTTGGTTTCTACTCTTAGGATGCTGATGCTGATGACTGCCTTGCTCAACTCACAAAGTCAAATGGTGAAGGGAAATCAAAAGTGCCAGCAAAATATTATAATTGGAACTTAATGGATAAGTAGGATTCACATGAGGAGAGGGAAAAAAAAAGTATGAACCTGAATAGCCATGAGCAAGGCAAAAATAAATGAGAGTTCTTCTCTATCAGTCAAGCTTCTTCACACTACAGGCAAAATATCTTATTTCCCTTGTCTTTCCCATTCCATGAGTAAGCAGGATATTGAAAGATCTGAAATAGGATCCTAGTGGAAAAGTAAGGGGTTCCAAAAATATGACTGAAAACTTAGTAACGATCTACACTTATTTTGCTCTGTGGTCAAAATAATTCTTAGCAACTGTTTCTATTCTTTCAGTGGAAAGTACTAGGCTAATGAGTATGAAATATGTGAAATATGATGAAGACATTTGATTAAACATTAAAACTCCTCAAAATAAGGGTAGTCCTTTAATCTTGGGTGATGGTAATTTTTTTTTAATTATAGAAGTATATGGAAGCACTGAGAGTTCTAGATGAGCGGTTGGAATTCCTTTGAAGTCTTCATGGTAGTAGTTCTTGTTATAAACGACAGCACATTTCTACTGTGGGGAATAAGAACAATACTTGTAGTACAGGTTTTCCATATTTTATGTACTTTATAGAAATGGGTTTATAGAATTCTTAGGACTTCAGAGTTGAGAGAAACAGTAAGAATAATATATAAAACATTTATTGAGTACTAACTGTATACTACACACTGTATTAATCTTTTTTACATATATACTTTAGTCCTCAAAATGACCCTATGAGATATGGGTGCAATTATTATTTCTATTTTATGAATGTGGAAATTGAAGACTAGAGAAGTTAAGAAATGTAAAAAAGGTCATGTATCTCAGAAGTTACAGAGGTGGAATCATTAAAAATCTGATTGCATGCCTTAAAGGTTGTGTGGTCCAGAGGTTCCTAACAATATTGAGCTTTCCAGGTATCTGGTAATGTGGAGTCATTGTCTAAAACTTTCAACTCAGTGTCATTCCACTCTGTCACCACCAGAGGGCTGTGGCTGTGCTTATGGTATATCATGAAAATGAGGTTTCTTACATTTAGTATATTTTAGTGTTTTTCTTTAACCTCAGTGACTGCTTAAAAACTAAGATATGACCAATAAGTGAGAACTGCTATGCTTTCTAGGTCATTCTGATGTAATAAAAAGGAGTGGGTAAAAGCAAAATATACAAATTAATTTCTTCTTGACTGCAAGTAGGAATTTTGTTTGTAAAATGAGTTTTACAAACAATCTGATGCTAAGAATGAATGAGTAGAAATAGGTCTCAGTTTTTATGGGTTAAATAAATGCATGGACCTACTGTTCCAATTTGAATAGATGCTTTGGTTTTTGTCCTTGGGGAATCAATTGCCTAGAGACTGTTACCACTCTTGCCATTGCTAATAACAGTCATTTGAGTAGCATTTACATTTACAGAGTACTTTTATCTAAGTTATATCTCCCAGGCAGAATTAATGTTCCCATCTTTTGTGTTTGCATAGTCTCTGCACTCTACTGGATCCCTAACCCCACAGAGTCCCAGAACACCGTTGACAGTGAGCTGATTTGTGGGCCCTGTAGAGTGGAGTGCCACCATGTTGGGTAGTGGGGCACTCAGGAACACCTCTCAGAAGCATAGCAGAGTGCTGTACAGAATTTGAGTCTGGCAGAGTTAAGAAAAAAGATAAAGTTACTTAGAAATAAAAATGAAGCTTGACTTTACAGTCTACTGTACTAAGGAGAAAGCATGGGATTTGGAGTCAGCAGAGCGAAATTGTATTTGAATTTCTTCCCTCACTTATCATACATCATTCATTCTCAAAGCACCCTGTACTTCTTTTTTATAGTATTTATTATAACTAGTGAAATCATTATTTGTTTAATGATTACATTTTCTACTAGGATATGTTTTATCAGTTTAAAATTATTGGCAGGATTGTTCACAGTTGTAGTCTTTCTATCTAGCAAAAGAACTGGTATAGTTTAGATACTCAATAAATATTTGTTGAATAAATAAATGAGTGACTGGTAAATTGAACGGGAGAATTAAAATTAGCTTTGCTGAATCTGAGGGATTGGAAGAGGGCTCACTGAGGATATTACATTTAAATTGAGACCTGAAGGGTAATTAGGAATGGGACAGGCAAGTAAGGAGGAGAACATTCTGGAAGAAAGAATATGAAGTTTCTGACAAGGAAAGAGCATAGTTAGTTTGAATGAGCTCATTCCATGTGACTGGAGTGTAGCTA
Organism: Xerus rutilus; assembly: GCA_028644305.1. Taxonomy (NCBI): domain Eukaryota; kingdom Metazoa; phylum Chordata; class Mammalia; order Rodentia; family Sciuridae; genus Xerus; species Xerus rutilus. The sequence continues at coordinate 4,076,683 of CM053416.1, read as the reverse complement.
GGGGGATGAGAGGTGTGAAATGAATCCAGAGTAAATAAAACTTAGATCATGCAGAGGCTTTGCTAAGGACTTTGCACTCTATCCTAATAGAAACAAGGAGCTATGCAAGAATTTTGGTAGAGGAGAGCCACAGTTAGAAGTTCCTTTGGAAATGACTTCCTTGGCTGTGATCTAGTGGAGACTGGATTGGAGGAGCAGAAAAGTGGTTGCTGGGAAATGATGAAAAGGCTATTGAAGAAGCCCCGATGAGATGGCCCTGTCTTGGACAAAGATCCTGAAAGTGGAGGTAGAGAGGTGAAATGATATAAGAAAAATTTAATAGCTAAACTGAGTATTGTGGCACCTGCCTGTAACCCCAGCTACTTGGGAGGTTGAGGCAGGAGGATCGCAAATTCAAGTCCAGCCTCAGCCATTTAGTGGGGGCCTAAGCAACTTAGACCCTATCTCAAATAAAAAGGGGTGGGGTTGTAGCTCAGTGGCAAAGCAAGCACCCCAAATTCATTCACTAGTTCCAAAAAAGTGATGATGATGATAATAATAATAGCTAAAACTGTCAGGACTTGTCAATTGATTAGATTGGAAATGAAAAAGAGGAAGATATCAAAGAATGTATGTTCACTGGGTCTTTGCACAGCTGGGTTGATAGAAGTGCCATTTATTGAGATGAGGAACACTGGAGAGAGATTTCTGGGGGAGGTGATGAGCGTTTTTTAAAGACATGTTGTGTTTAAAGTACCTGTCAGATATTTAAAAGTCCAGGATGACTGTGGGCAGTTTGGCGTATGGGCTTGAACTTCACATGAGCATATTTTACTTCTTGACTGTTGCATATCAGGACAAGAAAGAACTACCTTATTATTTTCTTTATGACTGAATGGTGATTCACGGTATGTACTAAAGTCCCAGTTATATGCCATAATAAACTTATAAGAAAAATGAATTGTATAGAAAGAGAACAGTAATTGATACAATGAGTTTTCTTTAAGAGGAGGAGGAAATGAATAAGGTCCATCTCACAGGTGGCTTTGGTCTTACATAAGGAGGGCACTTGATATGTTATTTTAACAGAAGGGATGGAGGAGACTAGGGGTAAAGATACAGAAAGCTGTGTAGATTGGATGGTGGGAAGTTGAGGATTCATCCATCTGGTGGCTTCTATTTTCTCTGTTAAGTAGGAGGCTAGGTCAACCACTGATGATGAATTCATTTTGTTTTTTCAGTCTTATTATGTTTTATGCTATGATATTATTCTCTTTTGTTCATTCATGTATCATCACACATGCATTGTGGTTGTGCCACATCTCTGCCTGGGTGATGGATAGATTTTGAAACATCCTTCCATTCAAGTGGAAGGTCAGAAACCAGCTGGAGATGAAATCAGGACCCTGGAGAGCTCCAAGCATCGCTCAGCAGTTCTCTGGCTATCATTATAATTTGCTACAAGAATTTTAGACTGTTAGATTTATTAGAGTAAATTCTTAAATTCCCTTCATTCTTAAATTCCCTTCATTTAGTGTTGTGTCCTTGACAGGATTGGCCACAGTTTGGAATGATTTTCGTAGGTTTCTATACTTGCAAGGATCTTGAGGATCATCTCATCTGACTCGTTTATTTTAAATATAAAGAAAACAGTCCATGAAGTGAATAGCAAAAGGATAAGTGTCTTGCCAAGGGATATGCACCAAGCCCTTAGAAAAGTCTGGACAGGAAACAGGTCTTTTGACTCACCATGGACCTACCTGCTTTTGCTTCTTAACTGCCAGTACAGGCAGTTCAGATAATGAAAATAAAAAACAATATACTTTTGGCAAAAGTATTTTAGCATCTTATTTCTAACAAAATATTAGCTTTCCAGATGGTCAGAATTTTAAGATGAATGGGAAGACTGTGACAAGGAGACAGTGTAAGACTGTGACAAGGAGACAGTATCAATTTCTTGAGGTTCTCTAGTATCTTTTGGTGGAAAATATTCTTATTTGTTGAAACTCTGCAAAGGATATTGTGCTAAAGATGAGTTGCTACATTGTTCTGCATCTCTTGTGGAGGCAAAGGAACTGAAACTTTCCCCTCCAGAGCTACTGCTGGTCTTCTAGTTTTAAGTGGTAATGGTCTATTCTTCAAATTGCTGCTGCCTCTATAGATTCTTCTTTTTCTTTTTCTTGATTTTTTAAAAAGTAAAAATGGGGGCTGGGATTGTACCTCAGCGGTAGAGCGCTTGCTGCCCATGCGTGAGGCCCTGGGTTCGATCCTCAGCACCACATACAGAGCAATAAAATAAAGACATGGTGTCCATCTACAAAAAAATTAAAAAAAAAAAAAAAAAAAGTAAAGATGAATCCCCAAATGTCAGAACTGAAAGTTCCAAGAGATCCTGTGGCCTTCCTCATTCTTTTTATGTAGTACTTTTAGTTGTGAGCTACTCTCCAACTGTTAAGTAGATCTCAAGTCTCCAAAACTGAACACTTAGGCTTGTTCCTGAATCAGCCTACTTGGAACTGGCTTACCAAGGATCTTCTCTGGACTGTCTCTTACAAAGAATATCCTTTGGAGCACACTCTGTAACAGCATCTGCTCAAGTCCTGTGTGTGCTGGACGTGTTGGGATCTCACCTCTTCTGGCAGTTTTTGCAGGCATCCATTCAGCTTCTCTAAGAAGGAAGCTTTTCAGAGGCCAGAAATCTTGTTAAAGCCAGGATATATTTCTGATGTGGCTACCACTTCTAAGTTGGCTCCCTGCTGTTTTCCTCTTTCATTCTGTGTTTTTATTTTGTACTTTGAAGTGATAATTATGCACCTGTCAAATGTTTCAGTTGCTAATATGTTGACACATCCTTATTTAATCCTTTCAGTCATATGGGATGGATATTATCTACATTTCAGTATTATGATTCAGCAAACATTTATGTAATGCTAGCTGCATGCTAAGTATTGTACTCTATTCTCTCACACATACACACACATAATTTTTTAGTCTCAGAGTTTCTCAGTATTATCCACATTTTAGAGAAGAAAAACTAGAAGTTTAAGGAGGTTAAGTAAGTAACTTCTGTTTATTTCTGGTTATTTTTTTTTATGCCTCATACCTGATTAGAACTGTGCTTAGCACTTAGGAGCAATTAAGACATATTTGCTGTTCTCCACAATTCATGCAATGCCTGAAGGAGTCAAGGTATGTAAAGATACCATAGAATTTAATCAAGTGGTAAGACTTAATTGTTGCTTGTACTTCCAAGGAGTGGGGACTTACATTGATTGTTCAAAGAAGGAAAGAAGAAATAAATTTCAGTGGACCAGAGAAATTAATACAAATTAATGGAGAAAGGATAGAACCTAAGTTTAGGGATCTGGAGCCATTATTGATATGCGTATAGCATAATAGAGTTAGGTTAGGAATATTAGGTTAGCTAGATGGTTTGGTGGGAGAAGAGACTAGAAGCAGAAAAATGAGTTAGGAGATTATTATAAGAAAGATTATCCACGGAGTCAGCCCTAGTCATGTCTTTCTCCTTAGGAAAAGAGAAAAAAATTTAATTCCAGAACTTCATAACATTCTTGAAATTCATAGCATTCCCCCATCGTTCATCTTTCAAAAAAGTAATAGGTTAGGGGATTTGCCTTCACATCCTACTTACCTTTCTTTGACTCCTAGATGCTGCTCTGAACTTGCTACTGGCTTCCCTGTCTCTTCTGAAGGATGACTTTTCTCTTTTCAACATGCTTCCACACATTGTTTCATAATACTTTTACAAAAGTTATGCTGCAAAAAATGTGATGGGTATTATTTTCATTTGATAAAAGATACTGAGACAAAGGTAAATTAAAAACCTGTCCAAGATCATAAATTGATTTACTTTAAAACTAGGATCAGAATTCTGATCATAAGTGTAGCTCTCACATTCCTCCTCTATGCTCCATCCATCAAATTTAATTATTTCACAGTAAGTACTGCAGAGCTAGGTGATATACTGTATAATGATTACAATGTTTACCTTACAAAGTTGTCTCCCCACCCTAGAGTAGATAGTATTCTTATTTCTTGCTGAGTAATTTTTGTAAATCTCAATCAAAATTTTTAATAATGTTTCATTTTAATCCATCACGTTTTCTAGATAACAGAGTTGAGGTAAGCATTAAATGCCAATGCTATTAGGAGATGAAATCCCAGGAAAGCAAGAATCATGGTAGAAGGAAGTGAGGTAGAAAGGATGGGAAGAAGGTGCAAGGTGAAGCTTTACCATTCTGGTTCCTGTTTCACAACTCATGAAGAGATAATAGCTGGTCATTTAGCACGTACACCTTCCTGTCTACTCAGGACATTTCCATTTGGTTATACTGTAGATGGTCAGAATAGTTTATCAAAAGGGAGACCGATTTTATCTGTTGATTGCTTTCTATATTCTGTCTTCCACTGGTGAAAATTTACCATGAATAATACCTTCCCCCTCCCTGCCCACTTCCTGGTTGCATCATCAAATGTGTCTTCAGTGAATTGAGGAGAAGAAAGATCCTGTGGTTCTGCAGTGTGACACTTCATTTGAACCTGGAAGTTGTGGTCTGGCCTCAGGAGGTGGAACCATATGAGTGCACACAGAATCACTACAGTGGCACCTGAAGCAGAGTGACTAAATCTACAAGAACCCGAGGAGGACAAAAGATGTCTAACACACCAATTATCAGCAATATCTGAATAGTCTTCCAGTTCTGTTTTCTCCTATCCTCTGCCCAGAGGTTTCCCTCCTAGAAACCTATTTTGTTTCAGTCTGGACAATTTGCTAGCAAGATAATTTTTAAAAATAACCCATCTATTTTGAAAATTTAAAAACACACTGAATAATACAAATTTAGACAAATTGCAAGTCTGGACAATTTGGCACTCTAGGACTGCCCCAGCACTTTTTACTACCTTCCTGGGAAATAGCTACTATTTTATGGATGCCACTTTTTTCCCCTCCCTCCCTCCTTCTCTCTCTCCTTCCTTCCCTTTCTCCTCCCTTCCTTCCTTTTTTTTTTTTTTTTTTTTTTGTGGTGCTGGGAATCAAACCCAGGGCCTTTCATGTGCTAGGCACACACTCTACCATGAACTACACCCCCAGCCCCTGACGTTTTCTGTTTTGCTTTACTGTACTACGTCATTTGACAGGAGCATATCTTTCAAGAGTTTTTTAAAGAAAAGATGCCCAAGAGATGAATCTTCTGAGAAACTACATGTTCAAAAGTACCATTATTCATCCATACATTTGGTTGAAAAGTGGAATATGGAATTTTAGGTTGAAAAGAATTTTTCTTTAGGATTTAGAAGGTTATTTCTTTTCTCTTTTAGCATCCTATTGAGAAATTTAATATTGATAGGTCAAGAAGGACAGAAACCAGCAATATGAATATGAACACCAAAATTAAAGAGCTTGATGCCTGACCTTTTTGCACATATAGATTTTTTATATTTAACAATTTAAGAATATACATTTTATCATATATACATGGAATATCTATAAAATATGAAAAAGTCAACCCATCAATAAGTTTTAAAAATAATGATCTTTCACTATAACACAGTGAAATTAGACATTAATATAAAAAGATAATTTTTAAAAATAACCCATGTATTTTGAAAATTTAAAAACACACTGAATAATACAAATTTAGGATACCTAGAACTGAATAATAATGAAAACCCTACAGAGCAGTATTTCAGGGATGCAGCAAAGTAGTATTTTGAATAAAATTTATATTACATTCATACACCCCTGGAAAGTTTTTAAACAGCTCCCGCCAGGCTGGGAGCTAAGTCCCATTTTATGAAGTTATAAAATGAATAAAATAAACACAAAAGAAAATGGAATATGTAGGAAAAAATGGATTTCCATGTACATAGGAAAGACTTGGTGGTATTTTGTGATTAACTTGACTCTGGATCACTTTTGTGAGAAATGACATCTTTTTTTTTAATCTTTTTTTTAATGTGGTGCTGAGGATCAAGCATGCAAGGCAAGCACTCTACCACTGAGCAACAATCCCAGCCCATATCTTTATAATTAAGAATCTTCTAGTTCATGACTGTGGTGTAGCCCACCATTTATATGATGTTTCTTTAACTTCTCTCAGTTACATTTTATGGTTTTTGAGTGTGAAAGTCTTCCACAGATTTCATTGCTTTTATCTCTGAGGGTTTGATGGTTCTATTGATGCCATTATAAATAATATACTCTTTTAATTTCATTTTCTTTTTATTGGTTGCTGGCCTATAAAAATAAAATAAATTTTTGCAAAAAATGATAAAATTTAGAGTACTAACAGTTTGTAACTCCTAATGAATTGCCACATCTAGACACTGGATAGCAACAGCTGTTAATATCACAAAAGCAGAAACAAAATGGATAAGCAGACATTATGAGCTTCTGATAAAAGAACATAAAGTGATCTAACATGAATCATCAAGCCTCTCGGTTCAGATGCCAATTTGTGGAAAACAGAGAACTAGGAAGGATGTTAATTTTGCTGGTGAGAATGCAGTCAGCAAAACTTGGATTGTGCATAATGCTCTATGTGGGTCAATGTATGGGTTCTTCAGCAGAGCAACTTCCTAAGGAGAAGAAATGGACAAAGAGGAAACCTGTGGATTAAGAGAGATTTAGGAGATACAAGAGTTTTTTTTTTTTTTTTGTTGTTGTTGTTTGTTTATTTTAAACAGGCAGTTCTAAACCGTAAAGTCCAAAAATCTACCTTTGGATGCAGACTTAAGGAAGTGATTGCTAAAAAAATCAGGAGAGTTGTTCCTATTGGGGGAAGTGAGAAGGTTAAGGCTGGGACAGGGTGCTGAAGGAGCTACTTGAGCAATGGGCAGAGTTGTTTTGTAAACTGGGTGGCTAATACATGACTGTTTTACCTTATAACAACTGATTAAACTCTAAGCAATACATCTTTTAGTGTAGCTTTTCTGTATCTTTGTTTTCTTTTATAGCATAGAATTTAAAGAAGTTTCTGTGATCTGAACTCATGAGCAAGAGGATTAGTGGACAGAGAGGAGAAAAGAAAGAAGCATATATATATTTTTAAACATTTGACTACTGTAGAATAGGCTCTGTACTAGGGCATTTCATAGATGTTTTCTTGAATAAAATCAGTACTAATTATCCTGATTTTATAGAGTCTACTAGAGGTTCAATAGCTTGTGCATGGTAAGGATCAACAGGGCAGGAATTTAAGCCTAAACGTGGTTTGGTTTCAAAGTAGACTTTCTGTGTGCCTCACTGGTGTTGGCAAGTAGAAGTGTGGGTGCTGCATTTATTTCTCTATAAACCCAGTGTCTGTACTAGCTATTCTTCAGTTAGTTTCCTTATAAAAAGTTGTATGTTCAATATGTATTAAAAATGCTATGGAAACATTAAAGTTGAACTCATATCCACAAGAATCTATCTATATTTAGTTCATTTTGTGGATACAGAATCTGCAGATAGAGGGCTGACTTAAGAAACTAGAATGTCTCAGGATTTTGGTATCTGCAAGGGTCTTGAAACCATGCTGATACTGAAGGTTGACCTGTATATTACAATTTCACCCCCAACTGATCTCAGTAAAGGATTGATCATGTTCTTTATTCTAACAGAATAAAATAATAGTTCTAAGAAGACATCAGATACAAAAATATAGTGACATCTTTAAATCTTATTTTTTAAAAATTGTTATTCCTTTGAGACATAAACAAAGGTATTTTACATAAGTTCCAGATAGAGTCCAGCAGCTGAGCAATACCAGAACAATCTCAAGGATACAGACATATATGCTACAGGAAGAGATTGTATTTTCTTTCCTCTTATGTGGTATTGACACTATCCCTGAGTACTATATAAACTTGGATTAGATATGCATGTAGTTGATTAAAATTCAAAGTTTGTTTCTTGGATTGTAGGTTGATTTTGGAAAGTTAGTTTTCTGTTCAATAGTTTGGTATTTATCAACTTTTTGTCACGGTGACCAGAATACTTGACCAGAACAACTTAGAGAAAGAAAATTTATTTTGGACTCATGGTTTCAGACATGAGTATGAGAATGTATGAGAGAGAATGTATACAGGAGAGAGAATGTATCCAGAGACGAAATATAATCCCCAAAGGGATGCCCCCAGTAACCTACTTCCTCTAGCCACAGTCCCCTGGCTAGAGTTACCACCCAGTAATCTATTCAGATTATTAATCCACTGATTGGGTTATAGCTCTCATAATCTAATCATTTCACCTCTGAACATTGCCACATTGCCTCACATGAATTTTATGGGGGGACACCTCATATCCAAACCATAACAAGTTTTAATTTTGACTTTAATTTCTTTCTTTTACTTTATCCATTCTAACTTTGTACTCTTTTTTTAAAAAATATTTTGTTTTAGTTGTAGATGAACACAATATCTTTATTTATTTTATGTGGTGCTGAGGATTGAACCCAGTGCCCCACATATGTGAGGCAAGCGCTCAACCGCTGAGCCACAGCCCCAGCCCCCTAACTTTGTACTCTTAATTTGCAGGGAACTGACCTCTTCTACTCTCTGTGGCTTACTGTTTTTTCACCCTTGACATGCTTTTATTGTTGCTGAGATAATCAAGGAAGATTTTATGAAAAGATACAGTGAAAATACTTAAAATAAGATGTAAATTGAGTTTCTATAATTTAAAAAAGAGCTAAAACTAAAAAATAATTATATGGACATACTTGAAACATATACTTTATTTTAATCATTTAACATTTCAAAATGTGATTCTCTGACTACCTGTGTCACTACCCAACCCTTCTCAATCAGACTTTCTTTATTTTTTAAGTGTGCATGCCCAGAATTTGATCCTTATCTATTTAATGTTTTTATTTAAATGTTTCTATTTATTTCTTTACTGCAAGTTTATCATCTATGATGTCTTTAAGGACTGATCTATGGAAAGAACTTTAAGGACATTATAGATATCAGTAGGCCATTTGGAGTTTGATTTGGTAGACTATTTGCATATTTTTAAAGTAAGAGATTTCTGATGTAATTGGGAGATCTTGACAGTTTAGCATAAATACATTTTCTTTTTCACAAATTAATGATCCCTTTAATGATAGTAGATGACTTCTGAATGAGTCCCAGCTGCATTGTAAAAGACATTAATTCAGATGTGCTGTTACACTGTTCATATATATAAGACTAAAAAGGACTCAGAACTCAGTTTTTTCCCAAGTGAGCATCAGTTATTCCAGTCATTAACCTTTCTATGTTTGCATGGTGTGAAATAATAGTAATTTACTTCTTTTCCTGACAAGTGATTGCTCCATTGCTGAAGCAGACTGTTCCTTCCAGAGATGGACAATTTGCCTCAATTATTTTCATTTACTTAGAAATTAGCCCTCCTGATAACAGTAAGCACTAGCATGTCAAAATGGCACTGGATAAGATAAAAACACTGGGGAAGGGAACTATGAAGGTGCTGGTGGGGGCGGGGGAAAGGAAAGGGATAAGCAGAAAAAACCCAGAAAGGACAATGGGTGCTAGAGTTGTGTTTGCGTTTTGCTCTTCCTGATCCACTCAAAGGATCCTACTGGAGCGTCATTCCAGTGCTGAGAGTGGCTTTGAAAGGAGCACCCACCTGTATGTACCACCACTCCTCTCCGGGGTCCTGAGAGTCCCTTCTCATTCCAGTTCTAGGCAGGTTTCAGATGCTTTCTCTTATTACAAAATCAACTAGTTACAGCATTTAAGCTCTGCGTTTCCACCAAATTGGAAGAGATGTTAACTGACTTTTATCCCAAAGACTGAGTTCTTTTTCCCTCTTGGAATTGTGGAACTGATAACAAGACCGAGCACACATTGAGCAGTGGAGGAGATGTTTATTTTTGGCCAAGGATGGGGGGAAGTGAAACTCACAAATTAACTTTCTGCCCCTTGGATTACAAGAGGTTATAGATACAGAGTAAAGAAAATGAGAAGACTGAGGCTAGTAAAGAGGAGGAGTACTCCTGTCTTAGGATGATGAGTTAGAGGTTGGCATCACTATGCCAACCATCTTGGGTCCAGTCAGTTTCAGTGACACTACCTGAAGAGGGACTCCTGGCCTTCAGATGTCCTGTCCTCAAAGATAAGCAAAATTAGAGCAAGATAGAAATTCAGCTATATCACCTAGGCAGTACAAGATTAAGGCAGAGTAACAGAGGGATCCTTACTTTTCAGCCCAAAAATGGATCCTGCCACTGAGATGTACCTAAATCTACCTCTGATTATATACATCCCATGTAATACATTGCCAATTTGATTTCTCAGGAGAACAGTTGATTAAACTGAAGGATAAAAATGCAAGCAATGGGTATTAACCAGCTCCAGGGTATAAAGAGCTTGGAAGGCATTGTTCTAGCTTACACAAGGAAAGCTAAACAAAGTGAAAATCATTTTGTTGAATTGCTAGAGGCCTTGTGTGGACTGCCTTGAAAGTAAGAAACTCCCGGTCTTAGTTTTCAGAGCAGCCTTATACTTGCAAAGGTTTTACTTCCAGGGTCTCCACCAAGTTCTCACTTTGAAGAACCAACAAAGATCCCATATTGGTTTTGGCAGGAAAAGAGGAAGAATTACCATTATGAAATAGGCCCAGAATTTTCTCCATGACAAACATTGACTCTCCAGGGGATGAGACTTCACCAGAGCCTTTTCCTACCTGGGAAAGAGCATTTCTCTGATTCTAGAGCCCTCCAGCCTTTCTCACCTAAGGTGGGGAAGGAGATGAAACTGAGGATGCTTGTGAAGGTCACAGACCAGCAACACGGCCCTCCAAAAGACAGAGAAGTGTATACAAATGTATAAAATGCTTCCTTTCCCTTCATCTCATCATCATACCAATAACACTCCAGAATAATTGCTGTGTTACAGCCAAAAATACAACACACAGACTAAGGGGGAGTTTCAGGAGACCTCAGGGGAGATGCACACAGGGACACTAGAGGAATCTGCAAGCTTTGGCACTTACTGCTATAGCACACAACATAACCAGATCCCCAGGCAAATAAACATAAAACTGCACTTCAGGCCTGTTTACCCCAGTTCCTGTTGTCAATGTATCACATCTGGGTTGAACAAAAAAATTACAAGTCATGCTAAAAGGAATAGAAAATAGTCTGAAGTGTCTCCAAAGCAAGCATCAGAACCAGACTTAGAGATGACACAGATTTGGGGAATTATTAGGCAGGAAATTTAAATCAACCTACTCATGGTTAAGGTCCTAGTGGAAAAAGTAACATGAGAGAATGGATGGATAATGCATGCAGAGGGATAGAAGCTCTAGGAAAGAACAGAAAGGAAATGCTAGAATAAAAAACACTACTATGGCTGGGGCTGTAGCTCAGTTGTAGAGCACTTGCCTAGCGCGGGTGAGGCACTGGGTTCAATCCTCAGCACCACATAAAAATAAATAAATAAAGGTATTGTGTCCATTTACAACTCAAAAAATATTTTTAAAAAACTGTACTAAGGGGCTGGGATTGTGGCTCAGTGGTAGAGCACTTGCCTAGCATGTGTGAGGCACGGGTTCAACCCTTAGCACCACATACAAAAATAAAAAAAGTTATTATATAACGAAAATGTACTAAATGGTAAGTACCTTGGATTTGCTGTTAGTTGGATGGACACAGCTGAGGAAAGAGTAAGCGGGCTTCAAGAGGTATCAGTAGTGACTTCTCAGACAGAAATGTAAAAGAGAAAAGAGTTTTATACAACAACAGAATATCCAAGAATTGTGGGACATTTTCAGCAGGTATAATGTGTAGTTAGAGCATCAGAAAGTGAAGAAAAAGCGAACAGAAAAAAATCCTTAGAGATATTTGAAGACCAAGAATGGATGCTGAAAAAGCCTTTGACAAAATACATCATTCAGTCGTGATAAACACTCAGACTAGAAATAGAGATGAATTTTCTCAGCTTGATCAAGAACATCTTAGAAGAAAAACCCCACTGCAAACATTGTATGTCATGATGAAAACCCATATTTTGCTCCTAAGATTGGAAATAAGTCAAAGATATTCTTTCTCACCACTTTTGTTCAACATTGTACTGGGTAACTTACTTAGTGCAGTAAGAGAAGAGACAAGAGAGGGGAAGAACAGGTATTGTGAAGGAAGAAATAAAACTGTCCACTGACAACATGATTATCTATGGAGAAAATCACTAAGAATTGACAGAAAAAATAAATACCTACACCTAATAAGAAGAGCAAGGTTGCACAGTACAAGGTTAACATACAAAAGTCAGTTGTTTTCCTGTGTACCAGCAATGAACAATAGGAATTTGAAATTTAAAAAAAATACACCACCATTTACAAGAATGTGAGGCAGGAAAGGTATGAATCTAACAAAAAAATGTACGGGATAAATAAGCAGAAAGCTACAAAACTTTGGAGAAAGAAGTAAAAAATATAAATAGAAAGATATTCTCTATTCCTGTATCAGAAGACTCAATATTATTATCACTTCTTCTCAGCTTGATCTACACACACAATGGAATCCCAATCAGAATCCCAGCAGGCTGTTTCTGTGGAGATCAGCAAACTAATTCTAAAGTTTGTATGGAAAGTCACAGGCACTAGAATAGCCAACACAATATTGAACAAAGTTGGAGGATTCACACAACCTGATTTCAAGGCTTATTGTAAAGTTACAGTAATTAAGGCAGTGTGGTACTGTTAAGTATAGACACATAGATCAATGGAACAGAATAGAGTGCCCAGAAATAAACCCATACAAATACAGTAAATTGATCTTGGACAAAGGGGCAAAGACAATTAAATGGAGAAAGGGTAGTTTTTCAGCAGATGTACCTCCATATACAAAATAGTGAACCTAGACACAAAATTTATACCTAGACAAAAATGAACTCAAAATGGACCGACCATAAACTGAAACTACATCAGGAAGTTCAGGAGCTTTGTTTCAAAATCTCAAATGCAAAATGATAAACTGATAAGAAAACAGGAAGAAATATAGGTGACCTAGAGTTTGTCAGTAGTAGGTTTTTATTTTTTATTTTTTATTTGTTGATGGATCTTTATTTTATTCATTTGTTATTTATATGTGGTGCTAAGGATCGAACCCAGTGCCTCACACATGCTAGGCAAGCGCTCTACCACTGAGCTACAGCCCCAGCCCAATAGTAGGTTTTATCTCAATAGTAGGTTTTATTTAAAAAATATTTTAAAACATCTAAAATAGTATATTTTATCTAAAAACAGTAGGTTTTATCTAATCCATGAAAGAAAAAAGAAGATAAATTAAACTTTGTTGAAATTTTCTGCTCTATGAAAGGCACTATTAAGACAATCCAACCATAAGTCATAGTCTGGGAGAAAATATTTGCAAGACACATATCTGATAAAGGGATTGAATCTGAATGTACAAAGCACTCTAAGACTCAATAAAATGTAGACTTTGGAAGACAGTTTGGCAGTTTCAGACAAAGCTAAACGTAATCTTACCGTATGATTCAGCATTCATGCTTCTAAGTGTTTACCCACATGAATCAAAAATATATGCCTAGAGGAAAACCTGCATGCAAGTGTTTACAGTAACTTTATTCACAATCACCCAAAACTGGAAGCAACCAAGATGTCCTTCAATAGGTGAATGAATAAACAAACTGGACATCCATACAATGGAAATGTTTCAATGTTCAATGATTAAGTTATTGAGCCACAAAAAATACAGGTGAATCTTAAAAAGTATATTGCTAAGTTTAAGAAGCCAATTTGGAAAAGCTACAAGCTATTCTAATTATATGACATTTTGAAAAAGGCAAAAGTATAGTGACTTAAAAAGATCAGAGGTTGAAAGGAGGATAGAGAAGGGAGGGAGGAAGGAAGGGAAAGTGAGGGGAGGGGAGCAGGAGTTGAAAGCAAAGACCATGCATGTATGATTTTGTCAAAATGAACGCAGCTACTATACATAACTATAATTCTCTGGAAAGAAGATCAGTGGTTGCCAGGGGAAGCTGGGAGAAGAGGACTTGAATAAGGTGGGTGAAGCATAGGGAATTCTGGGATGGTGAAACTATTCTGTATGATACTGAAACTGTGACACTATGCGTTTGTCAAAATCTATAGAATTCAACAGCACAAAGAGTGGACCATTATGTTTGAAAAATGTAAAAGAATCACTTAGGTGATCCCAGGACAGAATGCGGGATGTGACAGTTCCAAAGGTATGAAACAATCTCACTAAAAGCAGGGGAAAAGGTGCTGACTTCATTGACCATGGAAATTAGAAGACTAAAGACAAAAGAAACTGTATATAAGTGGTTTCTCCTGATTGATAATGTTGTATCCCATGGGGATGTGGATTAAAAATTCTGATACTTCTGCACATAAATGCAGAAGCTGAATAATCAAGTAAATGGCTGGCAAATAGTGGGAGTCCGGTTTCTCCCTGTTGGAGTTTGAATTTACAGATAAGCCTGGGAGGGAAGCTAGAATAATCCATGTAGTGGATTAGAGTGGGGAAATCCATAGGAACTCATGATCAACTTATGTATAGATAGTTACATACAGAAACCTATAACATTGATTGTGGTGTGTCAAATTGAAAGAGTTCCTAATGGCTAAAGCTGGAATAATTTGAGCAAGAAAATAAAGTAGTATTGGGTTATAATCCAAAATATTTGATAAATGTCCACAGGTCAATACTAGTAGTAAATAAATTATTAAAGAATTAGATAGAGGAAAATTCCCATGCAATATAATTACTAATAATTTATGTAGATGCTCTGCACCAAGAAAATGGAACACTTCACTCAAGTATCAGCTGTGCTTAGTGACTCCTAAAGATTACAGCATGGAAAGTGGGAAGAAAGAGTCATCTGATAGTGGAAAAACACAAACAGTGCTTCACTCAGGTGATTAAGGTCATCATCCACAGTGCTAAGTCATGTTGGTACAACATACCTTTGACATTATGTGATTAAAATGGCACATTCCTCTGTTATCTTCCTTCCCCCAAAACATATCCTGAGTCCAAAGAAAAATATCTCACAAAGCCCAATTGAAGGGCATTCTACAGAATACCTGGCCAGTACTTATTAAAACTAAGATTATCAAATACAAGGAAAGTCTGAGAAACTGTCAAGAGGCGAGCTTAAGTGGACATGATGACTAAATGCAGGGTGGTGTTGTATATAGGAACCTGGAACAGAAAAAAGGGCATTAGGTGAAAATTAAGGAAATTTAAACCATATACGTGTGTGTGTGTGTGTGTGTGTGTGTGTGTATGTATGTACATATATATATATATATATATATATATATATATATATTCAACTTCAAGAAAATTAAAAACTTAGGCTTCAGATTACACTGTCAATAAAACGAAAAGATTTCACAGGATGGAGAACAAGAAAGTAAGTCACATAGCTGAGAAGGTTGTTTCCAAAATATATTCAGTGCTTACAATTCAACACTAAGAAGGGAACCCAGTTTTTAAAAAGGCAAAGAATTTGAATAGACATTTCTTCAAAGAACATGTACAGATGGTCAGTAGTACATAAAAGATGCTCAAAATCAGTAGTCATAAGGGAGAAAAGATAAACCAAAGCCATAATGAGATACAACTCCACACGCACTAGGACAACCATAACAAAAAAGACAATAACAGGTGTTGGTGAGAAAGTGGAGAAATTGGAACGGTTATACACCACTGGTGGGAAGGTAAAAGTGGTATGATTGAGAATCCAGTTTGTAGTTCCTCAAAAGGATAAACGTGGAGTTTCCATATGAGCCATAATTCCACTCCTAGGTATATTCAAGAGAATTTAAAACATGATGACTTACATAAGATGTAGACAGTGGTGTTATCTATATACCCCCAAAGTGGAAACCACCCAAACACCCATCAACCATTGAATGGATAAATAAAATATGATATACCCATAGAGTGCAGTGTCATTTGACAAGAAAACAGAGTGAAGTACTGATTGATGCTGCAATGTGGATGAACCTTAAAAACATGATGCTAAGTGAAAGAAGCCAGTAACAAGACATCACATATTGTATAATTCCATTTATATGAAGTGTCCATAAGGCAACTCTATAGAGAGAGCATATCAGAGGTTTCCCAGAACTGGAGTGTGAGTGGAGTTTTTTTGGAGGGTAACTGCTAATGAGTACATGGTTTCTGCTTTGGGTAACATAAATGTTCTAGAATTACATAGTGGTAAATATACTAAAACCACTGAATTACACACTCTAAAAGAGTGACAAGCTGGGCACGGTGGCGCATGCCTGTAATCCTAGCATTTTGGGAGGCTGAGATTGGAGAATTGCAAGTTCAAAGCCAGCCTCAGTTAAGGCGAGGCACTAAGCATCTCCGTGAGACCCTGTCTCTACATAAAACACAAAATAGGGCTGGGGATGTGGCTCAGTGGTCGAGTACCCCTGGGACCAATCCCTGGTACCAAAAAAAAAAAAAAAAAAAAGAGTGACTCACATATCAGTAAAGAAGAGGGGAAAAAACTGGTAGTTTCTGAATAAAGTAGGCACTTTAGTTAATGAATCAATATTGGTTCATTAATTATAATAAATGTACTGTAGTAATATAAGATGCCAATAGAAGAAGCTGAGGTTGTGGGAACGCTCTGCTATCTTTGCAGTTTTTCTATAAATCTAAAACTGCACTGAAAAAAAACCCCACCACATTTTAGTTTTAAAAAAAATGAAAGCAGCTGTTTCAACATCAGAAGTAAAAATAAACAAAACCTCTCTTAGGAAAGCAGATATAATTGGAGCCAGTTGTTTTAGAAAAAGGATTTGGGGGTGGAGGAATCTAATCAAGCTGTACAGCATGAATTATATTCACCAAAACTTTTCGGCGGCATTGGAAGAAAATCTGGATGAATTTTACATAAACTGGGTTTCATATCTGCCTAGCCACTGAATTTTCCAAGCCAAATAATTCCCCTTCTCCAACCTAACCACATTTGTATAGATATATCAGAATATATTTAGCATGTAAAATATGAAAATAGACATGCTGAAGTCCCATCATCACAGAGGGTGGCGTGGTGGATGCCTTCAAAATGCAGAGCAGTTCTGTTCAAGAGCCTCTTCACGAGATTTGTTAAATTGGCTTTCACGTTTCCCCGGGAGAGGGGAGAGATTAGTAAGGTAAAAGAAACAGAATGAGTGGTCTCCATGTTTTCACCCAAGTCATTCAGTGATAGAAGGGGACTTTTCCTTTTATTGTTTCAACTCTTTGTGGTAGGTGGACTTGTGAAATTCCTTCCATTCTCCAAGGCCAAGTCTTCCATGAAACCTCTGCTTCTCTGTTATCTGTATTATGTTTCTTTGTTGAACTGCTGTAATAAATACACTTGGCATCACTACCCAAATACTTCAAATAAGAGTGTTAGATGGTTATATTTTTTGATTATTTGGGATATCCACATATCATGTGTATTTTTCCTTTTTGTGAGACTCTGGGAGAAATTCTTCTCAATTCTTATTATGAGGAACAATGAGGCTTCTCCCAACTA
The DNA here is from genome assembly GCA_028644305.1 of Xerus rutilus. Taxonomy (NCBI): domain Eukaryota; kingdom Metazoa; phylum Chordata; class Mammalia; order Rodentia; family Sciuridae; genus Xerus; species Xerus rutilus. The sequence goes on along the minus strand of CM053416.1, from coordinate 4,059,166 downwards.
ACTCGCCTGTTTCCATTTAATGATGAGACAAGTCTGTTTTGTTTCCCTGCCTCACTTTGCTGTACAGAAATTGAGTGCCAAATTTATTGTCCATCTCTAGCAACTGTACATAGGACCTTATGGGTAATATCTGTACTGCTCTTCATTCTGGCTTCATTATTTTCTGCTGCTGCTGTTTTCTTTGCCTTAATACCATCAGTAATTTATTTTTTATTTTTTTCCTATTATATGTTCTGGAAAGTGCTCTCAAATTCTTTGCAAAGGATTGAAACATTAAAATTACTTGTGGGTGTGTGGTTATAACTGGTGCAGTAAGCAGTAATTAGGAAGTCTGCCCACTTGTATTCTAACATGAACTGGGTCACTATCTTGGCATTTGCTTTTCCTGTCTTCAACCTTCCTATTTGCAAAATGGAAGAATCATATAATTTCTAGAGACTTTTCCTGATATAAAGAAATCATATGTCAGTCTCATTCTTTGAACTATTTGAAAGTCCCCTCCCTGATAGCAGACATCATCCCTAGCCTTGTATCCTGCAGAGTATCTTACAAAGGGCAAGAATACCTGTTAAGGGCTGAATACCTTAATAAGTTTTTTAACTGAACATTTTGTTTCTGTGTGTGAGGTTATTATTATTGAAATTTTCAAGTTGAGATCAGAATACCATTTTTACTAAACAATGGGATGGTACATGTATTTCACATAATAATAAGGAATGCAAGCTTTTCTGTGCTGCCTGCTGGTGTTGTGAGCCATTTGCACATATCCTCAGGCTTTCTGTAGGGCCTTGGCAAAAATGACTGCATCTGTGCCAAAATCACTGGTGCTTTATTTGACCCATTGATCAAATGAGTTACCGTAGCCTCTATAACACACACCAACATAATAATATGTCAAGAATTTGTGCAAGAGGTAGCAAGTGTAAAAATGTGTTGTAATTGATGAAAAGCAAAGCAGAGGCAATGTAATAGAATTGAACTTGGAGTTCCAAGTTCCAGTTCTGATGCTTCTGAGGTTGTTTTTGTTTTGCGTTATACTCGTGTGTGTGTGTGTGTGTGTGTGTGTGTGTGTGTGTGTGTATGTGTGTGTGTGTGTAGTACTGGGAATCCAGCCCAGGGCCTCACACATACTAGGCAAGAACTCTCCACTGAGTTACATCGCTGGCCCCTATTTTTTTCTAAGTAATAAAAGATTATTATTTAAAAAATCTGATTCCAACATTATTGATTTCAAACCACTTAAAAGAATTTCTGATCTTAATTAAACTTAGAAAAATCACTGTTCCTTTCAGGCCCTTAGACTCTTCAGCTTCGCACTGAAAGTTGGACACGATGATGCCTGCAGTCCTTTCCACAGCTAACACTTGAGAGCTTGGATGGCTTATATATTAGATTGAAGATGATAAATTTTGCTTAGAGCTTCTGATATGCAATAAAAATATCAAGAATCACAGCCACAATCATAGCTTGAGCCTAGAGCACTGAGAGAATCAATGTATTTTCCAAGACAACACTCCTACAGTGATGCCTCTTAGCCCTTAAAGCACTATCAGTACTAACCTAGGTAGATCACTTCATTGTCTTTGCAGCTTTAGAAGAGCAAAGTTTGTATGACAACACACAGATCCAATCCAAGGCTCTGATTGCAGTTGGTGCTGATGGTGTTCAGAAAATTGTCCAAGATTCAGTGAGTATTTCTTTGGCTCTTTAGGAAAGTTTCATGCTGCTGTAAATGAAGGCTTCCAAAAATCATGGAGGGGGTATTCCAAATAGCATCAGTTTCTTCTTCTCTCTGAGTAATCATTTTCATTTGCATACCATAAGCTGTAAGATCTCTTATCTTAAACAGTAACTGAGAAGGAGAAGGAGACAAAGGAAAATGAAGAAGGTGGGGGTGGAGAGAGAAAGAGGGAAAAGCTTTCTTGACTCCCATGCTTCTCTGCATCCAATTTTCTTGTGTTTTTTTTTTCCTGCAAAAGCTTCTCAGACTCTTCCCTCTGTGTCATGTAACCACTTCTCAAGCATCCTTTAATTTTTTAAAATTAAAATTTGAACTTAAATGTAGTAAGTGCATTTTGTATGCACCTTCTACTTAATATCTCTTCCTCTTTATAGGAAGATTTAAAGTTCTACTTTTCACATCTGGACATATTTTTATACCATCCTAGAACTTAACTGATGGTTTTCTGGCTTTAGAATTTTAGCTTGAAAGTCATTTTCTCTTAGAATGTTGAGGACATTGCTCAATTTTGGCTTCTAGTATTGCTCATGGGAAGCCACTTTGATACCTGATCTTCTTAATGTAAACTGTTCCCACTCTTTTCCCTGACAGTGTTTAGAATTTTCTTGTTGGCTTGCTCTTCTGAAACTTATACTGATGAACCTTGGTGAGAATCTATTTTTATCTGTTTTGCTTGGCTTTCTGGGACACTTTCAATCTGGAAAACAAGTCTTCCAATTCTGGAATGTTTTCTTGAATTCTTTCATTGTTGATTCCCAGTGCACAGTCTTCTGTTCTCTCTGAAACTATTATTTGGAGGTTGAACTTTCTGAACTCATCTGCTAATTTTTCTCATTTATTTTTCATTTCTACCTTCCATTTCTGAGTTTTTCTACCTTTTTTTCTTTTCTAACTTAAAGAAGCTTCATTTTTAAAATTTAGCTTTCTGATTCTGTGCCGTCAACACTTTCACAACTATATTCTGCTCCTCAATGAGGAACACATGCTTGATCCTGCCTGGACACATGTAGCATACATGGAAACACTGTAGGTCTTTTTGACATATTTTTTACATTTTACACAATCTCATAAGAACTTTAGGTCTCACAACACAAACCCCCTTGAAGTCTAGTAGGGCACGCACCATGTGCAAATTTTGGCAGTTTCCCAACCTTCTTGATATAAATGTAAATACTTCTATTACCAGGAGTTCTGGACAGCCTCGTTTTGTTAGAGGTGTAGTGGAGGAAAGCCCAAGATGATATGTCAAATGTCATACCATTCTGAATGCCTCTAGACACCATCCATGGAAGAAGAAGAAAAAGAAAAACCTTTTTTCTGTCTTTTTAGGAAAGTTTTCTCAACAACGTTCCTTCCAATCTTCCTGTGATATAATTTTTTGTCTGTAAGGTTTTTTTCCCATTTAAAGTGCAATGGTTTTTAGTATATCCAGAGTTGTGAAAACATCACTGTGATTGGATTTTAAAACACTTTGATCACCAACGTAAGCCATTAGCACACTCACCTCCATTTCCCCAGCCTTCGCAGCCCTGGGCAACCACTAGTGTGCTTTCTCTCCACAAAGTTGCCTTCCGGACACTTCATGTAAATGGGATTATGCCATATAGGGTCTCCTGTGATTGGCTTCTTTGCCTTATCATGTTTTCAAGATGTTATAGTCATATCAGTACTACATTGCACTTCGTTTCTTAATGACATTCTATCCTAGGAATATATCACATTTGTTTATCCATCCATTCATCAGCTGATAGACATTTGGATTTCTACTTTTTGGATTTTATGAATAAGGCTGCTGGAAACATTTGTCCATAAGTGGTTGTATAAATATGTGCTTTAAACTCTTGAGTGGAATAGGGTTGCTGGCCAATATGGGAACTCTGTGTTTAACCTTTTGAGAAACTGCCAAACTTTCATCAAATGCATCATTTTATATTTCCTCCAGCAATCTTTGAGGGTACCCCACCCCGACTTCTCCATATCTTTATGAACACTTATGTTTTGTTATAATCATCCTCGTGGGCATGAATTGGTACCTCAACTTTGATTTGTATTTCCCTGATGGTTGATGAAGTTGAATCTTTTCGAGTGATATTGGTTATTTGTATATATTCTTAGAAGAAATGTCTGTTCAAATCTTTTTGACCATTTTTAATTGAATTGTCTATAAATTGTTAAATTATGAGTTCTTTATATATTCTTGATGCCAGACCTTTATCAAATACATGATTTGCAGATATTTTTACCATTGTATGAGTTGAATTTTCACTTTATTGGTATTATCTTGAATCACAGAAGTTTTCAATTTTGATGAAGTCCGTTTATTTTTTTCCTTTGTTGATTGTGTTTTTAAGGTCAGATAAATTGTCTAATCCAAGGTCAGAAGGGTTTAGGCTTTGTTTTCTTTTAAGAATTTTATAGATTTACCTCTTACAAATATAATGCCTTTGGTCCACTTTGAGTCAATTTCTGTACACAATATCAGGTTGTGGTCTAAAGTGATTTTTTTGCATGTGGCTACAAAGCCATCTTAGCACGATTTGTTGGGAATTCTCTTTTTTCTCTATTGACTTTTCTTGACACCCTTGTTAAAAAAAATTCGGTCAACCATAAATGCCATAGTTTCCTTTTGAGCTTCTCTTCTTTATTTTTCTTAAACTATTCTCTTATTCATCCTGTTTTCTATAATGGGTCCATTTCTTTTTTTTTTAAATTTTTTTTCTAGTTGTAAATAGACACAATATCTTTATTTATTTATTTTTATGTGGTGCTGAGGATCAAACCCAGTGCCTCACACATGCGAGGCAACACTCTACCACTGAGCCCCAGCCCCAGCCCAGGTCCATTTCTTTCTGAGGATATTAACAATGACCTTTAAAACTTTAATTTCCCTACTTAGTCTCCATTTCTCCAGGTTGCTTCTTTCGCTGTTTATGGGTTTAATCTCTGTATTTAGTTTAGTAGTGTCTATTAAAATGTATGTTATTCTCAACTCTCTGTTCAGGTGTAATGACAGGGTGTCGAAGGGTGATTGAAAGCTCTGTGTGTTTTTAGATGGAGTTTGTCTACTCTGGGCCTCACTTTCAGGTGATCCAGTAGACCTTGTCAATATGTTAGTTTCTTAATTTTTTTTCTTGAACAGCTCAGAAGACTCCCTGACTGCTCATCTTGGGGAGTATAATCATGGCTCTCAGCATTCTGGAATTTCATTCTGGCATGGGCTAGGGTTTCTCCACAGAAAGTACACTTTTCCTTACTCCCACCAGTGTCCAGTTAAGTATCCGTCTTCAAATGTACCTAGTGGCCCCTGGGCAAAAATCCCTCTTTTGAATCTTTTCAGAGGTTCAGTTTCTTGCATGGGTGAAGGACCAAGGGGAATGTAGTGGTGGAGAAGACAATGAGGCCTACATGCTTCCTAATACTCGATTTGTCTACTGAGCTATAGCTGTCATACCACTGCCAGAGACTTTTGGGGAAAGAAAAGACTACTCTGCTTTCCCTATGCCTGGCTTAGTATTTGGCTTTCTCAAATTCACTATTAATCACTATTCCTTCCATTTCCAGCTGTCATTTGTTTCCTATTTTTTATATGTCCTTGTGGATTTATACTTGAAAAAAACAACAGTAATGCAAACTTTTTTATATGTTACTGTTGGATTGCTGAAGATAACAGATTTAAATATTTGTGTCATGCTGTCATCTTTAACCAAAGGACAGAATATTGAACAACTTTTCTTACTGATTTCTAATTTCGTGTCAAAGATTGAATCTTTGAAGTTTGTTGAGGCTTGCTTGATAGCCTTGGATAGATTGATTTTTTTTTTAATGTTCTAAGTGTGCTTAGGATGAACGTGTTAATTGTTGGTATCTCAGTCATTTGTTGAATTAAGTTTGCAAATTATATATAAATTTTCACATACTTACTAATTTCTTTTTCTTAATCTATCAATTATCTGGAGAGGTTTATTAAAACCTGCCATTTCAATTGTAGGTGTGTCAGTTTTTCCTTGCAAGAGTGTCAATTTCTGCTTCATGTATTTTGAAACCGTGAATTAGGGACATAGATGTTTCCAAGTAGTTTTATCTTCTTCATAGATTGCTCCTACTAACTACATCTAATGACCTCTTTATCATTCCATCAGTTCTTTTTGCCTTTAGTTCGTTTTTTTTTTTTATATTTATTTTTTAGTTGTGGGTGACAGAATATCTTTATTTTTTTAAATTTTTATGTGGTGCTGAGGATCGAACCCAGTGCCTCACGCATGCTAGGCGAGCACGCTACCACTGCGCCATAACTCCAGCCCCTTGCCTTTAGTTCTATTTTACCTATTTTATAGTTTTGTCTGATACTTCTTTTTCCATTCCTTTCAGCCTTCCTATTGGTGTGTCTCTTGTAAACAGCATTTAAATGAAGTAAAAATCAATCTGACAATATTTGTACTAATTAAAATTTTACATTTATTATAGTTAACACTATGTTGATTAATTTCTACAATTCATATAATGCTCACTAGTGTGCTTTTGCTATTCATCATTTTTTTCTTTCCTACCTTTTACCAACTTGCAGAGATCCCCATTTTCCTATCCATTAATTTGAAAGTTATATATTCTGTTTTTATTTTTATATTGAAACCTTTGAAATTTCAAAATTATAAATGGCATGAAGTCCAAGTTCAACCAATTTCTTTATCCTTTCATAGTCTTATTCTCATTATTCTCTTCTCAGGTGTTATTGTTTGTCCAGTTTTTATATTTCACTTGCTTTTATATTCAAATTAGTGATCAGTTTTATTATTTTTGTTTTGTGACCTGGTTTTAGTTCCTTGTGAAGGCTTAAGATTTCATTTCTGCCTCTTGGTTGAACATCAGCAACAAAGTCCAGATTATTTGTAATACTGACAGATTAGAAAAACCCCAGAGAACCATTACCATCATACATTCATTTATATTTTAAAAGAGAAACACTGGAAGAATGCATATAAAAATGATCAACTGTGAGAGAGGTGGTAGTGGAGAACGGGCTCGATGGGACATGACTGGGATACAGACTATCTAAATATACTTTCTTATTCAGAGCCATGCTGGGAGGAACAGGGGTGTTTAGGGCTGGATACAGGAAGGGGAGGAGCAGAAATGACTTGAAGGCAGACCTGCCAGTCTGGAAGAAAGGCACTCCTGATTTTGTCAGACATCAAAGTACTAGAGTGCCTGCTCAGGAACAGAGGCCCCGCCTTTCTCATCCTCTGTACCCTCTCTGGGTAATCTCACACCATGTATATTTAGTAAAGTGTTTTTCCTATATAGTACTCGTCCATATTGGTAATCATTTCTTTGTGTAATTGTTTATTCTTTTTCTTTTTCTACTAGAACATAAAACTTTACTAATTTTAAATTAATTATGTTATTGCATGTCTGTTTAATACTTCATAGCTTACTAAATATGAACCATAAGTTATTCCATTCTCTCAACATGTGATCAGACTGAAATGACTTCAAGTTCTGGCAAGATGTGGTTTATGAGGTTAGGTAAAAATCCAGGTCTTATTTTTAGTCCAGTGGCTTTCTGTGCCATCATTCCACATCAAAATTAGCTAAAGGGGACAAAATCACACACCCCAGAGCTTCCTGTATTCCAAAGAAGTAGAAATGAGATCACAGGAAAACACTGTTATATTAAATCTTAGATAATATGATGAGAAATCTCTTATTCTATTTGGAGGAAAATTATTTTGGGCATAATTAATATGATTTCAACTGATATGATATGTAGTTTTTAATACCTGGCACAGGTGGAGGCATATAATGAAAAAATGCCCCGCCATTGTAGTAGAATAATGAAGTAACCTACAGTCCACATTTATCTGTTGACACTGCTCAGTTTTTTTTCTTCTTAGCCTTTTCTTCTTTTTTTCTTCTTAGTTTTCTTAAAATGAAAAAAATTAAACCTTCCAGGCCACTATTTGAAAATATATGCCGCTTTTTTCTCTTTTCCTTAATAATAAGTTCCTTATATAACATGAATTATCAACGCAATATTTTCTTCTGTTTGGCAAGCAATTTAGAGAGGCTTTCCATTTCTAAAATCTCATTAGGAATATATAAATCCTTTTAAAATATTTTCTTCTGAAAAGCACATATGATGCCTATTTGTAACATTAAGCCACAATGTTTTTAAAACAATGAGTGAGTTAGTGCCTTAGGAGAGCATGTAGCTGGTAACATGAATTGCCAGCATTCCTTGGGTACTCAGTGTTTGCTAGGCTCTACTGTAGATACTTCAGAACATGCTTTAATGCAGTTTACCTTCACAATAATCCTATGAGGTAGATAAGATCATTATCACCGTTTTATGGGTGAAGACAACACTGGCCCAGTGTATAAGAATCATCCCCAAGGTGAAGAAAGACGCAGATGGACCTAGGTTTTCACAGAGTGCACTTTACTAGACATTATTGACAGAATTGTGATCCTCGCTAGCAGCAAAACCAGTGGATCCTCATAACTTGGGCTGGAAGAAGGGGCATTTATATAGTCAGGACAAGTGAATTCATCCACATTGGAATGTACCTGGCTTCTATCACCCTAATATCAATGATTTCAGGGATATTCCTGGCACAAATGGCACTAGAATCCATTTGGTTTTTTTTTTTTTTAAACATTTATTTTTTAGTTATAGGTGGACAGAATATCTTTATTTTATTTTTATGTGGTGCTGAGGATCGAACCCAGTGCCTCCCGCGTGCTAGGCGAGCATGCTACCACTGCGCCATAACCCCAGCCCCACTAGAATCCATTTGTAAAGCTTCACATATTACTCTAATGGTTTTATTTATTTATAATATGCCAGGAAAACTGCAGGGAAAACCCATCAGGGCATTGAGAGGTGCTCATGGCAGTTATGGCTTAAGATGGCTTTAGTCATGTCAAGCTGAATTCCTACACAAGCCCAAGTCACATGGTCTGAATTTAAAATAAAAAAAAAGAATTTGAATGCTGATAGTTTTGGGGGAAAGAAAATAATATCACTAAGTAGTGTGAAGAAAGTAAATAGCATCATCTATTAATGTATTTTCCTGATGAAAGAATGTTACCACATCTGGAGTTAAGAATTTAGAGCTTTTTTTAGACAGTAGACAACAACGTTTAGTCAAAGGTTAATCTGCACTGTTAGCCTGGTATAGTGCTTTCCATATAAATGCTTGAAAAATGTTCATTGAATAAATAAGTGAAAATATGCCTTTTATTTAGACATCACAATTATCTTATCTAATACAATGCTACAAGTGTGCCTGTAATATCTGATCACATAGCTACTTGAAAGGAAAATGGAATAAAAAATTTCCTTCTGTTGGTTTCTGAAGGAACAAACCATTGTTCCACATACTTTGTATTTCTACAATAAAAAGGTAACTGAAACAATATGCTTTTTTGATATTCCTAATTTTAGTGCACATTATTAGGTTGTTCGTTTTAGATATTTGAGCTTTCAACTACTTTTAATTTATTTTTATTTCTTGTTACCCTTGCAAATTGCAAAGATTCTAAAAAAGTGCTTAAGAAGGCAATTCAGACAATGATAGGTTCTTTGTTACAGACTCAAAGAATGTGTTCTGTACATTCTGAGGTGAGGAAGGTTTTATAATTGAATTGATGATTTCTAACTGTGTTTGAAAAGTAGAGTCAGGATCCTGGAAACATTTTTCTTAGTGGCCATGTAATTTACTCTCTTGTTACCGCTATGTCTTCCCCACACCCCAGTCTTCAGCCTTTTTCTATATTCAAACTGTATACTTGAATATCAAAATAAATTGATTTGTAAACTATTTTCACACTTATCTGTGTGTTACTCTTTCTTCAAGTCCCAACTCAAGTATCATTTCCTCTAGGGAGTTTTCCTATATCCCTTACCCTGTCCTTTCCTCGAGTGCTCATTGGTTTGTCATTAAGCTAAGGTGTGAAACTGAAGGACCACTGGGCAGAAACTGAGGAAGTCAGAATTTGTCTGTCTGTGGGACCCTCAAGGCAGCCCCAGGATTGATGACTCAATATAAGGACACTCAGGACCTAGCATATCATCATGCTCCTAATTATGTTTATTAAAGTGAATGGATACAAAGCAAAATCAACAAGGGGAAAAGGTGCATGCGGCAAAGTTTAGAGAAAACCAAAGGTAGGCTTCCAAAAGTCTTGTTCTGGTGGCATCACACAGGATGTACTTAATTCTCCCAGCAACAAGTTGTGCAAGTTTAAAAATGTTGTCTATCGGGGCTGGGGCTGTAGCTCAGTGGTAGAGCGCTTGCCTAGCATGCGTGAGGCCCTGGGTTCGATCCTCAGCACCACATATAAATAATAAATGAATAAAATAAAGATCTATCAACAACTAAAAAATATTTAAAAAAAAAATTGTTGTCTATCAGGGAAGCTCAGTAGAGACTCTGTGCTCGAAGTTTTTGCGGCAGGCTGATCATGTAGGCAACGTCTGCCTAGTATATACTGAAATTTCAGATTCCCAGAAGGAAAGTACATGTTCCACATAAACCATCGTTTATACAAACAGTTTAGGCACAGTGCACCACTCCTTTGAGTTCTGAGAATGGTCTTAACCTTCATGAAATCCAAGTTCCCGGATGCCAGCCAAAGCCAACCTTGCAAATAGGTCTTTCTGAGGATAGCACTCTCAGGCCTGCCATGGTAGCTCCTTTCAAGTGTGGTGTAAGGAAGGACTTTCTGAAGTGTTGTTAGAAGCAGAAGTAGGCTAACGTAGGTGTAGACACTGCCTTGTTATGAAATAAATAAATAAGGTAGAAACCTGTATGAGAAATTGTAGTTTCCCATCCTGAGCTCTGAAAAACCATCTTTGCATTATTTCTGAGTATAGTGCCTGACCTACTGCTGCCACCTCTGTGAGGCCACCCAGCCACATCCCTAGCCCCTATAATCTCAAAGGAGAGAGAGAAAAAAAACTGTACAAAAAGCAAAAACAACGACAACAAAGTCTTATTCCAAGCATTCCAGTTACTTTTTTGTGTATGTACTATAAGTAGTTGGTTTAAAAGGCCAAATAAAAATATTTATTTAAATCTTTTGTCTACAAAGTTGCTGTTTAGGGGCTGGAGTTATGGCGCAGTGGTGGCGTGCTCGCCTAGCACGCGTGAGGCACTGAGTTCGATCCTCAGCACCACATAAAAATAAAGATATTCTGTCCGCCTACAACTAAAAAATAAATATTAAAAAAGTTTCTGTTTATTTACTTATTATTTTGGCCCATTTGATATAAATGTGAAACACTGTTGTTGAACAATTATCCAGAACTTTTTTTTTTTTTGCCAAGTTGTTCTAACCAAAAGAAGAAGGAGAAGATAGGAAGAAGTTTTAGAGAAGACATATCCTTTGCCACTATCCAGGCTTGAGACATGTATAATCCTGTGATATATGTATTATTTTATAGTTTCATTTTCTGTGTATTTGCCCTTTAATATACAGGAGGAAGGTACTAGGTTAGAAGTCAGGATACCTAAGTTTTGACATGGAACCATCACTCTTCATGTCTTTCCTTAATTTCTCTTGTGTGTTTATAAAGGCTTTAAATATGTTTATCTCAGAGTGTTTTCCTCTCTCTTTCATATTTCTGCCCCTTGAGGAAGTCTGTTGGATTACTTTGTTAAAAAGTTCTTGACCCAGTGCTACTGAGTCATAGGGGTTTTAAATGAATTCCATGGGTTAGAACACCAGAGTTATTACTGTCCATTTTCATCTATGATCTTTATTCTCTAATGTTCTTGCTCCTACTGAAACATTTCTATATACAAAAATGCTGCAGTGTTAATACCCTAGAAAAAAGCCATTATCGTACACATAGTGGTCATTATTATCAGCATAGGGTAATTTTTAAAAAATAAACTATTGTTCCCTTCAAACAAAAAGTTCTTGATGATATTGAGATGAAAAACTACTTTCCTATAATATATAACCATTCTTATTGTTCTTAATCAGAAATTCTTAGAATTGGAAGGGACTTCAATTGTTACTTAGTCTATAGTTATCAATTCTTTCTATGCATCAAAAATCCATGCAGAACTTTCTTAAAAAAAGTAAAGATGCCCAGTTTCCACCTAAGCTCTCTGTAATCAGACTGTTAGGATCACAGATCTTTCTTTTATTTTAAGAAGCTTTCCAGGCGATTCTCCTATAACCAGATAGAGATATGGACCTGTGTTTGAGAACCACTGGCCACGCTGATCGTCTTTTCATCCAGCTCCTGCCAGTGCTGTAGTCTCTACTTTGAGTGAAAATTTTGCTTCCAGATTTCTTGTTTGTTCAGGACTTAACTAACGTCATTATCATTTCTCCAACATTTTCTTGACCTAGGACTTTCCTTCACACACTTAATTTACACTTAATTTCTTTTTAAAAAATATTTTACTTTTTAGATGCTGATGGACCTTTATTTTATTCATTTATTTATATGTGGTGCTGAGAATCGAACCCAGGGCCTCACACATGCTAGGCAAGCGCTCTACCACTGAGCCACAACTCCAGACCTACACTTAATTTCAAACATAAAATGAATAAGAACAGAAAAATGCCCAACCACTTGTTCACTATATTACTGATCTATTCTAGGTACTTACTTTAGCATTCTTACCATAGCGTGAAAGGTATTATTCCTGTTTCTATAGAACTTAAGTAACTTACTCAAAGCCACATATCTAGTAGGTGGCAGAACTGAATATCAAAACAGATGAATGACGTGCATTTTTTAGTATTTGCTACTGCTTCCAATCTCATCTTTTGTTGTGCTTTCTCTGCTTGGATTTCCTCTTCATCAATGGTGAGATGTATAAATGTAGATTTTCTGCTCTGGTCAAGCCTGAAGGGACTTTCCCATCTTCTCTCCTAGCCAAATGCCTATCCTGGCCTACTTCTAATTCCCTGCACGATGTCTTTTCACTCTGCTCCTTCCTCTTGGATCTTTCTAAGCGCTTCTGAATTCAGAACACTTATTAGCTATACCACTTGCTTGCCGTGCCGTGACCATGCACAGTAACTTCATTTGCACGCATTATTTCTTAAGTCCTTAGCTGCATTGGAGACTTCTTGGAGTCAGTGACTGTTTTATGTCATAGCATTCTGCACCCTGCAATGTACAGAATGCATCGATGGTATACAACAAATACTGACTGGCCATCTGGAGCATTTGAGAGATGGAAGAAGGGACTGTTGAGTCACAGTTTGAGATGGCTTTGGATAATCTTAAGTATCTTGATCAGTACCCAACGCCATGGTAAGTGCTCTGAGAGTAGCTCTATAAAAATTTCCTTTTTCCTCATTTTCATGACTACTCTCATTACTCCTCTGAGACCCCTTTTTGCCAAGGTCTGCTAGCCATCTTAATGATCTTTCCTCTTGTGTGGGGCCCTTTTGACCTTGAAATTTTTCCTTTCTTTAGGCTTCTGTGCTCTCATTAGTAAAGTAACATCAAATTATCTTCAGGTTTCCTGCCAGCTCTAACATTCTATGATGCTGTTATCTAGAATCTCTGCTGAATGATGAGGCAAACTATGTATCGTATTTATTTCACATAAAGTCAAATTGGTTTTTATTGAACAAGTTCTGGAGAAAAAAACTTTTATTTAAGCCCCAGACTTAGTGGGCATATTAGTATTGGTGGTCTCACTGGATTTTTAATCAAAACTTTGGACTCAAGAATGGCGACGTTTGTCAGTATCAGCAGCTACAGCTGAGAATGCGAGCTAGGAAAAGGTGATTGATGTCATTAGACCCATTTGGACAAATGTGATATTCTCAAAGCACACTCCAGCATCTGAGTTATTTTTGTCTCATGTGGGTCAGACTCTAGGGCTTGGTCCCCTCCCCTCTAAAGGTAGATAGACAGTTTAATGATGTCTCTGCCATCATTAAAAGGCACTTGGTCTTAATAATGGGCTCAAGATTTTCCTTTATTCTAGTGGAAACTATAACTCTAACAAGGCAACTTTAGTAGTAAAAACAGTTTGATGTGGGAAATAATAAGCACCTTTTAAAATCAGGGTTGCTTTCATCATCAACTCTGAGCAAGTTATTTTCCTTTCCATGTTAGGGCCTTCTGAGTATTGTATTGCTGTTTTCTGATATTCTAACTGTTTTAATTGGTCCTTTTCAAAATCCCTCTCCCATGTCCATCCCTTAATGCCTTTTCTCCTTTCTCAAAAATTCTAAGAAGCATCTGTCATGAAATTTAATGCTTAGTTCTCTGTCTTACATTATTATCTCATTGTTTTTTGCATGTTCCTTTTATCTTTTTAAATAGATTATTTGCTTCTTGAGTGCAAGGAACAGTTTTTGTTCATTTTTGTAATCCTGGTAACACGTGACTGGCTCCAGAAACAGTACTGAGGAAGGAGTGAGAGAATGTAAGGGACTTAGCATTTCTTGCATTTATTCCCTTTACTAAGCACTGGAATATGTACCTTACAGTTTATTTAAAATTTTTATAACAGTGTGAAGTTAGGAAATGTTAGGTTATTTTACTCCTGAGGAGTCTTGTTTCAGAAAGAGTATGTAGGGTGTCAAAGGCAGTGTGGACACAGGCATATTTGGTATTAAACCACCTCCCTCAATGCCATGTACTTTTCATGTTACCAACATAAGTTAGTTAACCTCTTTGAGCCTCAGTTTCAAGATGGGAATAATTCCTACCCTATTGGGTACTTCTGAATCTTAATGAGAAAGGTAATGTCTATAAGGGACCTTTGAGTGCTTAGCACATCGTCAGTTTATAAAGTCTATAAATAAGACATATTTGGACATAAAATGGACAGGACTTGCTATTAGATTGGTTGTGGTAGATGGGAGAAAAACATGATGTGTGACACCCAGATGACTATCTCGAACAACTGGGAAAATAAGGAAGAATTTATGGAGACTCTAGAGCAGCGAAAGAAGCAAATGTGAGAGAGGAATGTTGAACTTAATTTTGAAAGGTTGAATAAGCAACAGAATATGCAATTTTGGAGCTGAGAGGAGAGATCTGAGACAAAGGTACAGTGTCCAGTCTGGGAGTTGTTGGCCTAAATGTGTTAGCTAATGTCCTTAGGCAGAAGAGAGAAGGGCCAAGTAAGATGACCTAAGTTATGAAGAACCTCAACACCAGTGAAGGTGACTAAGAAGGGGCAGCTAGACGGGCTAGAGACCTAGGAAATACGGTGTGTCTCTAAAGCCAAGGGGAAAAAAACATTCCAAGAAAAAATCATCTACATACAGTATCTCTTAGCTGTCACTTCTTTTTACTCTTCAATTCACCACAGTTTGTCTTCTGTATCATCCCCCTCAGCTGCACTGAAATACCATTTACTAAACGACCACCACCTAAATTAGGTAGGCACATCTCTATTATTGAACTTGTTCTCTGGGTGGTGTTCAGCACAGCCAGCCATTCCATCTTTCCTTTTCCTGCCTCAGTTGGCTGCTCTTTTTCTAAAGTACCCTTTCCTTGTTATTCCCTCTCTACCTGGTCTCTAAATATTGAGATTCCTCAGGGTTCAGAAGGCAACCCTTATCTCTTCTCTCTCTTTAAAGTATTTTCTTGGGTGATCTCAGCCACTGCCATAGATTTGATATCATCTTGACTTCTAAATCTTTATCTCCACCATGACCTATCTTGAGTTTCAATGATCTACATGGCAGCTCTGCTTACATGTCTTATGTACCTGTCTAAAGTAGGGCTTGCCAGGTATGATGGCACACGCCTGTAAACCCAGAGGCTGGGGAGGCTGAGGCAGGAGGACTGCAGTTCAAGGCCAGCCTCAGCAACTGAGTGAGACCCTGTTTCAAAATAAAAAATAATAAAAAGGGCTGGGGCTGTAGCTCAGGGTTAAGTACCCCTGGGTTAAATTCTTAGTACCATAAATAAATAAATAAATAAATAGATAGATAGATAGATAGATAGATAGATAAATGGAGCTCTTGTGTTTTTCCTCCTTTAAGCCTCTCTCCTCACTGACATTTTTTCCATCTTAATAAATAGTACCACCAACCACCCAATCAAACTACAGCTTTGAGTTCATTTTGCTCCCTCCTCCCTTTTGTGACAACTAACACTAAATCACATTTTTTATACCCCAGTATTTATCTCAAGCCATCCCGTTTCCCTCTAGTCCAGGTCGTTGCCATCAGCTCTTTCCTAAACTCTTAAAGTAGCTTCCCATTTACTCTCCCTAGTTTTAGTCTTGCTTTCCTACAAGTCTTTCTCGATAATTCAGGAAAGGATATTTCCTAAAACTGTAAATTTGGTAGGGCATTATGAGTTAAAGATGAAATTAAACATTTTCACATTGAAAGGCAGATTCTTGTTGGCTTTTTGAGAACCCTACAGAAGGTCAGGGGGTGGCTTGGAAGAGAACCCAGTTGCCCTGAGAGCCAGTCCAGAGCTCCAGAAGGATATTCTCACGCATTTGATTCCAAGTGACATTTTCTTAAAGTTGAAAAGAAAACCCATGACTTTTCTGTTATTCTCTTAAGACTTCTGTTACTAGATTGTATTATAAAATTCATTTGTGCTCATCAGCTTCTCCTTATGTTTGTGACTTTGATCAGCTATTTTTAAATATGTTCAAATAACTGAAAGAAACTGTCTAAATAACTAAAGGAAAAAGTTTAAAAAAATAAAGGAAATAGGAGAATGCTCTCTCCCCAAATAGAGAATATCAATAAAAAGATAGAATATATGTGTACATATATATAGATACGTGTGTGTACGCACATCTGTATAGTTAGTTATAAAGTTATATGTATATATAATATGCATACATGTGCTTATGTACGTTTATGTGCATGTATACAGTAATTAAAATTCTATAGTTTTAAAAATGCAATAAGTGAAATGAGAAATTCACAAGAGGTTCAATATAGATTGAAGCAAGAAAAAGAAAGAATGAATTAGTACACTGGAAGACAGGTCAATTAAGATTATAGTTTTGAGACCAGAAACAAAAATGAAGAAAAATGAACAGAGCCTTGGGGATCTTCAGAGCACTATCAAGTATACCAATGAAAAACACAGTGAGAGTTCCAGAAGGAGAGAGAAAAGGGGGCAGAAAGAATATTTGAAGAAATGGCAGAAAACTTTTCAAATTTTATGAAATTAATGAATTTATATATCTGAGAAGATTAATAACTTCAAGGAGGATAAACCTAAAAGAATTTAGACACATCATAATCAAACTGTCAAAAGCAAACCCAAAGACAGTCTGGAAAGTGGAAAAAGAAAAGTGACTCATATGCAAGAGTTCCTCAAAAAGATTAACATCTTATTTCTGGACAGAAACCAGAGGCAGGGATGATGTGTTCAAAATGCTGAAAATTTTTAGAGTCTCAGCCAAGAATTTCTCGAACAACATTTTCCTTCAGAAATAAAGGAGAAGATAGATCATATAATATGCCATAAAACAAATCTCGAAAAATTTTTAAAAACTGAAATCATATCAAGTATCTTTTCTAACTACAGTACAACAAAACTGGAAATCAGTACCAAAAATATTTGGAAATATGCAAAAATTACAGAAATTAAATAGATTTCTCTTTAAAAAAATTTTTTTTGGTTGTAGATGGATGCAATACCTTTATTTTATTTTATTTATTTTTATGTGGTGCTGAGGATCAAACCCAGTGCCTCACACACACACTAGGCAAGCACTCTATCACTGATTATTATTGCTACAGATAACATTGTATATGGATAGAAAATAAATCCATCAAAAGATATAACAGTTATAAACATATGTACATAACAACAGTCTCAAAATACATGAAGTAAAAAGTGTCAAAATTGAAGGAAAAAATTGAAAAGTCAATAGTAGTAGTTTAAGAATGAAGATCAGTCAGGTGTGGTATTGCATACCTGTAATCCTAGTGGCTTGGGAGGCCTAGGCAGGAGGATCTCAAGTTCAAAGCCAGCCTTAGCAACTTGGCGAGACTCTATATAAAAAGGGCTGCTGATGTGGCTCAGTGGTTTAGCGCCTCTGAATTCAATCCCCCATACCAAAAAAAAAAAGAAGAATAGATAGAAGATCAACAAGGAGCAGAGGACTTGAACAATACCAGAAACCAACCAAGCCTAACAGTGGAACATGCATTCTTCTCAAATGCATGTGAAACATTCTTATATGTCGGGGTGGGGGAGACGAACCCAGCTGAGCCACGCTCTCTCTCTCTCGGCCAGCGAGCGAGGGAGAAGCACGCTGTGTGTCTCCGGTGGGGGTCGAACTGAGAGGGGAAGGCCGCCCGGTCAATTCGCCATGAACCGGGGG
>CM053416.1:4002903-4040621 GCA_028644305.1 Xerus rutilus | reverse complement strand
GTCCATTTGGGAACAGTAGGGTCCCTGGCCAAAGCAGTCTGGGAGCAGGAATCAGCCAATAAGAGTGCAGGGAGGTGGCTCCTCAGGGCAGCGTGGTCAGTACTGAGCTGACTGCTCGGCGCCATCTTGTGGCACGCCCCCACATTTAAGATAATTCATAAAGCAAGTTTCAATAAAACTGGAAGGATCGAAATTATACAAAGTGTGTTCTCTAAGTGCAATGAAATGCAGTTAGAAATAATGATAAAAGGAAATTTGAGAAATTCACAAATAAGTGGAGATTAATACTTTCTTATTACAACCAGTGGGGCAAGGCAGAAATCACAAGAGACATTAGAAAATGCTTTTGAGGGCTGGGATTTTGGCTCAGTGGTAGAGCGCTTGTCTTGCATGCGTGAGGCACTGGGTTCAATTCTCAGCACCACATGGAAATAAATAAAATAAAGATCTCTTGTCCATCTACAACTAAAAAAAATATTTTAAAAAAGAGAAAATACTTTTGAGATTAATTGAAAGATAAAACACAGTATACCAAAGTTTACGGGATGTAGTAAAAGAAATGCGTATAGGAAATTTCGTAGCTGAACGTGCCTACGTTGAAAATGAAGGAAGATTTAAAAATCAATAACCTCATCTTTTACCTTGAAAAACTAGGCTGTGTTGAGCCTGGGGCTGTAGCTCAGTGGTACAGCGCTTGCCTAGCATGTGTACGGCACTGGGTTCAATCCTCAGCACCACATATAAATAATAAATGAATAAAATAAAGATCCAGTAACAACTAAAAATATATTAAAAAATTTAAAAAAAACTAGGTTGGGTTATAACTCAGTAATAGAGTACATGCTTAGCACACATGAGGCCCTGCCCTAGATTTAAGCCCCTGGACCAAAAATTAATAAGAAAGAGAAATCTAAATCCAAAGCAACTAAAAGAAAGAAAATAAGAATTAGAATGGAAAGAAATGAGAGAATAGAAAAACAACAGAGAAAAATCAACAAATAAAAAGTTTGTTCTTTGAAAAGATCAACAAAATTTGATACATCTTTAGTTATACTGGCCAAGAAGAAATAGAGATATTGAAGAGGTCCATAAAATTAGATATTGAATTAGTAATTTTTAAAGGACCCATAAAGGCCAGGACCAAAGGCTTCACTGGTTGTTTTCCATTAGATATTTGAAGAAGATTTAATACCAATTCTTCACATATCTTCTACATATTAGAAGAGGCCACATTTAGCAATTCATTCTTTGAGGCCATTAAGTCCCTGGTACCAAAACCAGAAAACACAGTGGAAGAAAACTATAGATGAATATCCTTTATGAACACGGACACAAAAATTCTCAAAAAATGATAGCAAGTTTAATTCAGTGCTATATGAAAGGGACTGTAAGTCATGTGCCTCATGAGATTTATTCCAGGAATTTACAGTTGATTCAACATACAAACATCACTTAATGTAATAATCTTATTAATAAAGGAAAACCACATGATCATCTTAATACATTGAAAAGCAATTGAAAAATCTAATACCCTTTCATGGGAAAAAATAATCCATAACAAACAGCAAATTTAGAATTCCAAGGAATTCAGACATTAGAAATATCAAGAACTATGTAAAGAAATGCAATTTTAAATCACCACAAATATTTGAAAAAGAATCAAATAGAACTTTTAGAAATAAAAATTAGCATTGGAAAGGAAACAGTAGATTTTATTGAACAGCAACTTAGACACCCTTGAGAGAGAATTAATAAGTTAGATTATTGATATAAAGAAATAACCCAGAGCTGCACACAGTGATATATACCTGTGATTGCAATGAATTGGGAGGCTGAGACAGGAGGATCACAAGTTCAAGGCCAGCCTTGGCAACTTACTGAGATCCTGTCTAAAAATAAACTGGGCTGGGGATGGAGCTCAGTGATAGAACACCCTTGGGGTTAATCCCCAGGGTGCCACCAAAAACAAAACATATATATATATATATTTTTTTAACCCAGAACAGAGTACATAAAAAGAAAATATGACAGTTATGATATGGAGAACAGAATTAAGAGGTTTTAAATGTATCTAAAATTTTGTCCCAGAAATAATAAGAGAGGCATTATCCAAAAAGATAATGGTAAGAATTAGAGATAATAAAACAACAAAGTCTCCAAAGAAAGCACAAAACAGGATTTTTTAAAAATGCAGCAAACAGAACAAAACCACTTTATACCTATATACACTGTGGCAAAACTTAACATCAAAGAAAAAGAGAACATCTTAGAAACCATAAGAAGAAAAAGATCACCTGCAACAGAACTATTGGACTGTGTACAATGCTGATACAAATATTTCTTTTGAGTCATTGTGTAGCAGGATTTGCATTTCCCTATTCCTTGAAATCAGAGATGGTATGTGATTTTCTTTAGCAAATGTATGTGACTTGTCATTCCCTTTTTCCTGTCTGAGAGACTACGAAGCATATGTCAAAACTTAACCTTTCAAAGTTTGACTCCCTGGGTGACTTTTGAGGAAAAGAATCCTTCTGGACTGTAGAAAATGTAGATTGAGCAAGAAATAAACTGTTATGTTAAACCACAGAGATTTCAGCAATTGTTTATTTTTGAAGTATAACCTAGCCTATTTTGATTAATACTGACAAACAATAGACTTCCCAATAGCAATAATAGGTCCTAGAAAAATTGAAGTGATATTTTCAAAGTGATTAGAGAAAATAACTGATAACCTAGAATTCTCTAATAGTAATGATTAACACTTATTTAGAATCTATCATGGACCAGACAGTTCTATGAGTATATTATTTCACTTAATCCTCATAATAGCCCTGTAAGGTAAGTATTATTATAATCCTCATTTTACAGATTAGAAAACCGAAGACTAAGGAAGTGAATGTGAATTTCCTAAGGTCCACAATCCCTGGCATATTAGGAGTTCAAATTCAGACAACCTGCCCCACACTATTAATGTAAGATTGTCTTTTACGAATGAGGATGGAATAAAATGCACCATTTAGCAGAGTTGTGTTTAAGGAACTTCAGGAATAAGGAAAATATTCCCAGAAGGAATTTCTGAGATGTGAGAAAGAGACAAGCAAAGAAATTGGCAAACATACTTGTAGCTCTAAATGAACACCGTCTTTATAAAATAATAAAATGTAATTATAGAACTTGGAAAGACAATTAAAATCCCGGGTTTTGCATCATGTCAGCCTAAAGAGGGATAATTGAAGTAAAGTTTACTAAGGCTTTGCTTTTCAGCAGCTTTGTATCACTCAAGAGATCATCTACTTGCTGAATTGTAATCTGCATTTTAACACTCCCGGGTGATTCCTGTGTGTGATAAAGATGGAGAAACATTCTTCTCTCTGTCCTTGAGTTGTTTAGAATCCGAAGTATGGTATCAGTTAACTTCCAGCTTGCTCAGCCAGCAATATAATTTCAAGAATAACTACTGTAAGAAAGGAAATAGCATGTATACAACTTCCAGGTAAAAAATTAACAAATACAAAATAAGTGAGAAAAGAGAAAAACGAAAAGCGCTGTCAAATTCAAACATAACCAGTAATCTTGATAAATATAAGTGGTCAAAATCTGCCAGTCAAAAGAGAAGGGTTGTCAAATAGAATTTTAAAATATAACTTTATGATTTTTATAAGAAACATACCTAAACCATGAGAACATGAAAATATTTAAACAAAATGTTCCGGGTAAACAATAAATGTAGGAATTTTAGGATAGCAAAAATACCTCAATAAATATAGACAAAATTAACAAGAAGCTAAGGTAGCCATTTTAATAACAGACAAAATATATTTTAAGGGAAAAAGGTTCAACTCAGAAGATTTACTAATTCTAAGCCTCAAAACATATCAAGCAAAACTGATAGGACTCCAGGGAGAAATTTACAAATGTAATATATTTGCTAGGGGATTTCAGTTCATCTTTTGAAATTATTTGATGTTAAAGCATCACAAAATTTGTAAAGATGTAGACAATTTGAACAATATAGTTAATGTGCAGAACTAATGGGCATATATACAAGTCCCATACCTGACAATTGGAGAACATAACCTCCTTTTTAAGTACTTGTGAAACATTTTCCAAAACAAAATAATAAAATTTTAAAAACGAATATGAAGGGGGCTGAGGTTATGGCGCAGTGGTAGCGTGCTCGCCTAGCACGCGGGAGGCACTGGGTTCGATCCTCAGCACCACATAAAAATAAAATAAAGATATTCTGAAAAAAAATTTAAAAAAAAAAAAAAAAAAAAAAAAAAAAAAAAAACGAATATGAAGGAAAACATGGTGACGGTATAAATGAACATTAACTTGATTCTCCTTTAAGTCCTTTGTTGATTCTGAGCATTGCTAGCACTGAGCACAATACTTGTAATTACTGTTTCTGAAGCCTTGATCATCCCTTTAAGACACATCCATTTTTTTTCATTTGCAGACCCTGCCATGAATTGAAAGGGAACTGCTTGTGTCTTTGACAGCATAATTGAATTGTATGAGCAATCTGATTTCAGCTGTTCATCAAGTTTAAATTAGGAGAATGCTAACTCATGCAGTGGTTGCAGTGTTAGACAAGGACATTGTATTCATTCACTGGAGTAAGAGGAATTGGAATTTGGAGCAGAATCCTTCCTTCATTATCTTTTGAATCTAAACTTAAACCTCTTTGCGTATCCAAAAGCCTGGCAAAATAACTTGTGACCTTTCCAAAAATACGTCACCCCCACATTGTCAGGAGTAGCCTCCACCTCTTCTGAGACACTGCAGTCTTTTATCATTGCATGTTTGGCAAATGGTGGACCTCTCACAAAGTTTGGAACGGAGGAACATAAGGACAAGAGGGAAAGAAAAGATTCGTGCCTTCTGGGGTGTTTATCCCTGGAAGCCTTAGGAAAGCAAAGGCAAGAAAACTGACATCAGAAGATCCCCTTGATCTAGAGCAACTCTGGGGCTTTGTAAAGAAGGAAAACAGCAGGGTGCACTGGTGCACCACTGTAATCCCAGTGACTTGGGAGACTGAGGCAGGTGGGTTGTAAGTTTCAGGCTAGCCTCAGCAATTTAGCAAGCCCTAAGCAGCTCAGCGAGACCCTATCTCAAAATAAAAAAAGAGATGGGGATGTGGCTCAGTGGGTAAAGTGCCTCTGGGTTCCATCGCTAGTACCAAACAAAGAAGGAAAACATTACAGACTTGGAGGGAAAAATCTATAATGTTCTCAAAGTCCTTTAGCTGCAGAATTCACATAGCTTCATTTGAAATTTTCTCTTAAGATTTCAGGAGAACATGTGGATTCTCTTATATTCCAGGGGAAATGTTTTCTATCCTGGCTTAAAGAGAGGCCATATGTTTTCCCAGACCCACCTTGCCATCTTACTACATGCTATAAACTCATACAGTTCCTGTGATTTGAAAGCTGGAAATGGTTTGTTGTACTAGTTTTCTATTGTTGCACAATGACACCTATCTTCTAGCTCACAGTTCTGTAGGTCAGTAGTCAGAAAAAATATTCTTTTTCTAATTAAGTTTTCACAAAGTCAAGATATCAGCTGGATGAGTTCTCACCTGCAGGTGCTTGGGAAATCTGCTTCAAGCTTATTCTTCTTGGCAGAATTCAGTTTCTCATGGTTATAGGACTGAAATCCCTGTTTCCACTAGCTGTCAGCCACTCAGCTACTCAAGGCTCCCTGCATTCCTTGATGTGTGGCCTTCAGCTCCACCATGACACGTCAAATCCTCTCATGCTTCAGGTCTCTGATTTCTTTTTCTCCAACAACGGGCGAAAACTTTTGTCTTCAGTGAGCTTAGACCTCAAGATAATACCTATTATAATACCTACCTTGATAATCTCCCTATTTTATTTTATTTTATTTTATTTTATTTTATTTTATTTTATTTTTTTTTTAAATAGATGGACACAATGTCTTTATTCTACTGGTTTGTATGTGGTGTTGAGGATCGAACCCAGGGCCTCACGCATGCGAGGCAAGCGCTCTACCGCTGAGCTACAATCCCAGCCCCGATAATCTCCCTATTTTAAAGCCAACTAAGTAAAATCCATTATATTCAATTATCCTGGCATTAGGGTGGGAAATCTAGAGGTCATCTTAGAATTCTGCTTACCACATTTGTATTTTATCTCAGTTACTGGATCTTTAGGGTCTTGAGGGCAGCTCCATGTCTGGCCCAATATGCCACTTAGTAAATACTGGTGTCTACCTTTTCAGAAACTAAAAAATTAATGTGTTAGTAGCTATGCATGAGGATTGCAATATTACTTATATTTAAATTCCTACTGTCTGGCATCATATATAATTTATAGTATAATTTTAGTAAATATTTAGTAAATAAGTGAACAAATAATTATATAGTTGGGAGTCGTGGTCACTATTGTGATTATTATGTAAAATGATATATTTTTCAAAAGTAAAGTATAATTTTATTTGCAGTTTCTTTGTAGTTTTAATAAAATGGTAGAGTACAGATAGAATCTACTAGTGTTTTTTCCTTTAATTGCTGATTTATAAGCAAAAGCTTGCAAATTGCTTATTCTTTTTCTGAATAAAAGATGCAAGTTGGATTCATATCTTGGCCCTGTCAGTAACCAGTAATGGTGTGTGTGTGTGTGTGTGTGTGTGTGTGTGTGTGTGTGTATTTTAAAGGAGAGAACAAGTTGGATTACATAACCTTTTACATTCTAATACCCTGTGCTATTATTTCATGTTCTATTCAACTGTTCAGACATATGATATTATATAATCATGTGCCTTAAGCAGTTTGATTTGATTAAGCATTTTGATTCCAAAAAAGTATTCCAACCAAAGGAAAAAATACTTGAAAATAGGCATCAGAGAGATGAACTCTTTCCTTGTAGCATCCAGATAGATACCAGCGGTAGCTTCAAAGACAAATTTGTTTTTGAAATTAAAATTCTGTTACCCTGGGACTATGTAATGCTAACGTTTTTCTCCCCGCCTGCGTAGCTTATTAACCTGTAATTTTGAGTGATGGGTGTTATTGTTGCAGTATAATGACAGAGCTTTTGCTGGCCAGCTACTTAAAAGGAAGAAAGGAGATAGAAAGTTTGAGGAACAGGTATTGTGTGTAGAAAACTCAAATTTCTATTCCAGACATCCAATTTAAAAAAGAAAATGTGTTCATGAAGACTTGAGATGTGCAGGTTGCCCCTGCTAACTGCCTGTACTTCCATCCCTAAATAACTATTTCTTTATATGTTGAAGATTTTTCATTCTTGCTTTCCCTTCCTAGAATAACATTATCAGAAACCATTTAAGGGAGTATTTTATAGGAAATTGAAATAGGCTGGATTCAGGGAAGGAACATGACCCAGGTGTGGGGACATGGAGAGGTGTGAGCAGGAAACAGAAAGGTGCAGATGACACAGGCAGTGTTGGGAAAAGCCTGCACTTTGCAGTCACCAGACCTCTTGGTTTGGGCTACGTCATCTAGAGCAAGATATTTAATCTCTCTGAGCTTGGTATCTGATCTCTACAATAAAGATAATACCACTCGCCTTCAGGATGATGAGATTACATGAATCAAAGTCTGGGTGTTTATTCTATCATTATATCCCATTATTCTCATAAGACCAATTAAAGCTTGCCTTTGGGATGTAAGACAAAAATTTTTGCTTTCTCCTTTTTTTTTCTGAAATATTCATACTAATTATGTCGGATTAGAAAACTGATGCATGGGGCCGGGATTGTAGCTCAGTGGTAGAGCGCTTGACTCGCATGCGTGAGGCCCTGGGTTCGATCCTCAGCACCACATAAAAAGAAATAAAGACATTGTGTCCATCTACAACTAAGAAATATTTAAAAAAAAAAAAAAAGAAAACTGATGAATGCATTTTTGTTGTGATATAAGAAGGAACTATGTGAAGTGCCTGACATTTACTAAGCGCTCAATACAATGTTGGCTTTCTTTCATCTTTCCTTCCTTCCCCAACACAGCCTCCACCTCTAAACTTCCCTGATTTCTTTTCCCTTTATACTAGCTCTTGCCTCTGTAAGGACGAGAGTAAGACTCATCTATTCAGAGAGCTCTCCTGGGTTAGGGTAGATGTGTAGGATAATAGGAGGGGACTCTGCTTATCTAGGCTCTGAGATGCCATGGAGTGTGTAGATTAAAGACTCATGTTTAGGAGAAATTCAGATCTAAATTTGTATCCTGGCTCTTGACATTTACTGGCTGAATTACCTAAGGTAAGTTTTTTGATAAAACTTGTTTGCTTCCTTTTTTTTTTAGCACTGGAGATTGAACTCAGGGGTACTCAACCACTGAGCCACATCCTCAGCCCCATTATGTAGAGACAGGGTCTCACTGAATTGCTTAGTACCTCGCAGTTGCTGAGGCTGGCTTTGAACTCATGATTCTCCTATCTCAGCCTTCCTAAGTGCTGGGATTATAGGCTTGCGCCACCATGCCCACCTGTTTGTTTCCTTTTTATGATGAAGATAATTATAATATTTACCTAATGGGGCTGTGTTCTGAATAAACTTAGTATCTGGAGTATTGTGACACTCAATAAATGTTAGTTGTGATCCTCCTCCTCTTCCTCTTGCTCCTTCTTCTCTTCTCATCCTATGCAGATCCCATTCAGGTCCTTAGGCAAACCAAAGTGAACTTTTAAAGAACTGACAATTCCTCCGTAGTCTTGTCAGAGGGCTTAGAGGAAACAGTCTTCATCATTTAGCAAGTTCACATTTTAGATCTTTCTCTTCTTGATCTCAAATAGGACTTCTGATCAAAAGCTTTGAATTTTCCTTTGGTGTCAATATATTATCCAATTTATCAGAGTACCAAATGGTTCTGGTTAGTGGGCTATTTTTTAAGGAAATCTGGAACTCTTAGCCATCTGTTCACTGCTTTGGGCCATTCATCTCTGAGGATATTGCCTGCTGTTCCATGTTGAAGAAGCTGGATCCTTGGCCAGTGTAGTATGATGGGTAATTTTAGGATCCCCATGTACTAAGTGTCTGGGAGAAGGAATCAGGGCCTGGGTCATGGCATTATTGTGTCAGGCAGGCTTTGGGGGAAGAAAACTCTGAGAAATGATTTAGGATATTGAGAAGGACCCCAGGATAAGACCCCTGGGTGACACAGTCTCTCTAGAATCTCTGTGAAAAAGAGCAATGTTTAATGCTAAAAAACACGAAGGTAGTGTGGCACAAGGAGGGTCTCGCCAGAGGTGTTTTAACCCCTTCTGCTTGGGGTCTTAGAGTGCATCACCCGTATGTAAGTGAAATACTGTGTTGCAGATTGACTATCTACTATTCCCTGTCCCAGTTTTTTACTTCTTAGAACAATTCTTGTTTTCTTTGTGGAAATTCCTGGTGACTTTACAGTCAGATTCAGTTAATTCATTTTATGCCTTTATTCCACATCATCCAACTGCCCCTATCAACTGAATTGTGACATCTGCTACTATATTCACTATTTGAAGGTGACTCTCTTTGCAGCTGTGGAGGACACAGATACATGGGCTGTGCTTTCAAAAATTTTACAGTGAAGTTACAAGGCTATTAACCCATGAAAACATAGGTACAAATTCCTCACATTTGTATAGTATTTAGCATTTTGGAAAATACTGCACATAATTCTCTCATGGTTAATACAGTGACTCCTGTAGTCCTCATTAATTACTATGTATTTTGTAGATGAGCGCTCTAAAGCCTGAATAGGAGGAAGTGTCTAGCCAGGGCTTCAACACACTACAAATGAATGGTAGACAAAAGCATGAACCCATTTCTTCTGCATCCCAGTGAAAGCTCATTACACTACACCTCCACTGTCTTGATGGATCTCTGACAGTGCACTTCTGTAAAAGATAAATGTTTTAAGAGTTAATTCAGGTAAAGTTAGTATATGGTATATACTTGTGGCACAAATAGTAAGTGCAATGGTAGTCCAAATAGGAATGCTCATCATGGGCTGTAATGACCAGGGAAGGCTTTGTAGAGTAGACAAGATCTGAGTTGGGCTATAAATGAGTGGAGGAATCACCACAGAATTATTTAGTGCCTATTCTTCTGAGTGACAGGGTTTTCTTGTGCAGAGGGTTTTGTGCAAGTTCTAAGCTGAGTGGTGGTGATCTCAATATATGCCTATTATCCTAAAGGTGACTCTCATCTCTGTTCCACTCTCCAGGAATTATTGTGATCAGCATCCTAGTTCTGTGCATTGATATCTATATATAATAATTCCCCGTCGAGAGTATCCCTAAGGAGAAGAGAGCACATTTGTAACCCAATCGCTGCTGGACATAATTTGAAATATTTAAAGCTTTATGTTTTGATTTTTAAATAGACATAAAACTTGAATTCTACTCTATAATATTTGGCAATGTTAAATGTAAAATCTTTTACAGAAGAGGGAAAAGTATCTTTGAGTAAAAACTATGCTTCAAGTAGACAGGCCATATTTAATCCTCCCCATTTTAAAAACTGAGGTACAATTCACATAACATAAAATCCCTGTAGGAATTTTAACTGTTTAAAAAGTGAACAGTTTAGGGATGGGGTTGTGGCTCAGTGGTAGAGCGCTTGCCTAACATGTGTGAGGCACTGGGTTCAATCCTTAGCACCACATAAGATAAATAAATAAAAAATAAAGGTATTGTGTCCATCTACAGCTAAAAATAATTTTTAAAAAGTGAATAGTTTAGTGGCATTGAGTACATTGACAGAGTTGTGCAACCACCACTACTATCTAATTCCAAACATTTTTATCAACCCAAAAGGACACCCTGTGCCCATTAATTAAGCATTCACTCTCCATTTCTTCCTCCCTGTGCCAGCAGCTTCTAATTGGGTCTCTGTTTCAGTTGATTTGCTTGTTTTGAATTTTTCACATAAGTGATATAACATAGTAGACTCTTGTGCCTGATCTCTCTCACCTAGCACAATGTTCTCAAGGCTCATTTATGTTATTGTGTGTGTCAGTACTTTATTCCTTTTTATGACTAAATAATATTCCATTATTATGAATATACCACATTTTGTTTATCCCTTCATCAGTTAACGGACAATTGGGCCATTTTCCCTTTTGTCCATTAGAAATAATGCAACTGAACATTTATGTACAAATATTTTTATTTGAGCACTTGTTTTGAATTCTCTAGGCTACATAAAGATGAATTCCTGGGCCACACAGTAACTCTATGTGTAACTTTTCGTGAAATTGCCGTAGTGTTTTCCTCAGTGTGGCTCCGTTTGACATTCCCATCACCGATGCGTCAGAGTTTTCATTTTCCCACAAATTCCCCATCCCTTGCTATTGTCCATCCTTTTATCATTATTCTTATTATAGACTTCCTAGTGGTGTCAAGTAATGTCTCATTGTGGTTTGGGTTTGCATTCCCCCAGTGGCTCATGATGTTGAGCATCATTACTTGTGTTTGTTGGCCATTTGTATGTGTTTTTTGAGGAAATGTCTACTTAAGTCCCTTGCCTGTTTTTAAATGGAATTGTCTTTTTGTTATTGAGTTATAAAGGTTCTTTATATTCTAGAGACTGAACCCTTATCAGATATACGATTTGCAAATGCTTCCTCCCGTTCTGTGAGTTGTGTTTTTACTTTCTTGATTGTGTGCTTTGATACACAAAAATGCTTACTCTTGACAAAGTTCCAATTTATTCTTTCTTTGGTCACTGTTCTTTTGATATAATTGCCAACTCCAAGATCATAAAGATTTATTCCCATGTTTTCTTAATAGTTTTACCCTTTGGTCTTTGTTCAATTTTGAGCTAATTTTTTGTGTAATGTTGTAATACTAATGGGGAAACCTAAAAAAATTCTACAAATTTCTCTGTAAAATTCTTTTATCTAATATTCTTGCTGGATTTTTGGAAATTTCCATAATAAAATGTTGAAGGAGAAAGAAAACCAAATTTAGAAATCTACTAGTTCCTCTTTGAGTGTCCTCTCCTGTCCACATTCTCACAAGCTCTCAAGGTGGGCATAACATGAGGTAAAAGCAAATGCCACCAAGATGAATGTGATATGAGGTCACTCACCAGCCTCCAAGCCAGCATGACAACTTTCTGCTGACTTTGGTTCCTCTGATAGCCTGTGACTTTGTGTCATAACCCAGGATCTTTCCTCTGCAATATGCCCCCAAGAAACTTGCCTCTCAGTTTCAGGTCCAATCCTTTTTTTTTTTTTTTTAAAGATTTTTTTTTTTTAGTTGTAGATGGACACAGTGTCTTTATTTTATTGCTCTGTATGTGATGCTGAGGATCGAACCCAGGGCCTCACGCATGCGAGGCAAGCGCTCTACCACTGAGCTACAATCCCAGCCCAGGTTCAATCCTTAATTACTGTTTCTGTTGGAGAAATGTCTTATTATCCTGAAATGATTCCCATTTTTTTGTTCCAAAGAATGATCTAATTCTTATCGGAACAAGGCATTTTTATAGAAAGCAAATGGGCTTGGGACACAGGAGACCCATATTCTAGAGTAGTTTCAGTCAGGTAAGTGTCTTGTGAAGGGCCAAGCAATTAATAAATGCTAGAGTCAGAATTTGGCTCTGGGCACCTTCTTCCAATTTGTCATACTCTTGTTCTTCTCAGGACCTAAAGGAATGTGTGATGGGGTTTCAGAAAGCAAGGATGTGCTTTGTCTCTCCTGCCCTGCTGCTTGGGCAGACAGCTGCCTGGAAGTGAAGCCTACTTTTGGAGAAAGCCAGCCTGCAGCCTGTTCTCAGTGGCTGCACAAGGACAGTTTCAACCCTCATATCTGTACATTATTTTTCTACTTCTCTACAAAACGCACTGAGAAAATTGGCTGTGAATAACTTGACTTTTTTTGGGGGGGCTCACATTTGGCAGTTGAAACCTTTCAGAGCCCCCTTTAACCCATTATTCATTCTGTATTTTTAATAACCTACCTGATGTCCTTAAATTACCAGTTCCTGGGGAAGATGTGTAAAGGACAGAGAGTTCCGATTTCTATAGGAACTTAAGTTCCAACAGGTTCCGGGTGAAAGTCTTTGATTTTTGTCTTCCTGATTTTACAGTGGGCTGAGAGAGAGATTATGTTTTGGGAGTTCTCTCTTATTTCCCAGAATATAATTTTCCCTCTAGCGCGCAACATAGTAAGTGGTACAGAATGGGTATTCTGTCAGCTCTTGAGGAATTGGGTCATTGCTGGCTTCCACAGGGCAGGTTCTGGGCTTGCCTATCTCCTAGTGTGGCATCTCCTAGCACATCATAGGTGTTCAATAATTTTTTTAGCAGGGATGGGTGGGTACGGGGATTGAAATCAGGGGCACCCAACCACTGAGCCACATCCCCAGCCCTATTTTGTATTTTATTTATAGACAGGGTCTCACTGAGTTACTTAGTGCCTTGCTGTTGCTGAAACTGGCTTTGAACTCACAATCCTCCCATCTCAGCCTCACCAAGCCACTGGGATTATAGGGGTGAGCCACCACTCAATAATTTTTTAAAGAATCAACTGAATTGAGATTTTTACTTCACTTTCAGATGAGTGCCTCTTCTTTTACCAAGACATTTCTCAGCCAAGAGAGTCAGAGCCCTGAGTGAGTCATTGAGTCAGAATCAGAGGGTTAATCATAGCCCCAAAAAAGTGCCCTGAGCCTGTTAGTTGATTCATGGGCCATATATCAGCTCTTGGGGGGAAATGGCCCAGATAAATCAAAGCCTGCCAATAATGAGCATATAACCCTCAGAGAGCAAAAATTGTGGATCTTGCTGAACTCCTGGGAAAAGAGAATAAAAAACTTGCCTTAATCAGATTTCTGGGCTTGAAAGTAGGGATTTTTGCAAGGATACTATAAGCTCTGAATCAAGGACATCCTCCACTTCCCCCACCCCAGCACTGAGAATTGAACCCAGGGGCACTTTAGCACTGAGCTACATCCTCAGCCCTTTTTATTTTGAGAGAGATTCTCTCCTTGGTTGCCCAGGCTGACCTTGAACTTGAGATCCTCCTGTCTCAGCCTCCCAAGTGACTTGAAACACTATGCCTACTTCATGGGCATTCTTGATTGAAGTACAGAGCTTTGCAATGCCCATGTTACCCAAGAATTCCTTATAAATATATTGGGTGGAAGTTACATAAAATCAGTGCAGTTAACTACAACTCCATGCCCCTTTTCCCATCTTTATAGTCATGTAAAAAGACTTACTTAGTATGTGCTGTCATTGTGGTTTACTCTTACTCACAAAAGCTTAAATATAAGATCATTGAATCCAGTTTTTATTCCTAGAGAAATTACAAGGCACACATTCATCGAGTGACAGCTTGCTTGGTGCTTTGGTTTTAGTGTTGAGATAGATTAGTCCCTAATTGTACCTTATCAAGGTATAATCCTTAGGAAGAGAAATATCCTATCTTGTTTGAATCTGATCTCAAAATCTTTCAAATAAACGCTGGAAGTTGCTTGTTATACTGCTCTGGTGCTTTGCTCATGTAAGATTTCATCTTTCTCTGTTTGGAAAGGCCCTGTGAGGCAGAGAACTGGCTCAGTCCCAGCCTACCCTCCCTAATAACAGAAGGAACTAGAGTAAATAGCAGCCTGGGTGGTGAAAGTAGAAGCTCCAGAATCCATTATATAATCTGCTAAAAGTTCTGCCTTGTGTTCTGAAGTAGTAAATCCTCTCGACTGTGTCTGTTTTCTGCCTTTTGACTTTCCTGCCTCAAAGTTTGTGACATCTTTCCTAGAGAGAGGAGGCAGCCTACCCAGAGCTAGTTAGAAAGTGGTGATTCCCATATCCTCTGACCTTGACCCTCTCCAACACTCTGCCTTGTCTTAATTCTGAGCTCCTGTTTCACAGAGTGTTAGATGATATGGTGGTTAGAGCAATACAGTAGGACATGCATAGTGCACCCAAGAACTCAGTCTGGTTAGGGAGATGGATTATGCACAACTGAAGCTAAATAAAAAGCAAGCATAGAAAGTTCCAGACAAGATGCTTGTATAAGGACAAGTAGGATGCAGTAATGGGAAGGGCAGCAAACTTACAGTTCGAAGACTCAGGTTCAAGAGTTGTATGTTCATGAGCAAAAGAACTTCTTTTGCCTTAGTTTTACTCATCTCAAAAAAAAAAGGAATAATTATCTTGACTCTGCTTAACTCTCAAGGTCAAATGAGATATTATATGAAAACTTTGGAAAATACAAATTAAAACACAAACATAGGTAAAAAGTGGTCTTGTCCCATTTTATAGAAGAGGACACAGGCATGGAGAGATGAAAGAGCTTGCTGAAAGTCCCCATGCTTATAATCAAAGCACAGGGACAAAATAGCATGACTTTAAAAGTTTAGGTAGAAAAGAGCATGACTTTCTTTTCTTTTCTCCCTTCTTCATAGACCTCACATGCTGTAAGACTGTTAAGCCGTCAGTGTGCTGTTGGCTCCACATAAATGTCTTTTGGCAGAATATGGGGAACCTTATGGGTCCACACATATTTCATCCTAAGGATATTGGTTATAGGAATATACTGTCTTCTTATTTGCTGGAGTTGACAAAGGTTTAACACAGCATCTTCTAATAAGAATATAATACACATAGCGAAATGTAAAATTTCAAATCTTCTAGTAACTGCAGTGAAAAAAAACGAAACAGGTGAAATTAATGATTTATTTAACACATTATGTTCAAAATATTGTCATTCAACATAATCAATATAAAAATTATTGACATATTTTAAATTCTTTTCTTGTATTATATTAAATCCTCAAAATTAGGCGTGTATTTCCACTCCCACCACTTCCCTCTTGCACCAGCTGCTCTTCAAGTGCTAAGGAGCCAGCACGGCTGAGAGCTGCTGTGGTGGAAAGTACAGCCTCTGCGAGCTCCATTTCCCCTCCCTTCCAATTATGGCTTTCTAACCTTTCCTCCTGTCTTCATTATTTTCTTTCAGTGGATCTGCCTATTTTCCTTTTTTTTTTAATTTCTTTTTTAGTTGTTGATGAATCTTTATTTTATACATTTATTATTTATATGTGGTGCTGAGGATCGAACCCAGTGCCTCATGCATGCTAGGCTAGCGCTCTACCAACTGAGCTACAGCCCCAGCCCCCTATTTTCCTTTCTTTAATCCCTAAAAGAGCCATCCCTTTTCTGCCTCAGTGTAAGGTATCCTTCCTTGGTCAGCTTAAAAAAAAAATTGTCTATCTACCTCTTTTCTATCTAGCTACTATTTGAAATCAGGTAGTATTCCCTGAACTATCCCTTTCTTTTTTTGTGAACATTCAGCTGTTTTGAACTGAGCCCCCATCTCACTTTGTCTCTTCTACAAAATTTTGTGCTCCTGCAAGACAAGGATAGTGTTCTCTTCGTTTCTTCAATCCCAGCAACACAACAGTTTGTGGCCTCAAGCAGAAATTCGATAAACTTTTAATAATTGAACAAAGAAATAAACTATTCTTGGATCCCTCACCAGCTTTTTTTTTTTGTCCCCTCCAACAGTGATTTTCCTCTATTTGTCTTCAACAATAATTTTTGCTACAGCACTGTGCTTTGTCATTTGTGGTTTTAATTATTTGCAGGAAAACAGCCAGCCAGAATTTTAAACCTATTGTTTCTTCAGATCTTTCACATTGTCAGATTTATTTACCTATGTCAGGTAAATCTTTGGGCTCTGCTTGGAGGCTGGACTACTTAACTGCTTACTTGTGATTTCTGATGGTTTTTCCAGGTACTTTTCCTCTTCTCCCTTTGTACCTGCCTTTGCTCTCTCCATCTGAACCTTCCCTGAAGTCCCTAATGCAGTCAGCCTAGTTGTCCTCAAGGTGGAATCTCCTTGGCAGCAACTTACCATGAAACCACAAAGTCAAAGACCACTGTTAGAAAGTGTCCTGGAGACTCAAGTCCAGAGGTTTTTACATCCTTAAAATTAAAAGAATTTTTAAAAACAAAGCCTTAGATAGAACCCTATATACAAAACAGGTAAAAATGGTGTTGCTTTCGTTGAAATGGGGTTGGAGCTCCCCAGGGATACTCTGGGGCTCCACAGAATGAGATTGGGGATCACTAGTCTGATTTAACCCCTTCCCAGTACAAATGGGAAAACAGAGACCTGGAGAAGTGAAACAAGAGCAAGCTAGTGACAGCGCCTGGCCTAGAACCCAGGTTCCCTTTCCAGGTCAGTGCACTTTTAACCGCAGCTTAATGTTAGAGCTTCATTTCCCAAGGGGAGGAAACAGTAACAATGAGTCCTTTATTGTACTCCCCTTGATGAAATCTGACAGGGCCCACCTCTCTTTCCCCACTAGAAATTCAGGTTGGCCCCTCTTGTTATTGTTTTTCTCTGGGACCCAGGCCGGGGCTTGCCTTAGCCTTTGTTCTGTTCCCAGTTTTTGTGGTGCCAAGAAGGATAGGGAAAGAGCGGATTCAGGCAGGTCATGGTGGCACAGATGTTTCCTGTCCCTTGGCCAGTCTGGCTATGTGTTTCAGAGCAACCGAATGCCATGGCCAGGTGTGTTTTTCAGGGCCTTCCAAGCCCTTGGAGGTGTTAGGTGTTTATAACCGCAGTTTCCTCATTAGCTTCTGTTTTTCACAGGCCTCTAGCCACTACCTGAGGGAATGCATCTCCACCTGTCCTCTGGGAGTCATCCATCATCCAAAGTCCCTGTGGCCTGGCCATAACTTACCCCTGTATTCTTATTTCCCAGGGTCACCTTCATATCCTCTGTTTTCTCCCTGGGTGCCATGTTCTCTTCCCCCTTGCTCCTCATCTTTTACCTGGTAAAATCTTACTCATCTTTCCACAGCATACTTATATGCCACATTCTTCAAGAACTCTTTCGCAGCTTCCACTCTAACGCAGTCTCCTGTTGTGGTATCATAATGGTTTAGCCTCATCCTCTGTCACTCTGTGCCTCACAGTCTGCGCAGCAGCTTTGCACATGCCACGTTGTTCCTCACTCCTGTGCCTATGCTGTCCATTTGTACAGAATTTTTTGCTCCTACTCCTTACTTCACTTTTCTCTGGCTAACTCCCACCTGAATTTAGGATGGGCTCAGATATCTTCCAGGATATCTTCCCTTAACTCTCTATGCTGTTAGGTTCCTCTTAGGATATGGTGTACCCATCACCTTTTACTTACAGTGTATTTACCTGTTTGCATCTAAGTCTGACACTATTCAGTCTCCCTAGAGAGATGATCTGTGCCTTGTCTTCCTAGTTCTAACATCCAGCAGCATCTCACTTATAGTAGGTGTTTAATAAAAATTTGTGGAATGGATAAATAAGTAATTTTTGTACCAATGTTTTATTACATTTTACATTTCTTGGCAGTTGTTTGTCTGCCACGAGCTTATAAGCTCTGTGAGAGCAGGGAAAAGGATGGCATCTCACTCATCTTTTTGTCCCCCATAGAACCTGTTCACAGTAAATACATCAGTCAGTGTTCTCCAGAGAGACTGAAACAATAGGAAAGTTAGAGATATTTTAAGAAATTGGATTTTAAGGAATTGATTTTGGGGCCTGGCAAGTTCAAAATCTGTAGGGAAGACTGCAGACTGGGAACTCAGGCAAGAGGTGATACTACAGATCAAAGCCTAAAATCTTTAGGGTAAACCAACAGGCTGGAAACTCAGGCAGAGTTTCTGTATTCAAGTCTTGAGTTAGAATTTCTTTTTCTCTGGGAAACTTCAGTTTTGCTGATAAGGCCTTCAACTGATTAGATGAGCCTTATACATATATATTTTTTTAGAGTAACTTTCTTTAAAGTCAAATGATTATAGATGTTAATCATATCTAGGAAATACTTTCCTAACAACATCTAGACTAGTGTTTGACCAAACAACTGAGCAACCTATGTTGCCCTGCTAATTGACACATAAAATTTAATCATCATGGTAAGTAACCAATAAATGCTGAATTGAAGTATGCTTTTGAACTTCTTATCTGCAGCTTAGAAGAAGAGAACAATCTTACTTCTGTTGCCAGTAATAACTTGAACTCATTAACCTGAAAATCTTCCACCACTAACCTCCTAACAACCCTGAATAAAAAATAGTGTCTTTTGAAATACATAACTGAGCTTTCAGGAAAGTGAGGGACTGTCCAGAGGCTGAAAAGGAAGACAGACAAGTAATAAACCTATAAGAGGATTTTTAAATCAGGACTCTTGGGATGTCTGTCATTATAACCACAGAGCTTGGATTTTAATACCCACCCTGGATGTAGGAGATGATGACTTGAGTCTTTGCAAGACAGGAGTTAAAACTGAGACCCGTAAGTGAGGGTTGGACCTTCATAAAACAGTAAATAGAAAAATTATATTCTCATTTATACATGCACACAAGAAAGTTGCCTATCTTAGCTTAAGCTCTAGATAGAAAAAAAAAATAAAAGAAATTCTCCCTTTGAGGATTCATAACTACAAATCTGTATCCACTTGGGTTTGGAATTTGAATTTATACTGCCTAGGAGGTCCAAAGTCCCAGAACTTAAAAAGCATGCCTAGCCAGTGGTACCTTGGGGTGGTAGGCAGAAGAAAACACAAACCTTCTTAAGATGGTAAGAGATCTAGGCTGGGGGTGTAGCTCAGCGGTAGAGTACGTGCTCAGCATTCACAAGACTCTGGCTTCAATTCCTAGCATGTGTGCACTCATACAACACACACACACAGAGGGTAAAAGATTTAAAGCTATAAGATGATAAAAAGATCTGTACCACAAAATTAAAATATTTTAAGTTGTTAGGGATAAGAAAGAATTAAAAACTTGAGAAAGAACAAGATCCCATAAATAAAAATAAGGCTAATTTGACAAATAGACTTCTAGAAATAAAAAGATAGTCATTGAAATTAAAAGTGTAATGCTATTTAAACAAGAGATTAGACACTGATGAAGAGAAAATCGGTGAATAAGAAGGTAAAGCTAAGCCAGGTATGGCGGTGAATACCTGTAATCTCAGCTATTCAAGAGGCTAAGCCAGGAGGGTCACAATTTGGGGACAAGCTCCAGTAACTTAGTGAGACTCTGTCTCAAAATAAGAAATAAAAAGGACTGGAAACATAGCTCAGTGGTAAAGCATCTCTGGGTTTAATCCCCAGTGCAGGGGGAAAAAACCAAGAACATAAAGTTAAAATTACCCATGATGCCTCTCAAAGAAGCAAACCGAAGAATTTGAAAGCAAGGTTAAGATACAGAGTAAAGAATGAGAAGACCCAATATATGTCCAGTGATAGTTCTAGAAGGAAGGACTAAAGAAAATGGAAAAGAGTCAATATTCAGAAATTATGAAGTTTTTCCCAATTGATGAAAGACATTAGTTAGGGAGTACACCAAGTTCCAAGGATGCATTAAAGCCATGTTTAGACAGACATATTAGAATGAAACTGCCAAACATCAAAGACAAGAAGTAGGTCTTAAGAGCATCCAAAGACAAAAGAAATATTCTACAAGGAATCCCAATTAGATTGAGATGCAAAGGCAAAATATACAAAGGAATGAGATGCCCTCAAAAGCTGAGAGGAAAATAACAGTCTAGAATTTTCCAGTTAGTTAAACCTTTATTCAAGAGTGAAGATAAAATGAAGACAGTTTTAGATAGATAAGGACGTCAACTTTACATTTCATTGATCATTTCTGAAAGGATTTCACAAAAAATGAATGTTCTTCAGGAAGTAGGAAGTAAATCCAAAAGGAAGTAATGACATGAAAAAAAGCAATAGCAAAGAAGTTGGTAAACAAGATACCAAGAGTAAAATAAGGCAGGTATGACAAATAGTATTTTTTAAAAATTTTTAGTTGTTGATTGACCTTTATTTATTCATTTATTTATATGCAGTGCTGAGGATGGAACCCAGTGCCTTCCACATGCGAGGCAAGCGCTCTACCACTGAGCCACAATGCCAGCCCGACAAATAGTTTCTAGAAATGAAAAGTATAGCCATTGAAATTAAAAGTGTAAAGGTTGTTTGCATCATAAAACATAACAAAAACAAGAATCTTGACTATACAAAGTAAAAAAATAATAATACCTTGAATGCAAGTCAAAAATATAACTAAGAAAAGGCACGTTGTAGGAAAATATAGAATAGTGCCACTTATATAAACCTCAAAATAAGCAAAACCATACCATATATAGTTGATGGGTACATACCCATGTGGGAAATATATAAATACACACAAAGAAATGACAAATATTAATTCAGAATAGTTATTCCTGAGGAAAGGAAGTAGAAGAATGGGGTTGCAAAGGAATGTGCAAGAAATTTCAACAATGGATATTAATAGTGTATTTCTTTTGTAAAATTTTGAAAAGAATATGTGGAAAATATAGTTTGACAAAGTCAGGTGGTGAATAAACAAGTATTTGTTACATCATTCTTTAAATCTCTCTGCATGCTTGAAGTCTTTCTTCATTTAAACAAGTAACGAACCTAAGTTTGAAGAAATGTGTATAGCTGAGGATTCTAATTAGTTAATTTTTGTTTTGCCACAATGAGGCATGATATACAGTGGTATAAATTTAAGCAGATTCTTTTGAGTCTGATTAAAATGCATACACATTTAAAGAAGTGAACAAACTTGTATTTCTCCAAAGTC
The DNA here is from genome assembly GCA_028644305.1 of Xerus rutilus. Taxonomy (NCBI): domain Eukaryota; kingdom Metazoa; phylum Chordata; class Mammalia; order Rodentia; family Sciuridae; genus Xerus; species Xerus rutilus. Next base: position 4,019,050 of record CM053416.1, on the reverse strand, counting down.
ATGCTCTCGTAAGTGATAGTTTGCCCAAAAAAGCTGCACTGAATAAAATCTCAGATTTGTCCAAAATCTTTTTTTGAATTATTTTTATTTTTTGTGGTATTGGGGATTGAACCCAGGTGTGCTTTACCATTGAACTACATCCCCAGCCCTTTAATTTTTTTTTTTTTTGAGACAGGATCTCATTAGGTTGCCTAAGCTGGCCTCTAACTTATGGTTCTCCTGCCTCAGCCTTCTGAGAAGCTGAGTACTGTGTGCACCACTGCACCCAGCTGATAATCTACTGTATTTCTTTTAACACCAAACTATTTTTATCCTACTTTGTGTTAGAGCTAGGTGAGGTCTTGCCTTCCCTTGCCCTCTAATTGGTGCCTGGCATGTAGTTGGGCAAATAATAGGTGCCTAATTTAATGAATCTTTGTTGAATGACTGAATGAGAATTACAATACTTTAAAGGTTTATAGAATATATTTCATTATAACAGTATTGAATAATAGACTTTTTTTCCCCCAAAGAAATGCATTCAAACATAAGGACAAACTGAACTAGTTTTTCAGGCTGATAAGTTTGGGTTGGTTTTTAAAAGTACTCTTTAGGGCTTATTGAATGTGAGAAGTATTTTAGTGGATCATTAGAAGTAGCTAAAAGGATGGACCGATGGACAAAGAGCTAGCACTTCACCATCTATCTTTCAATTTTGGTATTAAGGCATAATAAATTCTGGGCTGAACTTGGTGTAGGGAAAAGACCATCAGATTGAAAAGATGTCAGCATTTCTGCAGGGCTCCCACTGCATGATTTGGGGCCACAATTTCTCCTTAAGCCCCAGTTTCTCCACCTATGGAAACAAGAGGATGGGATCAGAAGTTCATTTCTCCATTGAGAACCTGCGTGGTTCCACAGTGCTCAGCCCGGGCACATCTGGGAACCTGTGGCATGACTCTTTCAGGACAGTGCCAGTTCTCTTCTCAGCCTGCCAACTTCAGTCCTGAATGCCTAGTCTGGTGAATGATATCTCCCCCTGAATTGGTGCCAGTTGGAAAATTATAGAATGGAATGTGCCACCTGGGTTTAGATTTGGAAATCTGAAGTGTTATTGCCTTGAGATATGAGGATGTTTCTGCTGAGCCACGGTGGTGAGTGGGCTGATAATACCAGGCATGGCAGTTTGAACTTGGACCAGGAGAAGAGGACCAAGTCTCCTTTGCTAGTGGGAGCACAACATGAGGAGAGCTCCTCTGTTACCTTCTAGCAGTTCACTCCATGAGCTGAGCACTGTGATGCAGTGTCACAGTCAGGATGAAGTCATCAGTGAAGGGAAAAGCAAGTTCAACTGCATGTGCTTCTGTGATGCCCAGCGGTTTACAGTGCTTGTCATACTTGATCTCAGAAGCACTCTTAATGGAAACCAGGTCCTCCACATCCTGTCATATCACTTAAGGATTTCTGTCTGTTGAATTCCAATCTCTGATTTGGGAGAAGTTTGCATTTGTTGCTCTAAAGTGCACTGTGCTGGGATGGAGAGGGAACATGGCCTGCCTTAACCGTTTGTTAGATCGCTAACTAATCAAATCTTTTCTCTCTTGTCTGTTTCCTCGAAACTAAAATAAGAAAAAGGGCTCTAAGCAAAATTTTCTTTCTCAGAGGGATAAAGAAATTTTGTGTTCTTGTTAATTTTTTATGTTATCATGAGAATGAAATGTATAAGCACGTCAATAACTGGTACGTTGATTTGTACTTAGAATAGTATATTAAGAGCTGGAGTATAGCTCAGTGGCAGAGTGCTTGCCTTGCATGCACCAGACCCTGAATTTGATTCCTAGCACTGAAAAAAAAAAAAAAAAAAAGTACATTATGATAGAGTTGGTGATCAGCCATCATAGCCTTTGGGATAGGAGTCTCCTGTGTTTCTCCTTTGCTAGCAAAGCAATAAACCTTCTTTTTCCTGTTTCTTAAAAAAAAAAAAAAAAAAAAAGAGGTGGCCCATCACACATTGGAGTAAATAGTCATATTTTCATCTGTATTTATAAATGATTTTATTTTGTTCACTGAGTTTAATAAATTCATTTTGTTTAAGCTGGGCACGGAATGGATACAGAGGCTACCACAACAGCAAGGTCCTGCTGTAGCAGTACTTTGTTGTGTGCTGGTTGCAGGGACGTGGGAGGAAAAAACAGAGATAGACACAGAGAAGCACACACAAGCCAGAACTGGCTTATACATGGAGACTGAAAAGTCCCAAGATTTGCATTTGTCAAACTGGAGACCCAGGTATACCAATGGTACAAGTTTCAATCTGAGTCTAAAGCCAAGAGAAGACCAGTGTCCCAGCTTGATGATGTTAGGCAGAGAAAGCAAATTCTCCCCTACTCCACATTTTTGTCCTGTTCATGCCTTTAATGCAATTGGATGATGCCAACCACATTGGAGAGGACAATCTCCTTCTACTGATTCAAATGGTAGTCTTACCCAGAAATACCCTCATACACACCAGGAAACAATGTTTAACCAAATATCTGGGTATCCCATGACCTACTCAGGTTGTCGCACAAAATTAACCATCACAGTTGCACTTTACATTAGGTTGTAGTGAGTGTGATGTTGAGGTGTTGGGCAATAGGGGGGAGCATAACACACAGCAGGCATCCTCAGGAGGCTTCTGAGATAGTAGGGGGGAAGAGATACACATAAAGGGAATATTAGCAGATGAGACTAGACTGTATCTATTTAAAATGACAAGTCGGTGGGTCTCAGACTGGGCTTTCAAAGGAGAGAAACTATGGCAGGAGGGGAGGACAGGGAAGATTTCATGAGGGAGGCGGATTGTTTTGGACCTTAAGGAATGTTAGGGGAGAAGCCCGGGCAAGCCTCTAATCCAAGCACTTTGGGAGGCTGAGGCGGGAGGATCGCGAGTTCAAAGCCAGCCTCAGCAACAGTGAGGCACTAAGCAACTCAATGAGACCCTGTCTCTACATAAAAACACAAAATAGGGCTGGGGATGTGGCTCAGTGGTCGAGTGCCCCTGAGTTCAATCTCCAGTACCCCCCCCAACAAAGAAAGAAATGTTAGTGGGGTGACTTATAGTACAGGGGTGGTAGCTAAATGGTAGGTGAAGTAGGACAGGGTCCCTGCATGTGGCTTGTGCAGGTCATTCCCTGCACAAGGATATCTGACTGAGGAGACAGTGTGGGCTGGAATCTAGCCTCACGTTCTCACCAAGCCAGGTGCCCTGGTGCAGGAGTGTGTCCTGAGCAGGTACCCAGAGGAAGGGCTGCCTTTTTCTAATTCAGCAGACTTGTAGGAGGGAAAAAGTGGGGGTATGTTTTAAACAGAAAGGTGGAGCCAGGTCATGGAGAACATTTCCTTGAATCTGGACTGCTACGTAAGGATGGAAATGTGCAGCTCTGGTGGTGGTCGGGGGTTGTCGGTATGATTCACTACTGTGGAGGTAAACCTGGAGCTTTCTCAATGCCAGGAGCCTGGTTGTCTTGCATAAAATACATCCATATCCTTTGATAATTATATTTGCCTGATCTTTTTCCAATGCAAACTTTATAACTGATCCACTTTGCTCCAATATCAAATCAGCCTGACTTAATTTTATAAGCCAGTCATGGAAAGAGAATCTGTCCCATGACTCCAAAGCATTCTGTTCTGTAGCTGCTCTATAATTACAGACAAATGCATCTAATCTTCCCATCATGTGTTCTCCTGAGTTAGAAAATTCTTTTTTTCCCCATGTATTTGATAATCTTGTTATCTTGTGATACGGCATCATTTAATTATTCCCCAAAATAGATGTCTTCAGAAAATCTGCTCAGAAAGTGATTTGCTGTTCCCAACTGAAGTCACAGCTGGGGTGTTTACTCAGAAATTAGTTTTTTTCAGAGCTTTGAGATTGCAATTTTACTGAAGGGGTCTTATCTGCCACCTAAGACTGCTGAAGCCCTCCTGCAGATCACTTAAGGGAATTTCATCAACTCCACGAAAGGACTCAGAGGGTATCCTTAGTGGTCTTGGGGATTCTCTATCAGATTGAGCCTGGCTGCCCTCTCTGACATTAACCTCCCAATGTCTAGCTGTAGTCAGTTTAGTAATCCTGTAAACACATCCTGAGCGTCTACCTTATGCCAAATAGTGGAACAAGCACTAGGAATACAAAAATGAGTAGAGCATACTTCCATCTAAAGACGTATTCAGTCTCTGAACTTGATCATCAGAAGAGCTATAATCTGATTTCACTAGTTCCACCACCAACTACCTTCAAGCAAATCAGTTAATTCAGCTGAGCCTCACTTTCCTATAAAACCAGTAACATTAAGGTAACATTCCTATAAGAAGCATGAAATACTGTGTGGATGAATTTAGGTTTTCTGAGATGAGTGACACTGTATATAGTCACTCAGAGTTCTCTTTCTCTCCTCCTTCATACATGAGTGTCTCCTTTGGGTGTTTACAGACATTATTTTAGCTTTCCTAAAATCAGAGCCATTTCATTTAATTCTGTTTTTCTTGAGACCACTTCTACCTTCCTCATGTCATTTGTGTTTAGACGAGTGGACATGATATCCCCGATTTCTTATTTCTTATAAAATAAAAAAATACTACAGCTTAAAGAAGATGAGGTCAGAGAGTGAGAAAGTCTTTTATGTTCGGCTTCCTGTAAACTTACTGATGCTAACTTTTTTTTTCACTTTTCACTCAGTCTTTTTAGGTTTTGCCTCTGGCATCTCACAGGAACTGTCATCATGAAACAATAATATTCAGTCATCCCAGGTTCCTTTACCAGGTTATAGTTGAGCACTCTGGTTGTTTATTTATTATCTGCAAGTTCATGGAGACAGATAGTAGATGAAAGGTTACTTGGATGCAGGGAAGAGAGAAGGCTTTCTGCTTGGAGTGATGAAAAAGTTTTGAAAATAGATTGTGGTGATGGTTGTGAATGTCCTTAATGTCACTGAATTATATGCTTACAAGAGTTACAGTGGCAAATTTTATTCTGTATTTTATTATGTATTTTATTATGTATGTTTTGCCATAATATGAAAATAAAAAATAAGAAGTCATTACCAGTTAGAAATAATACTTAAAAATGGACAGGACAAGTGACATTTGGGATTTGCTTTCAAAAACTCAAACCACAATCCTAACAATGAAAACAGAGAGAGTGATAGTGTGGTGAAATGTTGATGATTATTGAGGAAAACTATTTCATAATAAAAAGTTTTTAAAAATTTTTGGAGACTGACCAGTAAGCCCCAAACACCCAGCCTGACTTTTCTTTTTTTTTTTTTTTTTTCTCTTTTGGTACTCAGGGGCACTTGACCACTGAGCCACACCCCCAGCCCTATTTTGTGTAGAGACAGGGTCTCACTGAGTTACTTAGCGCCTCGCCGTTGCTGAGGCTGGCTTTGAACTCACGATCCTCCTGTCTCAGCCTCCCTAAGTGCCCATCCTGACTTTTGAGAGCCTCAGCCCACACTGCTGAGCCCAAGGGAGCTTAGTGCAGTGCCCTGAGGTCACACTCAAGCCTCTGGGCCTTTACCCTTACCTTTCAGTTCTGTGTCCTTCTTCTTAAGTGGCAAATTCCTACTCCTTCTGAGACTCTGCCCCTTCTTTTGGTTCCTATGGTGCCCTATTCCTACATCCTCAGGTGATAACCTTTTATTGTCTCCCACTAACACTCAAGGTCAAAGAAACTTACTTTTGGGCTACATCTTTCTAAGCCATATGAAGCTTTGGTTGCTGCTGTCATTTTATGTGTGTGCTTTAATTTTTTTTATAAGGAAGAGACTGAAAAGCAAGAATGTGAATATTAATTAGAAATCTTAAGACTTAAAAGGGACCATAACATTTGCTCATATTGACACTGGTCTTTTCTAGATTGTTTTCTCTACTTCACTGTTAATACATTTTTATATTTCTAGCCTTACTGCTGGGTGCTGTGTAAATTTTTACTAAGTTTACTGACAAACCACGGCCTTTCTTTCTTCAGGTTGCAAAAAGCTGGCAATCTAGCTCGAGGTATGTGTGTAAAACACATTTTTTGGAAGAACACAACAGTTAAACTTGGATCATGGGATTTTTGCTTTTATTTCTGTGGTGCTAGGGATCAAACCCAGGGTCTTGTGCGTGCTCGCCCAGTATTCTACCTACCACTGAGCTACGCCCTGGTCTCCAAGCATGGTTTTTCCAAGCGAGCACTAAACAGGCACTTGGAGGGATATCCCTGAACCAGAGGAGTCCATGGCCTTTAGTGTGTGGGTGAGCTGACAGCAGTGGAGCGCCTGAATACATCCTACCAGTGGGTGGCAGCAGGCGCTCACAAACTCCCCCAAAACATGCGGGCTTGGATTTACCCTCCCAGAATAGGGTGGGAAATAGAAATCCCCTGCTATTTCTAGTTTATCTTCTAACTTTGTGAAGCCTCAAAATGGTTGGTTGAAAGAACGAGGCCTGCGATACAGCCAGAAAGAGCCTAAAGTTAAGCACATTGTTAGAGACAGATGTCCAGAGTAGTGCTAGGAATGTACTAGGTGCTGGACTATTACCAAGGCTCCTCGTCTCCCCAGCTGCCATTGGGAGTCTGTGAATGCACCGTCAATACTGTCGTCCTCTAGTTTAAGGCTTGATCTTTGCACATTTTAGTCACCTAGAGAGGATTTGTACTCTAGCCTGTTTGAAGTCGTTTAGCTCCAGTGTAGTTGGAGGTTGAAAACAGATTTTCTTATGGAGAAAGATAGGGAAGAAAGCATGTGAATGACAGTCTGGGACTGGCACCTGTGAGAAGAGAGAAGACAATGGAACCTGCAGAAGCACTTAATCCACTCATTCCCAAGGATGGCCTCTTCTGGGTTCTGTACTAGTAGTCCTGTTCAAACCACTCCTAATATCTGCAGTCAATAAGCAAGTCCTGTCTGTGAATCTACTAAGTACACCATTCTGTGAAGAATTTGGAAATTTATAGATACAATTATTATATTTGTTTAGGCTCAGAGCATATAATCAAATAGCAGGACATAATTAATATTTAAAATCCCAAATATTCTGGAAAATCCAAGACTCTCATTTGGGATGATCTGAGGGTGGTATTGGGGAAGAAGTCAGATTATTAGATAACTGACTTCGGAAGGTGGTGTTCAGGTGATGATGCTGTGAGCCCAATGTGAGCAGACAATAAATACAATAAAAGTTCAGAAGAGGAAGAGGCCATTTTGGCTGAGGCAATAGTAAAACAGCATAAATGTCTGCTGCCTTTGCTAACAGGACTTCGTATTTCCATACTACTTCAGAGTTTCCAAAACACTGCCATGTCATCAGATTTAATTCTCTCCTGAGCAACCCATGGGCCAGATATTACGAAATGGTATAAAATTCTAGCTGGGCTTGGTGGTGCACGCCTGTCATCCCAACACTTTGGGAGGCTGAGATAGGAGAATCACAAGTTCAAAGCCAGCCTCAGCAACGGCAAGGCACTAAGCATCTCAGTGAGACCCTGTCTCTACATAAAACATGAACTAGGGCTGGGGATGTGGCTCAGAGGTCGAGTACCCCTTAGTTCCATCCTCACTACCAAAAAAAAAAAAGGTATAAAATTAGTAAAACATTTATAATAGTGTGTAGTGCATGGGCGAGCACTCACTATTATTATTACAGTTTTCACTACCTGCCCCCACTTTTGAGATGAGGTCTTTCACTGTGTTGCCCAGGCTGACCTCAAAGTCCTATGCTCAAACAATCCTACCACCTCAGCTTCCTGGTTTGCAGGGACCACAGGGTGTGCCACTGTGCCCAGCTTTAACCCTGTTTTATACATGAAGAAACTAAGACCCAGAGAAGCAGTTATTTGCCCAAAGTCACACAGCTGAGAATGGTAGTAGTAGGCCTGAATTCATTTCCCTGGCTACTGGTTCTAGAACTTACTCTACATTGTCCCACACAGAAGAGGGAGTACTTAAACTGAGCTTGCCTAGGTTGAGCCAAGTTTTGAGATGGTATCAGCACAGAAGTTTCTGAAATCATGCTCCTCGGCGTCACAAGCCCTAGTTGGGAACTGCATAGGAAATGACGAAGGCATTCTCATCCTTGGGTAACAACAGTTAAATCTAGAAGCCTCTACTCATTTTAGCAATAAGGGGAGATGGTTCATTACATGGTCCATCAAGGAAGCTGCAAGCCATTAAACTTGTATAGGTCCTCAGCTGCTAGACTTGTTAAGAAAATGTCACAATAGGGGGAAATTAACAACACAGGCACTACAGATATTTTTAGTCAGTGTTTCAAGGATGTACATCTTGGGTTCTGTTTAGGATTGAGTACACTGGGATGAATTTTAGATTTTTTTTTACAAGACTACCACCAATCAGAAAGTCAATATTGGGCTGGGATTGTAGCACAGTGGTAGAGCGCTTGCCTCGCATGCGTGAGGCCCTGGGTTTGATCCTCAGCACCACATACAAAGCAATAAAATAAAGACATTGTGTCCATCAACAACTAAAAAAAATTAAAAAATTAAAAAAAAAAAAAGAAAGTCAATATTGAGCAGCTACTCTGTTCTCATCTTATGCAAAGGACTATGTAGGAAAACTAAGGTGAAGTGCCTTTCCCAAACTTTCAAACACTGATGAGAGTGGTATAATCTTTTTCTTAGGTTTGAGGCAGTTTGATAAGTCACTAAAAACTATAATTATGTCTTTTCCTTGCACCAGCAATTCCTCAGTAAATTATTTATCCTATGGATGTATATTAAAACATAAACCAGGCACTGGGGATATAGCTCAGTGATAGAGTACTTGCCTATCATGCGCGAGGCCCTGGGTTCAATCCCCAGTACCACAAAAGTAAACAAACAAACAACCATTGTAGCACTATTTTTAATGGCAAAACCAAGAATCTGTGGACCTAAATGTTTACCAATAAATATTGGCTAAATTACTGTATGCCCTTTAAATGGAATTTCATGCAATTGTTACAAAGAAAGAGGTCCATTGGTGTGTGCTGAAAGTATATTACTAAGATATGTTTAATTTCCACAAATGAACATTTTATAAGAACTGTTATGAGTCATGATGCCATATGTGCTTATTTGAAGCATATATGCATGCTGTTATATCCACACTCCCACCCCACCCATGTACCAGAGAGCTATGCCTATAACTAATAATGGGGAGTATGTGTAATATAAGAATAATGGGAAAAGAGAACATTGAAAATTTACCCTTTCATGTAATTTTGAATATAGATAGATAGATAGATAGGTTTAACCATATCATGCACCATTTTTTAACAATGTAAGCCTCTTGCCTAAGACAGGAAAGGGCACATCCAGGATTCATTCACACCCTAGACTGATTCCAGAGCCCATCCTCTGGATCCCAGCACATTGTCTCCTACTAGTGCTCTTTTAGTATCAGGAAAAACTTCTGTCATTTGCTAGCAAGTTCTAGAATTTTTCATGAAAATGCCTGGCATCAAAATGTCCAAGGGCCAGAAGCTATGAGAACGTGCTCATTCTCCAGAAGAGGGCTCTCTGCCCCATCTGCCTGCCATCTTGACTCTTTTGCTCTAAGATTGTGGCTCAGCCAAGAGAGGTCAGTGACCTTGGACCAGGAAACACAACCTAAGATTTCCAACAGGACAAATTACCTTAAGGAAAAGGCATTAGGATGGCTGGGAGTGGGGGTGGAGGGGAGGCATAAAAACAGTTTCACTAGCCAACTTGGTCAATAGGCAGGTGCAGGAAGTGGCAGCTAAACCCAGCCAGGATCTATAAATATACTTCAATATCAGTGTTCAAACCCACAAAATAAATGAGTGAATTAGAAACCTTGGCAGCATGTGAGCATCTAGCTGTAAGCCCTTAGTTCTAGGCTCAACTCCTATGAACTTTTCTGTGACTTGGGCATATTATTTAACTATTGTGGATTTCAGTTTCCCCAGCAATCAAACGGACAGCACTCTCCCAGCTTCTTCACAGAGTTGTATCAGTAAGTCAAGGAATGGGCTAGAAAAGGCAAGTTCAGAATACAGAATGAGCAGTATTGTTAATGTCGCTGAGACTTACCTCATAGGAGAGCTATTCTGAGACAGGAAGATAGGAGGAAATATCAGAAAGGCATTCTGATAGCACTGTAAACAGACCCCAACCCATGAAAGAAAGTGACCTTGTGGGTCATTTGCTCCATGTCTTCCTTTTTCTAGTCATCTTAGACCTGCATAGTCTAAGATCTGCAGAGCAGTGATAGTGCCATGCATAGACGAAATAGTAGCCAAAGGGATGGCTTATGCTACAGGCCCCCCGCACGAGGGGCTTGCTGAGCCGTGAATGTTGATCGTGGTCCTGGAAGCAAGCTAATGTGAAGCTGAGTAAGGAATTAGGGCAGAGGTAGGAGGAATGGACTTCAGTGATCCAGCTTGAGGATGGCTGAGTGCCTCAGAGGAGCAATTTCAGGGTGGCTAGGGACTTAGATAGGACAAATGACAACTTCCTAGAACAGGCTGTTCCAGAATATAGAGAGAAAAGGAAATAGCCTGGCCTCGTCCTGGGTAAGTTGACAGGAACCAGGCTAGGAAGTATTTGTAGTGAGACGACTAGTGTTCACAACATCATTAAGTCCATTTTGAATGGAAGAAGGGAAATGGAAAAAAAGTTCAGTGCAGCACACATGGCAGGTCAGTTTTCATACTGTGGGAGAGAAAATGGAAAGAATAAATCAGCAGAGGGAGACAACACTGCCGTGTGGCGGGCACTAGACTCAGAGTCCCACGGGCTTGGGTATGAATACCAGCTCCGTCACTGACTTGCTGAATAACCTTCACTGTGCCATTTTCCTCCTCTGAATCTTGGTTTTCTTGATTTTAAAATAAAGGTCTGTCTTCCTATTTCATTACTTGTTATGAGAATTAAATGAAATGGTCTTGAAGACAACTAGCATGTAATTCCTAGAACACAATGCCCAATAAATATTGGTTTATTCCTTTATTTTGGAAAGAGATTCCCAGAAACTTTCTAATGAAACATACCAGTTGGAAATTTCAAGCAAAGTGAGTCTGACCTAGCTGATGAGTACAGTGTGGAAAGGCCCTTTGTACAAGTAGAGAAGCAGCCTAAACGGACAAAGAAGATGTGGGGAGTGTGGGTTAGAGGTAAGATACGATTGAACATAAATGGAGGCATCAACAAAGTGTGCTTATGAGGGACTGTGATTCCATTAAACGTTAATTTGAGGTTCCTTTAGGTCCAAGACAACTTGGGAAGATACTATATATTGTAAAATTGAGCTTGACTCTTTGCTTTTGTTTTGGCTACTCTGAAACATAAGTTTTATGTTCATTTGTAGTAGCTTTCCTCATTCACCTCCTCTCCTTGAACAAGTGTGAAGAGATGAAGTGTTAATACCAATTTCTTCAAAAACTATAAGTCCAGAGATGGAAAACAGCTAGAAAATCAGAGTGAATCAAAGGGTCAGAAGATACGGAAACCCTAAAGATGTCTAACATTGACCTAGTCTTGCCAAGAATAACATTGAGCCAATTTTTATTTCTAGATTCTTGTAGCCAAATACCAGGGATATTATCATAAAATCTCAAAAGCTGAGTATGAAAGGTGCTTTGTGTTGGTTTACAGGCAGATAACTCGAGGGCAAGTGAGAAACGGTTAGCTTGAGAGCTGATGACGACCCAGTAGCAGGGCGAGTCTCATTCTGAGGTCCAGTCTGCTGTAGTCCTCTTCTTTGTGAGAGTGAATGTCTGACTCCAAACACTTATATGAAACTGATTTGTGTGGTTTTTTTCCTTTCTCCAGGGCCAAGTGCTTTCGGGGCAAAAAAGTCCTTGGAGATTATGATATCAAGGTGGAACAGGTAACCAGCCCAAAGCCCCAGGTTGCATCTGTGACATCACCATTCCCTTTGGCATCCCAAAGTGAGCCCTCTAGTTCTGCCAAGTGGGTTCTGGGCTCTCCATCTCCTCTCCTTATCCTTTCCCCAGGGCTTTCTTCTCTCTGATGCACAGTCCTTTTTGAAGACTGCTCCTTTTTATTTCTTTGACTTCTTTTTACAGTTCCCATATCAGGAGAGAGGCAAGCAATGGGGCTCTTAGAGCCACTTGCAGGCTGAGAAAGATCTTAAAGGAATGTCTTCCCAGGGCATTGGCCATACCTCCATGTCCTTAGTAGCAGTAAATTCCTGGGTAAGCACATGTGGGCGTTTCAGGTGTGCTGCCTCCAGTGATGCTGACCCTGGGCCTGAGGCTGACTTCAGAGAGAACTTAGAAAAGAGCACCCCTTTGTTTTAATACAGTGAAGTCCTAAAAGGTATATTTTTCACTAACTCATGCTTCATGATAAGTAGATGATCAGGTCCATTTGGGATGAGGGGGATGTCCAGTTTAAATAATGTATATATTTTCTAGGTAATAAGAGAAATTACTCCTCATTAATTACACAGAGGACTTTCTGTTACTATATTTGGTTCTTAAAACACCTTGTGAGATAGGCAAGGTTGATAAAAATTATTTCCATTTTGTAGATGGAGGAAACTGAATCCCAGGCAGGACAAGTAACTTGCTGAACATGTTATGCAGCTAGTTGGGGGAAGAGCAGAAAGAACTAAAGTCCAGTTACCTAAACTAAAATCTAGCACTTTTCTGTTGAACTGGAGAAAGAGGACATTTGTCCTGTTCATTCTCTCATTGTTGAGAGGTGGCACAAAGGATGCCAGGATGCGAGTCAGAAGACCTATGTTTTATTCCTTTTTTTTTTCAATGAGAAGTTTTATTGGTCCAGTTTCCTCCTTTGGTAAGTGGGGATAATGATTTCTGTCCCCCCTACCTCACAGGGTTGCTATGAGAATTAGATGAAATTTGTAGGTGAAAATGCTTTGAAAATTATAATCAGTGTTTGCTGGTGGGACTCTTGCTGTGGCCACTGTTGCTGCTACATGGAAGACTTGGCATAATCAGGACTGTGTACTTATTTCCCTACTGTTATTTTCCAGGCGGAATTTTCAGAGCTCAACTTGGTGGCCCATGCAGATGGGACCTATGCCGTGGATATGCAGGTGCTGAGGAACGGCACGAAGGTTGTCCGGTAAAAGCCTTTGTGTCCTTGGGGTCACTGTCACTGTCTCCATTCTGGCTTGGAGAGGTGGTTTCAGAGTCAAGTGTTAGCGTGAGGTAGCAGCGCTGTGTGTGGTGCAGAGAATTAAATGATGCGCATGGCATGGAAGTGGCAGAGCAGGCGGTGTCCCTGCCTTAGGAGCTCTCAGTCCCCTGGTAGAGAAAACACCCTGAAGCTTCAAGGACTCGAGCTTACTTAGAGGTAACTGGCTTCCTACTAGGGCTCCTGCCCCACCTTTAGCACACATCTGTACTGCCTCCATAATTTCCTCTGGAAAACTAGGTTCCATAGTTTTTTTTTTTTTTTTTTTAAGTTTGAGAATATCTAGTTCAACTTTCCATTTTATACTGATTTTCTTAGATTCACCCAGTGAGCTAGTGGCGAGCCCTGTGTTCTTTGTGAGTTCTTTTGACTCTCAACCCCACGTTCTTTTTATATTTCTCATTCCTGGGAACTCATGTCTAATAGAAAACCCCAAGATTGGAGCAGACATTGTGGGTGGAAGAAAATTAGCAATTATTGAACATTTCCATGTCAAGTGATGCACTGGGTGCCTTATAGATGGGAGCTGTTCTTACACACAACAGTTCTTTGAAAGGGGTAATGAGAATTCCAGATGGTGGGGAATGGATTCCACAGTGTCATTCCAGGAGCTCAGTGTGGTTTCAGGTTTTCAGAAGTCAGTCTTGTTCTAGCAGGAGTCTCTAGCTCACTTTCTTTGCCACCTCAGTCTGCTTCCAGTGTCCAGTAGCATCTGAGCCAGTGACAGGAAAGGCCAGACTAGGGGTGCCTAGGACCTAACAGTGAGTGCATCCATTCTTGAGACTAAAGAGAAGACAGAAATGTCCAGCCAGGTGAGAAGTGAGTTCAGTTTGGTCCTACAACAGAGAATGGATGAGTTCCTCCAACTGTAGAGTGTGTCATGGAGATACACACACAAGCAGGTAATAACAGAAAGGTCCAGTTGCAGGGTAGCAGGAGGGAACTGGCGAGAATTAGGCAGATGCCCTTCCAAGTGCCATTTGTAGGAATTCAGGGACTGGTTGCATGTCTAGAGCTCCATTCCTGTAACTTTAATGTAAGGTTGGAGTCTGATCTCAGGTTATACAGCTAGAGGCATCCAATGTCTGACAAGATCTAGGTCAGTGACAGAAAAGGCCTAACAACAGGTCCCAGAACTGAGGACAAGGTCACAGCAGCCCAAGCAGATGTCATGCTGACTTGATGCTAAGTCCCTGAGCAACTGAGAACTCATTCAACCCCCACTACTAAGGCCTGATCTCTGAGTTTGGGTGGTGCTGAGTCTGTAGGTGGGGGTTGGATGAGTGCCTGGGCAGAGAACCAGGTAGGTCATTGCACACGGTGTGAAACTGCTGAGCCTTATAGCCATGGGGGTGGATGCTGCCACAGACCATCTCTCTGGGAAGGTTTCTGAGGCTAGGGCATGAAGACAGGAGCCTTGGGCCTGTGGAGAAGCTTTGGCTAGGCACTTTGCTGGCTAGAGGTGAAACAGGGAGCTTTTCCATGCATTGGAACATTCTGTATTCTCAGTGCTTCCTGCAGCCGTTGCTCAACCTCAGTTCTGCAAAAAATATTTACACCCCTCCCTAGCGTCCGCTTTGGAAGAATACCATTGGGAAATTTGGCATCTGTTCTCAGCTAGCCTGGCTCCTTGCTCTTCTGGGGGCATGATGAGGGCATTGCCTATTTTAAGGAGCAGCTTTAAGGAGTCTGAACAGGACACTGATATCCAGTATCATAGTAGTGTGCTTTAGGCAGCCTCATATATCGTCTTCAGAGTCTTCCAAGACCTGCCTTGAGCACCAACTTTGGAAACACAAGGAGCTTCACTTAAGTTGTGAAGGTTTAAAAATGTTTCTTCCCGGGCTGGGGTTATGGCGCAGTGGTAGCGTGCTCGCCTAGCATGCGTGAGCCACTGGGTTCGATCCTCAGCACCACATAAAAATAAAATAAAGATATTCTGTCCACCTACAACTAAAAAAATAAATAAATATTTTTAAAAAAAGTGTTTCTTCCCTCCTGAAGCTTAATCCAAAGGAGTAAGAGAATTTCAGAAATCCGTTCCTCAAATCTCCTTTGAAAAGTACCATAATATTTCATTTACCAGCCCAGAAAGGAATAATAATAGTAAAACGAGCATCATGGACTAGGTGGTCCCTAACACCTCTTCTCTGACTTGGGCTTTGGAAATGGGAGACAGGATGATGCATGACATGAGGTGCTGGGTGATGGAAAACCTGCCTCTACATTCTTACCAGGTCCTTCCGGCCAGACTTTGTGCTCATCCGGCAGCATGCGTTTGGCATGGCAGAGAACGAGGACTTCCGCCACTTGATCATTGGCATGCAGTATGCAGGCCTCCCCAGCATCAACTCGCTGGAATCCATTTACAACTTCTGTGACAAGCCATGGGTGGTGAGTGAGGCTTCCCTTCCCCTCAGATAAAAGGGTGGGACCTAGACCCGGCATCTCCCAGTCTCTCAGGAGGGACCCTGGTACTCCACTGGTAGGCACCAGCAGAGAGCACATGAGAGGAGCCCTTGCTGGGCCATAAGGGCAGGACAGGTCACCACAGCATGTTACCACCTGTCACAGATTGGGCCTCTTTGCTGCAGAGTGAAACTTTGGTTTCTCAATGAAGTGGTACAGATATTCTGTGAAGGAGTCCTTACAGGTCTGTAGGCTCTGCCCCTGATCATGGGTGGCAATAATAAAAATGCCTATTTCTTGACTTTTAGAATGGATAGACTAACTACTGGAGAGGCCTGAGCCCAGTGAGACCAAGGAAATGGTCCAGCTCAGAGGGGTGTTGGTGACATAATCCTATCAAGTGTCTCAACAACCTTAGAGTGAGATTTTCCATATACATGTGAATCAGTCACATACATGAACTGTAGGTATCCTTTGAGATCATCAGATCTGACCGCTTCACAGTGGAGATGTGAAAATTAAAGAAGATGAAGAGCGTAAAACCACTTATTGTTTTTTTGTTTGTTTGTTTGTTTTTTGTTG
>CM053416.1:3981934-4002803 GCA_028644305.1 Xerus rutilus | reverse complement strand
ACTGGGGATTGAACTCAGGGGCACTCGACCACTGAGCCACATCCCCAGCCCTATTTTGTGTTTTATGTAGAGACAGGGTCTCACTGAGTTGCTCGCTTAGCGCCTCGCCATTGCTGAGGCTGGCTTTGAACTCGCGATTCTCCTGTCTCAGCCTCCCTAAGTGCTGGGATTACAGGCTTGAGCCACCGCGCCCGGCTGTAAAACCACTTATAAGGAGCCAACCTCTGAGATTTTCCTGTGTTAATATCATTTAATCCTCATGATAACCTTATAAGGAAAATATCATCATCATCATCATTTTTTTTTTACAGAAAAACAGGATCCAGAAAGGATTAAGTAACTTGCCAAAGTTATAGAGCCAGAATTTCTCTAGATCACACTGTCTCTCACATAGATTGGGCTACTCTGTGAGGAAAAGCTGGTCTGATTTTCTCTTCCTTAGCCAGTCTATAAATCTGGGAGAGCATTTGAAACTTCTAAGCAGAAAAAGGAATGTGTGAGTTTGACAGAGAAAGTGACCTGTGATTGCTGCTCAAGCACTCTGGCCTCCACTCTGACACAGAGGGGACCCAGCTTCTCTGCTTGTAGCTCTGCTGCTCTAGGCTGGCCAACTCTGAAAGAAATGCCTGCCCCTAATCACATCTTCTTCATCTTCATGTTTTGCAAAAATCAGATTTTGGCTATCATCACACACATGACTGCCAAGGTTCCCGGCACTGGCGGCTAATTGTGAAGTTTCCGAACCCCAAGCCTCTTTACCACTCAGAGACCTGGAGTCTGGGGAGGGTGGTTGACCAAACAGATACATCACCTCTGCTCTTGATCTCTTTTCATACCTGAACTGACAGCTTTCCTTCCCCCTAGATGCCAGGGGACCTCACAATGTAAGAGGAGGAGCAGTGAGCAAGGGGCAGGAGGTTTGAGCGCCACTGTGGTGGAGGAGTGGGTTGGGTTCCTGAGCTTCACTTCTTTATCCTTTCCCCATGTGTGGCCTGAGGTATCTGGAACCCTAGAGTTCTGCAGAAACGGGCTAAAAGGGTTGTGTGATCCGAGTGTGTTGTCCCTCCCAGAAGAGCACACATGAGGCCTTCAGCAAGTGTTTTTTCTGGGTATCTCCCCTTTCTCCTCAGTCACATGGCCTCCTCTGTACTGATGCCCTAAACCCCGCTCCTCCACCCCCAGGACTTGTCAGAAGGTGGCTGCCTTGTAGCCACATAGGCTGCTGCCACTATTGTCAGCTTTTTCTGGGTAATTTTATTACTTATCAGCCTTCTGCCTAAACTTCTCTATGTTCTGGTTGTCTACAAACTAGGATTAATGGTATTACTTGCATCTTCATTGCCAGCCTGGTTGTTGCAGTCTCCCAGTATCTGAAACCTCATAAAGAAACTAGTTCCCTGTGTTCTTTGCCTGAACTGTGGCAGAGGCCAGAGATGGAACAGGGAGAGGCTGTGCCTAGGGCTTTGACCCTGTGGGATCTGGGATCTGGTGAGGGGTCACACTCTCACTCATTCACGGCCCCAGCACATTGCCTTTGGCACTGCACGAGAACAGCAGGGCTCCCTGGCCACACACCAAGTTTTCCCTTCAGTTTGACTAAGCAGCTGCCACACAAATGCCATTTTACATATTGTTCTCTGCCTGTTAATGGAAGTGGACAAATTTGGTGACTGAGGGGAGGGTCCCTTTGAGATGATGACTTTGGCTACTGTTTCTAAATTTCTTACTGTGGCTGCTCTGGATGTCAGGAGAGGCTTCCAGTGGGTTGGAAAAGGCACTGCCTTACACATCTGAACAGATCTGCTGTCTCAAATTGGTCAGGGCTGCCACTGGAGTTTCAGAAGCAGAAATGGGGCTTTCAATGAAAGCAGCATTCCAGAGAAAGTAAGAGTGCCACCACCGCTTATTGCTCTAAATTTATCTGAATTCCTGTCAGTCTGTCTGGTTTGTTTCTCTAGCCTTCTCTTCTCTTCTCTTCTCTTCTCTTTTCTCTCCAGTGCTAAGTGTGGAACCCACGACCTCACACATGCCAGACAAGCACACTACCATTGAACCACATCCCTAGCCCACTTTCTGAGCTTTTTAGTGACAGATGAACCAAGGTCAAATTAAAGTATTTAAGTTCCAGGAGAGATAGGAATAACATTATTTACACAGATCTTGAAATCTCATTTTTTCCATAAATTCTTTCTTGCTTTGTTGAGTAATTGGTTATAATGAGAATTTCTTCTTATTCATTGCCAAGAGCACCCCAGCTCCCAAATTCATTCTTTTATCTGTGCACAGAGGAAATAGCCCTTATCAGATATTATATTTGTTTAGTTGGTAACTGTGTGCCTATGACTTTATCTAAATTTCCAGGGAGGCAGAGGATAGATGCCAAACCTAGTACCTTGAGCAGCCAGGGACTGCTGGAGATCAGGTGAGGAGGGTGGAGCGAGCTCCCTGGGACCCAGCTAAAGCCTGGGAACTGGCTGTCACTTTGGTCTTGGCTGTCCTGGGGCCCTGGGAGTCTGCTGCAGGCCTTCCTGGCATCCGTGTGGTATCTGTGTAACTCCCCCACATGCAGGAAGATAGGGCCCCACATGCCTTAGTGCCTTGCCAGAGCGTGGGCTGCAGGAGGACAGAGGTTATTAGGCAGAGCTGGCATCAGCTCCCCGGGGATACTGGAGAGCCTCAAGAGCCCAGGCAGAGCAGGACCAGCCCAGCCCACATGGGCAGGCAGATGAGAGGGTGGGCAGAATCAGAGAAGATAAGAAGATAGGTCTGAGGGGACAGTCTTGAGAGTCAAAGCCAACTGAAGAACTAAAGATTAACAGCAGCAGGGTGTAATGGAGGCTGCACTGGGACCAGGGAAGAGTCCTGAGCCTCCCCCAGGGAAGCCCCATTCCAACCTACATCCTCCTCTGCTTCTCTAGCCTCGGCCACCTCATTTGTGAAGTGGGAGGCCTGGTCTGGAGACTCCATGAATTCTTTTTCAGCAATAAAATCTTGTTTATTGAGAGTCTTTGAGTCACACTTTCAGTCCTGGAGGAGACCGTAGAGTTCTAGAGTCACCAATTACGTGTCACCACAGGGTGTGGCCCAGGAATTCCAATATTTTCTGACATTTCAGAAATAACAAGATCATATCTTTGCCCATAGAAGGGCCATAACAGATGATGACTTAAACTGCAGTTATATAGTAGAGTTTGAGAGGACATAGAATATAGGGATATTCTTTGTGGTACAGAATTTGAGGAACAGATCAGATTTAATCCTGTTGTTTTATATGTGAGGAAACTGAGGCCTGAAGAGGAGTGGTCTCTTGTCTAGAGACATCTAGCAAGTTAAGAGGCAGAACAAGAACCAGAAGACTCCAATTATAACCCAATTTTGAGCTCTTACTACTCTAACCCTTTTTCCTCTGCCTGGCTTGTGTGCCAATATCCCCCTCTTACAGAGAATAGCTCCTGAGCTTTTAAAAATTGTCCTAGCTTTTCTTTCTGATAGTAGAAGCTAGGTTTGATCAGACAACTTTCCATTCTAGCTGTTCTAGACACTGGTGGCTTGGAGTATGAACTAATCCCATGGTGCTAGGGGGATCTTCCCTGCTACTCATACATGGGGTTGGGAGTGTGGGGTGCGTGTGGAGGGACTGGACAGGAAAGGCCTGGGTTGTCTGTGGGGAGAGCATGGTCTCTGCAGAGCCTGACAGGCAGCTACTTGAAGAAATTGGGAGAGTTACAGATTTAGGAGTTAAGGGCCCTAGCTGTGAATCTGCTCAACAGCTATATGTCTTTGGGCAAGCGACCTCCTGGACCTCAGTTTCAGGGGACAGGGGTGCTGGATGGATGCCAAAAGCCCTTTAACGCTGTCACCATGTATGTGCTTTGCCTCTTCCCCTTGAAGTTATCCCATTTCTCAAAGGTGAAGGATCCAGCAAGTCAAGTCCTTGGGTCAGTCCCAGAAAGACTGGGTCTGTCTAGCTTACACACCATAACCATCTAAATCTTCCTGAAGAATAGCTTTATTCTTGACATCCTCTGCAAAATTCTGGGGACTCCATATAGCATCATGAAAAAACTTCCATTCCTTTGGCTGACACTTGAACTTCCAAGAATTGACCCATGTAACCTCTTTAGCCTTTTCTGGTGCCATTGGTCAGATGAGGAGGTATTTGCAGTTAAGAGACCCAAGTTTCAATCCTAGCATCACCTCTTTTCAAACCTGTGATTTTAGTTCCATTTTTCACCCCCTCTGTGCCTTGTACATAAAATGAAGATAAGATACCTACTTCATCAATTTGATATGGATTAAATGAAATACCATTAAAATTGAATAGATGCTCAATGAAAGCTCTTTCTCTCTCTTTTTCCCTTCCCCAACTAAAGCATATGTTCCTTGAGAAAAAAAAATTAGATGTTCACTTGTATCTTCAATGTGCTTATTAGTACAAAGCCCCCAACAGAGAAAATGCTCAATATTTGTTTGATGGATTGATGCTTTATTCCTGTTTCAGAAGTTGTCTTAGATAAGCTGAAATGTTTTCTTCTCTTTTGCAGTTTGCCCAGATGGTGGCCATCTACAAGACACTTGGAGGAGACAAGTTCCCACTCATTGAGCAGACATACTACCCTAACCACAAAGAGATGGTAGGTGCTGAGTAGGGACTGAGTCTCTGCTCTTTGTCCTCTGAGCTTAACTATGGGTCTCACCATCTCAACCCCAAAGACTCTACTGGAATGGAACTGTCAAGTCATTTTGTGGAGCTGTAGTAACTGGATTTTGGCCAACAACCTCTTGTTTTTAAATTCTGGAGAGAGAATAGAGAATAACAGAAACAGAGGCAGTTTAATCAATCTGAGGGAGTAACGAACCCACAGCCTAACAATCAGAAGATCTCGCTTCTTGGAGTTATATCTCTGACTCTTCCAGGTATTGCTGGACAAGTTATATTTCCTCACTGCGTGTCAGTTTTCCAACCAGTCAGTCAGGTGGGCAAAACTATTTCTGACCAGGATGTCTAATACGACATGTACAAAACTTAAGAAAGAATCTCTTAGTAATAGCTTTCTGATAAAATGTGAAGCTCTCCTTAGATATAAGCTGTTGCTCTTGTATTATTCACAAGACTTCCATTCCCTTGGCTTCCTCCAGATTGTGATAAGGCTGGGATAACCCTATGCCTTCTCTGAGTCCATCCTAGGAGGTCAGAAGGATCAGAGAGATGGGATGATTGGTCCATGGGAAGGCTGTTGACTAATGTTTTTCCTCCAGGATAGCTTGAAGCTCAAGCTCCCATCTTCCTTACTGTCCCACACCCTCTACCCAAGGCTGGTGTAATCAGCTGGTGATACTGCTTAACCCAAAAATGTTTACTAGCTGCTAAAGCCTTGCAAGTATTGTGCCCTGGAACAAAGACCATGTTGTTCAACCTCCTATTCCGTCCTCCAAAAGGGATCTCCATTTGCAGCATTTCTGAATCCTGAGCCACCTTCTGGCACATTGTACATAACCCTGCTTACCAGCAGACCGCACATATAGAAGATGGGGAGGGCACAAGCTCGGACCTTGGAAAGAACTATGTCCATCATCATTTTTACCAGGACTTCCTCAGGGAAAGGCTCTGGAATTTTAAACCCTTGACCTAAATAAATCCTGAAGGTTAATATCAGGACTTTCCCATTTAAGGCAAGCTAGGAAGGTTCACAGAGGGCCCAAGGAACCCTGAGGGGCCTGTGGCTGAAGATCTCAAGTAGTCTAGGACACAGTGGTGAGTGGCTGAGCTGAAAGGTGGAGGAAGTCTCTGGGGATCAAAGCAATTTTTTCCTGCTATAACATCTAGCAGGGCTGACCAATGGGGAAGAAAATCACATTAAGTGCAAGGTGTATTCCTCTTCTTTTCCCCCAAGGGTCTTTGCATTGTTTCTCTCCTGTCCTCTATCCTGAAGTTTGCCCTTAGGAGATCACCTCTCTAGGGTGTCAAAAGTTGATGAAGGGGGAATTCCCACTCTGCAAAAGAAATGCCTTTTTTGGCTTAAAAAAAACAAGTCCTGCAGTAGGAATGAAGATGTCAGTAACCTAAAAGAGGCAGGAGAGATGGCCTCCGGACATCAGCTGAGGGCGTCAGGGGTAGTTAACCTGGAGGGAAAGTATCTAATCCTAGACAGCAAGTCTACTCTTATCCAGAGGTGTGCTAGGATCTTCTGCCAGGAATGGTGTCGGTGGGACTGCAGCATAGGGAGGAGGGTTAGGCTGCTCTAGCTCTCACACTGAGTGATTCTGTGTCCCCCAAGTCCAGGAGAGTACATGAGAAGATTGGGATGGATCAAGTCAGTAGGAGTATAGGGCATATGGCTGTAGTGCTCATTTCCTTCCTGTTCCTGTCAGCCCATCTTCTGTTATTACACATCATAAGGCTGCACCATTTCATATGTATAACATTCACGATTTCTCCCCTGTCAGATAATTTAAGGTAAATGAACACTTATTTTCCTGGGAAGAAAAGGGATTAGTCTTGGCCTTGGAAAACAAATTAAGTCAGAATCAAAACTTTCAGCAATAGATTAAACTATTGGGGAAACTTAGGATTAGGAGAGAAGGAATGAGGGCAGGACAAACATGTCATGCTACCTTCCCAGGTTGTGGACTGGGGTCTTAGACACAAGCAGTGATGTGCCCGGTCCCTGCCATGATGCTGGTGAGGCTGTTCACCTGGCATTCCCATTGGCTGGCAGCAACAGGATAGATGGTAACAGTCAGAGTTCCACAGAGAAGGAGAACTGGCTTGGTCTCCAGGTCTCTTGAAAGGATGTGGTGGTCACTGGTCTTTACTAAGGCTGCATGATGTCAGCAAACTCCTTCCTAAGGGGGTGGTGGTGTACCAGCTGCCAGTTGCAGCTGCCATCGTCATACTTCTTGCAGATAAAATGCTGGGCCTGGTTCCCATAGAGCTTCCGTTCCAACAGCCAGTCCGTCCAGAGGCACTCGTTGCGGATCAGCTTGGTACAGGGTACTGAATAGCAGGTGGTAATCTAGTCAGGAACACAATATCAGAGTGAGGAAGAGGCCCTTCCTTTTCTGTTGCTGCCTTTCAGACCCTTGCATATCCTCCCAGCCTTTCTTGACTGGCCCCTGTGTCTTATGAAGCCTTTCCTCATCCCCTTACTTCCCCCTGAATTCTCCTGCCCCATGCCCCCTGTGTAAGTATTACCTCTCTAATATCATTTCTGGAGTATACCTCTGGCCTGGGCAAGTCAATTCACTTCCCAGAACTTTAATTTCTTTACCTTAAAATGGAAGTCTTATTTTTTTACAGATGTGTTATGGGGACCAAATTAAATATTTAAAATAAATTGACCACTAAAGGGCCTAGCAAAAAGTAGACTCTATTTACATAGTGGCTGTGGCAATATCATCTCAGTCTGCTTTATGTGATGACCACTCTCCCAACCAAAATGTTAAGTTCTTTGAGGTCAGGGACTATGGACTCTTGCTTTCCCACCCCGAACTTCATGCAGTGCCTGATCCATGGCATATTTCAAGTAGAATATAATAAATGAATAAATGCATGCATGAAGGAAAGCAGCATAAAGGGTGAGGCTGCAAGGCTTAAGACCCTCGCCCACCCCAGAGTGTCTTAGAAATGAACACCCCCTCACTTCGCAGCCACAGTTGATAAGGTAGCCATGATTCAGACTCTCCCTCTGCGCCATGGACAAGTTTTCCCAGGGCACGACGTAGCTGCACAGACTAACGAAGATTTTTCCATCACTGAGGACCTCACCTTCATGGGGAGATAGAAGAGAACATAACGTCAGGACTCTGCTCTTACAGCCCTAGGATCCTGGGTCCTTCAATAACCCAGAAATCCAGCTAGTGACTAAGCCACAGCTCCAGTGGCTTCTTCTTCCTCCCCCGCCCCGCCACTTGCAATCAAACCCAGGCCTTGCACATGCTTTGCCCTTGAGCTATACCACCGACCTCCAATGGCTTTTTATTTTCAATGAAAAAAAACCTAGAATTTTATTTTAAGGCATAGACAGTTGAAAGAAATGAAGGAAACTGTTTCTAGCTGTAACTAGCAATGTTTTAAATTAGGTATAGAAATTTGTAAGCAATAAAATCTATTGATTGTTAGTTTTCACTGTTTAACTGTGAATTACCAAAATTAAACCAGAGGCTAATAAGGATCTTTGTTTAATTTAGAAACTTGATGTCATTTTACCTGTTAATTTCTACTTCTTGAGCTTCTGCATCTTACTGAATCTTCCAATGAAACAATTCAGGGGTCTCTGTGCTAGTTAAAATATGCCTCAGTGAGCAGGGTCCAGTGGCTTTTTGATAGTGGCAATATGGGGCTCAATGAAGGAAATGGAAAAACCCCTATGATCTCTATAGCAAGAGATCAACATGTTATGTTTGTGCAAGGTAGAATTGGGTCTGGTGGAAGACAGTTTCCTTTAGCATAATACCGAAAGAAGAAGGTGAGCTTTAAAATCAAATTTCAGGAGCTGGAGTGTAGCTAAGGTAGGAGCTTTCCTAGCATGCTCAATGTCTTGGATTTGATCCCTAACAACTTAAAAAAAAAGTCAGGCTCTATGTGAGACCCCCTTCTTTTCCATTACTTACTGTATAACCTTAAAGAAAGTCACAAAACCTCTCAACTAGAAGATAAGAATGATAAAGTTGTGGTCAAGATTAAATGAGAATATCTGTAGAATCCCCCATCCAGTTGAAGACGCACAGAAAATATTCAATAAATAATAGGTTCCCTTCCCCTTTCCAATCTTTCCCAATGTCTACCCAGGCCAGTCTTCTGCCTCTTGGTGATTCTTTGCACATTACAAAGTTTCCCTTCTTAACAAGCTCCTTCCCATCTTTCAAAGATGCTTTTTAGTACTACCTTGTCCTTGTCATGACCATGCAGGCCCTCATCTCTCCTAGAACTTCTGTTGCCCAATCATTTGCTCACAAATCATAATGGCTATGACCCAGTACCAGGAATATAGAAATAAATATGACAGGATCTCTGCCCCCAAGAAACTTCAAACGTGAAAGTTAGACGGATAAGTAGGCAAAAATGAGCCTATCGTGTGATTATACAGAAGATGTAGTGTAAGAGCAAAGGGAATCACAATTATTTCCAAGTAAGGAAGACGTAGAGAGAAAAAAAGGTGTCTCTGAGGAAGGGAGGGTTGTGTTGTGCCTTGAAGGGATGGGTAGGACTTCATCTGCCCAATAAGTGGAGGGGCTTCTGGACATTGGGACTGTCCTATACAGAGGCAGAATGACCACCCATTGGCACACCTTCTACAGCTGCAAGTAGTTTACTTCAACTCTGGGAGAAGAAGGGTCAGGGAACCATTGAAAACAGCAGAAGACCAAGCTAGAAAGGTCAGCAGTGTTCTGGTCTCGAAGGGCTTTCATAATCTGGCAAAAAAGTTTCTGACTTTCTCTGAAGGGTTATGTGTGTCACTGATGACTTTTCCAGGGATTTATGTTTTGCTTTTTTATCTCAACCCTCAGTTATACTTGACTTTCTTGAGGGCAGAGAGCTTGCACCTCAGAGCCTAACAAATGGCTACACAGGCAGAGGGCAGGCACTGGCCTGCTGGGAACCAGAGGGCTCAGCAGCACGCCGTGTCTCCCATCCAGGAGCTTCCTGCTCAGCACAACTCCACATCCTTAGAGCTGGCCCCTATCAGTGTGGCCTCCAATGCCTGTCACTCCTCAAGAGCCGTGTCTGAACTCTTTGAAGACTATGACTTATTTTTTGAATTTTCATTGTCCAGTCCAAGGCCTGGCAGTGTGTGGTAGGTAGTCATTTGTTGCTGAATGGATAAAAGATGGTAGAATTCTACCTATTCTCTCCACCTGCTGTGCTCTTCATTTTCCTTGCTTTCTTTCTAGATATTTTTTCTTTTTCTTTCTTTTTCTTCTTTTCTTTTCTTTAAAAATTTTTTTTGTAGTTGTAGATGAACAGAATGCCTTTATTTTGTTTATTTTTATGTGATGCTAAGGATTGAACCCAGTGCCTCACACATGCTAGGCAAGTGCTCTGCCACTGAGTCACAGCCCCAACCAACCCTCCCTCCCTCCCTCCCTCCCTCCCTCCCTCCCTCCCTTCCTTCCTTCCTTCCTTCCTTCCTTCCTTCCTTCCTTCCTTCCTTCCTTCCTTCCTTCCTTCCTTCCTTCCTTCCTGTCTTTCTCTCCTCCTTCTCCTTCTCCTTCTTCTTCTCCTCCGTGTGTGTGTGTGTGTGTGTGTGTGTGTGTGTGTGTGTGTGTAGTACTGGGGGTTGAATCCAGAGGCACTCTACCACTAAGCTACAACCCCAGCCCCCCTCTTTTTTTTAAAATTTTGAGACAGAATCTCAGTAAGTTACTGAGGCTGGCCTTGAATTTTCAATCCTTCTCCCTCAGCCTCCTAAGTCGCTGGGACCAGCTAGTTTTCATCTTTTGGAAGAGGCCAGTTTAGATCTCACTTATACAGAAAAGCTAGCTTTACTGTTCACGGTCACACAAATACCTCCTTTCCCTAGACTCCAAATAATTTAGTGTTGTATTTAATAATTTATGGAGTCATATTCTTACACAGTTCTTTAACTGTTCCATCCAAACCATTTTAGAATGGAGGAGGCTTGCCTGTGCCCAAGTTCATAGAACAGAACTGTGTTAGACTCAAGGCTCCTATGCAAAAGGCAGGGATGAACCCATAAGGAGCAATTTCAGGGGGCATATTTGGGTTCAAGATGCCAAAAATCTTATACTAATTAAAACTGTTTCAAAATGGAGCTTGCTGCCATAGGCTGGGAGAGCACCCTGTCCTTAAAACAGAGAAGCAGTGGCCAAGATCACTCTAAGGAGGACTCCTGCCTTAAAGGGAGGTTACCAAGATTCCTCTCAACTAACAGGATGTCACTATCACAACTGTTTTATGCCTCCGAAAACACTACCTGACTGGCTTGCTGCCCCAGGAAGACCCTGGCTCCTCCCTCAGTACCTCCTTGGGACAAACTCCATCCCAACCAGCTGCTGATCTTTGACTTACCAGTCAGAAAGTACTGCCTCTGATTGTTGGTTGCTAGTTTCACACCACAGAGAGACGAGTCAACAGGGGTGTAGACATACTTGACTTTCTCAAACCCTTTAAACATCTGAAAGGCAATTGCAAAACAAACAAACAAACAAAAAACAGTCAGTGAGTATAATTTGAAAATTAACAGGCAAAGACATCTCTTTTTTCAGTCTCAAAAATTAAGTGAAAGTCTAATTTCAGAATTGGTGCACACAGCTAGGCATGGTGGCACACGCCTGTAATCCCAGCACTTTGGGAGGCTGAGACAGGAGGATTGCGAGTTCAAAGCCAGCCTCAGCAACGGCGAGGCGCTAAGCAACTCAGTGAGACCCTGTCTCTACATAAAACACAAAATAGAGCTGGGGATGTGGCTCAGTGTTCAGGTACCCCTGAGTTCAATCTCCGGTACCAAAAAAAAAAATTGGTGCACACAGAGTCCACAGATTCCTACTGGATTTTCTTTGTCTTAAAAGAAAAAAAAAAAAAAAAACTAAACCTTTTATTCCAGTGGAAGGAGAAGTACTTCAGTGGCTTTGTGAGCAGGCAGCTATGGGACCCACTGAGTCCCCACCCTGCACTGCCCTTGGATTTTCTGGTCCTTGCCCCCAACATTCCAACCAGTTCCACTTCACCATCTCTACGAAAAGGTCACTGAACCAGATTCTCTGAAACCTACCCTCCCCAAACAGACCCCATTCCCTCTATCAGCCCAATGAGGGTAAACACCCTGTCCTGCCCTCATGTACCTTTATCTGTTTGATTTCATACCGGATCAATTTGTGAGGGTCAGAAGGGTCTTCAGTGGCAGTAACTATCTTCTCACTGGAGACTTTGGCTCGAATCACTGCATAAGGAGAAAAAAGAGGGAAGACACCATGAACACTTGGAGCAGTCCATTTGAGACCTGGATGATCCTGAAACCCTGGAGAATTTCACTCAGGTGCTGGGTTCTGAGTGGTGTGATGGATAGTTCTGCAGTCACTGCAAATTCAGACTCTTCAGGACTGTTAGGTTCGCAGCGTCTGTGCTCTTTTGGTCATGTTCAACCTGTTAATTTGGAGAGCTGTAGTTCCTGTGACTCTGGGGACAGTGGGCAAAGGGGAGGAGTTAGGGTGGTGGAGGGGAAAGGAGCTCCTTGAAGGATTCCTGTGAGGCTCATCTGTCGAGAGAGCTCAAAGCCTCAAAGCTCTCTCAGAGTTGACATTAGTAAATGTTTATTAAATCCATAAATATTCTGACCCTGCACTGAGAAAGTGCCATCTCTTGCCATTTGAGTGTTAATCAAAAACTGTTTATGAAGGTCTTCCTCTTGGTCTTGTACTGGGCACAAGTCCTACAGATGTGATTGCAACAGGGTTCCCATCCTACAGAACTTTTGGTCTAGCAGAGGACATGCCTATAAAGAACAATAGCACTGAAGAGTAGAGGCACAAACTTGGTAGAGACACAGTGGTAGCCAGGGAGTGAGGAAGCTTCGAAGGAGGGACCTGAGTTAGACCTGGAAGGAGGAATAGCAATTTGCCAGGAATTTAAGGATATGGGGGAAGGGCATCCAGATAGATAGAGGGGAGAGAAAGGACAAAAGATCAGGGTTGGGATGAGGACATGGTAGCAACCTCAGTTATAGGCCTGGACAGAGACAGGTGTTACGCAAGTCCCCTCCCCTCCTCCCCCCGACTCCCAACCTAGCTGGATCACTCTGGTTACACTCCAGTTCAAAGATACTCCTAAACTGCAGTATGGTCAAGATGAGGGGGTCGTCTGGAGGTCCTGACCATCTTTTTTCTTACAAATCAGTCAGACTGTGCTTGCTGGGTTGCTATGGTGCCAGCCCTTTCAACCGATCAGCCTCAGCAGGAGGCACCGGTGAGGGGGATTTGAGCTCCTCCCCTTTCCTCAGACTCCTGGTCAACTGCTCAGCCCGGAGCCAGTCCCCGCCGCAACCTGCCCCTGCTGTGGGCCACTTGGGCCTCGGACTCACCAACTGCCGAGTGGCAGAAGTGGTGCTGCGGATGCACTGGGAGGCAGGTGCACGCCTCGCTCAGCCCCGGGGGCCGCAGCAAAGCCAGCAGCCGCAGCACCAGCGCCCAGCTCGTCGCGGCGGAGGGGCTCCAGGGCATGACACCGCAGAGCCCCGAGGGAGCCTGTAGGGTTTGTCGACCAAAACAGCCGGTCCAAGGCTCCTCCAGAACGCTCCTGGCCCTCCCCCCAGGCTTTATGAGGTGGCCTTAGAACCAATCCCGCCCCAATGGGCTCCGCCTTCCCTTGGCTTGAGGCCACCGGTGGCTGCAGGACCTGAGGCCCTTCAACTGACCGTCTCAGTGAGAGTTAGAGGGAATCCTGAGTAGTTAAGCCTCTGGAGGTAGAGGGAGGACCCTGGGAGAGGGGATGGTGTCAGGGGCAAAAAGATGGAAGAACAACGAAGACAAATGCGTGAGCGCAGGGAGATGAGGGGCTGTGATTCGGACAAGAAACCAGGGAGGAAAGGCTCAGAGGGAAAGAGACCGCCAGAGTCAGCGAGAGGCAGACGGAATTACAACAGGCGCAAGACACAGTGATGGAGAAGGACGGACCCTTGCTGAGCTGCACACTGGGAATGAGACAGGCTGCTCAGGGCTTCTTTCAGCTGCAGGAAGTGTTTTCAATGCCCTATTTATGAGGCTCCAAAGCAACAGCAAACAGTAAGGGAAGGGACAGAGAAAGTTGGGGTGTGTGTGTGTCTTGGCTCTGTCAGCTGGGGGGTGGGGAGAGATGTCAGAGAAAGCAGCCTGTGCTTTAGAAACCCTTTCTCTAAGCCAGAGCCTTAGACTCTGCAGATGGCTAGGGTCAGTTCTCCTGGTGTCTGCTAACACCCTGAGTGTCCCATCCCTTAGGGCAAACTTTGGACCTCATAGCCTGTCTCCAGGCCCTGGGCTATACTGATTGTTATTGCATGCCATGGCCACTGGAGACTGTGCCATGTTATAGCAGGTGGGGCAGCTTGGAGGCCAAAGAGGCAAGGTGCTTGAGTTCACTGTGACCCAAGCTTGTCTACTGTTTGATAGCATGGGGCACCACGACTCCAAATAGAAGGAGATCTGTGGAATTACAGCTGGAGGATATTTCCACATATGCTGTACTAGAAAGTAGAAGGTCAGGTTCTGATTCTGTCGTTAGGTAGCTTTGTCACCTTTACTTTTCAGGACCTCAATTTTTTCTCCATAAAATAGGCTTGAACTACATTATTTCTTCCTTTTTATTCTCCCCCCGCCCCCCACAGTGCTGGGGATCAAGGATCAAATCCAGGGCCTTGTACAAGCTAGGCAAGTACTCTCCCACTGGGCTACACCCTGACCCTGAAGTACATGTTTTCTGAAGTTCTTTGAAGCCCTTTCCCCCAGCCTCTACTGGCTTCAGCCAGGAATGCCGAAACCCTTAGGTCACATTCTCCCAGTATCTCCTCACACCAAAATTCCATGGGCATCTTTTTCATCAAGATCACCATTATCTTCTTCAGAGGACATCTTTTCACTTGGATGGTATTGGCGATGTGTGAAAGCAGAGAGACTGAGAGAGAGGATAGGTCCAAGTTGGTGTCCAGGTTAGTTCTTCATACCATGTCTAGACCAAGGCAAGAGTTGGATATATTATTTGGAGGGATCTCAAAAGCACCCAGTCCCGTCATTTATTTGACAGGTTTGAAGGCTGAGACTCATGACTTGCAGAAAGTTAGTGGCAGAAAGCACTAGAATACAAGTATCCTGACATCTATTCTAGTGCTCCATATACTCTACCATGTTATTTCTTCCATTTGGCTTTTTTTTTTTTTAACAGCTCAAAATTCTGTCTTTGGGGAGGGTAATTCTTCTATTAAGTTTTTATTGCTCCTCTGTTAAAATAAACCTACTTCAAGAAAGCATTTATGGGCTGGGGTTGTGGTTCAGTGGTAGAGCGCTTGCCTAGCATGTGTGAGGCACTGGGTTCGATTCTCAGCACCACATATAAATAAATAAATAAAGGTCCATAGACAACTAAAAATAAAAAAGAAAGCCTTTCATAAGGATCTTTGGAAAGGATTCAATAAGCATATGTTCAATAAACATTGAATTCTTACATGAGCTCTCTTCTAGACTCCAAGCTGGGCAGAAATGGGCCTTAAGCATATTAAGCCATGGTTGGGGTTGAGTTTGTGGTGTTGGTGAGCCGCAAAGACTGTGAATGAAGACAAGTACATCTGGGTCAGTGTTTTTGAAGGAGTAGGTACTAAGAGGTACATGATGAAAAGATACTGAGATGATAAATATGCATTCAAAAAAGGTTTGGGTTTATTAAAATACAACTTACATACAGTAAGATTTATCCTTTCAGATTTTTTATTGTTGTTCTCTTTAGCTGAGAGCCAATCCTGCCCAGGGTTTGTCTAACAGAGAAGGTTGAAGCAGTGAGATGTAGAGAGTAAGAACAGGATTCATAACAACTCTGCCTCTAACATGCTATGTGACCTTGAGAGAGTCATTGTCATTCTATGGGTCCAGTTTTTTAATTTGTAAAACAGATGAGTTGTTTTGATTCTTTAAGGACCCTCCAAAGAGTGTTCCCAAGAAAAATGTGCATAGGGTTCCACAGAGAGATAGGCACACCTGACCAGTTTGTTCCTTTCTTCTCTGCCTTCAGCTGACACTGCCCACATTCCCAGTGGTGGTGAAGATTGGCCACGCTCACTCTGGCATGGGCAAGGTAAGGCAGAGGGCCCTGCAGTGCCATGGGGTTGGACCAAGATGTGGCATTTTTGCTGGAGAAATAGCTCAGTAGAGCATTTGATTAGCATGCATGAGGCCCTAGCTTCAGTCTCCCATAATGGGAGGAGAAAAGGAAGGGCACTTTTCAGATGGGTTTGAAGGCTTTGGGCCCTTTTGACTCCTCAGGGTGTACATATATATGTCTCTCTTTCTTCCTCTTTGCCTAATTCAACATTAGGTCAAAGTAGAAAACCACTATGACTTCCAGGACATTGCTAGTGTGGTAGCCCTCACTCAGACGTACGCCACAGCAGAACCCTTTATTGACGCCAAGTATGACATCCGGGTCCAGAAGATTGGCAGCAATTATAAGGCTTACATGTAAGTGAGTGTGGTGTCCCAGCAGATGCTCTTTGTTTCTTCTCAGCAACCAGCTCTCAGTTTAACCTCATCTGGCCCACAAGGCAAGTTACAGAGAGAGTGTACCACTTGCCTCTGGGACTCCTAACCCGGGTTCTTGTGAAGTCAGGGGAGGAGGTTTATAAACTAAGATGAGAAATAAAATCAGTATTAATTTCACTAGCTTTCTCTTCAGTTATAAACAAAGACTACAGACTCTAGTAGTGTCAGTCCATATGACTTTGTCACCAAAGGTGATCACAATACTCTGGTATCACTACAGTTGTGACAGACCTGAGCACCAGTACTGTCATCCCATGTAAAAATCATGGTGGTTATTAGACCTGCCTCTGTATCCTGTTATTTAAAGAAACATATATTTGACTAATCAAAGATGTAATATTTTTGAGAACTCTAAAAGAGTATCTTTGTGATCTTATATATTTTATACATTTACGCGTTTTATTTATTTTATACATTGAAAGGAATACTGTGCCTCACCAAACTGCCAAAGTATGGGTAAAGTTAAACTCCTAATGTAAATATCCAGCCCTAAAAATGCTACAGAATGTTAAAAGTCTAGTGGTTATAAGAGTAGATGACTTTCTCACATAACTGTATCCATTTGACAGAATGAAAAGTTAAAAATTTCCCTCATTGGAATTTAAAGAAAAGTCTCCCAAACTGATGGAGAGTGGGCAGCCAGAGAAACTTTAGATGGCATTTCCTTTGTTTGTTTGTTTGCAAAACAAAAAACATTCATGTTTGGTGAAAAGAAAGTGCTGGTTCTGCGCCCACTCTCAGTAGGCCATAACAAAGGTCACATGACATGATGAGCTGTCATTGAATGGCCTCTCAGTGTTGCCTTGGCTCCCATACCTTAGGAGGCCCTTATGGATCTGTGTCTTATGTCCCATTGTTAGCTAAGGATGTAAAGTCTTAGAGAACTTTGCAAACTTTAAAATGTAATAAAAATATAAGGGATATTATTATTTGCTCAGAGTTTCCAAGACCCTGTCATGTGTCATGGCTCTATACTGGGGACTTGAAAGTGAGTGTCTCTCTGTCCCTGCCTTAAGAAGTCTGCTTATAGGGACATCTTAGTCAACCATAATCTTAGGAAGACAGTTACATTTATTATGATTTTTTTTTGTCTTCAAGTTTCTAGTCAGGTTTTGCCAGCTACTCAGCTATTTATTTATTTATTTATCTATTTATTTATTTCTGAACTTGGTAGTAGATGCAGGCGAAAGTACATCACAGAGGGAATCAAGCTTCCTGGATTTGTATCTCCCATCTGCTGTGACTGGATATGCAATCTTGGAGAAGTCATCTAGCCTTTCTGAGTCAGAATCTTCTTGTCTATAAAGCAGAGCAAGAATTGCAGCCTGCTCAGAGCAGAGAGTTTGAAGTGAGGCTATTGTGAGGGGTTTGGTGAGGAGGCACCATGAAAAGCAGCCAGTACTGTCCAAGTGGATGGTTGTTGTTGCCCCCTCCATATATGGAGGTTTTTTCAGAGTCTGAAATCAGATCTCTGGGGAGGATACTTGTGGGAACTGGAACAGCCACTCTCCAAACAGCACTGCACGATGAGGACAGCACATGGAGGGGCTCTGTCCATGGTGTAAGAGGACTTGTCTGTCCCCTGGGCCATGCCCTTCCCCCTTGACTCTCTCCGTATAAAGATCTATGATGTAAAAGATATATTTTTGATATTTTACGGTTTACTTAACCCTGTACCAATTGGTCCTCCTGGCAACCCTGTGTTAACAGATAGAAGCTCATGGACTAATTCTCCCATGGTCACCCAGCCAGTCAAGAGCAAATCCAGAGCCAGAAACCTGGTCTTCCGCCTCCTATGTAGTCCAAAACTAGCTGACTCTTAGCACATGCTCATGGAGGGCGGATGCAGTGGGCATAGCAGAGGTTGATGACTTGATGCTGTCAGTTCCATTTGACAGATGAGTGAAGCCCAAAGAGGTTAACTGACTTACCCAGAGCCACATGGCTAATACTGTAGTGGACCTCAGAAATTAACTGTTGAATGAGTGAATGAGAGTGATAGTGAAGAAGACATTGGGAGATAGTCACAAGGACCCTGCAAGTGTTCCCAGGACAAGTGGGATTCAGTTTGTATGCCCAGACACTGTGAGCAGGACACAGTACACTCCCAAGGTGTTTCACATATTCTTGGCTTAAGCCTCAGCTCAAGTAACTAAATTAAAAAGTAGATATTAGATTGTTAAGTGAGGTATAGGCAAAATTCTAATGGGAGCAAGAACTCATCTATTTGAAAAGATCAGGTCAGAGAAGGCTTCATAGAGCCAAGCCTTCTGAGCTAGACCACTGTGGAGAGCGGAGGGCCTCACGGGTGGGAATTTTGGGGCTGTAGGCTCAACAGACAGACTCCAGGCTATTTGTGGGAAAAGCAGTTAGGGAACAGTGAGCTTCATTTCTGGAAGGTTTCATGCCCTCCTGTTGATGGTGTGGCTCATGGCCTGTCCTACCCGGTGGGACCTTGTTGCAGGAGGACATCAATCTCGGGAAACTGGAAGACGAACACTGGCTCTGCAATGCTGGAGCAGATCGCCATGTCAGACAGGTGAGTGAGAAAAGGAGTCCAGTCCCTAGTGAGAGAGAGGCTGCCATACATGAAGAGATGTAAGAAAGAAGGAAGTTTGTAAGAAAGAAGAGAGCCTCTGAGCAAACAGGACTAATAAAACACAAAGGCCCAAGCAGCCAGTCAACAAGATCAGGCAAGACTGGGTCTTGTGCTAAGTTATACAGATAAAGACTTTGCATACCACAGAAGTTCCAAGAAAGGAGTAGTAGTTAACGTGGGCTAGAATAGCCAAGGCCTCTTGGAAGAGGTGAAACCTGCCCTGGGCTTGAAAAGATGGGTAGGATCAGGAAAGCAGAAAGGTAAAGCACTGTAAACAAGGGATTGTGTTTGATGGTTGGGGGATGGAAAGATAGGGGTGAGGGGAGATGGGAGAGATGGAGGCTATAAGAAGAGCCCAAGCAGCAAGCAGGCTTGAAGTAACCCAATGTTCCATCCTCAGGACACTTTCCCATCCCCTCCAGGTACAAACTATGGGTGGACACCTGCTCTGAGATGTTTGGCGGCCTAGACATCTGTGCCGTCAAAGCTGTACATGGCAAAGATGGGAAAGACTATATTTTTGAGGTAAGTCTGACCCAAAAGTATCTGAGAAACAACATCCAAGGCTGGAGCCCAAACTTTTGACTCAAAAACCGTATGGGCAGCCCAGACTGCATTTAGTTTAGAGTCTTCTGAGTTTCTAGAAGGCCTCATATAGCACATCTGTATACCAGAATACCTCCACCAGTGGGGAGCTATTACTTCCAACCTGCTAAGCTGGCACATACCATGGGTAATAGATGGCAGATATGGGTTCCTGGGGCCCTAGTCTAGCCAATCCTCTGGGAAGACTATAGTGACTTTAGCATTCTTAGTCTGAGAAAGCTGCCTTTTGGAGTCATTTGGAGTCATTTTACAGGCAAAAAAACAGGCCTAAGTGCTGTGAACCTGTGCCTAAGGCCACAGGGTGAATTGGTATCTCCACCTGGGCACCTGGGGAAAGGAGATTTTTCTGAGCATCTCTCTGGGCCCTGGAAACACTTTACTCATCCTGGTCCTCTAACACTTTTCTGACTCTTTTCCCATATTCAAAGAAAAATCCCTGGCAGTATGAATTCTTCACATACATTGTCTGATGGCCAGCTCCCCTCCCACAGTGGGAGCAGGTTTTTCCTCAATAAATTAGAGAGCTGGACTATGGAATCTATGATCCTACTAAGGCAGACATTTCCAAAAGGAAGGACTCATTGCTTTGGGCCCTGAGATTCAAGAAGAGTCAGGATTGGTGGCAATTAGGGAAGGCATCCCAAGTCAGAAGCACAGGGAGGAATCTGATCATTTAATGAACAGAGCCTATTTGGAGACAGAGATTGTGCAGGTAAAAATTCACAGGGATGAAAACTGCCCTTTCTTCACTAGAGACTTACGGGAACATCCTTCATGTCTTCTGTTCCTTTGTCTGCAAACTTTGAGCCCTGGGCTCTTTAAGCCTTCTCCTTTGTCTCCCTCTTCCCATTACCTTAAACTAGCAAACTCCTTTTCACCCATTTCTGGCCTGGGTGAACATAAAGGGAAGTGGCCTGAGGCAAAGGTTTGCAGGAGGGGACAAAAGTCCTTCTGCCAAGTACCATGCTTCCAACTGAAGACAACAATGCCTACTTCATCGCCAACCCAGGAAGACCAGGCCAGGCCTTAAAATTTCCAGACCCTTTCCTCACCCAGGCTACATCTTCCGCCAGGTCATGGACTGTAGCATGCCGCTTATTGGGGAACACCAGGTGGAGGACAGACAACTCATCACTGAACTAGTCATCAACAAGATGAACCAGCTGCTGTCCAGGACTCCTATCTTGTCCCCTCAGAGGCCCTTAACCACCCAGCAGCCACAGGTAAGCAGCTGTGAAGAGACACAGGACAGCCAAAAGCCACTGCTCTGGACATTGGTGGCTCTAGGATAGAGTGGAGGTCAGACACCCACAGGCCTAGATAGGATCTAAGCAGTCTTTGCCCTCTTCCTTGTCTTCATCTGGAGGCCTGCTTATCTCCCACCACCCCTTATATGGGCCTTCTCATGAGTTGTGCAGAATCAGC
>CM053416.1:3965930-3981834 GCA_028644305.1 Xerus rutilus | reverse complement strand
CCCCCCGCTTTTTTTGGTGCCCGAGATTGAACCCAGGGGCACTCGACCACTGAGCCACATCGCCAGCCCTATTTTGTGTTTTATGTAGAGACAGGGTCTCACTGAGTTGCTTAGCACCTTGCTGTTGCTGAAGCTGGCTTTGAACTCGCGATTCTCCTGTCTCAGCCTCCCTAAGTGCTGGGATTACAGGCATACGGCACCGTGCCCGTAGAGGATACTCCGGTTTTTAAAGTGGGAGGCCTCTGAGGAAGAGTTGAATCAGATTGCTCACTAGCTGTTCACTGCTACATTTGTTAAAAGGAAAATTGGGGCAGGGGATCTCTTTCTGAGAAATTTGGTGTAGAAAAGGAGAAGAGTCAGGTTCTTCATTCTGGGAGAGTGACAAGGTACAACTCAAAATTTAAGATCTCCTCTTCCTAAGGGAGAGGAGGTGGCCTTGAATTGACGTAGTGCCTAACTCAGGGCCAGTCACATCATGGTGACAATATCCCAGCTGCAGGTCTACTAGGAAATCCACAATGAAGTTTTTGTGGAACATTAGGCCCTGTGGCTCTAGCATGTGCCAAAGAAAGGAAGCGACCCTGGACCTGAAGTTCTTTGGTTCCACAAAGAAGGTATCTCATTTTTGGAAAATATCTACACTCTTCTTTCCACTGAACTTTTGTATAATGAAATGGGAAGAACTTGGGGCAGTGAATCAAAGAATTGAGTCCTGATCTAGCTTTTTCCCTAAATAGCTGTGTAATTTTGGGGAGAAGTGATTAGCTTTGGGGGTCTTTGCAAATTTTATCATTTATAAATTAGAGTTCTCTCAAAAACTTTTTCTTCAAAATCTAACATCAAACAGTTAGGGAGATAGAATATAATAGGGATTCAAAATATGGGCTTTGAAATGAAAACCACCCATTTTGAATTCTAACCCCTGCATTTGTTGGTGCTTTGACCTTGGACAAGGTCCTTATCTTTGGCTCAGGGTTGATAACCATAGGACGTGTCTCACAGGGTTGTTAGGAGAATTAAATGATGTAAGTAACCTAAAACATGGCATGGCACAAAGTAAAGCACCTGGCGAAGGTCGGCTGTTGTCATAGAAGTAAGTAGACTCTGGCCTTGGATCCAGGCAGCCTTAGGCCTGGACACCATTGCTGCCTCTTCTGAAGATGGTGCCTCATCAAATTATGCTGCACCCAGAAGCAAATAGTTGGAATCTAGAAATCCTTCAGTAAGAAAGAAGAAAGAGCTGCCACCCTTACACTGGAAGAGGGAAGGGAAAAAACAAAACAAAACAACACAGCAGTGTGCGTTATTTAGGGTACAGGAAATTACCCCAGATATTTGAATATCACAGAATCATAGCCTGCAAGTGTTGTTGATACTCATAATAATGAACCTGAATCGTCAGGATTTTAGTGTTTCGTATTCTGTTTGAGAAAATTAGAAACAAAATATAGGAAATATTTCCAGAAAAGAATTGAAAACAGTATAACAATTGGTAAGTCTGAATCTGTTTCCCCACCTGTCATATGAGAAAACATCTAAATATCTTTCTGCTCTAAAAGAGTCTTTAGGGACTGGGCATGCAGGTCAGTTGAGGAATGCTTGCATAGCATGCACAGGACCCTACGTTCTATTCTCAGCCCACCAAAGAAATAAAATAAAAAATAAAAAAATAAAAATGTCTTGAGTGGAATACTTATATTCTTATGGATTCTGGATAAATGGAAACTCTGGGCTAACAGATATTGACTTTAACTCTGCGCTTCAGAGTTCCAGGTTATTGTGGAGCTTCATTACATAGGCATGATCAATTGATCATCTGGTTGAACTCAGTCTCCAGCTCCCTGTTCCCTAGAGATCAGACTAATGCCATGTGGCTTAAAGAACCTTCCATGAATAACAAAGACACTCCTGTCACTCAGGAAATTCCAGGAGTTTAGAGGTTACTTCCTGGGAGCCTGGCACAAAGGCCAGACCTCTCTTAGGACAAGTCCAAACCCTTTACTGCATACACTATCAAGTTAATGTTCTCAAGTACTTTCAGCCCGTTGTGGGCAAAAGCTGTGCTTTATTCTTCCGTGTTTCCACTGACGAACACAGGCCTGGCCCAGAGTGTGTCCTTAATTAAATTAGCTAATAGCCTTAGGACTTCAATGAAGAATGAGATATAGTTCCTGTCCAAAAGTTGTTCAAATTCTAAGTGGAAACTGTGACTGAATTCATGGGCCATCGAACCGTGTCTTCTTTTATTTACTGTTAACTTCCTCCTAAGCTCGTGCCCTGACCCCAGGCTGCCCAGAAGACAGAAAGCACCCAACAGTCTGTCACACTTGGCAAAATGCTGCAACTTGGGCTTGAAGCCACGACTGTTCTGGTCACAATTCTACCTCCGTCTCTCCTAGGTGACAACACATTGTTTATTGTTGAGGAGACATTTCAGTTACCCTGGGTGCAGGCCCTTGGATCTCTCAGACTAGATGGCCTTATTCCTGCTGTCACCTCCCACTTTCCTGCATCTGTACCTACATGAATCTGCTTCTGTGGACCCCCTTCCACCTGTCCTCTGGATTGCACCCACTTTGCCTTCACATGTACCCTCTCGTCCCCATCACCAGTTCTCCCTTTTCCAAAAGATTACCACATCCACATCCGAATAGCTTCCACTGAAAACACAAAAACATCCCTCAGCTCCATATTCCCTTCCAGCCACTGTCCCACTACTCTGTTCCCAACCCAATCTTGAGTTGTTTCAGCCACCATCTCTCCTCCTCCATCACATATTTTCTCTTCAACTCTCTCCAGGCAGCATTCTTTTCCCCCATCCCACTGAATCTGCTGTGGGCAAAGTCATCTCCACATTCCCTCCACTCCTGTTGGTCACTTCTGTCCCTACCTGGTAGACTTTGCAGCAGTGTTTGGTGTAGTTGGCTCCTTCCTTGAAACATGTCCTCGGCTAGGCCCCTGTGACCTACTCCTGCTGGCTTTCCACTCTGCCTGTTTGGCTTCTCCTCCACAGCCTCCTTTACTGACCCCTCTGCTTCTGCTAATCCTCTGAATGTCAGTGCCCCAGAACTTCGTTGATTGTGGCCAGCCCTGTCTATCTCCTGCCCTGACCACTCTTTGAACTCCAGATTTGCATGTCTAACTCCTTTGATGCCTTTATTTGAATTCCTAAAAGGCATCCTAAATATAACATGCCCAGAGCAGGATTCTTTTTTCTCCCCACTCTTTAACCATGTCCTTACCCCTTAACTTAATTTTGTCCAAGTAATTCGTGTAGGCCTTTGCCTAGCTCTTTGCCCTTCTGCCATGCTTGCCTCTTGCCTTAGCCCCAGTGGTCAGGGCCTTTGTGTTGGTTGTGTCCTCTCTCAGAAATGCTCTCCCTAACCCTTCTTTTTTAATTTTGTATTTTTTGCATGGCTGGCTCTTGTGCAGCAGTGTAACTGGTATTTCTTCAACCATTCGACCCAAAGTTGCCACCTACTCACTGACTCACTGGCTGCCACCTCTCCCTTCTTTGAACTTGGCATAGCACTTAGTATCAGCTAAGATTCCTAAGGCCATGACGTCTCTAGGGACTATAACCTCATGGGCCCACCACCATGTACGTGGTCAGTCATTGGCCCAGATACTGTTACGCAGCATATGACTGTGTATCAAAGCTGTTTTAAGAAGGATGGTTGAGAGTGGTTTGCCCAAGTGCGTTCAGTTTTCTGTAGAAAATTTAAACAATAACAATAAACTAAGTCTGTCTGCCTTTTATTATTTTTGTTGCTATTCACATGTGATATCAATTCTATACAAATGACAAAGATAAAATCCCCCTCCTGTTCAGGCAAACCACTCCCACCACCTCTCTCCCCTGATAGGCCATCGGCATATTTGTTGATTGAGTTCCCTTTGGGAGTGAACATCACAAACAACTCTCAGCATATTTGGAGTTAACATCAGGCTCCTGTGGAGAGCTTGGTACTGTGCAAGTAGGAAGATGTAGACCACGGAACATTATCTGAGTTTCAGCCTGGCTGCTGTGTGGCCAGCTGAGCCCCTAACTGTTGTTACTGCCTCATGGGCCATTCTTCAGGGTCAGCCCCTCTTGTTGGTCTGGTTCCGTGGCTCTGGAAGATCAAGCTGAAAGGGCTTCTGGCTCAAGCAATAGCCCTAGGAGCTGCCTCTTGCCTCGAATTCTAGACTAAGACCAGAACATACCAGTGACCAGCTGCCTAGGAAGCTTTCTCTCTTGATCTTTCCCTATCCTTGCTTCCAGCTCTCCCAAGAGAGCTTCCATTACTTTGAAGAGGGGGAAAAAGCACCTATTTAGAGCACCAGGCTGGTGGATAGGAAGAGTGAGGGGGTGAGTAGAGGGCATCACTCACCTTGTTTCCAGCCAACTCCCTAGCCTGGGGTGGATTAATTATGGAAAATATAAGCTGGCTAAAGCTGTGCATAGTTCCGAGGAATAAGGGCAGGGATGTAAGAGACATTGGCCGTGTCATTGAAAGCAGGAGCTGAGTGCCAAGGCCTGACTGAACAGACAGCAGCTTGGCCTCAGCCTGTCTGGACTGCCAGGACTTGGGGCTCCTGGGGCCTCTGACCTTCTACACTCAGCCTCTTTTGAAGTGCTTTAGGGACACTGTTCTCAGTGTGGCAGTGACACCTGGTGGCCAGTAGAGGCCAAAGCCCCCAGGCTCTGTAGTTGTAGAACCTCCTCGTGGTACCCAAAAGTTTCCCATGCTCCCAACACATTCACCAACCTTGGGCTCCATCACCCAGGATCTGAATTGAGCCTTGTGTCCTAGGGCTCTGGAGAGGTGTAGGTTGCTCTGCAGACCCCCAGGAGCAAGGGAGAGAACTTCAAGTAGAGAGAGCTTTCAGATCCTGCCAGCACAGATGGCAGTATCTAGTCCTCTCCTTTGCGTAGCTGATCTTTTTTCATATCTCATTACACTGGTCCTGTTCTTTTTCTTTTCCTGTAAAATCGTCCGGAGTCAAAGGCTGAATTGCTAATGCAGGAATTTCAGATACTGATGGCTGAGTGTCCCTCAGTTGTACCACAGAGTTGCCTTTCTGTTTAGCTTGTGGGTTAGACCCACAGGCAGTGATTCTGCTGCTCGGCCTTAGGAAGCATTAATACCCATCTGGTGCCAGGGTGAAGATAAGCCACTTCTTCCTCCCTGAGCTGACAGCCCATGCCTGGGTGTTGTTTCTGGTCTGAGGGTCACCACAAAACAAGGACAAACTCTAACTTCAACTGGAGTATACTCAGAGGAGAGAAAGTAGGAGGTGGAGGGATATGGCGGATTTGTTCTGTGGGGAAGAGGTAAAGGAACTGCAGTTGAATAGCAGTCGTTTCTAGGAGCCCACGATTCAGTGTCTTCAGCTCTCGGTGCCATCGTGGGTTAAAGATGGTTCCAAAGACAAATCTTCTGGAAGACAAGTTCTGACTCAGCATAGGGAATAAACTCGCTGACGCTGAGAGAGGACACGGCTGCCCTGGGGAGTGGCATGTGGCTCATGTGGTAGCTGGCGTTCAGGCAGGGGCAGGATGAGCCACTTCTCAGGGACATGGTGGAAAGGTGGGCTGGGACTGGAGGGATTGGTGACTTTTCAAACCCACTTCCAACCTCAGTTGCCATCATCTAGGTTGTGTGCAGTCACAGGACCTGGGAAGGGCACAACAAGAGTTCAGAGTTGAAGGACAGGGGCCAGGTCACCTCTGGCTCTGGCAGGACGTTCTGCCAGTCCTTTTTAATTGGCTCTCTGGTCTGAAGAGAGACTCCAAACATTTCTAGCCAGGTCTCTGCAGCCCCCGCGGCTCCAAAACCCACATTCTCTTGAGTGCAAGGAGATCAGGACTGGGAAGGGGTCTCTCATCCTGAGAAGTGGAGCCTGGAGGCTGTGCACTTAGGGGACACAACTGTCCCTCAGATCCCAAACATGGGCTTCAGTTTCCCTTGAGCTTGGAAGAGGTAAATTTAGGACAAACGAAAGGCCTTCCTGCTTCCCACAGCAGGACTGGCTTTAGAGAATTTGTTCCCCAGTGAGGAGAAGCTGAGAATGTGAGGAGATTTGGGGCAGGTTCAGATAAAGCCACTAGTGACCAGATCCCTCAACAGACTATTAAGAGAAACTGACTATTTTTGGATTGGCTTAACTTTCAGCAGGGACATCTTTAATCACTTGAAGCTAACATTCTGACCTCGGGTGACCTGACCCTCAGTGCCCCTGTAGGACTCATGGACTGCCCCCCTGGGACATTTCTGGTGTCCTTAGGTTATGGGAGGGGCCAGTTCAGGAGACAAGCTCTGCCCTCCAGTCAGCAATTCCCCTCAGGAAGGAAGGTAGGAGCAGCTCATCCTTGTTACCTTTCTGACTTTTAGAGGAAGGAAGGTGGGCGCTAGTGACTGCCAGGGAGAGTCCGGAAAGGTCCCTAGGTGCTGCAAACGTGCTATCCCCTTTGCTCCGACTAAACCTCCAGCCTCCTGACCACATTCCTTCCTGCTGCTTCATTCTCCCTGGGGTCCTAGACCGGGGGAGCGGGGCCTGGGGGAGCTGATCAGAATAGTTCTGTGGCGTGTCCGGCAAGGAGCTTGGCCTGGCCCCTTTCCTGGGGCCAGACCCTGGGACCCTTTCCCAATTTCCTGTCTCAGATATGCTGACCAAGCACAGGCCTTCCTTCTTGATGGGGGCAGCTGGTCCCAAGCCAACAGCTCTCAAGAGTTGAGTCACTCCATGTCTTTCCTTCCTCAGCTGTTCATCCTGCTGGGACTTCAGATAGGAGCTTCCCTCTTCCAGCTTGCCTGATGAAAGCCACAGGATGGTAAATTCCAGGTGCCTTTGACAAAAACCCACAAACACTCATCCGTGGGCTTGGTTTTTCTCCCAGACCAGTGATTTCCTTTACAGCCACCTCAAGAGCTAATATTTGCTCTTTCTAAACTGACTTTTCTGTATCTGCAGGGACCTTGCCCAGCCCAGAAACTCCCGCACACAAAACTACCACGCACCAGCTGACAGGAAGCTACGCAACAATGCCTTCTCCGCTGATGCATGCGAGTCTAACATTACGGCTTCATTCCTT
This sequence comes from Xerus rutilus, assembly GCA_028644305.1. Classification (NCBI taxonomy): domain Eukaryota; kingdom Metazoa; phylum Chordata; class Mammalia; order Rodentia; family Sciuridae; genus Xerus; species Xerus rutilus. The sequence continues at coordinate 3,974,756 of CM053416.1, read as the reverse complement.
TGGGATGATGTTGATTACTATTTAAATGATACTCGTGATGCTCACTTTCATTCTTGCTTTGCCTAACACTAGTTTACAAAGCACATTCATTATTTTAGGCTTCACAACCCTTATGTGAGATGGATTGAGTTAGTAACTGTAGCCGTGTTTATATATCAGGAAAGAGCATGCAAATGACTTGCCCAAAGTCGCATGCCTGCTAAGGAGGAGAGCTGGATCTTCTGGTGCTCCCCCTGGAGCACAGGGCAAGGTAAGAATAGGTATTTGTGGCCCTGTGTGAGGAAAACTCTTGCTCTTGCCCTTTGACAATCGAGGGCAGAGCTAACCAACCTGGGGAATCTCTGAGCTTCCCCAGCTCTGTTCTGCCCCCCTGGTTTCTCTGATCACTAACGCCCCATGGATTCTGCACAGCAGGATACTAGCCTCCATGGAGGGGAGCAGCAAGATCTCCTTGCCAATCCCTCTCAGCCTGTGCCTGCGGGATCTCTCTGCTCAGGTCCAAAGGCCCTGAGGTCTTGCTGGGCTCCAGACTGTGCAGCTAAGAAAGGCTTATCTCTTATCTCAGACATCTGAAGAACTGAAAAATGCATGAAAGAATTAATGGGAGCCTAGAGCCAGAAGAGCCTATCGAAGTCATCTGCCTGTAACTGCTTCAGCCCTTCACAGTGTCTCTGGCCAGAGTTTGTCCAGGTCCTGCTTAAATACCCCTCACACCAGAAAGCTCACTACTCCCCAGGCAGCCCTCAACTCAATTCAGATTTGCACTGGACTAACTTCAGTCTTGTATTATAAGCCCTAGGTGCTTCCATGGATACCTCATTTAATCCTTACCATCTGCCATTCAGGAAACAGATTCAGAGATTAAGTCATTTGTCCAAAGTCACATGAGGAAAGATGTCATTTCCAGACTTCTCACCCTCTTATCTGTTCCACAGATCCATTTTATTCTGCCAGCATTGCCCTTAAAAGATGTACCCAGAAGTTGTGGCAGAACTTTCTTATGAGCACTGATCAGTCAACCAAGTGGTGAACTTGTGACTCCCCCGCTTCGGGAGACACTGATCTACCTCCAGCCGTATCAGATATTTGACAGCAGCAGCACAGACTCACACCCTCTGAGCTTGCAGTCATTCTGGAAGCCCAGGGTTGTTTGGGGTTTTTTCGTATGTGGCTATAAGGCCATTTCCCCCCTTCCTTTTTGTGTGTAGCTGGTCACAAGCACTGGACTTCACATTCTTACCTGTTTGAGTCAACCAGCTTCCTGAGAGAAACTCTGCTGCTCAGTATGACCACGAGTTCCTGCTGTGGGCTGGCTACAAGCCAGACTTTGGCAGTGACGCCAGAGTGGCCAGACTTCTGTGGAATTCGGCATCCCAGGAGGCTCTTGGTGACTGGAGACAGATCCCATGGTAGCCAAACCCCACAGGGAATAGGCCCTCAGCCCCTAGCCGGCAGCAGGCTTGTGGGCGGAGCCCAAGTGTCTCAGCCTGGCAAGTGACAGTCCTTAGGGACTCTCCTCCCAGTCTCCCATAGCCCCTGAAAAGTCTTCAGTCCACAACCTCGTTGGAGCCAGGAACAGGAGAGGCTCCCTAGGCGCCATCACGGGTGGCCGAGGCACATTCCCAGGCTCCAGCCCAAAGGACGGCCTTGAGAGCTCTTCCCCAAAGCTTTGGGAAGGACACTTGGGCTCAGTTCATCCTTGAGAGTCTCACATGTGTATTTCTGTGACTGAGGAGAGCTGGGGCCAGCCTTGGTGGTATAGTTCCCTCTGTGAGTTCATCCTGTGAGTGGCTGAAGTTCTCCCATTAAACTTCCATCTGTGGGATTTTAAAAGTTATTTTCTGGAATCATAGTTTCTCAGGGTTAGAAAGACTCTTAGTGTTTATTTAATCTATTTCATATTAAATCAACGTATGTTCTTTTCTACAATATCTTCGTCGGGTAATTCTCTAGCTGTGCATGAACACCTCTGCCTCCTAAGATTGCCTGTCCCGTTTTCACAACAGAAAGTTCTTCCCGTGACTGACAGCCTGCCTTTCTGGAGCTGTGGTTCACTGGTGCAGGTTCTGCTCTCCTGCTGTGTGATCTTCTGTAACCCTCTCTGAAATTGTCTTGGAGAATAATGGCATAAATTCATCTTGACCAATGTCTGAGGTGATTCATTGGCAGCCATCAGGAATACCTGGAGTGACACCCTGGAGGAGGAGATTGACAAGAATTTGTCTAGCTTTTGGAGACAAACTGTATGACTTTTGCTATCCTATAACTAAGTGTCCATCTCAGGCAGTGAGAAGCTGTGACATTGATGGCATGGCCTAGAGAGAGAATAAACAGCAAGGTCAGGACTAGGAGGCACAGGCACATTTAGGACATGAAGAAAAGTCTAGCTGGGCCCATCTGTAATCACAGTGGCTCAGGAGGCTGAGGCAGGAAGATCGCAGGTTCAAAGCTAGCCTCAGCAACTTAGCAAAGCCCTAAACAACTCAGCAAGACCCTGTCTCTAAACAAAATATAAAAAAGGGCTGGGAGCCGAGCGCGGTGGCTCAGACCTACAATCCCAGCACTTAGGGAGGCTGAGACAGGAGAATCGTGAGTTCAAAGTCAGTCTCAGCAACAGCGAGGCGCTAAGCAACTCAGTGAGACCCTGTCTCTACATAAAACACAAAATAGGGCTGGGATGTGGCTCAGTGGTCGAGTGCCCCTGAGTTCAGTCTCCAGTACCAAAAAAAAAAAAAAAATAGTTCAGAAAGGTTGATTCCAACCATGCTGAAGCAATCAGGGATACTGATAAAACCATATGTACCTCATAGAACTATTGCAAGATATAAGGGAGATAGTGATAAGAATGGCCCCACGTTACCAGGCATGCAGTGCGTACTCAGTAGGTGTTAGCTCTACGTTATTTAGAGAAGCTAAGTGGCACAACTAGGCAAGAGGTTTAGGAGGATGATAGGTAGCCATGGAGAACACAGATTGGAGAGAGAAGAGTTAAAAAAAATTAAGAGACTTTCTAGTCTAAGAAAGAATAGATACAGGCTTGACCATCGTGGTAAACAGAAGATGAATCTTCTAAGGTGAATCTCAGGTGAATCTTAGATGCTGGGAGGGGATAACTGCAGAGCCTTGGTGGCTGGCTGGACAGAGTGGTCTCCGTCTGGCCCACTGGATGTGAGTATTTCAGGATCAGGGCTCAGGCACAGTCTCATGAACCCCATGAGAGTGCCTGGAAGAAAGGAGAGGCAGTGCAGTGTTTTTGCTGTGACTTACGAGAGGTTGGGGCTTACAGGTAAGATGGGCACTCTGATGTCATGACCAAGGACATTCCAGATGCCTCTGCCTATTCCTACCCCCAGTCCTCTTGTTAGAACAGTTTGAGATGATGCTTTTGTCAACAAAACTGTGATACTGGGAAGGGTAACATTTCTACTTGGTCATAGGTCTGAAAAACAGGCCCTAATAAGCAGGAGGTGAGTTAGATGGCCAGAATCAAGGCCCAGGGGAAACAAGGAACACGGAGAAATGACATTAATATGGGAGTAGAGCTGGGGGCATGTCGCAAGCGGGGAGGAGCACTGAAAAGAGGAAGTGGGAGAATGCTGAAGATATACTTAGCTCACTGCGCAGCCCTGCCTCGGAGCCCCTCTGACATCACAGTCGGCACACTTGGCAGGCTTTAGGCTTTATAGAGTGTTTCCCTCGTGCTGAAGTCAAGCTCCAAATGTTCATTGCCTTTAATACAAATGTTAGACAAACTAAGTCACATTAGTCTTTGATCCTGTCAGAGAATAATCAGAATCACAGCTGGAAAGAGAGGAAACATGGGAGCAGAGCCATGTTGTTGGGCAAAATGTCATTCTGCTGTGTGAGAGGGGAAAACACGTTGGCCTTGAGCACTTTACAAGCATTAATATCTTATTCTTTCCTTTTGGGTAAAGAGGATTCTGGGAACAAAATGATGGTCTCCTCCTCCCTGTGGTCTGCCCCTGCCTAAAGAGTAGATATCACCCTCATTCAGCCCCAGTATTGATCCACCCCAAAGTTCACTCCAGCAGTGAGCCACGTCTGGGTTAGTCACCTGGTTTAGCCACCACTCCCCCTGCCTCTGGAGCCACCGGCAGCCCAACCCTGTCTGGAGTTGGGTGCTGAACCTCCCTGAATCTGGACATCAGGCAGGTGCCACAGAAGAAACCAGGTGGTGTTTAAGACCCAAAGCTTCGGGGCTGGGGCTGTAGCTCAGGGGTAGAGCGCTTGCCTAGCACGCGTGAGGCACTGGGTTCGATCCTCAGCACCACATATACATAATAAATAATAAATGAATAAAATAAAGATCCATCAACAACTAAAAAAAATTAAAAAAAAAGACCCAAAGCTTCTAGAAAAAGCAAATCTAAAGAGCAGCAAAATGAAAAGAGAGTCAAGGAGCGTATCAAGGCGGTTGTGTACGCAGGTGGTTCCAGTCCCCACACTGCCCCCAGCAACAGCCCAGAGGCTCAGGCTTCTTTCAAGGTGTTCCTGGAACAGCACAAACTCGTGACCCATCCCACTGGATTCTGTTGCAGCCTTGCCAAGGAGCCATAGGAGTTCTCTTTGGGATTTGCTTGGAGTTTTTGTTTTTATCTCTTTGCATTTTTGTCTTCCAGAGTGGAACACTTAAGGATCCGGACTCGAGCAAGACCCCGCCTCAGCGGCCACCCCCGCAAGGTTGTTTACAGTATATTCTCGACTGTAATGGCATTGCAGTAGGGCCAAAACAAGTTCAAGCCTCTTAAAGTGATTGGTAGTTAATTTTTCAAAGCAGAAATTTTAAGCCAAAAAAACAAAACAAAACAAAACAAAGAAAGAAAGAAAGGAAAGCGGGGAGGGGAGAACAGCCCCCCCAGTCGGTGCCCTGGCTGCGTTCTGTTCTCAGTGCTGACTGGACTGTGTTTTTCCTATGCAGTGTCAGCTCCTCTGTCTGGTTGTTTACCTGTTCCTGTTTGTGCTTGTAATGCTCACTCACGTTTCTCTGTATAACTTGTGATTCCAGGGCTGTTTGTCAACAGTGTGCAAAAGAATCGTGCCTCTCCCAAGTCCAGTGTGACTCTACCTTATGGGCGGTTTGCTAGTGTTTTTCCAAGTATTATATGATGCTGGGTGAGATAGGAGCATGGAGGATGGACAGGGGAGAAACAAAACCCACACGAATAAAACCCAGCTCCCATTCTCCTCCCCCAGGCTCAGATTAACACCCCTCCCACTTACCTCCATGAGTGTGCTTGGGATCCTCAGTGAACTGTGCTTTCGCTTCCTTTCTGCATGACTAGGGTAAATAGAACTTTAAGAGATTCTCAAGATCTGATTTCCATAGCTTCATCCGTTGAATTTGAAGGCATCCACCTTTTCCACCATTTGCTACAATTTGGTGCAGTTTGAGTTTATGTGAATAGGCTGGCTGTGCCTGTAGAGCTCTCGTGTTTTTAGTGTTGAAATACAAAGAACAAGCTACTTCCAGGAATGTGTTCTGTATTTTACATCCCAGTGTACCCTTCGTTTTTATTATGAACTAATTAGCTATGAGAGTAAACAAAAACAAAATAAAAAAAAAATGGGGCCGCCAATGTGCAATATCCAAGTGAACTCGTGAGTGTTTTCCATGTGTTGATCTCAGCCCCCCAAAGGTGTTCCTTCCTTGTTGCTGTTTCTGAACTAGCCATATGTGCTTTTTTTTTTCTTTTTGATACCAGGGCTGCTTTGTGTTCCCCAAAGCTTGACTTAACGTTGGGAGATGATTCTTTAGCAATGGTGGGTAGAGAATGCAGGGAGCTCCTGAAGTCTGGGAGGGGTTTGCCCATTCCTGAGGCATGGTAATGCAAGATTAGACCAGAGAGACCCTGTGTCACCCCAGTGGGTAGGGTACACTGCCTGTGGGATTCTGAAGTTGATTCCAGCTTTAGTTCTCAGCCACTGCTGTAGCCCGCCACAGGCCTGGGAGTGCAGAGCTTTCTGGAAAGAGCTGTCTCAGATGTAGCTTGTGTGTGTGTGTTGGACAGAGGCTTCACATCTGGAAGCACCCTCGCCAGTTTGTCCTCTTCCCTCTGGCAGGAAGCAAGCAGGCAGATGATGCGGCAGTTAATTAAACCAGGACTCAAGTCAGTGCCTCATCTTACTATCTCTGGGCAAAGCTGGGAACGGGTACCAAGTGGCCTTCTCTAGCACGTGGCCCTGGGGAGTTCATGCCAGCAGTTTGCCTTTTACAAGAAATGCTTCTGGCTCTACTTTTACATTCCCTCCCACCTCGGTACCGACCCGGCCCCAGTCTGGACTACCGGGTCTGAGGAGTAAGCAGTTTTGGTAGTAGAGAACCTGAGGGACCTGTCAAGGGTCACATGTCCTGGTTCTCCTTTGGCAAATTCTGAGGCCATAGAAAAATGCACAGTGTGTGAATGTCCTTGCCTGTGATCCCTCCCTGGGATGATGATGGTAGTCAGTCTGTTGTAAATATATACATACATGCATATGTGCACTTACAGGTGGGTTGCTTAAGAATCAGGTCCTTAAATACCTCCCAATTTGATGAAACGATAGAAAGTAACATTTCCCAGAATGGAGGAATGCATTTATTTTTGTTTTTCAAATATTTTTGTCCAAGCAGTGAGCTGATGGTGGTGTTGCTTCTCTGCATGTTATCAGTGTGTACATCCAGGTGCTTTTCATGTGACATTCAGTGAGCCACAAATACAAAGTTGCCATTTGAATTCAGTCAGGCTACAAGGTGGGGTCAGCCACCGCCTCTGAGGCAGGGAGAAACTGATCAGGACTCCCACTGCCAAACGCAAGCAGACTGTATCACCTGACTGTCATGTGCCCTCAGGCAGCATGCTAAGGGACAACTCTGTGGCCTGAGGGACATCTGTGTCACAGTGTAGGATTGCTGTTCAGGTGTTTTGTACACATTTCTTTTCTGATGTTGTTTCCCCCCACATTTTTTTTTGTACTGATCCAGCTGGGAGACCCTCAGCCAATGCTGGAAGTGTGATTGAAGTACCTCTCTCTTTTGTGACTCTCTTGTATAGCTTAATGTGCAATAAAGGAAAAGTTATATCTGTCTTCAGTGTTAAGTTGTAAAGTTTCTGGCTATTCAACTCTCTGTACAGTGGGAAAGCACTCAGGTTTCTGGAACAAGAGGCTGAGCTATCAACCTGAATGACTTTACAAGAAAATGCTAATACAGATGATGTGAAGCTTGGGCAAAGACAAGAGCTGATTAACATGGAATAATCTTCTAATCTATCATCATCAATAGTTACTTGGTTTGAACTGTGAACTTCTTAAACATGCAGAATTCCATGTATTTATGTATGTACCTATTTATGTGTGACTAACGCTGATATTAATTGGTTATGATGATAAAGGGGAACCCATGGCCTGTCACAGGGGAGTCGACTTACAGTCATGAGGGCACAGTAGCATAGCCACCCAGTCCTGCCTCCCCAGAACCTAGTGTTTCTAGAAAACTAAGTACCAATACAACCCCCAGCTCCTGTTGAGTTTCTGTAAGCTCACTTCTTCCAGCCAGCCCATGGCATTGAGGCCAAAAGCTGGATCTTCCAGGCCAGTCGAGCATCATTTCCACTAGTCAGTATGTGCTTGTGGGGGTCATCTTTTGACTTCTCAGTGTAGGGACCCTTCCTACTCTACAGCCAAATCTGAGCAAATGGTTCTACCCTCATTGCCCCCAGAGGAAGATGGGCTTTTTTCTTTCCAAGCTACCGGATGGTTGTGTGTTTCATCCTGGGAGAAAGGTATACTAATTCTTCCCATAAGGGCTGTTTGCCAGATGGTGCCTACAGAATCCTCAGGGGAGAATGGAGTTCGACTTTCTCCGCACACCTGAAAGCCCCTGAGGATGACACTGAGATGCAAGAGTGCCTAAGAAGACAGGCTTGATCCTAGTCGTGGGAGTTAGGGGTACAATTTTGAAGCCCAGGTGGGGAGGGTGTGGCAGTCAGACCTGTGCAGGCTTGGAGCTGGACGAAGGGCAGCCTGGGAAGCACAGCCAGTCGGTGATCATCAACGATGATCGTAAAGCCCGATTCTTTTTTTGAAGAGCTTTCTCATCCGTTATCATCTTCAAAACACTATCATCTTAAAAGATAAGGCTAGGACTTATTTTTTAATGGTATCATGGTTGGAAAAACCAAGACCTAGAGAAGCTTGGCGAAACTCTTTCTTGGGTTTTCTGCATCCCAGTCTGGTGCTCCCCCCACCCCCACCCCCTGCCCTCTCCTGCATCTGATTGTGGAATTTGGGAATTCTGAGGAACCTCTGGGGAATGGGATGGGGTCTGTCTGGTCTGGGGCCTTGTGGAAGAGAGCTTACCTCTGTCTGGGGGTTTGATCACCCCCTACTTTCTTCCCTGTCCTCCTGACTTCTGCTGTGATTAAGTCGCCCTGTCTCTGAGGAGGCTCATGCAGGGATGAGGTGCAGGGTCAGGGACTCCCCTTGGAGCCCTTCAGAGCCTTGGGTGGCTTCTCATAGTAGAACTTATCCCTTTGGTAATAAACCGCACTCTTTGAGACAGATTCTACGAAGGAAACCCTTTGAGATGGTTAAATTATGAAGTTTCTCTTGTACTGAACCTAGGGGGCCCTGGGCAACCCCAAGGAACGCAGCCCCCAGGCAGAGTGCTGCCACCACGCCGGCTCCCCCCTGGACCATCACTGCCACCTTCCTCTTCTTCCTCCTCTTCTTCCTCCTCCTCGGCTCCTCAGCGGCCGGGCGGCCCCACCACCACCCACGGAGATGCACCCTCCAGCAGCACCTCGCTGGCAGAGGCCCAGCCACCCC
>CM053416.1:3904489-3965430 GCA_028644305.1 Xerus rutilus | reverse complement strand
AGATACAATGAGTCTATCTCTAGGGAGGGAGAAAAGCGGGCTTCAGATTTTCAGGGTTCAAATGAGCCACTTTGAGATCACCTAGTCATCACATGGATGAGAAAACCTTGCTCAGAGAGATTCGATGGATTTTCTTTTTCAAAAGGCACTCCACTAGTTAGTGCAGAGCCAGGGTTGGGGCTCAGAGGTCCAGATAGTCAGTTTCTCTGGGCCTTCCAATCCTAGGTAATGGGAAGGGTATCACCCACTCCCCTCCCAGCACCAGCCTGTGGCATCTCCCACACTTTGCCTTCCCCAGTATCTTGTTTGCTGTGGGTTAAGTTTGGAATCTCTCCTGCCTTCCCATTCGCCAGCCCTGCCTCAGCCTGAGGGCAGATCTTTGGGCCCTCACTGTCTCTGGACTGAAGCTGTCAAATAGAGCCAGCTTCTGATGACAAGCTGGAGGCCTGTACTCGGTGCCCTCTGCCTGTTGCATGTACAGGAGCTCCCTCCCTCGCAGAGGCCAGCATGCTGGGGCTTGTCCCCAGCTCTAATGAAAGGCAGGCCATATGTTCACAGCCACAGCAGGAGGAGAGCCTGCTACAGGTCCTACAGGAGCAGCTTTCCTGGGCTGTATCCAGCATTTGGGAGAGGGCCACGGGACCCCAGACACCACCAGGAGGGTTCTGGAGCCAGAAGTCAGCAGGAAAGGGACTTGGTGGGAGTCAAGAAGGAGGCAAGCCAGGCCACTAGAGAAGCCAGACCTGATGTCCCCTTCAAGACTGTGGGCCTGACCTCCCCATGGCCTCGGGCCTTCACACCTTTGGATCACTCACTGATCTCCAAAGGGAAGAACAGGTCCCTAAAATGTGGTGGTTCTCTTTTTTTCATTAGCAGACTGCCTAATAATCATGTCCAGGTATGTATCTCTCTTGCTCCTCCATACCCTGAACCCCACAGACCTCATGTCAGAGCTGAGACTTGCCCACCTGACGAACAGGAAAATGGAGCCATTAGGTTTTGGCCAAGACAAAAGTTTAGACTCAGAGAATAGAGAGGAAAGAACCAAGAGGGCCTAGGGATCATTTGACCAGACATCATCTTGTCACAAGTGAAAAACCAAGTGTCACGTGGTTTGCCTGAGGTCAGGCATGAGTGAGTGGCAGAACCAAGACTTGGAACCAGAATCTTCTGATGCTGAATTCACCGCTTGGCAGCTGCTGGAAACAAGAAGGCGAGAGCTCACAGGCCCCAGGTCTCTGCCTTTTAGCAGAGAAGGATGTGACATTCCTGGATCAGTGCTTTCCAACTTGGGGGCCTCTGAAATTTAGCCTTCAGGCATTTTAGCATTAAATAAAAGCAACAGGTCTGGGGATGCGGCTCAGTGGTGGAGTGCCTGCCCAGCATGCAGGAGGCCCACACTGCAAAGAAAGAAAAATTTCAAAAATAAAAGCTTTTGAGTCACCCCTTCTTCTTTCTTTCCCACCTTCTCTCTCGTTCCCTTGCGGCCCCCACCCTTTCCCTATTCTAGCAGCACCAAAGGTGAGGAAGTAGCAGGCGGGCCTTCACCTTCCCTGGGAGCACAGCCAGTTCTAGCTTCCCCTCTGCACCCTGGTCTCCCTGGGGTGGGCGTGCCGGTTGTGTACCCTCTTGTCCTCGTCCTTCCTGCCTCACTGGAACACCACCCTCTCACATTCTCTCTGGTTTTTATCTTCAAGCAAGTCGCAGTCCCTGACAAATGCCTTCAGCTTCTCTGAGTCCTCCTTCTTCCGGTCTTCAACCAATGAGGACGAAGCCCAAGCGGAGACCATCCGGAGCTTGAGGAAGTCCTTTGCCAGCCTCTTTTCAGATTAGCTCTTCAGACACATGGGGGCACCCGACCCAACCAGGAAAGGCACCCAGACATTCACCAACAACAGTCAGCCACGCTTGGTGGCCATGATGTCCCATGACTTTGACGTGTGTGGCCCCCTTCCTCTGCTCCGTCGTGCTCAGTGCTGTTATGCAGCCCAGAAAGGACCATGTGACAGACTCAGGGCAGGTGCCTACCCAGAAGGGGGCACCTGACATCAGAGAGGAAAGAGCTGCTCCCCTGTAGTCATGAGAGCTTCCTTCTGAAGTCGTCGTCGCTGTGAGTTTAGTGGCCTTATTGTGACAGTGCCATTGTGTCTTCTTTCTGTGAAGCCAGAAGCACTCTAGTTGAGGACTTCTGACAGCTTAACCCAGCTCATAGGCAGTGCCAAGCATGCCCCCCATAGCCAGTGCCACCTGTGTGGGAAGTGCTTACCTAGATGTACCGTTGGCTCTGTGTTTTAAGAACCTTCCCGAACCCGGATTCTTTGTCACACTTGTTTCAAGCACACCCGCCCAACCCCCAGGATCCCTAGGCTGCTGTGGTGGTGAAGCACCTTGAGTCTGTGACATTCCAGAAAACTAGATCGGCAGTGTCCTCTCTGGAGAGCGGTTCCTTTGTATGAGTGCAGTGACCTTGAACTCCAAAGCCATGCCTTAGAAGAGAATGCATGCCACTGTCACAGCAGTATGCCCAGTCCTGTGTTCCTCACCCAATAAATGTCAGACCTTTGGTGGAATAAAAGCAACAACATTAACCAGCATTTGATTCAGCCACGAGGTCTCCCCTGGGCCACCGTACAGGCTGAGAGAACAGATGAGAGGCACGCGTGTTTGTGAGTGTGGGGAATGAAAGCCTAGAGAGTGAAACTGCTGTGTGTGTGTGAGCACGACTGCCGCACACATGTCTGCAAGAACGTGTCCATCCTTAACACGCCACTTACACGGGCCTCCAACACACCCCAGCCAGTCAGCCTCTTCCAGAACAGCTGGTCTCCCTTCAGTAACTCAGCATTTCTGTGTTGCCTATTTTACTGAATTTGTAACTGTTTGAATAAGCATAGCACCCTTGCTCCGCATGGGGCAAGTCAGACCCACTTTTCTGGTCTGTTGACCTCTTCGGCTAAATAAAGCCCACGTGGTGCTGCCAGCATGAATGGACCAGGCTCCTCTGATGGACGGGGTCCCACACAGGCATCCTGGAGAGGCCTGCAGTGGAGGTGGGCTCCGAGGGATTGTGCTCTGGCTTCTTCATGACTCCTTGATGCTCAAGTGCGCTCCCCAAAATGCTCTGAAGATCAATACCACGTCAGCACTGATAAAAACAAATCGTCTATTAACATCATATCTAATTTCCTGGACACGATACCCATCTAAGTCAACAAGATAACACTCCTCCAAATGCCACTATCACGCTAGCCCTCCTCACAAGTAGCAGACAGTAACAAGTCAGAGGTGAATTTCCTTTCCAAGTCACATTCGTTCCATGTTTTCCAGGTTCAAGGATTGAAATGTGCAAAACAGGAAGTGGAGCCTCCCGCTGAGTGGCCCTTGAGCTACAAATCAATCAAAAGGTGGGGGCCTAGCTAGGCTCAAGGTAGTTGATCTGCAGGGTTCCTTCTAGTTCCAACTATAGGACCAGGAACGTTTTCTTCCGCCCTCTTACATTCTGTGGCTGGCTGGGCCTGGGAATGAAACTAACACAAGATAAGACAAAAACAAATGCTTTTTTCTTTCTTTCTTTTTTTGTAGCACTGGGGGTGGAACCCAGGGCTTCACACATGCTAAGCCCGCGCTCTACCTGTGAGTTACATCCAGCATATGCATTTAACATTTTTTACACTCACACAGGAGTCTTCCTAAGAAAAGTAAAGGCCCAAAGAAACTGTTAGGCCCCAAACATATATGCCAGATTAAACAAAGAATGATAAATTGTGAGGGTGTGACAAGACAAAGGAGTTTGGGCAAAAGCCAATAAATTGTGGGAAAGTAACTAGAAAATACATGGAGGAAACTAAACAAGAGAAGTTACAAATCCTAGTAAGGTTTTGTTTGTGCAGATCCATCCCCGCGTCAATTCCCTGTCTCTGGTGGTAGGAATGTTCTCTTCCGTCTTGTACTGGTTGGAGGTGAGATACCTTTCATGTGAGAAGTTTTAGATGATGCTTCAGGGACAAAGAGAGTGGAGAATCCTCCCTATGCCTGGAATTGCTTCATGTTCTCAAGGTGGCATATTTCGAGGCGGCCTGCTGTGAACCCGTTCACAACCAAGAATCCTCCACTTATCATTGTTTCTATCCCTGATTGCAAATATTTTCATAGAATGCATTCATTTTACTCAAAAGCATTTATCGAGCACTTACTATGAGCATAAATATCGTGATAGATTCAAAGAAATACCTACTAACACGTCCATAGTACCTGTTAAATTCCAGGCACTACTCTAATGTATAACAACTTAATTATTCCTATAACCAGCCTATAGGATAAGTACTATTATCATTTTGTACATGAGGAAATGCAGGTACATCAAAGTTCAGTAACTTGCTTGAGGTCACCCAGCTGGTCAAATGATGAAGCTGGAATTTAAACCCAAGCAATACAGGAGCAAAAGTCATGGCCTTAGTAACTACACCATATTAGCTTTGTTTAATCTAGCAGAGGCAATAAAATATAATTTTATTAAATTTTTCATAATGTGATCACAAATTGAGATGTGTACACATAAGTTCTTCACACCCATGTCTGCCGCCGCCTTCCTTCACCTTCCCTCTGCCCGAGGAAAGGAGGGGTGGGAGAAGATTAAAGAACTTGTTACCAGTGTTGACCCCTTGTCCTACAACCATGAGTAACATACGCTATATATCTTATTTGGATCAAATATAATTCTGGTTCTTGAAAAATTACTCATTCTTCCACATGTGATGTCAGACCAAAGAAACCACAAGTAGCTTATTTAGAAAATGAGTCAGCCTGGAGGAACTGCTGGGGTGACAAAAAGGGGAGGCATTTACCATAGGTCATGCAGCACCCTAGTCCAGAGGACACATAGATTGTACCCAACCCTTAGTATTGGGGTGGGACCAGGGGTGGGGGAGTTCCATTCAGAAACGGGCCTCTTGGTATTTAATAAAAATGGCCCCAGATATGGGGAAATTAGTTCGTCCTCACAGTCACTAAATGTTTGATGAATGCTAGAATAAAAAATATGACCTAAAGGATGGGATCTCGAAAAGGCTGGTCACAGTTCTCCAGATTTTTTAAGATTTCGGCCCATAGGACAGTTGTGATGACTGTACAAATCACCTGTGCAGTTTTTGAGTATCTTCTACCTTCATCTTCAGTCTAGATTAATAAATATAGAAGGCCTCATCTATCTCCTCATGGAACTCAGTCATTTCCTTGGGTCAAGATAAATTAATTCTGTTCATTATGTATTTATTCACAACTGTTTCTATAATTTTTTTTTTGGTACTGGGGGTTGAACCTAGGAGTTCTTTACCCCTGAGCTTCATCCCCAAACCTCCTCCATGCCTTTTTATTTTATTTTATTTTATTTTATTGAGATAGGGTCTCACTGTATTGCTGGTGTTCTTGCTAAGTTGCTGAGGCTAGCCTTGAATTTGCAATCCTCCTTCCTCAGCCTCCCAAGTCACTGGTATTGTAGGCATGCACCACCCACCTGATCATAGTCCTTTACTGTGTACTTCCTAAGGTCTCTAAGTTTCATGGGAGGAATATAAAAAAAAAATGAGTTAAACAAAGCTTCTACTCTCACAAAGTTTACCACCAAGCAAGGGAGATAAGAAGATAATGTAATGCCATAAGACAAATGCAATCAAAATGTTAGCTTGGAAAAAAACTGAAGCTTGACAGCTAATGGTGAGGATATGAGAAACGGAACTTGCGCATGGCCAGGGGGAGCATGTGTTGGTCCTGCCCCTTCAAGGAACAATTTGGCAACATCTCTGTGATTGAGCAATTCTATCTCTGGACACTTACACTAGAGAATCTTTTCACATGAACAAATCCAAGAATATTAATCACAGCACTGAAAAAAAAAAATGAAAAACCAATCATCTCAATTGGACATAACTTTCCTGTGTTCACATAACCAGTTCGTACAACTGGTAAAACTCCACATCATATACAACCACAAGAATAGAATCCTAATTAGAATAAGTTATACTCCATGCATGTATAATATGTCAGAAACACACTCTACTGTTGTGTACATCTAAAAAAGAACAAGGGGCTGGGATTGTAGCTCAGCGGTAGAGCGCTTGCCTCGCATGCGCGAGGCCCTGGGTTCCATCCTCAGCACCACATACAAAGCAATAAAATAAAGACATTGTGTCCATCTACAACTAAAAAAAATATTTAAAAAATAAAAAAAAAATAAAAAAGAACAAATAAAAAAATGTTTTCAAAAACCAACCATCTCATGGGGAATTAAAATATATGTAGTGGTTTGCTCATAAATAGGAATACTATTAGCCCCAGCTACTTGGGAGGCTGAGGCAGGGGGGTTGCTTAAACCCAGGAGTTTAAGACCAGCCTGGGCAACATAGCAACACCCCATCTCAAAACACACACACACACACACACACACACACACAAATAGAAATACTATGTAGGAGTAAAAAATATGTGAGGAATTCAGATGAGTTCAGATAAGATGTGGAAGGAAAATAAGATGGCTAAGCAAGTATAAAATGGACTCCATGCAGCATGTGTCACATGGAGCATGCTCCCAGCTTAGGGTCAGAAAAGACTGCTCCCCCAGAGGTGATCAGTGCCCAGCTCACAGGATGAGAAGGCATGGAAGCCGAGGGAATAAGACAAAGAATGATCACTGAATTTTGTGGCAGGAAGTACCATCTAACTCTGTCCCCTTATTTTACAGATGAAAAAATGGAGGCCTGGGCACTTGAGGAGTTTTCTAAGCATAAATGGGGTTAGTACTAGAAGCAAATGTGTCTTCATCCTAGATGTCTGAGGGGTCATACGGGACATGGTTCCTCCTAAGAGTAATGAAATGGATTTCATTTCCGGGGCCTTCCAGGGAGGGAAAAGTTTTATGAGAACATTTCACAGAAGCCAAGAGGAAATGGGAGAGACAGTGCTGGACAGTGGGAAGAGCCTGGGTTTTGGAATGAAATATGCATTTAAATCTTGGCTGTGCTAATTATGAGCTAATTGGCTCTGCTCAATAAGTTATTTAGCTTTTCTCCATGTCAATTTTCTCATCTATAAAATGATAACGATACTACTTTGCAGAGCAGTTTAAGAATTAAATGAGGTATTTGGGCGTGGTGGCGCATACCTGTAATCTCAGCAACTGGGAGGGAGGCTGAGGCAGGAGGATCACAAGTTCAAGGCCAGCCTGCGCAATTTAGCAATACCCTGTCTCAAAAAATTTTTTAAAAGGGGCAGCAGGGAGCTGAGGATGTAGCTCAGTGGTAGAGCACCCCTAGGTTCAGTCCCCAGCACCATAACATTTTTTTTTTAAATTTTTCTTTGTAAATAATTAAATGAGCTAACAACATGCTAACGGTAGTTGGCAGGTTGGCACATGAGACAATCACAATTCCTCACTGTCTTAGAAAACACAGAATCTCCCTTTCCCCAGGCCTCTTCCCAGAACAGCCAAACAGAGGCTAATCATGCCTTGCTCCAGCTCCTGTAACCAGGTGGGCCTCTAGGGCAATTTCAGCACATCTGGTACTTTCCCTGGGGCCATGGCCTTTAAGTTGAATTGGTTAAATTGGTTGAGGGTGGACACCTGGAGAGGCAGATGCTGCTGCCAGGCATCACTAGCAACACCTCCCCCCTCCCAAAAAAATACCATGACAACTATAGAAATGACAACCCAAACCCCATGTGTCTGTCATGGACTCATTTTTAAACACTCACACTAACCACACTCCTACAGTGGTGTGGTTTCCTTCAAAGCAATTCCTTGGAGAGGCTAAACATTTATTCCAATAAGGCTGCTGACATTAAATGATTGCGCCTACGTCTGTGGTACATTAGTTGGGTTTCTGTAACTCCTGGAAAATCAGTTTTTTTTTACCTGAGAAGCCAGAGATTCCCGCACAAATCATTCTGTGCTTCCTGCATAGGTCTCAGTACACACACATACACACACACACAGATTAAGAATCATTTGTTTAGGGAGTGAATTTTGATGTAAAAACACTTAAAAGCCTTTTGGCATCAAATCTAATGATTAAGCTGGATAATATCTAAGATCCAAAACACAAAGACTGTCAATTAATGAGATAATGTTACACGGCCTGTAAACTGGTTCTTAAGCAAGATGAATTCCACAAAAGGAGTCTCAGATGTATTTTGAATAGTTTCCCTTTGAAATAAACATCTAGTCCCATCTAGGTTATTGATTTCCAAAGATAAAAGATGCATTCCAAATCCTGTCAAAAAATAAACAGTTGTAATTCTGTCTAATTGATAGATCACAGACTATATTCAGAATAATATTTTCCCCCTGAAAAAAATCATCATCTGCACCCCTTCTATTTGTATATAGTTAGCTGTTTACCCAGGACCTTTCAGTCAAGAGGTAGTTTACAAAGCATCTGCCATTTGTTGCTCACAATAGCCCCGTGAGGCTGTCCCTCTTTATAGTTGACTTCTACATCTGAGCTTTGGACTCACATTTAAATGGTACTTTAACAAGTCTCCTTGGACTTGAAACCCATCGCTGGAAAACATAAAGTCATTCCCTCTGATTTACCCTCCCCTTATTCAACACCCTATCAGTTCAAGAACTTGCTCTCTATCTCACTTAGATATCGATACAGTCACACATGGGTACACACACGTGCGCGTGCACACACATACACACACACACACTTGTCCACTGGTCTGTATTTTCAGGACTCTTTTCTTCTACGATTTTATGGGAACTATTCCCCAGCCTGCCTCCTTTATCAAGGAGATAACCTAAGGGAGAGGGGCGGAGAGAACACCAGAGACCTGGTACAGGGGCCTCACCCGGCGTGTAAATGAATGCTCCCCAGGGAACCCCGCCCCTCTGGTCATTTTCGGCCACTTCCATATCCACATACATCTCTTCTGATAACAATTCCCACCAATCAGCTAACTCCTCCAGGCAGTTCACAGCAGAAAGCTACAGCTACCCCTGTAGATCAGGTTAAGTTGCATGAGCACCTGACAAATCCTAGTTTTTCCAGATCTAGTTCCTGGGAGTAGGAGAGATTGGATTACTGATGCGACATTGGATTACGAGTTGGGACTCCTGGGATCCTCCCTGGAGCTCCTTGGTGAGGATATAAAATTGCAAGGCTAGGTCCAGAGAGGATCAGTAGACAGCTCAGCAAATCCTGGTCTATAAACACTCTTCATGAAGACCTCATCCCAGCACTGAAACCTGGGTGGCTTAGGGAGTGGCCTGGAATAAATGTGGGTTGCTGGTTTTGACACAAGACATACTTGACATCTAAAGATGATTTGGGTTTGAACAGTAACCACTGCAGCCATGAATTGTTCCACAAGTTTCAATGTTCTGAAGAACTATTCCTTTGTTCTGTCCTCACTGCTGTTATTCTGGATCTGGGGCCTCTATCCTCACCTCCGTCATGTATGACAGCTCCGTAACTGGGTTTCAATCCCTTGCCCGTTTCTGCCAAGGGCGCCTCTTTGGAAATCTCTAACTATATCATTCTCATGGTCAGAATCTTTTAGTGGATCCCCAGGCTTAGAGAGTACAGCTCGAAGTCCTAAACTTGATGTTTAAGGTCCTGCAGAGTCTAGCCTGCGTTTGCCAGGCAGGCAGCATGCTTAGTGGTTAAGTGTGCGGGATTTAGGCTGGTTTCTCTACTTGTTCTACCACTTGTTATCTGTGCAACCTCAGCAAATGCCTAAACTCTGAACCTCTGTTTCCTTATGAGTAACAAGCATAGTAGTAATAATTCTTCATCTGGTTATTGTAAGGATTAAATGAGATAATATAGGGCAAATATTACACGCCAGTTCCTCACGCATGAAGAAGAATATCATACGTTTTATATACGTCATCATCGCTTTTCAGCTTTATCTCCCCAATTCAGCTGCAGTTAAACTGATATGAAATTTAATCTTTTGTATTCTTGGTTCACACTTATGCTCACACTATGATTTTTTGCTGTCCTTAGCCTCTTAAAATTATTTTTCTTTGCTGGGTGTCATGGCACACACCTGTAATCCCAGTGACACAGGAGGCTGAGGCAGGAGAATGGTAATTGTGAGGCTAGCCTCAGTAATTTAGCGAGGCCCGAAGCAACTTAATGAGACTCTATCTCAAAATTAAAAAGGGATGGGGATGTGGCTCAGTGGTTAAGCACCCCTGGGTTCAAATAAAAAAGAAAGAAAGAAAGAAATTGCTTTTCTTAGCCTTAGAACTCATCCAAATCATACATATACCTCAAGGCCTAGCTGATATACCACCTATTTCACAAGGCATTTTCTGCCTACCGCTTCAGTTCCCCACAATGTGTTCTGTTTCTTCTAAACTTTTAAAACATACTTATTGCCTCCACTATTTACAAATCTTAGATTTATTTGCAAGTTCATGCAATTTTATTAAAAGGCATGTGTCTGTTTTAGCTCCTGATTCTAGTCATAAATTGTAACCCTTGTTATTGATTTTTACATAGTTTCTTCAGCTTCTTTTTTCTACCAAGGACCATGTTTTAGGCTATTCTGAATCCCACATTTTTTTCCCTAACATTTTATTGTAAAAAAATCTAAAACATACAGGAAATTGAACTAACTGTACAGTGAACTTTCTTATACCTACCACTTATATTCTATAATTAATATTTTATCATACTTGTTTTATCTCATATCTACTAATCATACCATGCATCCAACAATCCAGCTCATTTTTCATGCATTTTGTCCTGAGTTTCAGACATCAGTACACTCCATAGGTCTTGCACACAAGTCAGTTTTATCTAATAAGAACTTTGAAGATGATCTAGTTCATCCCTAACTATGTAGATTTTTAAAAACTAATGGCCTAAGATGTTAAGTCATTAGCCTAATGGTAAATCAATAACTATACTGATCAACTGTTATGGGCTTTGTATTCTTCTAGGTCCTGGGAATATAAGTGACAAACAACAGATAAAAGTTTTGCTATCATGGAATTGATGACTTAAAGGAGGAAGATAGCTATTGAATAGATCATTGTAAAGAGTTAAAAATTAAAGTACTTGGAGACCCCAATTAAGTCTGGCAGATAAGAAAAGGAATTCTGAGATGTGTCATTCAAAAAATATAAGAGCATCCCAAAAGCATAAACACAGAGCCTTATGGGTGTAGACCTCCAAATGCTTTTGTGTGTAACAATCATCTCTTTATTTTCGGCATGAGTGACTAGAATGTAGAATTATTATTGTTATAGTCATAAGAGATGTGTCACAAGCTCTTGCAGAAGACACCAGATGCTGAAAGGCAAAATTGAAGCCTTGTGTGGAAGAACATGATGATGTCAGGCTGAGCCCAGTACTTAAAACTGTGAATTGGAAACATGGGCCTCTGGGTAGCTGGGCAGAGATAACCTGAGATTAGACTACAGGAAGAACAGGAGCTCAGGTAAAATTGACCCTAGACTCGCAGGAAGTGAGGCTTAGGGTGAAAACAAAGAACTCTAGACATAAAGACATAAAGAGTGGCTCCTGAGCTAGACTTTGCAACTTCTCAGCAGGCTGAGTTCAAATGTGGTTTTAACTTAGGAGATTTCTATAAATTTCTCCTGATGAATAATTTAACAAGTTCACAATTTTTTTTAAATTTTTTTTTAAATTTTTTTTTGGTTGTAGATCGATGCAATATCTTTATTTATTTATTTTTATGTGGTGCTGAGGATCAAACCCAGTGCCTCATGCATGCAAGGCAAGCATTCTACCACTGAGCCACAGCTCCAGCCCAAGTTCACAATTTTTCTTCCAAGTTTGTTCTATGGAAATCTGTCTCACTCTTTTTTTTTTAATTTTTAAAAATATTTTTTTAGTTGTTGATGGATCTTTATTTTATTCATTTTTTATTTGTATGTGGTGCTGAGGATCAAACCCAGTGCCTCAAGCATGCCAGACAAGCGCTCTACCACTGAGCCACAATCCCAGCCCTCTGTCTCACTCTTCTAAGGTAAAGAACTGGGTCCATAGTTGGTCTCAAGTTGAAGAAGCAAGTCAGAGATTGATTAAATCTCTAGTCAGGCTGTAGGTCTGATCTTCACAGCCAGACTTTGGTCACTAAGCTAAATTAATCAATCAAACAACTGGACACATCCTCAATGGGATCCTTATTACTAAGATAGCCATTCCAAAAGGCATCATTCTATTTAAAGAGACTAGCTTTCTCTTTTTTTTTTCTCTTTTATTTATTTTGCATTTGGCAAATATACCATTTGGAAATAACCTTAAAAACTTGCTGAACGAATGGATGTCATCAGCATGGAATAATACGACAGTTCACAAAAATTCACCATCTATTCTTATAAGTAGCTGATACATCACTGCCCATTACCAAGAGATTTGCCTTCCTGTCCCCCCTGGCATGGGGCTTGCTTAGGGGATCTTCTTCCGCAAAGGGCATGGAAATGAACAGAATTACTCCATAAGCGTGAAAGGACCATCTTACTTAATTCTCCCACTACAACAAAAATGCCCAAAACTGGGCCTCCAAGTGGAGAGATGTAGTAACAGAACCACTTTGAGTTTGCAGCTGCGAACATCTAACCTAAGTGGCAAATGCACGTGTATGTGGTAAGCCATTGGTATTTGAGAGTTGTTTGTTACCATACCACAGCTGACTGATAAATATCAACAAAAATGTATTAAGGACAGGCCTTCCCTGAAGTTTTGCCTCAAGTGGGTGAGATTCCTCAAAAAGCTAGTTTTTGGACTGGTTATTGCAACATTGCAAGCAGATGGTTTGGAAATTAAAAGAGAGTAATTCACGTGAATGACCATAGTATAAAAAAAAGGCATGAAATCCGTTTGGGAAGTGGCCATGGTGTTTCTTTTTCTTTGGCTTTAAGAAATCATTGTGTACGTTCGTTACCTCTTCTTGGGTTGTCAAGATGATCTTCGTTAAACTTTGGAGTTTGGCTTCTCCCACCAAAGCCACAACCTTTTGAAATAACATAGAGTATTACTGAAAGATAAGATTGCTTTTTTTTTTTTCCCCAGTACTGAGGATTGAACCCAGGGGGACTCTTCTACTGAGCTCTATCCTCAGCCCTTTCTATTTTTTATTTCAAGACAGGATCTCACTAAATTGCTGAGGCTGGCCTTGAGTTGGTGATCCTTCTGCCTCAGCCTCCCAAATCGCTGGAATCACAGGCATGCACTACCAAGCCCAGGTGAGGTTGCTTTTACTATGATAAAAACTCTTTCAAGCACCCTATTTAAAAATAAAACTTTCTAGCCGGGCACAGTGGCACATGCCTGTCATCCCAGCACTTTGGGAGGCTGAGACAGGAGAATCATGAGTTCAAAGCCAGCCTCAGCAAAGGCGAGGCGCTAAGCAACTCAGTCTCTACATAAAACACAAAATGGGGCTGGGGATGTGGCTCAGCGGCCAAGCACCCCTGAGTTCAATCCCTGGTACCAAAAAAAAAAAAAAAAAGCCTTTCTGTCAGAGAGAAAGAGAAAAAGACAGAGAGAGAGAAAGACAGAGAGAGACATAGAAATAAGCAGGCTTTCTTGATTTTGAGGGAGAGTGGTAGCGCTGGGGCTAGGGCCCAGGGCCCCCTGTACGCTAAGCACATGCTCTACCACTGAGCTACATTCCAGCCCAGGCTTTCTTGATTTTTATCTGAAAATATGGCTATACATATTTATCATACAGTAAAACTTTATAAGGAACAACCATAGAAGAACCCATCCTGTGGGGTTGAAGTATAACCCGGCAATGGCTTGTACGACATCTACTCAACTTCGAGGCGACTAACTAAAATGTAACCAGAATGGAAACGAATGCATTCTAAAACAAACCGACCTGGATTTCCAACTTCTTCTTAATCAGGTCACCATATTGGTCTCTTTGATGTTGCTCTTTTCAAAAGCAAAGATTGCCTTTGTTCAAAACCGTGAATTATATTCTTGCAATGTTCTTGCTACTCCCAGTCCTTCTTCCCCCATCCTTTCTAAAAAGTTAGGCCAGATAAAGCCTAAAGCATCGCTTTCATCATAACCCATACCTGACTCACATACCCAGAATAGTTCCCTGCTGCCTAGAGCACAAAAGACAATCTGGAGCTTGTCCTCAAGGCCCTCTGCAAACAAAACCCAACGCACAGTCTCAGGGGCTATTTATATAGTTCCTACTATATAAATCTACCCCAGACTAATGATCTACTCGGTGTTCCCCCAAAACACAAACTTGTGTTTTGTGTTTTCCTGCCTTCTCAGCTCTGTTCATGAGCTCAGAGATGTGCTCTCTCTTCTCCTTGTCCAAATAGTCCCACCCTTCAAGACTTTGCCATGTTTCATCATGAAACTATTTCTTTATTTGTTTTTTATTTTATTTTGTTTTATTTTTTGGTACTAGAAATTTGACCTAAGGACACTTAATCACTGAGCTTCATCACCAACCCTTTTTATTTTTTTATTTTGAAATAGAGTCTCACTAAGTTGCTTAGGGCCTCCCTAAATTGCTGAGGCTGGCCTTGAACTTGTGATCCTCCTGCCTCAACGTCCTGAGGTTTTGGGATTGTAGACATGCATCATAGCACCTGGATTTTTGTTTTTGTGACATCTTGTCTGTCATCCCTGTCGTTTGGCCTACAGAGTGTCTCAACTTAAGTGGTATTAACACATAAAAATTAGAAGATGCTTTTAACATTGCATCAAATTTCTTTCTATTTATAGAGGAAACAATGATAGAATAGTTAATGTCAAAGGAAAATGTTTATGTTTATAAAAACCCTCGTGCCATAAATCAATATGAGAAAATAATAGCTACTATCTAATATTCTCAACTAGAAACTTTATTTAGTAGTCAAAATATAGGACATACTAATAACTGTATGAACTATTCTGAATATTCATGAAGCTCTTTCTGACCACACGTTGGCAAGGGGTCCTGGTCCTGCTACTGCAGAGAACACGGGTCAGCACAGTCTTTTTGGAACCCCATATTACCTAACTTAAAGAAGGCAAACATAATTTATGATTATAACTAGCTTGAGTAGAAGGTAAAAAGGTAATCTTTACATTCTAGCCCATTCCATAAGGCCAGATTTTGCTCCCAAGGTGCTAAGTTGGCTTTCATTTAATTAGAATTTAAGGACAAATGCAAACATCAAAAATTACCTCTCTAAAGTAATGGCTATTGCCCAAGCAATCCTTTTGAAACCTGGAATTTCATTCAGAGTCAATTCTCAGCACATACAGTTAGCCCTCGAAGATGGGGCAATCCACATTCTCTGGGAAATCCATAAATCATAAATGGTATTTTTAGTACAGTAGTCTTCAAGTTTTGCTTTTTGATAAGGCAACACTTTTTAAAATTTACATGGGACATAAATGTGTAATACAGGATGTAGTAAATTTGTTCTGATAAATCAGGGCTTTGAGTCAGGCACATTATTGAGCTGGTCTTTCTATTGTTCCTTTACCCCAGAGTGGTCCTATGTCCCTTCCATGGAAAGTTGAGTCTCACAAACAGTTTATTACTAGTCTAATCCAAACATGCTCTGTGGTCTACATCTCTAACGACTTTACCCAATCTGTCTTTAAATATAAGATTCTAGACTTCCTACTTAGTTATATCTGAGCTAAGCCAGGCATGGTGGTACCCGCTTGTCATCCTAGCAGCTAGGGAGGCTGAGGCAGGAGGATGGCAAGTTCTAGGCCAGCCTCAGCAACTTAACAAAGACGTAAGCAACTTAGCAAGACTCTGCCTCAAAATGAAAAATAAAAATAGCTAGGGCTCAGTGGTAAAGCACCTCTGGGTTCAATCCCTGGTACCAAAAAAAAAAATCTGAGCTAGGGTGGCATTATGACCATTATCAAAGAGAAGCAGAAGCTGCTCAAATTGAAATCCACCTGGGATGCACCAGGCAGGAAGCTTCAACAGATAGTAACATGTGTCATGCCGCCAGAGCACTTCATCTCTAACAAGGAGAGAGGCTCTGTGTCATCCTCTGGACCAGAGCCCACTGCCTCTAGCCCCGTGAAGATGAAGTGGGAGGGGTTCCTCAGAGAGAGTACCTTGGAAAATAGGATTGGGCACTTTGGCAGTATCTTTATCCTTACAATTGCTTTAAAAGCCTCAGGGCTGCTGGCTGCTTGAACTATCCTTTTAATTAAAACATTTACCCTAAGTGACAGACTCAATCTAATTAAAAATTACAAAGTCTAAGGGTAGAGAATATTAAAAAATGTGTTTCATACGCTGCCATTTTATCACCAACGCCCCATCCTAGCTCTCCCTCATCTGTAAGGAGGTCTAAGACTTTGACATGTGAGATGGTTCTGGAACAGAAAAGACATATTGTTCCTTGCAGGGAAGAGGGAGCGTGGAGAGAAGAAGAGTTTGAGGGGCATTGTGGGAAGAGAGATTCCTCACACCAAGTTCCACTTATAGTTGGACAGGTGATCGTGGACAAATGCTGGTGGGAAAATCCAGCTTCTTACTAGTGGTTTCCAGAGCCTGTTGGATATCGCAGGCAAGGGTAAGCCAGAGCCCCATTTTCCCACCTGACTTAGTTGCTGATGCCTTTCAGTGAGCCCTGAGCCTTCAGTGGCACCAGGGCTGTGAGACAGAAGGGTAAGGAAGACAGCTTTATATGAAAGGAAGGAATTCATTTAATAATACAGTTGGCCCTCCTTATCCATGGGTTCCACATCAATGGTCACAGGAAAGCCATGATCTAAAACTCTAAATCTCCATTCTTGTGTTTCAAGGAAAGATAAAAATTTTTTTTTGTACCAGAGATTGAACTCAGGGGCACTCAACCACTGAGCCACATCCCCAGCCCTATTTTAATATTTTATTTAGAGACAGGGTTTCAGTGAGTCGCTCAGGGCCTCACTTTTGTTGAGGCTGGCTTTGAACTCGCGATCCTCCTCCTGCCTCAGCCTCCCAAGCCGCTGGGATGACAGGTGTGTGCCGCCATGCTCATCCCTGACAAAAGAAAATTTAAAGTCAGACATTAAAAAGCCATGCAAGAGGACTTTATTATAAGTGAAAGTGAGATGAAAGTGAAATAAAAGTAAAGTGGGGCTTAAGCAGAGAGCACGAGAGAGAGAGAGAGAGAGAGAGAGGGAGAGAGAGAGAGAGAGGGCCATCTCTAAGCAGAGATAGACAAAGGAGTCAATACTATCTCCAAATTTATTACTGTTTTATGGGTGACTTAAAACTGGAGTCCTCCGTCAGCAACCTTCCCCAATCAGGTGTTCAACTCCCCCTGCATGTTGGGTGGTAGAATTTTTGCCCTTAGTTGGTCCTCTCCAGAACTGTCATGGTGGCCATCCTATTTAGGGGGACTTCATCTACAATCCCGTGTTAATGGGAGCACTGAGGTCAATAGCTAGCTGGTCAGAGGTTGCCTTAGTGTGCCTGCACTACTAAAGGAATCGTCCTTCCCAGACAGATGGAGACACCTATAGCCATAATTCCCAGCTTCACACCAACCTCAGTGGACCCTGTCAAGAATTAGTCCCATGAGTCCTTTTCTCTTGACATGTTTTCCAATTAGCTCCCTTGCTCTTGTTTATTTTCTACAGATGAACCATTTGATTTCTCATCCACTCCGAGGATAGTTTTAAGAAGACCCTAAAGTAATTTAAAGAACACTTGGGACCTTAGCCCACATTGCTCATTGCTAGCTTAACATAATATCTGCGCGTCGTGGCAGACGTAAGCCTACGATGGTTCCATCTGTACTGAACATGTTCATACTTCCTTGTCAATATTCCCTAAATGATTCAGTAGAACCAACCCTCTAGAGATCCAAAATAGAAATTTAAAAAATCCAACACTGGACTTTTTGTAGACATCTACCAGCCCATGGGGAAAATATCCCAAGGTGTCATTTGCATTGTATTAGGTATTATAAGTCATGTAGAAATGATCTGAAGTATACGGGAGGATACATACAGATTATGTGCAAATATTACACCATTTTGTGTAAGGGACTTGAGTATTTATGATGCTGGTATTCATGGGGAGTCCTGGAACCAATCCCCCTTGGATAGCGTATAGTATATACTGTATTCAAATATAATACATGCCGAGGGTGGTGGTGCACGCCTGTAATCTGAGCAGCTTCGGAGGCTGAGGCAGGAGGATCACAAGTTCAAAGCCAGCCTCAGCAACTTAGCAAGGTGCTAAACAACTTAGTGAGACTGTCTCTAAATAAAATATGAAAAGGGGCTGAGGATGTGGTTCAGTGGTTAAGCGCCCCTGGGTTCAATCCCTGGTACCAAGATGAAAGAAAGAAAGAAAAGAAGGAGGGAGGGAGGGAGGAAGGAAAGGAGGAAGAAAGGGAGGGAGGGAAGGGAGGAGGGAGAGAAGAATAAGGTGATAACACTTATGGATAAGGGTGTAGCTGCTGGAGCCCAAACTAAACAATGAATTTTGATGTTTTTACAGGCATGTACCAGCCCACCTGTAAATTGCCACAAGGCGCCAGATGTGCACATGTGTATCAGAAAGCACAAGAGAACAATGCTTCGGAGAATGCTTACAATCCCTCAGAACATGGAACTTGGGAAACACAGACTTGAACCAGGAAACAAATCTGTCAACATCAAGCTGCTTTGCTTCTGAATTCTGCTGCAAGTGGTAGCGTTGTTTCAGCTAAGATGCAGCAACAAGGTGCTGGCCTAGGGGATTTCAAGTTACCCCGTGTCTGAGCAGGAGCGAGTTTGGCCTCCTTGTGACAAAGCTTGTAAGAGCTGTTCTGAAACAGGTGCTCACACCACTCCTGGCGTCCTGTCTGCTTGCATTCGTTGCAAATGGTGAGTCTTCAAGTACCACTTCTCAGATGCATGTTTTCAGTCTCCTGCATGCAGTGGTCATAACATAACTCCCCTCACTGGACAAAAGCAGTGAGGGATTTTTTTTTTTTTTAGTACTAGGATTGAACCCAGGGCTGCTCTACCACTGAGCTACATCCCAGCTCCCCATTTTTTTTTAAATTTTTTTTTAGTTGTGGTTGGACACAATATCTTTATTTATTTTTATGTGGTGCTGAGGATAGAACCCAGTGCCCCATGCATGCAAGGCAAGCGCTCTACTACTGAGTTACAATCCCAGCCCCCCACTTTATTTTGATACCCAGCGGCCCTTTACCACTGAGACACATCCCCAGCCCATTTTTATTTTTTATTTTGACATAGTCTCCCTAAGTTGTCAAGGCTAGCCTCGAACTTGCGATCCCCCTGCCTCAACTTCCCAAGTTGCTGGAGTGACAGGCGTATGCCACCTCATCTGGCATCCCGGTTTTTTTTTATATAAAATTTTCTTTTATTCTGAGACAAGCTCTCAATAAAGTGAGTTGCTGAGGCTGGCCTCAAACTTGAGATCCTCCTGCTTCAGCCTCCTGAGTCACTCGGATGACAGGCACACAATGCCACACCCAGCTCTGTGTGTGCCCCCAACAGATAACTGTGTCATGTACCTGTAGCTGGATGAAGTGACAACCGGTGGGGCCCTGGAAGCAGGGGCTCTGCTTCGGTAATGGACAAAGCTGTATTCGGTCTCTTCCACTTTTACCACTCTTCATCTTAATCTCACTTCAAGAAGTTTTTTTGCCCATTCAGCTGCTCACTCCACCCTGCCCTACAGTCTTAGGTGTGTCACAGAATGAAGACCTCAGCTTTCTCAGAGAGCCGTGAAAATCTTCCCCAGGAGAGAAACAATTATTAAAAGCAAAAAAATTTTTTTCAATTTGCAGGTACAGATAGAATAATAGAATCTTAGAACTGGAAGGAATATCAGAGAGCATCAAGCCCCAAGGCACCTGTCACGAACTTGGCGTGCAGTTTGCAGGAGGCTTGCAAAGTACCCACAGGTAAATATAAAACTTCATGCCTTCCAATCCGATTATTTCGAATTTTGCAATATAGCAAAAGGGGCACACAAGGATGAAAAGCAAAAAGGCCCGTGTTATTTATGATATTGGAAATATATCAATCAAAAAGCTCTGGGATCAAAGGAGAAATGCAAAATGATACTGCAAACTTTCAAGAAAATAACGATCTTAAAAACAGATATGCCAGAACATCAGTCATATGGTTAAGCAATGCCGAAAGGAAGCTAACAACGTTAAATACCTATGTTAATAAATACGAAAATAAATGAATTATGTGTGCAACCAAAAATAGAAAAATAACAGATGGAAAGAAAGCAGAAAGAAATCAGTAAGGATAAAGGGAAAAATTAATGAGATTAAAACACTATCACTAATAAACTAGAAAGTGGATTTGATTGAAAAATCAACAAAAATAATGTCCAACCTAGATTTTTTAAAAGATGGAGAGAGA
Organism: Xerus rutilus; assembly: GCA_028644305.1. Lineage (NCBI taxonomy): Eukaryota > Metazoa > Chordata > Mammalia > Rodentia > Sciuridae > Xerus > Xerus rutilus. The sequence goes on along the minus strand of CM053416.1, from coordinate 3,945,073 downwards.
TACCAGGTAAGAAATGGCAAGGGGAAAGGGATTGTCAAAAGACAGATAATTTTAATTTTAGCCAAGTCTGATAGCTCACACCTGTAATCCCAGGGACTCAAGAGTCTGAGGCAGGATCACAAGTTCAAGGCCAGCCACAGCAATTTAATGAGACCCAGTCTCAAAATAAAAATTAAAAGGGCTAAGGATGTATCTCAGTGGTTAAGCACCCCTGTGCTCAGTCCCTAGTACCAAAAAAAAAAAAAAAAGAAAGAAAGAAAAATTTTAAAAACCACAATTCTATACAAATATATTTTAAAGACCTACACGAGATAATTAATTTGATAGATCTGGTATTGTGATACCTCCAGCTTCACTTTTCTCACTTAGGATCACTTTGGCTATTCTGGGCCTCTTATTTTTCCAAATGAATTTTGTGACTGCTTTTTCTATTTTTATGAAGAACGTCCTTGGAATTTTAATAGGAATTGCATTAAATCTGCATACCACTTTTGGTAGTATGGCCATTTGGGTAATAATTCTGCCTATCCAAGAACACAGGAGATCTTTCCACCTTCTAAGATCTTCTTCAATTTCTTTAGTGTTCTATAGTTCTGATTTCACCTCTTTTGTTAGATTGAGTCCCGTGTGTGTGTGTATGTGTGTGTGTGTGTATGTGTGTGTGTGTGTATGTATTTTTTGAAGCTATTGTGAATGAGATAGTTTTCCTAATTTTTCTTTCAACTTATTCATCATTGTTGTAGAGGAACGCAATTAATTTATGGGTGTTAATTTTATATCCTGCTACTTTGCTGAATTTGTGTATGAGTTCTAGAAGCTTTCTGGTGGAGTTTTTTTGGTCTTCTTTATATAGGATCATGCCATTGGCAAATAGGGATAGTTTGAGTTCTTCTTTTTCTATTGGTCTTCCTTTAATTTCTTCCGTCTGTCTAATTGCTCTGGCTAGAGTTTCAAGGACTATGTTGAATAGAAGTGGTGAAAGAGGGCATCCCTGTCCTGTTCCAGTTTTTAGAGGGAATGCTTTCAGTTTTTCTCCATTTGGAATGATGTTGGCCTTGGATTTAACATAGATAGCTCTTACAATGTTGAGGTATGCTCCTACTATCCCCAGGTTTTCTAGTGTTTTGAACATGAACAGGTGCTGTATTTTGTCTAATGCTTTTCCTGCATCTATTGAGATTATCATGCAATTCTTGTCCTTAAGTCTATTGATGTGATGAATTACATTTATTGATTTCCATTTGCTGAACCAAACTTGCACCCTTGGGATGAACCCCACTTGATCATGGTGCACTATCTTTTTTTAAAAAAAATATTTGTTTTTTAGTTGTAGGCAGACAGAATATCTTTATTTTATTTTTATGTGGTGCTGAGGATCGAACCCAGTGCCTCACGTGTGCTAGGCGAGCACGCTACCACTGCGCCATAACCCCAGCCCTGGTGCACTATCTTTTTAATGTGTTTTTTGTATGTGATTTGCCAGTATTTAATAAATAATTTTTGTATCAATGTTCATCAGGGATATTGGTCTGAAGTTTCTTTCTTTGATGTGTCTTTGTCTGGTTTTGGTATCAGGGTGATTACTAGCTTCATAGAATGAGTTTGGAAGGATTCCCTCCTTTTCTATTTCATGGAATAATTTGAGGAGGATTGGTGTTATTTCTTCTTTGAAGGTCTGGTAGAACTCAGCTGAGAATTCATCTGGTCCTGGGGTTTTCTTTGTTAGCTGGCTTTTTTTTTTTTTTAAACCGTTCCTTTCTTTAAAAAAAAAATTTAGTTGTAGATGGACACAATATCTTTACTTTATTTATTTTTATATGGTCTTGAGGATCAAACCCAGTGCCTCACACATACTAGGCAAGTGCTCTACCACTGAGCCACAATCCTAGCCTTTGCTGATAGACTTTTGATGGCATCTTCAATTTCCCTGCTTAAAATTGATCTATATGAGGGCCTGGGATTGTAGCTCAGTGGTAGAGTGCTTGCCTCGCGTGTGTGAGGCCCTGGTTTCAATCCTCAGCACCACATAAAAAGAAATAAATACATTGTGTCCATCTACAACTAAAAAAATTTTTTTAAATTAATCTATTTGGAGGGGCTGGGGTTATGGCGCAGTGGTAGCGTGCTCGCCTAGCACGTGGGAGGCACTGGGTTCGATCCTCAGCACCACATAAAAATAAAAATAAAAAAATTAAAAATTAAAAAAAAATTAATCTATTTGAATTTTCTGTCTTCCTAGTTCAATTTGGGTAGATCATATGTCTCTAGAAAATTGCTGATGTCTTCAGGATTTTTCACTTTATTGGAGTATAAGTTTTCAAAATGGTTTCTGATTATCCTCTGTATTTCAGTGATGTCTATGTTGATATTTCCTTTTTCATCAAGAATTTTAGAAATCTGAGATTTTTCCCTCTCTTTCTCTTGGTTAGTTTGGCTAAGGGGTTATCAATTTTATTTATTGTTTCAAAGAACCAGCTTTTTGTTTTATTGATTTTTTTGAAAATTTTTGTTGTTGTTTTAATTTCATTGATTTTGGCTCTGATTTTAATTATTTCCTGTCTTCTGCTTTTGGTGTTGATTGGCTCTTTTTCTAGGACCTTGAGATGTAATGTTAGGTTAGTTATATGGTGATTTTCTATTCTTTTAATGAATGAGCTCAGTGCTTTTAACTTTCTTCTTAGAACTGCTTTCATAGTGTCCCAGAGATTTTGATATGATGTGTCACTATTCTCATTTACCTCTAAGTATTAAGTTGTTTTGAGACCCTTGTCAAAACTCAACTGACCATAATGTGAAGACCTTTTTGGGTTTTGCTTCTTGTTTTCTAGTCATTTCTACATGTTCACATCAAAAAGGATACCCCAAGGGCTGGGGTTGTAGCTCAGTGGTAGAGCGCTTGCCTAGCATGCGTGAGGCACTGGGTTCGATTCTCAGCACCACATAAAAATAAAATAAAGGTCTATCAACAACTAAAAAATATTTTTAAAAAAGGGTACCCCAAAATGTCAATTTATGTTGGTGTTAACTCTTCTTCTGTTAGCTCAGGGATTAATGTCTTTGTTGAATTTGATGCTTCCATATCATGCTGTTAATTTTTTTTATCACTGGGGATTGAACCCAGGGGTGTCTAACAACCAACCCACATCCTCAGCCTTTTAAAAAAATATTTTATTTAGAGACAAGGCCTTGCTAGTTTGCTTAGTGATCCTCCTGCCTCAACCTCCTAAGCCACTGGGATTATAGGCATGCACCACCGTGCCCAGACTCATGCTGTTAATTTTCCTCAGATATTTTTGGATTTTTGTGTTTGTGAGCTTACCCGTGTTTGAGATTCCTTGTTTGAATGCCTTTTCTGTTTGCCATCATCTAGTTCAAGACACACACACACACACACACACAATTGTCCCCTGATATCCATGGGAGATTGGCTCCAGGACCCCCTACAGATATCAAAAGCTGCAGATGTTCAATTCCTTTATATAAAATGACACAATAATTGCATATACCCCCACACAATCCTCCCACAAACTTTAAATCATCTCTAGATTAATTATATTACCTAACTCCATGTAAGTGCTGTGTAAATAGCTGTTACACTGTATTGTTTAGGGAATAACGACAAGACAAGAGAAAATGTCTGTACCTGTTGAATTGATGCAATTTTTATTGTTTTAACATTTCTGATCCACTGTTGGTTGAATCTAAGGATGAAGAACCTGTGGATACTGAGCACCAACTGTATATATCCTGTTCGTTCTCTTTCTCTAGAGAAACCTGGCTAGTAAACAAGGTTGTTTTTTTTTTTTTAATCAGGGAAATGGTTGATATTTATCAAAAAAGCATTTTATCAGACATAGGGAATATTTAAAGTAGTACAATGAATGCCATTATATGCTTTGGAGACTCCAATTATGAATAATGGATATCATTTACTGCAAATCATTGATCTTAGGTTGATTTTAGGACCCGGCATAGTGCTTTGACATCAGTCAAGTACATTAAATATTTATGGAGTGATCGATAAACATGAAGTTTTCACAAGAAAGTCATTCTCCAAACTTGATGGTACATTAGAATCATTTGGATCCCAGAACCTCATCACCAGAATTTTAGATTCAATAAGTCTATCTAGATGGAATGTAAGAAATAAGGTTTTTACAAACACTTCCCTAGTGATTCTACCAAGAATACAGGTTTGGGAATTTTAAAACAGTCCCTGGAGTTTTAGTTTTATATGCTGATTTTTTTTAACCATGCCTACTTTCCACTTATATTTCTGTGCATTTGTAATAATCATCAGAACTTATTTAGCATTTTAGTATCTTATTGCTTGCAAAGGAATTTTATATAATTCTGTTGTTTGATCCTCAAAGTCCTATATGCTCCATGTTGTTAACTAAGTCTAAAGTAAAAGAAAAACTAATATTTATTGTATTAATTCCAAAACAGTGCTAAGAGATTTAACTTAAATTATCTCATTTGATCTTTAGAATGGCCCTCCTTGAATTATTCTTGCCCTCATGCCTTTTGCCTGAGGCTCAAAGACCTTAAGTGACTTGTCAAGGGACATGTAGCTGATAAGTACCAAACTGGAATTTGAGATGGTAAAATAGTTTAGAAGTTGAGCTCCAGGATCAATAAACTTGGATCTAATTCTTGGTTTTATGAATTAAAAAATGTGTAAACATGGCCCAAGTTACTGTTTCCAGTCCGCGATTTCCTATCTGTAAATGGTTCATAATAATAGTACCTAATACACCAACCCATTGCTTAGATTTGATAACATAAGATACACCAAGAGCTTCCTGTGCTGCTGCCAGGACCCTGGTAAACCATCCTAAATATTACTTGCTGTGTGGTTGTCATTAGGTGTAACTCTAAAGCCCACACTTGCTCCACCACGTCACTTCACCTCCATAAAAGAATGTGACAAAGTAAAATGTATACCATACCATTGGCATTTCATTATTTATTGTTAACTCTAAAGTCCTAAATTAGAGTTGGGGTTGTGGCTCAGTGACAGAGCATTTGCCTCGCACTCGTGAGGCACTGGGTTCCATCCTCAGCACCACATAAAAGAATAAACAAATAAAATAAAGATATTGCGTCCATCTTTAAAAAAAAATCTCTAACGTGCTAAATTAAATAACTTTCATTTCAACAATGATTTCATGAATGTACTTTGCTTTTTGTTACAAATTTAAAATTAATACATTCTAGCTAACAGTTGTTTGAATGTTTTGTTATACTTTGGTTGAATCTATACATGTATTTCTGGATTCACTTTTTTTCCCATTGATTTATAGATCTATCCTTATGCCAATACCACAATGTACTGATTATTATATCTCTAGAGTACGCCTTGAAGTCAGGTAATGTAAGTCCTTCAATATATATTTTTTTGGAGTTTGTTTGGCTAGTCTAGATCCTCTTTATTTCCATATAATTTTTTGGCTCAGCTTAATGATTCTTTTTTTTAAATATTTTATTAGTTGTTATTTATTTATTCATATGTGGTGCTGAGAATCGAACCCAGTGCCTCACACATGCTAGGCAAGTGCTCTACCACTGAGCCACAGCCCCAGCCCCAGCCCCAGCTTAATGATTCTTTTAGACACATTTCTAGTTTTCATTGTATAGGTCTTGTGCATATTTTGTAAAATTTTTTCCTGACTAATTCATGTTTTGAGATGTTACTATAAATATATTAAAACTTTCATTTTCTAGCTGGGCACAGTGGCACACGCCTATAATCCCAGCACTTAGGGAGGCTGAGGCAGGAGAATCGCAAGTTCAAAGCCAGCCTCAGCAACGGCGAGGCGCTAAGCACCTCAGTGAGACCCTGTCTCTACATAAAACACAAAATAGGGCTGAGGATGTGGCTCAGTGGTCGTGTGCCCCTGAGTTCAATCCCTGGTACCAAAAAAAAAAAAAAAGTATACTTTTATTTTCTAGCTTGTTCCTTGCTAGTTTATAGAGATAGAACTGATTGTTGTATATTGATCTTCTAACTTGTAACTTTGCTAATTTCACACAGTGAAACCAATATGAGGGTTTCATTCTTCCCGATTCTCGCCAATACTTGTTAGTGTCTGTCTTTTTGTTTATAGCTAACACAGCTACAAAGTGGCATTTCATTTTATTTTCAATTTATGTTTCCCTGACAGCTGATGATTCTAAGCATGTTTCTATGTCCTTACTGAACATTTGTACATTCTTTCAGAGAAATGTCTAGTCAGCTACTTTGACTATTTTTTTAATTGGGTTATTTGTCTTTTATTAATGGGTTATTAGAATCTTTTATATATGTCAGATGGCACACCTTTACTGATCTCTATGTGTAAAAAAAGAGAGAACATATTTTTTAATAGAGAATGTTTTAAAAGGTAACCACATTATAATATTCAAAGAGCCCAGTCCTAAACAAACAAATAAAATACAAAGTATATGAAGAAATGGGAAATATGTATCATTCACAAGAAAATAAAATATTTGACAGAAACTATCCCTGAGGAAGACTAGATATTGGAATGAATAGTCAAATTCATTAAATCAATTAAATACATTAAATCAAATATTCGATCAGCCAAAGGAAACCATGGACAAAGAATTAAAGGAAATCAAGGTAATAGTATATTAGCAAATAAGGAATGTATAAAAACAGATAAAAATTATAAAAATAAACCAAATAGAAATTCTAGAACTGAAAAGTCCAATAGCTTAAAAAAACATCAAATTTGGTATAGTAACAACCAAATACAAGATTTGAGTAAGCAGATAACAAAATCAGCTACTATGAAGATAAGGCAGTTGAAAAAAATCCAGTTTGCAGAATATAAAGAAAAATAATGAAAAATGAGCAGAACTGGAGGACCTGGGAGATATCATAAAACCAATATGGTATCATGGGGATTTCTGAAGGAGAAAAAAATATTAAAGAGATAATGGCCAAATCTTCTCAAATTTGACCAAAGACATGAATCTAATCATCAAACTCCAAGCAAAGTAAGCTCAAAAGGTGCATCAGAGCAGCAAGCAAGGATAGTTTGTCCACATACAAGGGATCCTCATAAGATTAGTAATTAGTTTCTCACCAGAAACTCTGGAGGCTAGAAGGCAGTGAGATAACATAGTTAAAGTCCCAAAAGAAAAAGAAAAAAACCAAACTGCCACCCAAGAATTCTATTAAGAATTCTATTTTCCCCTAAAAAATGGTCCCTCAAGAGTAAGAGAAAGTGAGCTGGATGCGGTGGTACACCCCTGTAATCCCTGCATTTTGGGAGGCTGAGACAGGGGAATCACGAGTTCAAAGTCAGCCTCAGCAACGGCGAGGCACTAAGCAACTCAGTGAGACCCTGTGTCTACATAAAACACAAAATAGGGCTGGGGATGTGGCTCAGTGGTCAAGTGCCCCTGAGTTCAATCCCCAGTAGCAAAAAAAAAGAATAAGAGAAAGAGAGACCTTGTAGATAAACAGTGGCTAACGGGGTTTGTTATTAGGACCCCTTCCCTATGAGAAATGGTAAGGGGAATCCAGATCAAAGGACACTACAGCAACTCAAAGCCACATGAAGAAGAGGACAAAGATAACTCCATAGGCGAAGATAAAACCCAGTGTTACTTTACTTGTGCTTTGTAACTCTTCTTTTTTCTGTATGATTTCAAAGGCACATGCATAAAACAACTATTTAAATCCATGCTAATGGCACACATGTACAAAGGCATCATCTGTGGCGGTAATTTTCATAAAGGCTGAAGAATGAAGGTGTATAGGGTCAGAGTATTTGTATGTTCCTAAAATTGAGTTAGTATTATTCAAACAAGGTTGTTGTAAGCTTAAGATGTTAAGAGTGGGGCTGGGGTTGTAGCTCAGTGGCAGAGCGCTTGCCTCGCATGCCTGAGGTACTGGGTTCCATCCTAAGCACCACATAAAAAAATAAATAAATAAAGATACTGTGAGCCGGGTACAGTGGCATAAGCCTGTAATCCCAGCACTTAGGGAGGCTGAGACAGACGAATTGCAAGTTCAAAGCCAGCCTCAGCAATGGTGAGGTGCTAAGCAACTCAGTGAGACCCTGTCTCTACATAAAACACAAAATAGGGCTGAGGATGTGGCTCAGTGGTCGAGTGCCCCTGAATTCAATCCCTGGTACCAAAAAAAAAAAAAAAAAAGATATTGTGTTCATCTACAACTAAAAAAATATTTTTAAAAAAGATGTTAAGAGTAATCTCCAAATGAGCCCAATAAGAAAATGACTTAAAAATACACAGAAAAGGAAAAATGAGGGAATCAAAATGGGATGTTGCAAAAAAAATCCAAAAAATGAAATGTCATTAATAGAGATATTGAGAAACAAACAAACAAACAAAAATGGGACATGTAGAAGGCAAATAGCTCAGAAGCAAAAGTATGTCCTTCTTTATTAGTAATTACTTTACACAAATGGATTTAATTCTACAATAAAAAGGTAGAGATTGACAGAATGGAGTTAAAAACATGATCCGGGGCTGGGGTTGTGGCTCAGTGGCAGAGCGCTTGCCTAGCATGTGTGAGGCACTGGGTTCGATTCTCAGCACCGCATATAAATAAATAAAATTTAAAAAAAGGTCCACCAAGAACTAATAAAAAATTATTTAAAAAACAAAACAAAACATGACCCACCTATATTTTGTCTATAAGAGACTTCTATACCAAAACACAAAGAGTTTGAAAGTAAAATATAGCGAAGGATGTTACCTGCAATAGTAACCAAGAGAGAATTGAGGAATTATTACCAGACAACATAGATTTTAAGTCAAAAAAGTTCATAGAAAACATAGAAGGGCATTATATACTGATAAGCGTTCAGTCCATCCGGAAGACATAACGATATACATGTCCACCAGTGAACCTCAAAATATATATAAAGCAAAAATGGACAAAATTGAAGGGAAAAATAGACAGTTCTACAATAGTAGTTGCAGATTTCAATAACTCACTTTCAGTAATGGGTAGTACAACCCCACAAAAAATCAATAAGGAAATGAAGTTCTTGAACAACTTTATAAACCAATTAGACCTAACAGATGTACATCAAATCTTCCACCCAACAATTGCAGAATGTACATTTTTTCTCAGGTTCACATAAAACATTCTCCAGGACAGAACATATTCTAGCAGATTGAATCATCAGAATTTTAAAAGGATTATACACCATGAGCAAGTAAGATTTATCCCAAGATTGCAAAGGTGATTTCACATAAGACGATCAGTGTAATCCACTCTATTTGATACAATGAAGGGCAGAAAAACTACCCGATCCATCTCAGTTGCCATAGAAAGGGCACTTGACAAAATCCAACACCCTTTCATAATAAACACACACACACACACTAAACAAGTAGTGGATTGGCTCTTTCTCAACATGATAAGGGCCATGTATGAAAAATCCACAGCTAACATCATAGTAAATTGTGAAAGACTAAAAGCTTTTTCTCCTAAGATCAGAAGTAAGACAAGGAAGCCCACTGTTACCGACTCTGTTCAACACAGGAATTCTAGCTCAAGAAATCAGGCAAGAAAAAGAAATTAAAAAACATCAAAATTGGAAAGAAGGAAACAAAATGATCTCTATTTGCAGATGATATGATCTTCTATGTAGAGGAAACTGAAGAATACTCCATTAAAAGTGCCAATTAAAAAAAAATAGGGGTGGGGCTGTGGCTCAGTGGCAGAGCGCTTGCCTAGCATGTGTGAGGCACTGAGTTCGATTCTCAGCACCGCATATAAATAAATGAATAAAGCCGGGCGCGGTGGCTCACGCTTGTAATCCCAGCACTTAGGGAGGCTGAGACAGGAGAATCGCGAGTTCAAAGCCAGCCTCAGCAACGGTGAGGCGCTAAACAACTCAGTGAGACCCTGTCTCTACATAAAACACAAAATAGGGCTGGGGATGTGGCTCAGTGGTCGAGTGCCCCTGAGTTCAATCCCCGGTACCAAAAAAAAAAAAAGAATAAAATAAAGCTCCTTCAACAACTAAAAAAATATTTTAAAAAAAACTATAAATAGATAGAGGGAAGACCATTCCAGTAAAGGAAGTGGGACAGAGGGGAGAGGAAGGGACAATACAGGGAAGCCCTGGGGACCAAAATGGAGCAAATTGTGTCCCATACTTGTATGAATAGTCAGAATGAACCCCACTATTGTGTATAACTATAATGTACTAATAACACATTTTTAAAAAAGAAAACTTCTTAGAGCTAATACATTCAGCAAAGTTTTACAATACAAAATCAATAGGCAAAAAGCAGTGAATAATCCTAAATGAAAAGTAGGAAAACAATTCCGTTTTTTTTTTTTTTTTTTTGGTACTGGGGATTGAACTCAGGGGCACTCGACCACTGAGCCACATCCCCAGCCCTATTTTGTGTTTTATGTAGAGACAGAGTCTCACTGAGTTGCTTAGCGCCTCACCATTGCTGAGGCTGGCTTTGAACTTGCGATTCTCCTGTCTCAGCCTCCCTAACAATTCCGTTTTAAGAGCATCAAAAATAAAATACTAGCCAGGCTTGGAGGTGCATACCTGTAATTCTTGAGAGGCTGAGGCAGGAGGATAGAGACTTTGAGGCCAGCCTCAGCAACTTAGCAAGGTCCTAAGCAATTGAGTGAGTCCCTGTGTTCACATAAACAATGAAAAGGGTTAGAGATGGGGCTCAGTGGTTAAGGTTCCCTAGGTTTGATTTGTGGTACTAATAAATACATACATACATACATAAAAATTTTTTAAACCAGGGGGCTGGGATTGTAGCTCAGTGGTAGAGCGCTTGCCTCACATGCGTGAGGCCCGGGGTCCGATCCTCAGCACCACATACAAAGCAATAAAATAAAGACATTGTGTCCATCTACAACTAAAAAAATATTTTTTTTTTAAATATTTATTTTTTAGTTGTAGGTGCACAGAATATCTTTAGTTTACTTTATTTTTTATGTGGTGCTGAGGATCGAACCCAGTGCCTCACGCGTGCTAGGCGAGCACACTACCACTGCGCCATAACCCCAGCCCCAACTAAAAAAATATTTAAAAAAATTTTTTTTAAACCAGGGATCAAACCCAGGGATGCTCAACCACTGAGTCACATCCCCAGCTCTTTTTATTTTTTGTTTGGAAACAGGGTCTTCCTAAGTTGCTTAGAGCCTCACTAACTTGCTGAGGCTAGTTTTGAACTCATGGTCCTCCTGTCTCAGCCTCTAGAGTCTCTGGGATTACAGGTGTGTGCCACTGTACCTGGCTCTGAGGATACATTTAACAAAGCAGACGCAAGACCTATACATGGAAAACTACAAAATCTTGCTTAAAGAAATTAAGGAAAATACAGATAAATGGAAAAGCATCCTATGTTCACAGATTGGAAAACTTAATTTTGTTAAGATGACAGTGTTGCTCAAAAGGATATACAAATTCAATGCAATCCCTATCCAAATCCCAATCATGTTTTTTTATTTTTTTTGCAGAAATGGAACAAAATCTATCTTAAAATTCAGAGAGAATCTCAAGGAAGCCCAAATAACCGAAAAGATCTTGAAAGAGAAGAAAAGAAAAGAAAAGAAAAAAAATGCTGGAAAACTCACACTTTCAGATTTCAAAACTTCCCACAAAATTGTAACATCAAAACAATGACCCAGTGTGGCTCTGGCAATAAGGAAAGACTAGAACAGAGAGGTCAGAAATAAACTGTCCCACTATAGCAAATTGCCTTTTTTTTTTTTTTTTTCCCCTAGAGCTGGAGCTTGAACCCAGGGCCTCAAACATGCCAGGCAAGCACTCTACCACAGAGCTACAATCCAAGCCCTGTAGCCAGCTGATGTGGTGCAAGATTGTCTAGACCATTTGGTAGGGAGAGGATGATCTTTTAAAAAAAAAAAAAAATACTGTTGGGAAAAAAGGATATCTGCAGACAGAGATGAAATTGGACTCTCATCTTACCTAAATTTAAGAGCTAAAACTATAAAATCTTAGAAGAAAATATGGGGGGAAATCTTCATGACACTGAACTTGGTAAATACGGCACCAAAACATAGGCAAGAAAAGAAAAAAAGTAGGTAAGTTGAGTTTCATCAGAATTAAAAACTCTTGTACATCTGTTATGGTTTAGATATGAGATATTCCCCCAAAGCTCAAGTGTGAAACCATGCAAGAGCATCTAGAGGTAAAATGATTGGGTTATGAGAGTCTTAACCTACTCGATGCGTTAATCCCCTGATAGGGATTAACTGGCTGGTAACTGTAGACAGGCAGAGAGCGGCTGGAGGAGGTGGGTTCCTGGTGCATGCCTTTGGAGTATATATTTTGTCCTGGGTGAGTGGAACTCTTTTTGCTTCCTGGATGCTATGTCCCCAGCCGCTCTCCTTGGCCACACACTTCTGTCATGATGTTCTGCCTCAACTCAGGCCCCAAGGAATGGAGTCTACCATTTATGAACAGAGACCTCTGAAACTGTGAGCCCCAGCATAAACTTTTCCTCCTGTAATTGTTCTTCTCAGGTCTTTTGGTCATGGCAGCGAAAAAGCTGACTAAAACAACATCAAAAGACAATATCAAGAGAGTAAGAAGAGAACCCACAGAATGGGGAAAATGTCTGTAAATTACATAGATAATAAGGATTTTATGTCCAGGATATAAAAAGAACCTCTACAACTACAACTCCACAACAAAGAGGCAATCTGATTGGCAACTGGGAAAGGGACTTGACATTTCTTTGAAGAAAATATACAGTGGGGCATTGTTGGGCACACTTGTAATCCTAGCAGCTCAGGAGGCTGAGGCAGGAGGATCGCTAGTTCAAAGCCAGCCTCAGCAACTTAGCAAGGCCCTAACCAACTTAGCAAGACCCTGTGTCAAAATAAAAAATAAAAAGTGTTGGAGATGTGGCTCAGTGGTTAAGCACCCCTAGTTTAATCCCTAATACCAAAATAATTAATTAATTATTTACCAAATATAATTAATTAAAATAATTAATTATTAATTAATAATTCATACCAAAATAATTAATTAATTCATTAATTAAAAGTTAAAAAAAAGGGGCTGGGGCGGTAGCTCAGTGGTAGAGCGCTTGCCTAGCATGCGCAAGGCACTGGGTTCGATCCTCAGCACCACATAAATATGAAAACAAAGAAAATAAAGGTATAAAAAATACAATAACATTAAAAAACATTTAAAAAAAAAAAAGTTAAAAAAAAGAAGATATACAAATGGCAAATAAGCATTTGAACAGATGTGCAACATTATTAGTCATTTGGGAAATGCACATCAAAACCACAGTGAGGGCTGAGATTGTGGCTCAGTGGTAGAGCGCTTGCCTTGCATGTGTAAGGCACTGGGTTCGATCCTCAGCACCACATAAAAATAAAATAAAGAAATTGTGTCCATCTAAAACTAAAAAATATTTAAAAAAAAAAACCACAGTGAGATACTACTTTGATGGCTATTATGGAGAGAGGGAAAAATAACATGTGTTGACAAAAATATGGAGAGATATTGGAATGCAGATACATTGCCTAGGGGGATGTAAAATGGTGCAACCACTTTGGAAAATAGTTTGGCAGTTCCTGCAAAAGCAAAACACAGAATTAGCATATGAGCCAGCAATTCCATTCCTACATATGCACCCAAAAGAATGAAAAACAGGGACTCAAACAGATACTTCCATTCCAATGTGCAGAGCAGCATTATTCACAAGGAGCAAAAGGTGGAAACAACCCAAGTATCGATCAACAGATGAATGATACACAGAATTGTGATCTATACATCCAATGGGATGTTATTCAGCTGTAAAAAAAGGATGGTGTTCTGATACGTGCTATCACATGGATGAATCTTGAAAACATGTGCTAGAATCAAGTCATACACAAAAGAACTAATATTGTATACTCCCACTTATGTGAAATGACTGGAGTAGAATACAGTTAGCCATGACTTGGGGGTGGGTGAATGATAAGGGGTTATTGTTTAATAGGCAAATAGTTTCTGATTGGCATGATGAAAAAAATTTGGAAACAGAGATGATAAAGTGCATAGCACTGTGGATTAGTTAATGCCACTAAATTACACACTTAAAATGGATAAAATAGAAAATTTTTTTTTAAAATTTATTTATTCTAATTAGGTATACATGACAGCAGAATGCATTTTGATTCATTGTACACAAATGGAGCACAGCTTTTCGTTTCTCTGGTTGTACACAGTATGGAGTTAGACCATATGTGCAGTCATACATGAACCTAGGGCATTGTTGTCCATCGCATTCCACCATCTTTCCTGCTAAAAATAGAAATTTTTATATGTGTTTTGCATATTAATTTTACAATTCAAATAGTAAAATTAATATGCAATACATTGCTATTTCTCCCTCTGCTTTTGTGTTATACTTTTCAATTATCTACATAAACTCCTCAATTGGTATGATTTTTGCTTGAAACAGTAAATTATCTTTTAAAGATTTTCAGTGAATTATCTTTTAAAGATATAAAAAAGAAAACTTTTAAAGATGCAAATTTGGGCTGGGGTTGTGGCTCGGTGGTAGAGCGCTTGCCTAGCATGCGTGAGGCACTGGGTTCTATTCTCAGCACCACATATAAATAAATTAAAAAATAAAAATAAAAAAAGGTCCATCAACAACAACAAAAAATTTTTTTAAAAAAGATGCAAATTTCACTTTGCTATCATCATCCTTCAGCCTGAATGACTTGTCTTAGTATTTCTTGCAGTGTTGGTCTGTTGGTGAGGAATTCTCCCACTGTTTATTAATGATGTCTTTATTTCACTTTTATTCTTTAGGGATATTTTCACTCCATATTTTTTTTCTCTCAGCATTTAAAACTCATCTAGTTCATCTGAGTGTGGTGGCACACACCTGTAATCCCAGTGGCTTGGGAGGCTGAGGCAGGAGGATCACAAGTTGGAGGCCAGCCTCAGTAACTTAAGAAGGCCCTCAGCAACTTAGGGAGACCCTGTCTCAAAATAAAAATAAAGAGGGCTCTGGATATAGCTCAGTGGGTTCAATTCCCAGTACAGGGGGGTAGAAAGTCTGTTTTGCATGATTTCTGAAGACAAGTTGGAGGTCATTTTTATCTTTTCCCCTGTATATTGTGTCTTTTTCTCCAGCTGCTTTTAAGATATTTTTTGTAACTTGATTTGAGTAAATTGATTATAATGTACCTTAATATAATTTCCTTTCTGTTTGTCTTATTTGGGATTCTTTGAGCCACTTGGATTTGTAGGTCTTATAGGCATACTGGTTTTTTAATTTTTGTTTTTCAAATTAGAAATAGATTTTCTTTTATTTCTTCATGTTTTCTCCTGTTTCTTCTTTTGGATGAACATTAGGCTTATTGACTTATTGTCACACAAGTCACAAAGGCTCTGTCCATTTTTTCCCTAGTCTTTCTTTACTGTATTTAGGCTGTACTTTCTACAGCCTAAATACAGAAGCTAAACTTGAAGCTACAGCTTCGTTTCCTGATCTTATTTTGTATTATCTGAAGTGAATTTTTCATATCAAGGATTCTATTTTTTCAATTCTCAAATGCCCACTCAGCTCTATTATGCATCTTTATTGTGCTCAGACTTTTGTTGAAACACTTGAATACATTTACAATAGCTTTGCAAGTTCTCATCTTGTAATTCCATCATCACTGTTATTTTTAGTGCTGTCCTTATTGACTAATTTTATTATAGTTTTAAGTCACATTTCCTACTTCTTTACAAGTCTATCGATTTTTTTTTATTAGACACCAGACATTGTGATGTTTTATGTTGAGCATTTAGATTTTGTTATCTTCCTTCAAAGAGTATGATGGGGGTGGGTGGCTGGCAGGCTGTTAAATTACAGATCAGTTTGGGCCTTGTTTTTTTTAAATTTTCTTATGTGGGCATAGAATAATTTTAATCTATGGTCAATGTAGCCCTACTTTTTTTTTAAAATATTTTTTTAGTTGTAGATGGACATGATGTCTTTATTTTATTGCTTTGTATGTGGTGCTAAGGATCCAACCCAGGGCCTCACACATGCGAGGCAAGCGCTCTACTGCTGAGCTACAATCCCAGCTCCAATGTAGCCCTACTTTTAAGGCTTAGGGTGTGGTGGTGCACACCGGTAATTCCAACAGCTTGGGAGGCTGAGGCAGGAGGATTGAGTGTTCAAAGTCAGCCTCAGCCACTTAGCGAGGCCCTAAGCAACTTAGTGAGAGCCTGTTTCTAAATACAAAATAAAAATGTCTGGGGATGTGGCTCAGTGTTTGAGCATGCCTGGCTTCAATCTGTACATACTTGAACTTCTCCTAGCACTGTTTGGGTTCTCTGAATTGCTTTCTCCCCGAATGTTCACTTTTGACTGAATGGATGGACGATATGGCCATAGCAGAATTCTGCATGCTGGCGGGAAGTTTTTCTAATAATTCCCTGATAGTTATTATGTTTTCCCCAGTAGTTTTTTTTTTTTTTTTTTTTTTGGTACTGGGGATTGAACTCAGGGGCACTTGACCACTGAGCCACATCCCCAGCCCTATTTTGTGTTTTATGTAGAGACAGGGTCTCACTGAGTCGCTTAGCGCCTCACCGTTGCTGAGGCTGGCTTTGAACTTGCGATTCTCCTGCCTCAGCCTCCCTAAGTGCTGGGATTACAGGCTTGAGCCACCGCGCCCGCCTCCCCAGTAGTTTTTATTTGCCCCCCCCGCCCCCCGTGTGCTTTCATTCCATGGATGCCCAGTTTAGTATCCAGCCAGTCTAAAGAGTAACTCCTGCAAATTCCTAGATCATTTTCTCTGTAGCATCTCCTCGCCATCCCTCTATTCCATGCACCCTACCTCCTCAGCCTCCCAGAACTTTCATCTCGTCTCCTCACTTAGCAAGACCCCCATATCCTGCTTGAGTGTCCCCCACCAAGATGGGAGTTCAGAAAGCTGATGGTAGGATTTAGCAAATTTGCTTCTTCTCTTAAGGATCACAGTCCTGGGCTGTCTGTTCTCTTGTCTAGAAATCATCGTTTCATACATTTTTGGCCACTTTTCTGGTTTACAATGGAAGGTGAAGACTGATACCCATTCTTCTGCCATGCCTGGAACCAGAAGAACTATAATCTGCTCTCTAATCTCACAGAGTGATGACAGTTTATGGCTGTGTTCCCACTCTAGGTAAAGGAATGAGTAAATGAATGAATGAAATATAGTAAAAGAAAATTTCTATGGCGTAATCGAATCCCCCATAGCTGGGAGAAGCTGTAATGTCACACCTTAAGCAAGAATGCTTTCAATCATGTCTCCAGTTTCATTTAAGGTCTATTCTTCCTCCTGGGCCATACATATTCCAGAAATTATCCCTTCGCAATTTTCCTTTAATTAATCATTAACACGACTGCAATGCCACTTCCAGTGGCATTAGCTGTATTCCATCCAACATCGAAAGTTAGGATATGAGTATTAGAAAGTTAGAGTATGCTGCAAATCTGCCTTATTTTGCTAATGTGCAAATAATAATGCTCCATTGTGCTCCAGTAATATTAGAAATTAGTCATCCAATGATGCTTTCAAGGCCAGGCACACTCATTTTTGCTGGTCATTTTTTTTTTTAAAGAAGATCTTTCTTTATAAAAGCATAAGATTCTGCTTTGGTGATAATGGCCTGACTAGATTCGTGTTGGGTATTTGGCTTTTGTTAATCGTAGGGACATGCTTAAGAGTTTGAATGAGCCTCCATATTTTCATGTGTATTTTCTAATAGATGATCTGTTCTCCGAGATTTCTAACATACTATGTATTTTTCCCAAGTTAAAAATTAACCATTAGGGTGCACATGAAACTGACTCTCTTAGTTATAAGAATCTATGATTTGAATTCATTTGTGTTTTTTCTGCTGATGTTAATCAACTTAATGCAGAGAGGTAAATCTAGGAGACAAAATATTTCTACTATTTTATCCTTATTTAAGTACCCACCGCATTCTTGGTACTGCATTTCAGACACACAGGAAAAGGCAAATTTAGCTGGAGCACTAGGATGGATTTCATTCACAGAGGTCTGAGGGTATAGAGTGTGTTGCTCTTTCCACACTGAGAAACACAGCAATCCATGTGAATGTCAAAAATGTCACATAGGGCTGGGGATGTGGCTCAGTGCTAGAAGGCTTGCCCGGCATACATGAGGCCCTGAGTTCCATCCCCAGCACTCCCTCTCCCTAAGAACAAGCCACGTAAACGAAGGACAAAGAATGTTTAGTGAGGGAGAACAGATTTTCATGCCTGGAACATTGAATGATTCCTAATTGTTTTCATGGAATAAAGATCTTATAGGAATGTTCAAGAGATTTCAAGGTTAAAAAAAAAAGTTCAAGTCCAGTTCTTCAGTGGCCTTCAGGTTCTCAGTACATCCTAGTTCTTTGACTTTATGAATGGAAAAAGGTGGCATGTATCCACTGGCTTAATCTAAGGTGTCAACAATCCCTCTGTGAAGCTATTGAAATAAGAGGAGTGCCCACAATTACTAAAGATCTTCCGGTGATAAAAGAGCAATTGCATAAACTTCTGGCTGCGTGTATCAGAATGATTCAGCATTTCACACACACACACACACACACACACACACACACACACACACAATGAATTCCCTCCACTTTCCAGTTAGGCAAATTTTCAGGAATACCTTCTCCTCACATGTAGGCGAGTCAGTTGAAAAATGACAATTACTCATTCCCGCAGCAGCCATTACCTCTGAAAACTGGCCCCACATCCGTGTCCCCTGCACGCTTCAGATCAGCTTTCCCCCTGAACGTTCACTTTTGACTGAATGGACGGACAATATTGTCAGAGCAGACTTCTGCATGCTGGCAGGAAGTTTTTTTCTGAGCCAGGTTAGCAAGGGTGAGATGCCGTGGCTGGGGAGGCAAAGAGCATGCCCAGAACTCCTGGCAATCAAATTGTCTAATTCACCTGGAAGAATTTGTACCTGGCCTCTTACTTATCAAGCACAATCCCCAGGGGATCTGATTAAGGAAGGAAAGAAATAAGATACAGAGGCACCGCCACACATCTGTGGTGTGAGCATCTACCCACTAAAGTCTTCATTGAAGCTGTGCCCATTAACCTCTAACTTCCATGTCTGTGCATACATGGCCTTATAGAACTTTCAGAGAATGAGGTGCATTCTGAGTAGCCAAGTTTTCCAGATGGCCATGAAGAAACTGCAAAGCATTTTAAAAATTATTCTGGGGCTGGGATTGTAGCTCAGTGGTATAGCGCTTGCCTAGCATGTGTGAGGCACTGGGTTCAATTCTCAGCATGGCATATAAATAAAATAAATGTCCATCCACAACTAAAAAAAAATCTTTTTTTAAAAAAGTATTCTAGGCTGGGAGTGTAACTCAGTGGTAGAGCATGTGCTTAGCATGCTTGAAGCCCTGGGTTCAAACCCCAGCACCATTAAAAAACAATGAACTATTTTGGAAGGAAATCCTTTTGAGAAAATTGTTTTTCCATTGTAAACAAAATGTATATGGTAGTGTTTTCTAGAAGACAGACTACAAATATCTATCACAATAATGAGCTATAATGCAATAATCCCCTTGGGCATATTGAGATATGATGACATATTTTTTTTCTGCAATAAATGGTTCCAAGACTCCTGTGCCCTTTAAGTTTGGGGGATTTTTATTTCCTATCTCATGACATTTTCTTTGGTTCCTCTGTCACATATGTATTGTTAATAACATTTCCAGTTACTAAGAGGTGTTTTAAATACCTCTCTTAATTTGTTATTTTAAAATCGAACATGGCATAGAAACTATTATAGCCAGGCTTCTTGTACAGACTCTCTTGTGATTTTCATTGATTTTATCAGGTTTATTAGCTTGCTTATCCTAATTACTCCCTTGGGGACCTGGGGCATAGACTTGGTGACATCTACTATCTGCTTGAATACATTTTTTTACTCCCTTTCTTTTGGGTCAGGCCAGATGTTCCAGGTAAGTGGGGCTGCTTGGGAGGTTTCTCGGCTGTATTATATAGGATTTTTGTTTGTTTGTTTTACTACATTGAAGAGTTACTTCCCATTCTGTCCAGCAGAGGAGCGGGTGCTATAATGCAGGACCCCACATCCCCTACTTCAGGACTGGGCCGCTCTACCCAGCAGTTGACAGCCCTGGATGCTCGAAGCCCACAGCCGAGTTTCTCTGGGGTATTTGCCCCACGTCACAGGAAGCTGCTTCCCCCAAGGTTATGTGCCCTCCCCAGGTGAGTTCATAGCCAGTGTCCAGCGGTGGGTATTCAGAGGCCCCACCTCCCTGCCTTGACTGAAGATAATGTTGAAAGGCCATCACAGCTCTAGAACTTTCTGTGACTGGCTGAGGCCTGTATTGCGACTCTTCCATTACCTCCTTCCTATACAGGTATTGCTCTGAGAGGGTTCCCAGTGAACATCCTTCAGGCACATCTCCCATCTCACCCTGTTTGGGGTGAGGGGAATCTACCCTGAGAGACACGAATGGCAACAGAATCCTGGAGTAGAGAGGTTGAGGGATAGAAGGGGAGGGAGGAGGGTCAGGGAAATGGAGGATCAGGGAAATGACATTGCATGAGTCCATCACAGTACTGTTACACGAGTATTTATGCTTGAAGACAATACCCAAACTGGAGTTCTAAGACGAAACTCAATGATACTCAATGATCTGCTTGGGGCGAGGGGGCTTCTGCAGCTGAGAAGTAGTGCAGGTTTTTTTGTTTGTTTGGCTTTTTTTTTTTTTTGATACTGGGGATTGAACTCAGGGGCACTTGAGCCACATTGCCAGCCCTATTTTGTGTTTTATGTAGAGACAGGGTCTCACTGAGTTGCTTAGGGCCTCGCTTTTGTCGAGGCTGGCTTTGAACTCGCGATTCTCCTGTCTCGGCCTCCCAAAGTGCTGGGATGACAGGCTTGAGCCACCGCGCCTCCTGGCTAGTCATGCAGCTTTTAAGGGCAGGCCACGCCCTCCAGTGTGGCTATTCACCCCAATAACTCACTATCTTTTTATTTCAAAGTTCTTGTCTGTCAAATTTTAAAAAATTAAATTCACAGACCAGAAAGAGTGAGTGATAGTTTATTGAAAACAGAAACAGACCTACTGCACTGTAACAGGAGCTGACCAAAAGGATTTTCTCCACCTGCCTACAGGTGGTTTATATAGCATTTGGTTCAATGCTATTGGTCCAAACTTATGCTAATTAGGGTTTGGAAATGTGCTGATGCTATTGGTCCAGTTTTATGCTAATTAGTTCAGACAGGAGCCAACGCCGCGGTAGGTCAACTTTGCAGTCTCACCACCAAAGGGTGAGAGGCCGGCATGCTTTGGGCTTGCAGTCCCTCAGGTTCGTCAAGGCTACGTGGCGGGTTCCACGCAGGCGCAGGCTATGCTTGCTGCCACTCTGAAGCCACTTCTCAGCAAGGACCAGTTGACTGGCTGTGTGGCTTGGCAGCCAGGGAACCATGTCAGTACCTCTGGAACCATCCTCTGCTCCAGATTCTTTGATTTTTATATTTTCTACATAATGTCATCTTCAAGTGGAGACTTTCAAGTTTACTAGAGGAAGTCAGAGAATTTAGGTTTCAGAAGATAAAAGTCTTCCTGTTTGCAGAAGGGTGTGTTCCAGAACTCTCTATTGATGCCTGAAACCTTGGAGGATACCAAACCCTATAGTTACATAACAAGTTTATATGTTTATGTATTTTATGTCCCTCCCCCCATACAAACAAGTTTATAAATTAAGCACAGGGAGAGATTAGTAAGTAACAAGAAACAATGACAATATAGTACAATAAATGTTGCACGAATGGGGTGTCAGCATTTTCAGCTAAAGGAAGCATTTCACAGCTTCTCTTTGGCATATCAAAATTGCCAACATCATTACTAAAAGCCAGTTTTGAGATAAAACGTGATTCATTGCTCCTGTTGACTATATTGGACCTACAAAAGCTGCAGGCCTTGGCAGCCTGGAGATATTGCAGGGCTTAAGGGCTGGCCGTGCCTTCCAGCGCGAGTTACAGAGCTCCGGAGCAGGCCACGCCCTTCAGCCTTGCTGCCCTTTGTGATAGGCCACGTTCTCCAGCGTTAGAGCTCTTCACAGCAGAACACGCCCTGTCAGGTATCATGGCTCTTAACAAAGGCCGGAGTCGTCCAGTGATGCATGGCCACCGCAACCCATAACTTCAGGCAAGTGTGGGAGTTTGGGAGTTTATATAGCACTTGGTTCACTGCTGTTGCTCCAAACCTTTGCTAATTAGGGCTTGGAAGCTAATGCTATTGGTCCAATTTTATGCTAATCAGGATTTGGAAATGTACTAACACTATTGGTCAACTCTCTAGTCTTGACTTCCGCTCTCTTGTCACAGGTCAGGAAGTGAGAGATTGATGATGGCGGATGGGGCCGCACCGCTATGTGGAGAGGGGTCTTTTTTTTGTTTTGTTTTGTTTTGTTTTGGCTGGTGGTTGGCGTTGGCTTGCCTGTGCACCGGCTCCCAGCTGCCATGCTTACCGACAGCACTCTGACTCACCGGGCCACCATTCTGTTGCTCCACTGTTCCACTGCAGCTTCCGGCAGGGACCACGAGGTGAACTGCAGAGCTTGGAAGCCAGGGAGCGATGTCACTACCCTTAGGCTTTGGGGCCATTATTAAAGGGTTACCTGAACACAGCACTGTGATATTGTGAAGCTCAGTCTGGTAACTGAGCTAAGTTGCTAGCAGGTAGGCAATATATACAATGTGGATACACTGGACAAAGAAATGATTCACATCCCTGGCAGGATAGAGTAGAACTTCAAGAGATCTCAGGAAGCTACTCAGAACAATGTACGACTTAAAATTTATGAGTTGTTTATTTATGAAATTTTCCATTAAATATTTTTGGGCTATAGTTGAACCATGGGTAACTGTGGAAAGCAACACTGTGTAGATAACCACATTGAAGAAGTTTTATGTCTGTTTAGAGCCTATGAAGTATCAAAAATTTTTATATAACTTTAGTGTTAGAAATGTTCATTTTTATTATAATCGATGTTTTCTTTATTCTTTTAAACCAAAGGTGTGTGTTCCAAAAGGAAGGAATATTTATAAACATATAAATTTTCTTATCTTTTTTTTTTTTAATTTTTTTGTAGATGGACACAATGTCTTTATTTTATTGCTCTGTATGTGGTGCTGAGGATCGAACCCAGGGCCTCACGCATGCGAGGCAAGCGCTCTACCGCTGAGCCACAATCCCAGCCCAAATTTTCTTATCTTATCTTCTTCAAATTCCCTAGTTTTTGGGTATAGTGGCAGGCACCTGTAGTCCCTGCTACTCAACAGGCTGAGGCAGGAGAATCTCCTGAGCCCAGGAATTCAAGGCCAGCCTGGGCAACATAGTGTGACCCTGTCTCAAAACAAACAAATAGAAAACAGTTTTTAAAAGTCCTTACTTCTGATATTATCACTGCTAAAACTTAGACTAGTAGTATAGACCTTCATTCTCTTCTTTGGTTTAAGGTATCCATCTTACTATTTTAATGTTTGGCTCTGATAACTTTCCCACTGGCATTAATTCAAACTGGAGGTTTTTGGTTCTAAATTACTTAAGTAGTCTGGTTAACCAAGTTGAATGCAGGGATCAGAAAAGCCACTGGATAAAAAATGCCAAGTATTCTAATGCAATACACATTTAATTTAGTTAAATCACTTATAAACAAACAAAAAAATATATCTCTGATCAAATCCAGCATACCCTAAACTAATGTAACTTATTTCACAGATTAACAGCCAGGGAAGGGATCTCAGAGATCCTCTGATCCAAGACCTCGTTCTACTGCTGAAGCCCAGAAGTGAAGTCTCCAGGGTCACACATCCCAGGTAGATAGTATAATGACAAAACTGGAACCTGAAGCTCCATCTCTTGGCTATTGATTCAGAAATCTTTCCACTCTACTGCATAACCACTGAATTCCTTTTACTTTCTCTCCAAATCACTCCATGAACCCGGAGAATTTCCTTGACTCAATACTTTGGTGACCACAGTTATTTTAACTTCATTGCTCTTTCGACCTCAAGTGGGTTTCTGGCATTCCCAGTTCCTAATTCAGTTATGCAATCCATCAGCATAATTTAACCAACGCGAGTCAGCTTGGGTGAGAAAATATGTGGACACTTTCATCAATATCAGGTTTGTTTTTTTTTTTAAAAGAATAACCCCATAAATCCCTTTTATGAGCTCCAAGGACAATGTCCTAAAATGATATCAGAAAATGTACATGTTTCTTTTATAAGGTGTCTTTGTATGGCTTGTGGTGTCACGTGGGATAGGTGGAAACTCTTTCTGATCAAAAAGTACGCAGCCAGGCAAGTTGGTGCACACCTGTAATCCCAGCAACTGGAGAGGCTAAGGCAGGAGGATTGCAAGTCTGAGGCCAGCCTCAGCAACTTAATAAGAACCTGTCTCAAAAAATAAAAAGGGCTGGGGATGTAGCCCAGTGGTAAAATACCCCTGGGTTCAATCCAAAGTACCAAAAGAAAAAAAGAAAAAAATGCATGCAAAGTAGTTCACATTTCATACTTAGGCTCCAGCTAAAATAAATTGGTTAATTAAATGAGTAACAAACACATACTCAGTTACATACACATGCATCATGAAAGGCATCAGAGTGAGTTTTAATTTGAATTAGAGTGAACGAATTTCTCAAGAAAGATAGAGTAGTACCAAATTGAAGGAGCA
Organism: Xerus rutilus; assembly: GCA_028644305.1. Classification (NCBI taxonomy): domain Eukaryota; kingdom Metazoa; phylum Chordata; class Mammalia; order Rodentia; family Sciuridae; genus Xerus; species Xerus rutilus. Next base: position 3,920,333 of record CM053416.1, on the reverse strand, counting down.
AGGGCCTCTCTAGATCACAAATATTTTTCTTTCATATCTCTGGTATGTCAGTCTCTTTGGAGTCACCAAGACAGACAAGCCATCAACAGTTTCTTACAGTAAATCATTTTACCTAGAAATCCTGCATAGCAGGTACTGCCTGACTTAGCTAGAAATGATAAACTAGCAATGTTGTAATTCGAGTTAGGAGGACCTAAAGGAGCACAGAGCCTCCTGCTATGTAGTCATGAAATCTCCTTAAGAGAGTGATAAAGAACTTCAGTGTCGTGGAGAGGGGAGGGCGAGGAGGGCAATGTTTCCTTCAGCCACCAGCATAACACAAAGGACTAGAATTTTCCAGAACTTTCCATGGGGGTAAAAATACCCAGAGAAGAACAAAACCTAGCCTTGACCTTGCCTATAACTGTATTCTCTATCAGCATATCCAAAGATAACAGATCTTCAAAGATGTGAGTTGCAGCCAGGCAAGGTGGTAGGAAGGGTTCTCCTGGCTTCTTATGAAATTTTTACCACTGCCTTCTTTAAAAGTGTGTTCACATGAACCCAATTTGCTTCTTGCATTTGCCTGAAGTGAGGTGACTACATCAGAGTAGCCCATGTCCCTACCATAGGTTTGGCAGGTGCGGATAGCTGTGTGATGGGGGGCATTTCAGCAGCGTGCTATTTCTCTGGAACTGGACAGTCTCATTTAGAAATTCTTGAGCCTCCTTCTGCCCCCACCCACCTTTACCACCATCCCCACCAACACTACCCTCCCGGCACTCTTTCCTAGGACACCCAAATTCAGGCTGAGACCTGCTTTCTGACAAAAATGTTTCCTTCCTATCTGGCATATCCCTGGCAGAAATCACGTTTCATAATGTTTTTCTCCTTTTGTTCTCGGATGTTCTAAGTCGGCTCCCTGCAGCACACACATGTCCACATTAGAACACCTGGGGCAGAGCTGGCTCCCCGAACAACAGGAGAGACCTGCCAACAAGCTTGCCTAGGATGTTTCTGCAGTGGAAATCATGCGACTGGAGCCTGTTTAGAAATACCAGAGATAACGTGGGAAAAGAAGTGCCAATCTTCCTAGGAGCACCAGCCAGAAAACCAAACAGATCATTCCAAAGCAGCCAAGGTTTCAAGTGGATGTGGTGGGAAATGCCTCTGAAGGTCTCCTCTCCCTTCTAGTGAAATGTACTTTGTTTCCCTCAGCCCAGCTGGAGCAGGCTGTATCACTGACCTTCTATTAGGATGCTGCTCAGTGTATAATTTAGGGGTGGGGGTCCCATAGCAACTCTTGAGCGAAATGGAAAGGCCACCAAATGCATATGGCCTGAGCAGGCCCTCCCTGAGCTCTATCCTTTAATCACTAAGAATGTTGATTCATTAAAGTCCAGACTTCAGTGGCGCCATCTTGGCCTGGCGTGCCCTACCTTGGCCTCTCACGGTCACCTCCATAAAAGCTACAGGTGAGTCAGCCGAAATGGGAAAAAAGGAAAGAGGTGTGTTTCTGGCTGCCGCACACATGACTCTGAGCAAGGAAGGACTACAAACAAAGCCTCAAAGCTGAGACTCTAAAGGGCAGGGTGTGGAAAGGTTTTCAGCGCGAGGCAAGCAAGGTTGAAGCAGCATGTTCAGCAGGTTGGACATGTGTACTTTCCTTCCATTTAATAATTAGAAAGGAATTAACTCTCCCCACTGAACTGCAGTCCAGCTTCGGGTGCTTCTTGTGGAAAATACCATTAAGACAACACCAAACTTCAAAACCCTTGCATGCCCTGGCCAGGGATAAAGGCCTCCCTCTTTCCCTGGAGTGATTTATTTTTTCCTTGCCTTGTTACTCATGTTCTGGGAGGTTCACTGAACTTGGCTTCTCTGGTTGGTTTTGGAGAAAGATGTTTTTCACATTTTGAGATCAAGTACCTGAACACCTGTTGGTTGACTCTCCGTTGACAGCGAAGGCCACAGAGGGAAAAAAAATGTCCTTAAACTTCATCATGGGTGTGTGGCTGCTGAGCACAACCTTCCGTGCAAATCCTCAAGTTCTGCATAACCAGACGTTATTTGTATTGTTCACAGAAAAGGCAATATCACTTCTTCCGTGCCTCTGTGGAATTCTGCCAGGTAAGAAATGAAAATCATTCACCCAAAGCTTGGAGACTCCAGTACATTCTCAGGAAGGACCAGCAGATATTTTGCAGGAATCCTGGATTGTTCTCCTTGATGAGAGGCTTAAACATCTAGAAAAACATTATGAAATGTGATTTCTATCTTCCTCATACTAAGGGACAGTGCTGTATTTGATTTGCAGAGCACACACACACACACACAACTCTATGGAGACAAGTTTTGGCCTGTAGCTTGGAACCCCTGGTTAAATCCCAGGAGACAAATAAGAGAAAAGCAGAGAGAGGCTTTCAGCAGACTCCAATGGAACTGCTCACGTTCAGATCCCAACTCCTTTGTTTACTAAATATGAGATGAGGGGCAAGTTAATCTCTTTGGGCTTCGGTGACCCCATCTGTAGAATGGGAGAAGTTATAATCCCTACCTCTTTATGTTTCTATGAGTATTAAATTGTATTCATAAAGTGCTTAGAAATGTGCCTGACATTTGGCAAGATCAATATAAGTGCTGCTTAAATAAGTAAAACAAAGGTATACATTGCAATGGTATTAGTCTGTGAGAGCTGCTGTAACAAAGTAATGTAGACTGGGTAGCTTAAACTACAGTAGTGATCAGATCATCTCACAGTTCTGGAGGCTGGGACTCTGAGATTAAGATGTAGGCAAGGTAGGGTCCATTGAGTTTTCTCTCCTTGTCTTATAAATGGCCACCTTTTCTCTGTGTGCTCACATGGTCTTCCATCTGTGTGTTCTGTATTCAATTTTTCTCTTCATATAGGGACACCAGAAATATTGGACCCTGCCCAATCAGTTGAAACGTTTCCTCCCTCCCTTCCTCCCTCTCTCCCTCCCTCCCTCCTTCCCTCCCTCCCTCCCTTCCTTCCCTCCCTCCCTCTCTCTCTTTCTTTCTCCTGGTAAATAAACTTACATCCTCTTTCTCATGGAAGCTCTTCTGAAAGCTGCTTCTTCTGCACAGGATGAAATTCTTGTTTGAGCTTCATCTTTTCAAATTTCTTCTGTGCTTGGAACAACGTGGAGCTCAGTGGCAGAGCGCTTGCCCAGCACACAGGAGGCCCTGGGTTCCATTTCCAGGACCCCACACACTCACAGATTCATCAGTGACATGTTGAAGAATTGCTAGGGAAGAGGAAGAAAAAGGGAGAGTCTAAATAATACGGAATTATGAGCTCCCTGTTTGACTAAGGGCTGACTTGGCAGAAATGATTTTTTTTAAAACTATGTATTTTGAATATGACATGGATTATATAGGTGAACCTTTGGAAAGAAATTCTCTGCTGAAAAGCATTTCGCCTAAATTACCAAAGTTCAGGCACCTGGATGAATTCAATCCCAGCATTATGATTGATGAGAGGATTTGCTTGTCATTTCAAATGCAGGACTATCAACATGTACAGCTCCCCACAAGCCTTTTTAATGACGTCTCATCTATTGTTCTCAAGCAAGACACTTAAATATCCGAGTGTCAGTCTTCACCCTAATGAATAGACTTTCTATTCTCCCTCACCTCTGAGTTGTGAGAATAAAAGATCAGATCATGTTAATATGTTAATTGTTTTTAATTGCATTGGCCTAAGGGATCTCCCCCACCCCCACCAGTCATTTTATTGCTCTTTCTCTCAAGTGCCATGCCAAATTAAGCAAGAATCTCTCCTGTGGCGTATTTAAAGCCATTCCCATTTTTGTAGCACTAGCGTGTAGCAGGAGAAAGTTCAGAATGAGAATTTCTTTTCTAAGGAAGAGTGGTAGGGATAAACCAGCTTTCTCACACAGATTACAATCAGGAAGGCAAGAAAAAAAAATAAATGCACACCCCAATGAACCTATGACGATATAGGACAGATAGTTAGATAGGGAGCTATATGTGGCTAGTTATTACATTGATAGATAGCTGGAATTTCTTCAAAAGGCAAATCCAGTCAGGCATGGTGGCACATGTCTGTAATACTAGAGCCTCAGGAGGCTGAGGCAGGAGGATCACAAGTTCAAGGCCAGCCTCAGCAACTTAGCAAGACCCTAAGCAACTTAGAGAGACCAGGTCTCAAGAGTGTAGCTCAGTGGTACAGCATCCCTAGGTTCAATCTCCGGCACCAGAAAAAAGAAAAAAGCAAGTCCAATCCAATTCTATAATAAGAATTGAGCTAACACTCCTGGGTAACATGCCCATAATTCCACTTTTGCTTTATTCTCAATTCATTTTATGTTTGTCTTTTGCTTATCATTTGAAATGGTGGCTCATACTTGCTATGGGGAAGTTACCTTTGGCTACTCCACTTTCTTTTTTTTTTTTTTAAATATTTATTTTTTAGTTGTAGGTAGACAGAATATCTTTATTTTATTTTTTATGTGGTGCTGAGGATCGAACCCAGTGCCTCACGCGTGCTAGGTGAGCACGCTACCACTGCGCCATAACCCCAGCCCCCTCCACTTTCATATTAGACATGAGACACACTGCATAATGTGGAATTCCTTTTCTGGTGGACACATTATGGCAAATCCCAGAGACCATAATCTAGGGAAGCTTTTATTTATAAACAAGTTATCTCCTACACATTTTTCCTTTTAAATACACTAAAAAGAAGAAACTATTGGTTTTCTCAAGGGCTAAAATCTTAGCCTCTGTTTCAACTACATCTTTATCCACCTGAATTTTAATTTTTGGTTTTGAGTGGACTAAGTAAAGCCAGGCTTTGGGGCAGGGCTGAGGGAAGAAAGGTGCCCTCCCTAGGGTTCCCCTCAACTTAATTAACTAACACCTTGGCTAGGGATTGATCTTTAAAAAATGCAATATTCTCCCCCTAAATCAATGCTCGAATCTCGGTCTTTGAAAGAAGAGTAAAACAGAAAAATGAAAGAGGTTTGTGCAGAGATTTTTAGATATCAGGCATTAGAAAGTCTGCGTTTGCACTAAATTTTATAATGGTATCATCACATTGAGAAGTACTTAATAAACCAAAAACCCTCAATGGTGCTGTGTAAGCAATGTATAAAGAGAACTACACAGAGATAATTCCCATTTCGAAGGGGGAAAAGGGAAGCTGAGACTGAGGCACAACATGAAGAATGTAGAGTTGTTCCAGTGGGTCAGGAATTATGAAGATTAAAAAAATAATAAGGGCTGCTGGGGGTGCAGCTCAGTAGTGCTTAGCATGTGTAAAACCCTGAGTTCAATCCCTAGCATTAAAGGAAAAGAAAAATAAGAGGTTTGTTGTTTGTTTTCACAATTAAATGCATGTATAAAGCAAACCAATCATGCAGCTATAAAAGTAGAAGAGACCGTAAGGTTCACCCAGACCAACCCTCAGATTTTATATATCAGGAGATATATAAAATACTGGATGGGCAGACAGACTTGCCCAAAGAAATATGAGTGAAAGACACCCTTGGAATTACAAAGTTCTCTTAAATCTGAATTTGATGTTCTTCCCATCACACTGTGTCTCCATGTTCTGTAAAACACCTGTAAAAGTTGGATATAGATGCAATCTCAGGCAAGTTGCAAAAGTTTCAGGGCAAGCCATTACAGGATCCATTCAGGAGGAGAACAGACAGAAATGAGAAGAGAGGGAAAAACACGTATGAAGGAAAGAAAAGTTGAAGAGACATGTGGACATTGAGGGTGGAGCTGCCCATTACTGATTCCCTTCTCCAGAGAGAATTAGTGACATAGAAATAGCGAAGAATACCCCACTGGTGACAGTATGCCTGTCTGTCCCCTCATAGGCCCTGAGACCAAGCGTTGCTTACTTTAACACCTCTGTGACTTAGTTTCTTCTTGGAGAAATCTAGAAGGTTGAGCTGTATTCCCCTCCTGAAATGTCCTTTCCTGGTCACCCATGTTACCATTCCACTATGATGGGACAGGATTCCAGAAAGAATCCTCTGCCGTCGTGGGAGAAAGTGTGTGCTTCCCACAGGGTCACATGGCAAGGTGCAGTTAGTATTCATGTGCCAAGAAGTCTCTCTTTCCCTACAGAGCTCAGCCACTCAGAAAATCAGGAAGTGTTTTTGTTTCTGTCTCAATTACTTTTTGCCCATATGGGATGATGTGGGTTTGGTCTTGATTCACTTAAAACTACAAGAAGCAGATTTTTGGTTGTTGGGCTCTAGGTCCACATAATGCATGTAAACTTATACATCAATAGTGTTGTTAAGGGTTGTTGGAGCCTGGTGCAATGGCGCACACCTGTAATCCCAGCAGTTGGAGAGGCTGAGGCAGGAGGATCCCCAAGTTAGAGGCCAGCCTCAGCAATTTAGCAAGACTCTAAGCAACTTAGAGAGACCCTGTCTCAAAATTAAAAATTTTGAAAAAGGTCTAAGGATTTAGCTCAGTGATAAAGAGCCCCTAGGTTCAATCCCCAGTACCTCCTCCACCCCCAAAAAGAAGAGTTATTCGAAAGGAAAGTTTGCTTTGGTTTGGTTTTCTCATTTGGCTAAATTCTCTAATTCTCTATTCTCTCTGCAACTCTAAATTTGAGACAGTAGGTATTCAGGATAATAGGTGTTATTAGGGGGATGAGTAACAAAACTGTACTTTGCTGTTCTCCCTCAAATCTTTCCAGGGAAATACTGTGATTATAGTGGATACTCATCGTTTTTTCTTTCTTTCTTTCTTGGCTACTAGGAATTGAACCCAGGGTCGCTCTACCACTGAGCCACATCCCCAGCCCTTTTTATTTTTAATTTTGAGACAGGATCTTGCTAAGTCTCTTAGGGCTTTGCTAAATTTCTGAGGCTGGCCTGAAACTTGAAATCCTGCCTCAGCCTCCCAAGTCCCTGGGATTCAAGGCATGTGTCACCACGTCCAACTTGGACACTTATTCTTATATTAGATACTCTTTTCTTCCATTGTCCTCAGAATTTTTTTTAAATAACAAATAGATCACACTGGCTGTTTGCTTTCTATTACATTTTTTAAAAACGCAGCTACCATGTATCCGCTAAAGACATAATTGACTGCTAAAATAAGTTGAACGAATTCCTGATCTGGTTTGGAAACTTCAGGAAAACATCATTTTTGTTTTCTTGACATGCTAAACAAAACTTTTAAATGTATGCATATGATTATGAAGGCAAAGAGTCCCAATCATAACTCATATCAGCAAAGAGCCAAGCTAGCTTAAATCAGATTTAAACAAAACCATGCATTTTGCAATAGCTTGCTTCTCCAGGCCTGAGATAAGTGCAGTGAGCATCCAGCCAGACCATCCCAAATATTTGGACACAATCTGCAAGGTCTTCTGAAGTGTCTGTGTTCTTTGCATGTTTTGTCTACACAGCACGGAATATCTAGGTATTTGGAAACATCTAGAAAACGGACTTAACATCTTCTCTTTTGATGGACTATTTGGCATTATAACCAAGAAGCACTTCCAATCCATAAATCAACAGCATTAGCCTTCAAAAAAGCATTTGCTTCATTTGGTTTCAGATAGAGTGATAAACTCTATAACGGCACAGTTTACATCTTCGCTTTTCTGTCTGGAAGAATTAGAGTTTAAAATACCATCAAGCACTTAAAATGCCCCCAAAAGTTTTAGGACATTGTCTGTCTTTCCTTTCCTTTTTTTTTTAACATTAAAATTTGATCTTTGCCTTATTGGAACTATGAAGAAATCTAAATCTGAATAGCCCTTTTTATAATACTCAGCTATTGTTGGTACTTGCAAAACTGGATTAAGAAATCGCTGGTATTCTTACATGTTTTTTTTTTTTTTGGGCCAAGGAAAATTCAGCATATTTCTGCTTAGCCTTGAAATTTCCACCAACCAGATGGAGAGATTGTGTACCACCCACACCACACTTGTGTCCTTGGTGTCCCCCAACTCCCCAGGGAAATCGCAGCTTGAAGCCCATATAACATGTATAAACTCTTCTTGTGCCTTGCTTTGTTACACCTGTGCTGCAGGTGAAATTAATTCCTTAGCCATACCATGTTATGAGGTCAGGCACTTACTTGGCTAAAATCAAATGCATACCTTTTCTGTGTTTCCCCCCTTCCATCCTCTTCCTGTATCCAAAATAACAGATCACTCATATCTTTCTCAATACCAGGGATTGAACCCAGGGGTGCTCTACCACTGAGCCACATCCCCCAGCCTTTTTTATTTTTTAAGGCAGGATCTTGCTAAGTTGCTCAGGGTCTTGCTAAGTTGCTGAGGCTGGCCTTGAACTTTACCTCCTCCTACCTTAGCCTCCCAAGTTGTTGAAATCACAGGCATGCACCAGCACACCCAGAACATCCTTCTTTTTAGTGAGAACATCTTTTCTTGGGCTTCCTCTTCTTAGTTTTAGGCATCACGCTCCCCTGTGATCATCAAGATGTTCCTGAGCGGGTGCAGTGGTGCATGTCTGTAATCCTAGCACTTTGGGAGGCTGAGACAGGAAGATCACGAGTTCAAAGCCAACCTCAGCAACGGCGAGGCACTAAGCAACTTGATGAGACCCTGTCTCTACATAAAACACAAAAAATAGGGCTGGGGATGTGGCTCAGTGGTCGAGTGCCCCTGAGTTCAATCCCCAGTACCAAAAAAAAAAAAAGATGTTCTTGAGCATGAGTGTATTCCAAAGCATGTACTGAATATGGAGCCCTTCTTTAGTTCTGCAAATGTCTGAATTATTCAAAGCCCAAATCCTTCCTTTTCCTATCCCTCTAAAAAATCTCTCTAAAACCCAGCACACGCACACATACACACACACACACACACACACACACACACACACACACACACACAGATACACCACTTATATACCGTTTTACAATATTGAGATGATGCTTAATCTTTTTCTGTGCTGCTGGAGCAATGTCTGGGACTGGATGATTTATAAATAATAGCAATTTATTTTTCACAGACCTGGAGGCTGGGAAGTCCAAGGTTAAGGGGCCTCATCAGGTAAGGACCTTCTTGCCTTATCATTCCATGGTGGAAGGTGGAAGGTCAAGAGAGGGCATGCTTGCCTTCATAGCTAGCCCACTCTAATGATAATTAACCCTTTCCATGATAATAGTGTTAATCCATTCACGAGGGCAGAATCCTCATGATCTGAGGATTGAACCTTCACCACTTGAAGGTTCCAGTAAGTTTTCCATACAAGAATTGTCTGGGTCTCATGCACATCATAGCTCATGAGAAACTAGATTTTATCCTGTATTAATAATGATCAGAATTTTCTATGTGGTGGTTCCCTTTGCTTTACCTAATCTTAGTAGCATTGTTAGGGGTGTGGCTCAGTGGTAGAGCTCTTGCTTGAGATGTTTGAGGCCCTGGCTTCTATCCTTAACACTGACTCCCTAAAAAGAGAAGAAAATGCAAAATAAATATATTGCTAATGGGCTGGGGTTGTGGCTCAGTGGCAGAGCACTTGCCTCGCATGTGTGAGGCTCTGGGTTTGAACCTCAGCACCACATTAAAAAAATATGAACAAAATGAATATAGTGTGTCCATCTATAACTAAAAAATATTAAATATATATATATAGATATATAGATATTGCTAATGACCATAGTAAGCAGGATTTGGAGTTCTCAAATCTTTATCTTTATCTGAACAATAACAGTATTACAAACAATGACAAGATAACCTTAAGAAAGTACAATTTACTCTTCCCCACCACACCTGAATTTTGTTTTTTCAGTCACTCCTTCATCATTTTTCTACCTCTTTTTTTCTGGTATGTTTTCTGTTTCTCATGATATTGCCTTCCTTGTTTCTAAATAATGTATTTATGCTGCCTTTTCTTTGTTAGTTTAAGCATTGCCCGACTTGAAATTATGGAAGGTGTGATTTAGCATGCTTACCCCCACGTACCCCCTTCTTTCCTCTCCTTCACCTTCTCACTATAGTCTTATCATAATTTTCGGATAAATGAATAATGTTTGCTTATATTATTATTACCCTGTAAATATTGTTTACAAGTGTATCAAGTAGTATATTATGAGTGTATCTTCCCTCCTTTTTGTGTGCAACTTTACTTTTTCCTGGAGTTTATAATTGCTTCTGTTTTTATCTCTTTTACTACCACCAGTTCTTTACAAATTCTCCAAAAGAACTGTGATGCCCCTTTTAACAGATACACATAGATATCATTTTGTGGGCTGGAGATAATATCTCTCTGGAAGCCCTCCACTCTTCCTCTTGAGACAGCCTTAGTTGTTCTCATTGGCCTCCTGCTCAGTGTCAGCCTTATTTTTTTTTTTTTAAATATTTTTTTTAGTTGTAGATGGACACAATGGCTTTATTTTATTGCTTTGTATGTGGTGCTGAGGATCGAACCCAGGGCCTCACGCATGCGAGGCAAGCGCTCTACCGCTGAGCTACAATCCCAGCCCCAGTGTCAGCCTTATTTTTACTGTCATCATGAGATGGCCCTCCCTTTCTCCAGTGTTGGTTCCCCAATTTCTTGGATTATTGTCTTCAGTGTTATTAGATTACTCCATGCTTTAGTTGAAGCACCTCCTTTAGTAGCTTCCTAAGAAAAGGTGATTGGGATGCAATTAAATTTCTTTTCTTCTGAAATAACTTTAAAGCTGGCGTGGTGATGCACGCCTGTCATCCCAGCACTTTGGGAGGCTGAGACAGGAGGATTGCAAGTTCAAAGCCAGCCTCATCAATGGCAAGGCACTAAGCAACTCAGTGAGACTCTGTCTCTACATAAAATGCAAAATAGGGCTGGGGATGTGGCTCAGTGGTCAAATACCCCTGAGTTCAATCCCTGGTACCAAAAAAAAACAAAAAACAAAAAAACCAACAAAACAAAACAAAACAAAAAACATAACTTTAAAGTTCAGAAGAGTTGCGAAAAGAAGAATCTCACATGGAACAGTCATCTAAGCTTTACCCCTATTTCTTAGCTTTTGCCCCACTTGAATTACTATATGCTTCTACACACACACACACACACACACACACACACACACACACACGAATGAGGGACAGAGAAAAAGGAGAGAATGTGTGCATAAACTAGAAATACATTTTTCTGAACCATTTGAAACTAAGTTCTATACATAGTTGCCTCTTAACACTAAATACTTCACTATATATTTGATAATATTAAAGACATTATCAACTTTCATAAATGTAGCATTATCTAATTAGATTTATCTAATCTACCATCCATATTCCAATTTTGTCAATTGATCCAAAAAAGTTTTTATATGGTTTTTTTTCCCTCCAACACAGAATCCAGTCTAGGAATAAATGTTGCATTTAGTTGTTATGCCTCATTAGTCTCCTTTAATTTTAAACATTTCTGCAGACTTTGTCTCTTATTTCATTAAAAAAAAAAACAAGAATAAAGCCCTTTTATTTTTATTTTTATTATTTTGCAGGGAGGAGTGCTGGGGATTGAACCCACAGGCACTCTACCACTGAGCTACATTACCAGCCCTTTCCATTTTTTACTTTAAGACAGGATCTCACTAAGGTTCTGAGACTGGCCTCAAACTTGTAATCCTCCTGTCTCAGCCTCCTGATTCACTGGGATTACAGGTGCACACCACCATGCCCGGCTGCCCCCTCCTTTTTATTTTAAATACAATGCACCTTACTTTGATTTCCTGATGTTTCGTCGTGGTTAGATTCTGGTAATGTGTTTTCCTGTCAGAATACCACATCAATGATATTAGGACCTTTTGAGGGCCTCACATTTGGGAGACACCCAGTGCTTGTTGCCCTTCGTTGGTGATGTTAATTTTGGTCACTTGGTGAAGAAGCTATTAATTTCTCCATGTACAGCTATTTTTTTTTTTTTTTTTTTTTGGTATTGGATATTGAACTCAGGGGCACTCAACCACCGAGCCACATCCCCAGCCCTATTTTGTGTTTTATGTAGAGACAGGGTCTCACTGAGTTGCTTAGCGCCTCACCGTTGCTGAGGCGGGCTTTGAACTCGCGATTCTCCTGTCTCAGCCTCCGCAGGTGCTGGGATTACAGGCTTGCGCCACCGCGCCCGGCTCATGTACAGCTATTTTTTTTCCTTCTTATAATGTGCAATCTGTGGGAAGACACTTCAAAACCACACTAATATACCCATAACCATTGAAAATTTCCCCAGATAAGCACCCTTTAATGATTCTTACCTGAATCAATCTTTACTATTATGGTCATCAGGAATTTAATTCCTGTGCTTCCTTCTCATTTACCAGTATCCTTCTATTGTTTGGATCTTGAATGTCCCCCAAAGTCCCACAGATTAAAAGTTAGTCTCCCATTTCTCATTATGGGGAGTTGGTGGAAACCTTTAAGAGGTGGGGCCTAATGAGAAGTCTCTGGGTTGTTGGGGGCGGGCCCTCGAAGGAGACTGTGAGACTCCATTCTCTTCCTCTTTCTCTTTCACTTTGCCTCCATGAGGTGAACAGGTTTGCCTGGCTACAAATTCCCTCCATGATGTGCTGCCCCCACATCAGAAGCCTAAAACAATAGGTTCAATCAACCATGGATTAAAACTGTGAGTCAAAATAAACCTTTCCAATTATAAGTTGGTTGTTTGGGGCATTTTGTTATAGTAACAGAAAGCTGATTAACACACCTCCTTCTCCTCCCATCCATCTATCTATCCATCTGTCTACTTTATATGTATTTATCTATCTCTATCTTTCATTCTTCTATCCATCCATCCATTCATCTATCTCTGTGTGTGTATATGTGTGTGTGTGGAATGGGCTCTTGGATATTTATTTTTGTAATGGTTTATAATTCATTACTGTCCCCTCTTTCTCTTTTAAGAATTCCTATTTTTTCAGCCGGGTGCGGTGGGGCAAGCCTGTAATCCCAGCACTTTGGGAGGCTGAGACAGGAGAATTGCGAGTTCAAAGCCAGCCTCAGCAACGGAAAGGCGCTAAGCAACTCAGTGAGACCCTGTCTCTACATAAAACACAAAATAGGGCTGGGGATGTGGCTCAGTGGTCGAGTGCCCCTGAGTTCAATCTCCAGTACCAAAAAAAAAAAAAAAAAAAAAAGAATTCCTATTTTTCAAATGTTAGCATGATCCTCTAATTTTCTTATATTTTTAACTTTGGTCTTTTAGTTCATTTTGGAACAGTTTTTCAATTTTTTCTTCTAATTCTTAAATTGATCATTTTTATCTTTAGCTATCATATTTTTAATTGTTAAAAGCTATTACTCGGGGCCGGGACTGTAGCTCAGTGGTAGAGCACTTGCCTAGCTAACGTGGGAGGCACTGGGTTGATCCTCAGCTCTGCATAAAAATAAATAAAACAAAGGCATTCATCCATCTACAACTACAAACATTTTTTAATGAGCTATTACTTGTTCTGATTCTCATTAATTCATGGATGTAGTATGTTCATTTTTTCCCTCCCACCTGTTTTTAACTCCCTACATTGTTTATTTGTTTTCTTTGATGATTGAGGTTTTATTTCCCCCTAAGATTACTTGTTTTGCTTTTTAAAATTGTCTGTGTTACTTTCAAGTTGGAGGTGCTTCTCAAGCAGGGGCAGGATTTGTTCACTAATGGCCTTCACTGGGGTGTGAGCTAGTAGTGCTATTTGTTTTATTAAGATGCCTCTAGTGCTGGGGCTGTGGCTCAGTGGCAGAGTGCTTGCCCAGCATGTGTGAGGCACTGGGTTCGATCCTCAGCACCACATATAAATAATAAATGAATAAAATAAAGATCCATCAACAACTTAAAAAATATTTTTAAAAAATTCCTCTAAATGTCAGTATCTATAGACTTACAAATTTTCTTTCTCTCTCTCTCTCTCTCCCCCTTCCTCTCTCCCTCTCTTTCTTCATACTATGGATTGAGTCCAGGGCCTTGCACATGTTGGGCAAGCACTGTCACTGAGTGACATCCCACCACCACCACCACCACCATCCTTTTTCAAAAATTTTGCTGAACTGCTCAGGTGGGCCTCTACCTTGCGATCCTCCTGCCTCTGCCTCCTGAGTAGCTGGGACTACAAGTATGCACCACCATGCCTGGTAATTTTTTTTTTTAATTTTTCATCATGTGGTAGATTTTCTAGGAGATAATCATCCAGTATTCTACTTTGGAAAAAGTGGAGTGGGGGCAGTTTAAGGGCAAGGGACTGGACAGATAATTAAAGGCAAAAAAGGAGATGACCTTGGAGGCTGGGAAGGAAAGGACAGCCTAGAGTGCTTACACACATCTCCCATTATGCCTCGGGTCCCTGTGTCCAGAACCTCTCTTCCAATTTCTCCAAAGAATAAATCTCCCTTCCTTTGAGGGTTAGTGAGGAAGAGACACTTAGGCGGGTGGACTGATGGAGTGGATGTGGAGGCCAGAGGAGTGTGGAATCTGCTACCCACAGCTCTCCTCTCTGATTCTCATTTTATGGTGTTGATGCCATACAAAGTTCCTATTCTGTCATTTGGTGGTGTGTCAAAGGGGGACAGAGGGAATTCTACTTTTTTGATCTACCTTGTTTATTTGGAATTGGAGCAAAAATTTGAATCTAGATGACAGAAGCAAAGTCTAAAATTATAATGAGCACTCTGGCTGCCTGCACTTACTCCTTTCAAATCACATTTAACAGCTCCTGGGTTTGAATGTTGTGCACATCAGTTTGTTTAGGAGATCAGAGGGAAAGATATGATGCTAAACATTCTGCATAGAGGGGCTGGGGTGGTGGCGCAGTGGCAGAGCGCTTGTCTAGCATGTGTGAGGCACTGGGTTCAATTCTCAGCACCACATATAAATAAATGAATAAAATAAAAGTCCATCAACATCTAAAAAAAGATTTCACATAGGGGAGAAATGTGATGTAGCTGCTCAAGGAATATTGTGAGCAAAAATTATTTACATCAGAATTTTTTTTAATCCTTTTTTTGAGGGGGATTGATCCCAGGGGCACTTTACTACTGGGCTACATCTCCAGCTCTTTTTACTTTTTTCATTTTGAGACAGGCCTCACTATGATGCTGAGGCTGGCCTTGAACTTGTGATCCTCCTGCCTCAGCCTCCCAAGTCACTGGAATTACAGGAGTGGGGCTACATTCTGTAATCTTTATATAACATGTAATATACCTCATCTGTGCCACCCTACATGCCTTTTGCAAGATGGATCTAGAAGCTGGTGCACGCCTGTAATCCCAGCGCTTTGGGAGGCTGAGACAGGAGGATCGCAAGTTCAAAGCCAGACTCAGCAACGGCAAGGCGCTAAGTCAACTCAGTGAGACCCTGTCTCTACATAAAACACAAAATAGGGCTAGGGATGTGGCTCAGTGGTCGAGTGCCCCTGAGTTCAATCCCTGGTACCAAAAAGAAAATAGAAAAAGTAAAAGATGGATCTAGAAAAACAGAACAAGTTTAAGAAATTCCAGGTAGAGGGATCATCATTTGGATGTGATACAAATGACCAATAGTTCACCATTTAAAGTGGTAATTCAAATATTATATTGGGTATAGGGGTAGAAATTCAGTCAGAAAAAAAAGCAGTTAATTTGCACCGGTTCAACAATTCATGTTTTTTTGTTTGTTTGTTTGTTTTTTGTTTTTTGACCAATCAAGTCTTTGGTGTTTATTTCAAAATTGCATTTATCAGGTAACATTTTCATCTTCTAATTTTCTTTCTTTTTTTTTATTAGTTTATTTAATTGCATTTCAAGTCATAGCACATATATGGAGCTCAGTTTTTCCATTTCTGTGGTTGCAAACCAGATAAAGTTACATCAATTGTGTTTTCATACATGCACTAAGGGTAGTGATGACGATCTCAATCAACCATCTTT